>CM044894.1:3411654-4065845 GCA_024500025.1 Syzygium aromaticum
CGATTCCCAAGGTATCCCAAAACACTCCCCGGGGCATCCCGACCTACAGGGCATCCTCGACACATGGGGCATCGTCACACACCACTAAATGGGCGACGGAATTAATATTATTATCATGCAAATCATGACAACCAAGTATTTGTATGCATAAATCCGCTTTGGCCCATCCCATATCGAGCCATCACGGTTTTTGTGCTTTAAAGCCATGAAATGTATTATCCAAACAATTTAAATATGAAACAATACATTTTGAACATAGAAGCAAACTCTGCTCATAAGCAAATTCGGGTTCAGAAGAAAATTCGAGTCATCAGAAGCAGGTTAAGACTCAGAAGTAAGTTCAGAAGCGAATTCAGACTCAGAAGTGAGTTCAAACTCAAAAGTGGGTTCAGACTCAGAAGTAAGTTCAAACTCACAAAGCTAAAGTTTGAACAGTAAAGTCTGAGCGGTAAGGTCTGAAGGTAAAGTCTGAGCTAAGGTCTGAAGGTAAAGTCTGAACAGTTTAAAAAGTATGCAAAACCAAATTTTGACAGTAAAGTCTAAGCAGTTCCAAAGATATACAGAATCATCATTCATACTCACATAACATACTCCACTTTCAGTAAAACGATTTTCTACCATTTTTAAACATACATAAACCAATAAGAAGAATCCAACAATCACCTCAAAGATAACACTTACATGTTCAGATTTAATCGTTTCACTTGCCGATTTTCACCATACTTTAAGGAAACAAATCACATCCATTTAAACGTGTACAGAACCAGCAAAACAGATTCTACCATCATCACAACCTCACCATTACATATCAAAATAACCTTTCTCAAGCAACTAAGTTAAAAGAGCCAAATAGATTTACTTAGCTTAAACCTAGAATTTTCACTTACCTTGCACAGAATCTGAACATCCCAAAGGTTAAAACTCTTCCATAGATTTTTGGATCGGTGGTGGTAAGAGTAGAAAATGAAGGAGAGAGTGTAGATTTGGGTGAAATTGTCTTCGTTAATTACCCGGACTAAGATGAAAACTGAAAAGTATACGAAGGGGTGAATAAATTCATTGTATTCACATGTGGCACCTTATCTTTTCATCATGACTAGGTGGAAGAAATCAGTGGCTTAATCGTAGGAGTACTGGCCAAGGAAAATGATTACCCAAGTATTGGCCAAGGAGTATTCACAGGTGGCACCTTATCTCTTTCGCGCTTCGCGAAATACGATCCAACGAAAATTCCTACGCGTCCGCACGAATACTAACTCAAAAATAATACTTAGCTTTAAATCTAAGTATCATTTTCAAACATAGAAAATTTCTAACGTCATAAACATATTATTACGAAATTTCCGGATGTCGCAACTCTTCCCCCTTTAAGAAATTTCATCCTCAAAATTCAGAATTGCCTGATCATTCAAAAAGATGTGGATATTTGCTTTGCATATCCTCTTCGCTCTCCTATGTTACTTCTTCCATGTCATAATATTGCCACAAGACCTTGACCAACGAGATGGTCTTATTTCTCAGAACTTGTTCTCTTCTATCCAAGATCTGTACTGTTTTCTCAACATATGTTATTCTTTCGTCTACCTCGATTGTCTCAAAATCCAATACATGAGTAGGGTCCGATTCATATTTCCTTAACATAGACATATGAAAAACATCATTAATATTGGAAAGTCTGGGTGGCAATGCCAATCTATAGGCAAGTCACCAATCTTCTCAAGAATTTCAAAAGGCCATATAATCCTTAGACTTAGCTTGCCTTCCTTTCCAAATTGTGATACTCCTTTTATCGATGATACTTTCAAAAATACATATTCACCAACGTTAAATTTCAATGGTCTTCGACGTTTATCCGCATAACTCTCTTGGGCAGTTTTAAGTCAATTCCGATTCACTTTTACAGTATCTGAAGTGATCCGTGTTAACTCCGGTCCTGTTAATTTCTTTTTGCCGACTTCATTTCAACAGATAGGAGTTCTACTTTCACTTGTTGACATGTCAAATATTTCGGGCATGTTCGGCGATATCAACCTTTATCCCATTCCACCAATATTATTGGTAGAGGTTCTTATGCATTTTCATATTTCCTGGATGTACACTATAATCGTTTCGATGTGCTTCTGACAACATCTCGTTCTTAAATCCTTCCTCTTTAGCTTCGCAAATAAGCTCATAAAACGTTACTATTTCATCCTCGGACACTTGAAAATCTAATTTTTCTACCTTCTACTACTTGTTTGTGAATCCTTGAAATATTATGGTATGATTGCTGCGTTATCCTAATCCTTTACATTCTAAGAGTAGCCATTACACTCGTCGAGTTACTTACATCCCTCCTAAAGTCAGAATCAGAAATCTCCCTAAGCAATTTCCATATTTGTCTCTATGGAGTTTAATTCCACCAAAACAAGAACTTGTCTTTGATCGCTATTTAAAAGATCATCTCTTAGACATGAGTAACTATTATTTTCCAAATCATCAGAATAATAGGTCATCCTCAATTCCACAAATCTTAATGTGAATATTATCACTTAAATGATCAACACCTAATTGAATAACTTCAATTCCTCATATCGCCCAAAGATAAGAATTTACCTATATTCCATTCAATGCTCCTCAAGTTCTATACCTCGGGAATCATCATTCAAACTTATCACTTCTAAGATTACATCATAAGCATCCATCTCTTTTCCTTGAAGAAGGTATAAATCATGTTTTCTAATTCCTCAAGACTGTTTAAAAAAAATCAAGTTGCATCCTACAATCATAAAAATCTTGCCTATCACCTCAACCTATAAACCACAAGTGAAATTTCACCACACGTTACAATTTAAGCTTATAACTCCCAAGATTAGAGTTTATCAAGCTAAGTATCTTCCAGCAATACATCAATATTTTTAGTATAGATTCTCCTTTTTCAATAGGAGTTTGCAACCTAACTCAATCGATCATAACTTAGTTTCCAAAATCATAACTTACTTTATACATATCATGTCTTAACCAATCCATCTAATTCCACCAATGATTAAAACACCTCCATTTCATTCTAAGACTTTCTTGGCGAATAACATCTAAACATCCAAAAGATCATCACACACCATATGAGCTTAAAATTCGAACTTAATACCTCTAAAATCCATCATTGCCACAATGCAAATTAACCCACACTAGCATCCTCATATCTCCAAAAATTATCTCTTAGATTCTTGTTGACACCTAAATTTTGGCGATCTAATTAGTCGCTCATTGCATAGAAAATTAGAGATTAAATTTTAACCCTTAAACAAAAATATTAAAATTGTATAGCATATAGTTTAAGTTTGTATAGATTAACTGCATTCCACATCGAACCGGCAGTAGCAAGTGAACTAAAAATCCATCGCACAAATCGAGCTCAAGCATTGAACGAAACTCGACTCATTCGGAAGACGAGGGCCGAAAATCACAAACCTAAAAGGCCTTGGTTGTCTTAATTTGAGCTTAAATCAGCCCATTAAGCTTGATTAAAGAAAAGCCCAAATTAATTCAGTCAATTTGAAATTAGATAAAAATTAAAGGATAAAGCCTAAGCCAAAGCCCATTAAGACTAGGAAGCCCGGTCAATTAACCTAGAGTTGCGATATAAATATGTGATTATACCCCTCACTCAAAGGGGGCCTCTCAGAATTTTCAGAACACAATTCTTAAGAGCACGAGAGCCACAATTGAGAGAGAGAGAGAGAGAGAGAGAGAGAGAGAGAGAGAGAGAGATGGCCGTAGATTGAAGGAGGGAAGCTCTCTCTGTAAAGTCAAGATTATACACAGAGAGGACAAAAAGAGAGAGATGACTTTTCTCTAGGGTTATTCACACCACCACTAGGAGGAGACGAGCAACAAAAGAAAAGTTCTATGGTTTTTTTTTTTCTCCCCAGGTCAACTATGGATACACGCTAAAAAGCTTGATACCCAAAGAGAGAAAGCGAAGTGGATAATTTTGGCTTGGTCTGTCCAGTCCTTGCAGTGAAATCAGAATCTCCAACAAGCCTTGCAGTCACACCTTGCCATCTGCTCCAGTCACGCCGAGATCAGAAAAGTCAGCATCCCCGCGGGTTCTTGCCGCTGCGCCAAACCACTCCTTGACCGGCATTCAACTATTTTGACAAGCTCCTAGTTCCTAGTTAACACCCGAGCGACGCAAGAGCGGCAGTCTAACAAAGCACCTCCGGTGATTGGTCTTATTTTGTAGGTTTCCCAGCGAATCTCAAGTGACAATTAGCCACTGCTCTTGTTGATTTTGTCGACCCATCGTCAGGACCCTACCGTGAGCCGAACCAAGAACACTGCCGTGACACACCACTACCGTGGCCGTGCACAAGCCAAGTACCACGGACCAGCCGTAAGTCATCCATCGGGGAGCATCCCTACTATCGTGAGACCCACTATCAACCATCATCCTGCCGTCATCGCCGGTCCATCCCATCGCCGCTCGTCCCGATCCGCAATCTCGATCTGCAAGTCCAAATTTGAAAATATCCCGAAATTAGGTAAGAACGTTATCCGATACTTTCGAAATATTTGGTTTCCTAATTTTTCGATATTTCAAATATTTTGGTGAATATTCTGTGGATTGCTCGAAATTTTTAGGATAATGTGTTCTTTATCCGCAATGTTCTAGAATGTCCAAAATTAGGAATTTTTCCTAATTTTGCAACGTATCTGGACGACTATCCGACCTTATCCCTAAGGTACAATACGCGGCGATATGGAAAATCGTTGTTTTATCCATAATCACTTGGATACGATAATAGATTTTATTCGCTTTCCAAATTCAAACAATTAACTTTCCGTCGATATCTATAACCCTATACATATGACCGTTAGTTCGATTATCTTTCCTAATTCGAATATGATAAGAAGAATCTTGCGGATTGCGTGGATTGTTTGAATGCGGTTGTTATCTTTGTTTGATTTTTTTATAAAAAAATCCAAAAATATGTTAGTTAGGATTTAGATTAGGAGTTTTGCATGTTTAGGAAATCCTAAATGTATCTAGAAGATAGGATAACCTTTTTATTTAAATTAGGAATTAGAGTAATTCATTTCCTAATTTAATTTAGATATTATCCTGATCTCAATGATTCGTTTTGGGGTGATTTTAATTTCGAATTTTAATCAAAAAAATACCAAAAAAAGAACTTGCTAGATTGCATGTTGTTTTAGGCATTTTTTTTATTCCGAATTTCATTTTAAAAAAATACCAAAAATAAATTACTTGTCCGTCATTAGAATTAGGTTACGTCGTTGCATGATATATAGTTCGCATGCTAGGTTGCATTAATCACATGTCATTTTTTGCACGGCATTGCATATAGGTTAATTTGCATTTTAATAAAGCACAAACCCTAATGAACACATTGAGTGCCTTGCTTTATTAATTAGAAATCATATTAGGATTGTCTGTGTGATTTTCTACTAACAATGCAAATGCTTGCGTGGCTTTGAGGTATGTTATCCTGCTATTTATTTACTGCTTTCTTGGGTGTTAAATTGGTAGTTTGCGCACTCGCATGAACACCTCACATGTTAGTGATTAAGTAATAAAATGGATTCAGACCGTCTGCCAAAACATTTTTTTTGAAAAGAAAAGGTACCGAAAGGGCGTTAGACTAGATCTAGCAAATCCATGTCCCCAAGCTTAGAATCTCTAGTTTGTAGAAATAAAACATATCTCTCTATGTTTTATTTAGGTTTCTAATCAACCACTACAAATAGATTAGTGGCGACTCCAAGCATGAAAATACTTACACGTTAAGAACTTAAATCTTAAGTTGTGAATTGGTAGGGCTTGAGAGGGCTCGAGTTAAGCTTAGTCTTAATAATCCATTAGCCTGAGAAAAATTTAGGTCGCGACAATTCTAAAAATCATAACTTATCAAATAATTTACAAGTGTCTATAGTCAAAGTATACACATAACGGTCCATCCTTTTTCTTCACAAACAACACTGGTGTACTCCAAGGGATATCACTTGGTCCAATAAATCCTCTATCAAGCAATTTCTGCAATTGTACCTTTAACTTCTTTTCTAGTCACTTATTACCGTCGGATGTCCTTGTCAATCATCATTCAAAAGTTAATGCACTTCGAGTACGGAAATAAGCATTACAGATAGATTCACTGCATTCCCAAAGAATTCAAAACTAGGTTGGTTCCGTGGGTTAAACCGAACTTCCTTCCCATGATAATCCACATTAGCTTCTTATTTAAGAAATCAATCCATCCTTATAATAATGTCAAAATCATACATAACTAACACCACCAAGTCTGCCATCTGACTTTATTCTCCTATCAAAATCTTGCAATCCAAACAAGTCAGGTTAGAGATAACAATGTCCATTAAAGATGTTGAGACATTTAGAGGCGCTCCAAACAACTTAGGTTTCAATCCACTTAGTCGCACACGGTGAGCATACATGATATAATGGTTTTAGAAGCCTCAGCATCTTCCTGAGTAACTGTATAAACTCTTTCTTGAGCGGGTGGTCTGTGAAAATTTTTTTGCAGCACATCTTGGTATTGTGGTGGCTACTGCACCTAAAGTGCAAGTAGGATTCATTGCTGCGGTTGTTGTACCAATGGACATTCCCTTAACATGTGGCCATGCTATCTACATCCATAGCAAACTTTTAGACCCATGCATGGTGCATTTCCATATTGTCTCGCGCAAGTACGATAGGTATTATTAAGAGACTGCATATGCATCGTCGGTCGTTTGTTTCATGTGAATCCAAGAACTTCAACATTTTTTTTTTTTTGATAACCCAGGGAACCCCCACACGGCCGACAGCCGGGGAATAAACCCTGGAGGCGACACGTGCTAGCCACCACACACGTGCCACCGGTTAAGTCACCTTGCGGCGCCCGGAATTCGAACACTCAACCTTTTGCGAGAGAAAGAGTGCGCGCTCCAGCAGCGCCACTCAGGCGGGTGGTCAAGAACTTCAACATTGTTCCTTTTATTTGGAACAAATGGCCTCTTTGTAATGTGCACAGGTCTCTTGTCACGATGAAAATTAGGTTGGAAAATTTGGCAATTAGGTCGCGCCTGGGAAGTCTATGTTGTCTCTACTAACTCCGCAAAATCTTTTTCCACAAGTCATTCGTGTTCATACAACTCATTATAATCTTTCAGGTTTAAGGGCACTAGCTTATTCCTGATATTTTATCTCAAGCCATCCCAAAATCTCTTGGCTTTGTCTTCCCTGTCTTCTACCAACTCGGGGGCAAACCTTGAAAGTTCTATAAATTTGGCTTCATACTGATCCACAGTTAGGTCATTCTGTTTGAGTTGCATAAATTTCATTATCTTCCTATCCCGAGCATAATCCGAGAAATATTTCCAGAAAAATGCCTTGACAAAGCCATCCCATGTTATGATAGTCTTAGTTGAAATCATAGTTTCCTTGGAGGCCTTCCACTAGTGTTGGGCATTTTCTTGAAGTTGATATTTAACTAGGGCTATTTTGTCGGTGTCATTACAATCTAGCAGATTGACTATTTTCTCCATCCCATCTATCCACGATTTTGCCTCTTCAAGATTTTTTTTAGTTCCAGCAAACCGGGGTGGTTTCAACTTCAAATATTGTTCAATCAAACCTTGTAAATGACGTTCGCCATTGCCAAAGCCAGAGGCAGCTCGTTGTAGTTTCTGCTTCTCCATTAGACTTCTGACATTGGCAAGTACTTGAAGGATTCCTTCCAACCGAGGATCCTTTTCTATGTTGCTATCTGAATTCATCTTGCAATACCTACATATATTGCTTACTTAGCCACTAACTAACAAGTAACAAAAGTTACTTATAACGCAAAATCAATCAAGAGCAAATACATGCACTTGATTTTCTACACTTGCGCCATCTAAGTCAAGTTTACTACTCCAAATTCTGAGCGCACCTTCTCACTCTATGGGTAAAACTTGCTCTGATATCAAACAGGCTGTGACGCCCCGAAATGTCACACGTAACACACACCAATTAATATTATTAATAAATTGGCTAGCAGAAGTCAAAGTCTGAACAAGTTTTATCATAATACTTTTGCTTCTCATTAACAACACTTGTGAGAATTATAAGTCCAGACAATACATCATAAGATCACAAAGAACAAACATCTGGGTAGGTCGAGGTTGCCTATCTCCATGCTGCAATTTACTCCAAAGATGATCCGCACAAAAGTAGACTTTACAACGAGTCATAGGTGTTATCGCCTTCATATCAACCAAAATCCCCCATCAACCCATATAGTAGATATACATCTTGTACAAACTATATCCGCCCTCGAGACAAGCATATCAACGTACTGGCATTCATAGTATTTAGGGAAAAAATAGCAAACATTGATAGTAGGTTGTCCATTCCTACATATCTGAAAAATAATGGGACGAGCCGAAACCCAGTAAATGAAATCTCTAGTTTTAAGTTAGGAAAATTAGCTTACCACTTCACCTGGCATAAACACATATGCATGCATAGCAAACGATATGCATAGAACTTGAATGCAAGTTATACCTTTTTCTGTCTGGATGTGCCGCAAAATCTGAATAATGCAATATATCATAATACTTTCACTTAACCACAAACATATGAAGTAAAACACTCATGTTCATGCGATTATGTTCATTACTTCATTTTCCCGAATACTCCCGGAACATCCTGACCAACAGAGCATTTCGACTCCCGAGACATCTCGAAACACTCCCCGGGACATCCCAACCTATAAGGCATCCCAACACATGGGACATCGTCACTCACCACTAAATGGGCGACAGAATTAATATTATTCTCATGTAAGTCATGACAACCAAGTATTTGCATGCATAAATCCGCTTTGATCCGTCCCATACCGAGCCATCATGGTTTTTGTGCTTTAAAGCCATGAAATGCATCATCCGAGCACTTTAAATATGAAACAATACATTTCGAACTCAGAAGCAAACTCTACTCATAAGCAAATTTGGCTTCAAAAGCAAATTCGGTCATCAGAAGAAAATTCGAGTCATCAGAAGCAAGTTCAGACTCAGAAGGAAGTTTAGAAGCGGATTCAAATTCAAAAGCGGGTTCAGACTCAGAAGCGGGTTCAGACTTAGAAGCAAGTTCAGACTCACAAAGCTAAAGTTTGAACGGTAAAATCTGAACAGTCAAGTTTGGTTAGTAAACTCTAAAGTAAAGTCTGAGCATAAGGTCTGAAGGTAAAGTCTGAACAGTTTAAAAAGTATACAGAATCAGATTTTTGACAGCAAAGTCTAAGCACTTCCAAAGATATACAGAATCATCATTTATACTCACATAACATACTCCACTTTCAATAAAATGATTTTCTACCATTTTTAAACATACATAAACCAATTAGAAGAATTCAACAATCACCTCAAAGATAACACGTACACGTTCAGATTTAATCGTTTCACTTGTTGATTTTTACTATACTTTAAGGAAACAAATCACATCCATTTGACCGTGTACAGAACCAGCAAAACAGATTCAACCATCATCACAACCTCACTATTACACATCAAAATAACCTTTCTTAAGCAACCAAGTTAAAAGTGCCAAGTGGATTTACTTAACTTAAACCTAGAGTTTTCACTTACCTTGCACAGAATCTGAACACTCCAAAGGTTAAAACTCTTCCATAGATTTTTTGATCGGTGGTGGTGAGAGTAGAAAATGAAGGAGAGAGTGTAGGCTTGGGTGAAATTCTCTTCGGTAATTACCCAGATTAAGATGAAAACTAAGAAGTATACGAAGGGGTGGATAAATTCATTGTATTCACATGTGGCACCTTATCTCTTCATCATGGCCAGGTGGAAGAAATTAGTAGCTTAATCGTAGGAGTATTGACCAAGGAAAATGATTACCCAAGGCTTAGGTGTCTAGCCCAAGAGGACAAATGGCATTCGGTCAACTTTTCCTTCAATAGCCACGTGAGAAAAGAAGAGTCTAGAGGGATATTTTGAGAAGATATCTTCCCATTTTTCCTTAACGGCAATAACATTACTTAACCAAGATTAATCAATAATAATAATACCCATTAGTTACCAAGACAACGGTAATTTAATTAATACCGCATCACGATTAGCGTACACGATAACATCTAAATATTAAACACGTCGGACTCGATACGATTACGTTTCCAAATCCGCATGAAATACGATCCAACGAAAATTCCTACACGTCCGCACGAATACTAACTCAAAAATAATACTTAGCTTTAAATCTAAGTATCATTTTCAAATATAGAAAATTGATAATGTCACAAACATATTATTACGAAATTTCCGAATGTCACAGTAGTCACGTGAGAATGATTGATTGAGAAGAAAGTCGATCAAAAGCAAAATATTACAGAATTCAAATACAATTATGGTTTATGTGCACATCATGCAGATATCATGATTTGGGCAGTTATATTACGCTACTCGTGAAACCGATGCATGAATCATTTCTCCATTCGTATGTATCTGTGCTGCTATTTAGCTAGACAGGACACCCGAGAGGAACCTCTTGTAAAGACTTTTACGTTTGATGCCACAATTTTTACAAGTACTTCCAATCACAATTAAACAAGAAAAGAAAAATCGAAATAACTATTTGTTCTTTAAAAGCCTTGAACTTTATGCACTTTTTAGTTTCTTTCTAAGGTTACGAAACATAGTTCTGTGTACAATCAGAATGTGCGTACCCGTTTGGAAGTGACTATTAATAGCTTCTGATTCCTCGTATGTGCAAGTGCGCAAGGTCAAATTCTAGCTACACAAATATAAAAACTGACGGGACAGATGGACCCTGTCAGGCTGGAGGTTTTATTGGTGAGGAGGAGGGAGTGGGACTTTGAAGTGAAGAAGTACAGCTGAAAAGTGATCAACTGACATTCTCTTTTGAAGCCTCCTTTGGACCAACAGGAGTTTCCGGTCACGGACCAGAACTTCTCCACCAGCTAAAGGTTCGTTAGATGCAAGAAGGAGAGTTTGTTCAGGACAAATTGCATGGTCAAAACAAAGAAAAAAACGAGAATAAAGTTCAAACATTGGCAATAAAGGCATGGTAAGAGAGGATCTCATTTGGTAATTAGGTGTTGTCTCGATCGATTTGATTTTCAATCGCCACATCGCAGTAGAAAATAATAGATAACTATCCTCATCCCATGTATTCCTTCGCTCATTCTTCTTCTGTGTATTGATTTCATGTTGGAATGCCGAAGGTGACTTAAAAGCTTTCCATCGAAATATCTTCACATAGGGATTTTATAGTTGATCCATCGTTATAATTCTTGAAGGCTCAAAAGGTCAGTGAAGACACTTACACTAAATAGACAAAACCGACTCAATCCACCTTATTTAGATGATATTAACATTTCTTTTTAGTGGCGGCAATATTTCCACCCCCTAAATGACTAAATCCACCCCATTTACACTAAAATGACAAAATCGCCCTTAATTTTTCATTCTTTTTTCAAATTATTTTTTTTCCTTTTTCTATTTAGGATCCGGTTCACCATAATTAAGCATTTTGCATATTTTTTTAGAGTATTAAAGAAAAGAGTGTTCTTAGATATTCCGATAACGTTTTACATTCTTCGTGTAATATTATCTCGTCAATAGCAAACAAGAAAGACATTCTTTGATATAGTAAAAAATAAAAAAAAAAAAGCCTTTTCTTCATTATTAATATTATAACAACTTATCTATTCCCTATCCCTCTTATCTCAAAATCTCACTTTTTCGGAGAACTTTTCATTTTAATTTCATTAGAGTAAAATATATATCAAGTATATTTATTTACCATACTAAAGAATTCATCTTTTTTTTTCCTTACTATATTAGCAAGATACTTTTACACACAGCATGGAGAGGAAGAGGAGCGGTTGAGGGCTAACCGCAAGTCCCATTCTTGGACCAAGAAGGTTCACCGTTCACTCCCTTTACCAAAGCAACAGAGCCCGCAGGAATGAGCAGGAGGAAACGAAGAGCCTCCTCCTGTTTTCCCAAGGAAGATTTAACGACTCGTGCGGCGATGACAAGTGTCGTGTGTCGTGGCCTTATACCGTCCTTTCAAAGATCATCCTCCTTCCCTCTTCCCCTCCTCACTTCCAACTTTTCTCCACCCTCTCTCTCTCTCTCTCTCTCCCTCGCTTAGTACCCACGATCACCCATTAAGGGCATCGCTCTCTCCGTAAAGAAAGTCTCGTCCTTTGCCGTTCTTTGAGTAGGACTCTGTTTTCTTGAACTCTGCTGCCATGGCGGTGGCGGAGCTGACCGCACCCACATGCCCAAAACAGGGCCTTAGCTCAGCCCAGCTCGCCTACTTATCTGCTCGCGCTTCCCGTTCCCGTCGCCTGTCTTTCAGACCTCTCCGGCGAACCCACGGTTCAAGAATCTCTTGCTCTGTCAAGTAAGTTTTCATTAGTGCTTTACTTCACTAAGCTGCTTCCTTTCACTGTTAAGATGTCTTAATTACGCTCTGTTTTCTCTTTTGGAAAGGGGGAGGGGGGTGGTTGGTTTGTACTGAGTTTAATAGGTTGATGCGGTGGTGGTTTAATTGTTTTCAGTCAAACTGCTCAAGCTCCAGCAGCAGTGCAACCCGAAGTTCCGAAGAGCAGCAAGCCTAAGCCTGAATGCTTCGGTGTCTTTTGCCTCACTTACGATCTCAAAGCTGTATGTATTTTCGACAATTTTATGTAGCTTTCTTTACTTACTTGGTGCATGTGTTGAATTATCTTGACTTTGATTCAATGTTGCTTCTTAGTGATGAGCTAGTCATTGGCTTTCTGTGCTCTATATTGCATGCTGACAAAGCTTAAATGAGAAGGTCATGTATGTAGCATGAGAATTGCTTGTTGAAATGTTCTATCGAGAGAAATGAAGAGCGTTGGCCCTTATGGCCGTGTCTGTTACTTTGAAAGTCTCTGTTTTGGCTGTTGTGCATTTAATGTTCTTGATTTTCACTTTGGTCGATCAGTCATTAGATTCTGAATGCTTGATCTCCTCCTCACCTAATTATGATGGTGTCCATGTCTATTGGTATGTTTTCTGGAGGTGCGGAAATTCAAAGTAAATATGTTCATGTGAGAAAATGGATCCTCTTAAAAAAAGAAACTAAACACGAGTCGACTTATTCAAGCACTTCTTGTTTGACTCCTCCAAAGTGAATGAAGATGTATATGTGTTTAGTTTGTATTATTTTTCTTCTGACTGGTATTAAGCTGGTTTAATGCCATCCCATTTTCAGTTTGAACTTCCAGGGACATCTTTTCCTACAATAATGTGTTTCATGTTGTTGAATATGGTCACAGGAAGAAGAGACAAAATCTTGGAAGAAACTAATAAATGTCGCAGTATCTGGTGCTGCTGGAATGATTTCTAATCATCTGCTTTTCAAGGTAAGGATCTGTGGCAGTCTCTTGGTAGATATTATTCTCCGTCTGCTCTCGTGTTTGATTCTGGCCTGCTGTTGAACCATTTTACTGAATTCTTGTTGATGCTAGCATCAATGGTCCTTTTCTGAAAGTGTGAATTGGGAGGATTGCTGTTTTTATTAATTGCATCAGTTTAGTAACAATTTGCCAATTGAAATGCAAACTTGGAACTATTATTGCACGAGTTATTTAGCGATTATCACCAGCAGCTCCTTGGGACAATATTTCTGTGCATGCCATTCTTTGCTATTTCTTTTTCCTTTGCAGAAGTAGTTGGGGACAAATTACATGGTACAAGTTTGTAATAGTTGTAATCAGAGAAGCAACGCCAACTGAATTTCCCACTATAAGTGTGCTTGTCTATGCCAGCGAACTGGCACCTTTATTCGTTTTTCTAATATCGGTTCTGATTCTGTGTACTGTTGACACTACTTGTCTCTGCAGTTGACCAAATTGTGTTTAAGGTCTGAACAAAGTATACAAAGAGATATAATCATTTGTTTGGCGGAGAAAATTCATGAGTTTGTTTGTTTCTGCAGATTTATACTACTGCTACATCTTTTTCCACAATTTAGTACACAAGATTTCTCTAAATCTATTTTGGTTCTCAACTTTGGAAGATTGACCCAACTTTTCCTTATTTTCCAGCTTGCATCAGGTCAGGTTTTTGGTCCTGATCAACCAATTGCTTTGAAACTTTTGGGTTCAGAAAGGTCCTTCCAAGCTCTAGAAGGTATGTGCCCCGAATGGACGGCTACTTCTTGCTCTCAAGTTTCTGGAAAATATTATCATTTTTAATCAATAGTGCATGGACGTATATCCAGTAATATCTGTTTTCGATACATAATCGGAAGTTCCTGAGGATATCTTATGAATGTGGGATCAAGCATACATGTCATTGGGTGCCTTGGTCCATCTTACAATTGACTATCTTGAATGTCCTTAGTAAGTGTTCTTTCATATGATGCTTATCTTGATTGCACCATTAACATTTGTCAGCAAAATGGTACCATGCTACATCCATTGTCCATTGAATCCCTGCTTTGACCCATGTAGCACAAATATCAGTTTTTGAGAGGAAATTTCTTTTGTTTGTGACACTTCCGTGGACATATTGTGCAGTCTATGTTGAATGCAATCATTTCAGCGCTCCCGGCGGTACTTTACAAGAACTGTATGCATGTTTGCACATTTGTTTGGTCTACTCTAGACACATGTATCAAGGTAGTACAAAATCGCATGACTTATACCGTAGCAACTAGAGGAAGATGACTACATTGGGGTGACCTGTTCATAGGACTCCCTTCATCATCCTCTCTGATTGGCAAGTGAAATATGATATAATCCTAGTGTAAGAAGCGTATCAGTTCCAGAGTTGCTCAATTTATCTATATACTACACGATTCTTCGTGTCCAGGCTCACAGTCAGACAGGTGGCTGTTCTCTTGATCAACCATCATTTCATTACTCCTGAGATAATATGTTAATGCATGCAGGAGTTGCTATGGAATTGGAGGATTCCTTGTTCCCATTGTTGAGGGAAGTGCAGATCGGCATTGACCCTTATGAGGTGTTCCAAGATGTAGAATGGGCTCTCCTAATCGGAGCAAAGCCTCGAGGTCCTGGAATGGAACGAGCTGGCTTACTAGACATAAATGGGCAGATTTTTGCTGAGCAGGTAGTGTGGCAGTAGCTTTTGCAGACTGCATATAACCGCTTATGAACATCTCAAGAAACAGGTGGTGGTACTAATTCTATCTCCTTCACTTATTTTTCAGGGAAAGGCTCTAAATGCTGTTGCCTCGCGTAATGTCAAAGTAATTGTTGTAGGAAACCCCTGTAACACCAAGTAAGATACCATTTGTTATACTTCGATTTTTGCTCTTTGTTTCTAGAGACAACACGAGGAGTGTAGCTCTATTGTAGCCCCTAATGGAATGCTTCATTCTTTTGGCAGTGCATTAATTTGCTTAAAAAATGCTCCTAATATTCCTGCAAAGAACTTCCATGCTTTGACGCGTTTGGATGAGAACCGTGCGAAATGCCAGGCAAGAATGCTCAATAAAGTGAAGAATTTTACATTTTGTTATGTGCTGACAATATGATCAATTGAAACAAAATCTTGGCTTTAATATTGTGCAGCTGGCACTCAAGGCAGGTGTATTCTATGATAAGGTGTCAAATGTGACCATCTGGGGCAACCACTCGACAACTCAGGTCATTGCTCAGATTTTGCTCTGGGAAAGTGGAAGTAAAACCACCTTGTTTCATCTTTGATTGAGAAGAAAAATCTATTGGAATATCCAGGTGCCGGACTTTTTAAATGCTAGAATCAGTGGGCTTCCAGTCAAGGAGGTGATCACGGATCCCAAGTGGCTAGAAGAGGAGTTCACTGAAAAAGTCCAGAACGTATGATCCAAGAAACAGATGAGTTTTATGCATTGTATTGGACAAGTATAATTAGATTTCGACTCTTTTGAGAATTTTGTATCTCACCTTTGATTACTAAAGAGAAGTAGGGATTTGATCTGTAGAGAGGTGGGGTGTTGATTAAGAAGTGGGGAAGATCTTCAGCTGCATCAACTGCGGTGTCAATTGCTGATGCCATGAAGTCTCTTGTCACTCCCACGCCCGAGGGTGATTGGTTCTCTTCCGGGGTGAGTATCTCTATCCTTAACGTTCATGAGTATATCTATTTTTCTCTTTAAATTCTTTTTTAAAATTCTTTGTTTTGAATGAATGCAGTTTGGTTTTTCTATTTAATTTTGCTTGGTTTACCGAAGCCGTTTGTTCATTCAGAAAGTAGCACTTCCAACATTTTGGAAAGATTACGGTACAGAGAAACATGGGAATGAGGACAATGCATGACGAGAAAGATTAATACTTCATCCCTATGCCCCTAGATATGGCTTTTTAAGTCTTAAACAACTTAACTGATCCCCCTGCAATGCAACTACTAAGATTTAATCAGTAAGAAGTGACCGCCAAACCCAGTTCTTTGCTTAAGTAGCATTAGGAGTTAGTGTAATGTGATGTCAGTTAGTTGCTGGTCTTATTGTGCATAAATGAATGTGCAGGTATGTACAGATGGAAACCCTTACGGCATTGCCGAGGGCATTGTATTCAGCATGCCATGCAGATCTAAGGTAAGTAAATGGTTTATCTTCTCGTTCAGTGGTTTCTAAACGCCCATATCTCATTGGAATCCTTGATAAAATACTTACCCATTTTTTTAGGGAGATGGTGATTATGAGCTTGTGAAGGACATAATATTTGACGACTACCTTCTCAAGCGAATAACCAAGGTACTCTTTTCCCCATAGCGGTTGGCCTACTATGTTGCTTGTTGAACGGCTTGGAAGTTCTTAAGTGAAATAGAGGCGCACAATCTTTGCAGAATGGACATTTTTTGCGTGATGAGAATGGAATCTGGAATCTCTAATTCTTCAAAGATATGAATGTCTTCCTGTGTTTTCCTTGGAAACAAGGTCTCATCATGAGGGGCTGTGAATATTCTTCCAGATATCGATTCCTTAAACATAGAGTTTCGCGTGATCTTTAAACTTTAATCAATAGTTGATGAGAAAAACTCTAGATTCTCATTTGACCAATCCGGCTTTGCTACTTTTCATCTAACTTGAACTGTTATTCTGCAGACTGAAGCCGAGTTGCTGGCGGAGAGGCGATGTGTAGCTCACCTAATTGGAGGGGTAAGCCTTGGATAGCCACATCGTAAATTTTCCTTCGAAAACCCTTCTTTTGGCTTATAATTTACAAATCCCTCTTTTCTTTCAGGGTGTTGCTTATTGTGATCTGCCAGAGGACACTATGCTTCCTGGAGAGATGTAATTTTATTCATTCATACCTGGCCTTTTCTTTTCCCTGGAGAATCTGCAAAGAGCTGGTTGTCAACAATAACAAGCTGTCAGGTTCGATATCAGAATATGTAGTCAGAAGAAGATTAATATTCATGTGAAGTATGGACGAAGAGAAGGATAAACTAATTGGGTGGATGGGGTCGCTTCATGTACAAGATTTGCAAAAAAAATTTTGGCGGACAGTGGTGTATTACGGTATAAGTTAAAGCTCGTGCTTTCAAAATTATTCTCAGATGGCCTTGGCTGTGGAATCTTTATGCCCATTGACTCTGTATTCTCAGTTGTATCATTGTGCAATCTGTAGTCGTAAGCTGCTCATTGAACTCCAAATGGCACGTTTCGCCAAAGGGTTGCTTTGCTTCTATGATTATTAAGCTTTTCTTTTCCTCTGTTTTAATTTCCGATACTTGCGACCATCGCTTGATGGAGATCATCATTGTTTGGTAGGATCGCCGGCGACTTATTCGTTGCAATTCAAATTGGTTAGTGGAAGTAATCAGTTTGTTCTAGCTGACTGACTCAGTAGCTTCAGTAGTTGGCGCAGTTGGCGTGCGCATGTGCCACTAAATCATTCAACGGAATGTGGATCGACACTTTGGTGGCAACTGTCGTCAAATCCTTAGTGAAGAAAAACATGGGACCAGCCTTTGCTGTCACTTTGTATTCGGATCCAAAACTTTTTCTTTTTGAGATTTCTTGTACAGAATATTTCAGAAACATAAATCGGGATACTCTCGGAAACAATTTTCTTCTGGGTCCTAATTCCACTGCCGCGGCCGAGCAAATGGATGGCAACGCCTTCCCATCCTTGCATCCGTGTGTAGCAAGCATGCCATTAGAAAAATCCCCAGTCGGGCAATTCATCCCGACTTCAAATCTCCCAACAGAATCAAAACTCATCTGGCTACTCTTGACTTGCTTGTCCCCCAACGCCACTAGAACACGGCATATTCCATCTCTCGCCCAGTTTCCGCATTGCTCTAATACACAAAGTACTCCCGACAATATGAGTGCAGAACATTATGCATTCACCACCTAAAGGTAAATCGATAATATCATAGACCTCATAGAAGGCGAGGCAATCCATCTGCATCAAACAGCAAGCAGAACGAAAAAATCGAGCTGACATACACATTGATCTGATGATTCCAATCCTATCCATGGGCTGTAGCAAATACAACAAACGCCACAACAGATACCCGTCAACATCGGGGTTCAACATTGTTAATACATATTAAAAAAGACCGAGCAATAGTTTTGAACTTGACATAGGATAACTTAAGCAAAATATGTCAGAGTCCTCCATAAAGATAACTAGAATAGTATATTCCTATGTGAGTTTATCTGCTATCTCCATTACAGTGGCTGAGATTGCCACCTTTTCCAGTATCCTGCTACCTTGAGTAGATAGAGGTCCCGACTTTAACACTGACCGAGAGAAGTATAATCCAAAAGAACAAAAAGAAGCACCAGCTCCATGAAACCACTGATGGTGTCTTGCGAGAAAGCAGGCCGGAATTGATGGGACTGACATCAGCTTGAGACGTCCCAAAAGATAGAACGATATTGAGTTCTCCATTCTTACCAACTGACCAATCCATTCCACCGCCAACCAAATTCATGTTTCTTATTCTTATCATGCCAGCAGTAACATGAGCAGAACTTGAAGGCTGTGCAGCTGAATTGAGATGAAGTGCCACATTTTTCGCCGGGAACTCTGCAGCAAAAGCAGGAGGAGCAGCGAAGCTGCCTAACATTTGACTGGCTGCTTTCATCAATGGATACTTGAAACCTACAGGAATAAATCCAGATTATGCTCAGGCAAATGTGAAAAGCAATTCATATAGAAATGAAGGGACAATTAAAGACGCAAAGGAAAGGAGATATTTCAGATGGTGCCAGGTCATAATAAAGGTCAACTCTTACTTTCTTCAGGGTCCTTTGAATCCAAATGTGGCTTCGAAGTTGATGCAGAGTCCTTACTGCAAGATTCTGAAGGAAGATTGCCTCCTGCCAGAGGGACTTCCTCATTTCCCCCATTAACATGCTGCAAGACAAACGATTCAATAGAGCGGCAACTAGAAATGCCACAGTACTTCTCCAAAATATGAAGCAGACTTACCTCAGCATTAAGTGTGTGATCAGAAAGCGCATTTTCAGATGGAAGTTGAGGGGATTCATATGGCAAGACGTTCTCATCATCAAAGAACGTTAGGTAGTCGTCAACAGCAAAATCTGCTGCATCCTCTCCAAGGAGATTAGCAAGGTCATTTGTCTGGAGGTAGAACTCATCTCCTGGAAGGTGATCTTCAGCTGCATCTAAGTATGGCCCATTGAGTAAGTAATTGGCATCCACAGGATTGGCATTATCATCTGATTGGTCAATGTATCCCTTCTCAATGGTTTTCATCTCCCTCCAGTATTGCTCTGGTAAAACAAAGAACTGCTCATCCTGCTGTTGCGAACCGGCTTGAACTGCATTGGTTTCTATCACAGGCTTTTGCTCATCTTCAGTAAGGTCATTTGAGTGCTCAGTGCCCTGGCTTGTCTCACCATGATGGAAGTTCAGAGGAACTGGAGCATCTCCAGATTCAATTCCAACATCAATACTCTGAACACAAAAATGGTGTAAGAATTAAGGTAATGCAAGTGGAGACTCCGATAAAGGCTCCGTGTAAACAAGGGCAAAGAAAGAAGCCAAAATCGTAGTCCTACATATATTATCTCACACATGACAGAAGAATACTCGGAAGTAATTAAAACACGAGAACATACAATGATCAGGACCAACCTTCCAAGCCCGAAAAAGAAGAGAAAAAAAGACAGTACAATAGATGCTAAAGCAAGGACTTAATAATCTCGTGATGTGAGGTGAGTTAACAAAGACTAAGCAGATTTTACAGAACTTCATATTGCCCTGACAGGAAGCCACTTGCTTGTGAAAAACTTAACCGTACACATATCTTCTGATTTTCCACCCTCTAACCCTCCTTTCAAGTTATCCAATCCTGGTTGACACTTGACAGTGCATGAACTTCATTAAAATTGCACTGGTCAAGTCCTCATCTTGATTCTCTACTTCTCCAGCAAAGAATGATCCATGGCTGCTGTAAAATTAGGTTGTACTGCACACGACAAAATTTTCTGCCCAGCAGATGAAATGGACTGCATAAGATATCCAACAACTGCCTGGATTAATTTATCGTGCAAGTTGATTTTTTTGGGTCCTGTCAAAGGTGATCATCTAGTATTCCTTAATACAATTAAATAGTCAAAGAGAGTTTCCAAAAAGAGCCTCACTTTACATAGCCAAGTGCTTGATGGTGACAGAGCATCTCACTTCTAGAATTTTAAGCTTTCCATATCACTTTAAGCTATTGGGCAGTGGCATCTAGAGATCCAGGTATAAACTATAAACATGAGGTCATGTGAATACTATTAACATATATGGCTCTTCCTGAGGCATTGAACAGGATGCCCACAATGGCTAGAAATCGACTCTCTCGGGAGTAGTTTGAAAATTTCTTCACCTAGAGGGCAGTTCTATTGCTCGTGGGGCTCATCGCCATTTCCAAGAGAAGAGGGTAGGTCCAGGTCAGTTGACAATGCCTTCGCCAAATTTATTCATGTTTTACTATCCCTCAAATGACCAGATCTCCTGACTCTCTCTCTCTCTCTCTCTCTCTCTCTCTCTCTCTTCATGGGAAGGTAATAAAAGAAGTGTCACCCTTTTGTGAAATTGTTTAAACAATCTAGCTCACTATTACACTTGCAACGCACAGAATCAATTCAGTCCACTAAATAAAACACAGTATAAACAAAGAAAAAAAATAACAAATAACATAAGACATAAAATACAAGGTGCTTCTGTAAATGAAGGATTTTCTCTAGCGTCAAAGGGAAAAGGAAAGCAAAATTCCCTCAACTTCATGTTAAGGTCTCCCAACTTGTTACCCTCAGGATGCAGAAGATATATAAGCCTTTTGTGTTACCACACTTTTGAAGTATTTTTGGCACCAGTGCACTATTTCAAGGTTCAAACCCTGGAGAACCCTTAAAACCAATGTTCATATAACAGCTTCAACTAAAGATTGCCAACAAACAACAAAGGTAAGCCCTGCAAGGACACACCTATAATTGGACGCCCATTGTGAATTGATCAAGTCCATGGAAGTCGGTTGCATCTTTTCAGTTCTACACTCCCTCTCTGATAGTTTCATGAAAAATCGTTCTTTTCCCACTTCCAAATCGTGATTACAAAACCAATTGCCTTTACAGATAAATCTGGACATCCGCTAAATTAATACCTTCTATAGGAGTGTGATTTCACTGTGACACAATGGACACCAAATTGTTGAAGGAAGTAACACAAGAAAACCGAACCTGATCCAAGTCATCTGCCTCAACATATTCATCATCAACAACCACCATTGCCTCCTGATCAGGAAACAGGGCCACATCATCATCCTCCCACTCCTCCTCAATGAATGGGGCACCATATTGCTCCCCGTTCTTTGGGCCGGGACCACTCTTCTGAAAAATCCTGCACAGCACGAATGAATCCTTCGGGACCCAAACAATCCGACAAACAACCAAAAAGAAGAAAGTTAGGTGTCAATAGTAATTGAGATGTCAAGAAGAAAAAACAAAATACCATCTATGTTTAACAATTTTACAGCATAATAAACTCACTTGCAGAATTCCAGCCTTCACCAATTCTTCATCGGTAAGCCGATATTCATGCATAACCCAATTGGTGCGCTGTCCACGTGGAGCTCGCCCAGTATGGTAAACCAAAGTTTTCTTCATTCCAACTGTTCGAGAGTAATGACAGATTGCCCTGTCCTTCCCTGTTGTCTTCCAGTAACCATTCTCTGTGGCACGATTGGTCTTTGACCCATTTGCATACTTCTTGTCCAGTGCACTAAAGAAGTACCACTCAAGGTCTCTAGTTTTCAATTTCGACTTATCTGGAGCATCAAAAATGAAATCAAAATAAGTTTGCTTCAACTGAATTCATTAAGAAAATGAATTGGAATGGAAGAGAAGAAACGATCGCTTTTCGAAATACACCTCCTACCGAATCAGAATTTAAAACCTAAATGGACCCATTTCCATTACAATTTCAGACCATGGACTCGATAGTAGTCGACCCAATGTGGCCTTGCCACATGGAAAAAAACATTTGTCCGGTCATATCATCCAGTGTAACATTCGACAAGCAATACGGCATATCGATTGCCGCAGCTAACTTGCCTCATCCATCAGATTTCAGACCAACCTTGCCACTTGGTGCTTGTTCCAGCAAAACTGGAGGGTGCCGCCAGAGATATAGCTCCTCACTCTCACTATTCACCACCAAGTCAACACAACCACAGCAATTTCAGGGTGAAGAATCGATCACGCATCCTCGCCAAGGGCGCATTATGAGCTTCCACACTGGCCTCAGGATGTAGAGGACGATGGGTCCTCACTATCCAGGATTCCAGGGTGGACCCACACCAAAAAAAAAAAAACTGCTAGAACCCGACACCGCTGAGCGAGACTGAATTTCATCCCACTCACCTTCGCCAGGATACGAAGTAGAACCACACACACCTAAGATCAGTTCACGCGCTCAGTCAAAATCGCAAGGCATCGCAACAAATTCCTCTGTTGGATTGGGGGGGAGGAAGGGGGGCGCGGGGGTCATAAAGAATTGTCAGGGGAAGAAGATTTTTTTGGCCTCCCGTGCCCATCAGGGAAGCAAGCCCTGCCCGATTGAAGTTCCGAAGACACAGCGTATCAATTATAGCAAGATAATTCGCTTACCAATGCAAATTCCAGCCAGCCGAATCCCCCAAGAACCCAAAAAAATTCCCCAACTTGACCTAAGCCAAAATCCCCAAAAAGCAAAAAGATAAGAAGAAGAAAGAACCACCGCCACCCCCCCCCCCCCCTCCCCCCTCCGCGAGTCTTCACAGTCAAACACACAGCCGAGTCAAATTCACAAGCAAGCACCAAATGATGCGGCAGAAGCCCAGACGATCAATAGACAATCACGGACAAGATCTGCACGGAACAAACAGGGGGGAAATGAATTATTTACCGGGGAGATCCCAGGGCTCGCATTTGTAGACGTCGATGTCGGAGATGGCGTCGATGCGGAGGGGCTTGCCGGAGACCTTGCGCTTCAGGTAGTACCGGGTCAGCTCCTCGTCGGTGGGGTGGAACCGGAACCCCGGCGCCAGCAACTTCGCCAGTGAATCGCGCCCCATGGACGTCCCGCCCATCGTCAGCTAGGGTTTTTAGAGAGAGAAAGTAGAGAGAGAGAGAGAGAGAAGATCGGTGGGATTGGATTTCGAATGGGGAGGAGTAAAGATCGCACCTTTCGGGGGTGCGGGGGGAAAAAGATAAAGGAGGAGGAGACGAAGGAAACTATCCCCCGAAATTTTTTTATTAAAAAGATAATAATAATAAATAAAGAAAAAGAGAAAAAAGAAAAAGGGGATCTCTTTCTCTTTTATTTTTATTTTTATTTTATTTTGATTTAATGATTAAATTAGATAAAGATTAGATAAGAAAGAGTGGGGATTTGGGAAGTTGCGTGAAGGCGGGCGAGAGAGCGCTGTGGGTAGGGGAGGGGCTCGCGTCACCCGCGGGTGGGTCACGGCCGCCCCGGTGACGTGTCGGTGGCGAGGGAAGGAAGAAGGTTCTGGGAACTACGGTGCCTGTGACCGTCACCGTCGGCCGGCGTTTACGGGACGGATGTTGACGTGGGCGCTTACGAGCTTCGGGTGGCGACGTTGACCGCGACTTCTTGGAATCCAGCTCGGCTGGACAAAATTTTCATTTTATTTTATTTTTTATTTTTCGGTTAAATTCTCTTCTCTCTCTTTTTTTTTTGTTTTGGGTGGGTTTGTTCATCACTTCAGCCTCGTGGCTGCAGTTGCTCACGTTGGCGGTTGTTGCCACCAACCCACTGTGATGGCGGTGTTGGTTGGTCAGCCAATTACTACCGTCGGCCTCGCGCGCCCTCGCTGGAGTTCGGGAGTGAAAATTTGTACTTTTTATTGATACAAAGAAAAATTCAGATTAAAATCGTCACTTAAAGGTAAATTGGTGCCTTTTTTATTTGATTTAGCCCGACATAAATGGTATTATCCTTATTGTGAAATTTGATTTGATAAGCACACTTATTTGCTTCGCTATTATTACTCATGACATTTTGAAACAATAAAACTCAAATAACAACAGAAACACATTGACTGCAACTCCTGAAATCCATCTTGGTTGGGCAATTTTTTTATTTTTTCTTTCTTTTTCTTTTCTTGGTTCATTTGAGCACTTCAGTCCGCTTTGCAGCTCTAGTAGCTCACGATGGCGGTTGCCACCAACCCACTCTAGAGCATTGACCGAGATCGATAGTGGTGGCAGTCGGTCGATCACCACGTCGCCCCCCCTCACCTGAGTTGGGAGAGTCTTTAGCTCTCAACTCCCATTTGAGGGGTCTGGGACGCCATGCAATCATCACCTTTGCTTGAGGCGTGACCTTCTCCTAAGGTTGTGGCTCGAGCCAGCATACTTGTTTTGCTTCATCCGCACCATTACAGAGATGTGATTCGCCCTTGCTCTGTCTTTACAATTCTTGTTTTGTTGTGTGTTTTCTCAATTTTAATGCCAAAAAAATTCAAGTTAAAGGATTCTGATTTGACAATTTAACAATTAAAGAACTCGATTGCACAATCAACACAAATTGCGAAACCAAAAATAAAACTATCCTCATTAAAAATTTTGATTTGGTAAGCACGCTTCTTTATTTTGCTATTACAAACAAAAGAAAACTCGAACAACAACAAAAGAACACATTTCATTTCAACATGTTGTAAAAAGCAATAATCTTTAAATTAACTCATCTTTCAATTCTTCACGATTCATCTCGATTTCTCTTGTCTCATTTCAATTGCCTCATCCTACGAAATGATGCCAGCATGAAACGAGCTACATTTAAAATTGCTCCAATTCATTTGTTTATTTTTTTTCCAATGTGCATGACTTTCAATTTCTCTATTCTCTGCAACTTTGTATCAAGTTAGTTTTTAAAAGTAGGAAATAATGTATATCTTTTTAGGCCTAATAAATTATATACATTAATCAGGAATATGCTATCTCCTATATTCCTAATATATATTGATCATCTAACTTTTCCATTAAAATTAATTGAATTTCTCCCAATAATAAAACAAAATAATTTGTCTGATTTCCCATCTTATTACTCTATTGCTAAAACGTAGGGGTGTCAAAAATACCCGCTCAAACATGACCCGACTCAAACAGAAAATTTTCGCATTAGGTTGAGTTGACCTTAATTAGGGATGTCAAAAATACCCGCTCAAACATGACCCGATCCGAACCGACCCGATCCAAACAAGGAAATTTTTATATTGGGTCGAACTGGCCTTAACTTGTTTAGATAACAATAAAAACAAGGCTCAAACTTATTTTGGATCTACCCGAGTCCGTCCGAAACAAACAAGAGACATTTATCCTTCTCGTTCCAAGCACGCAGGAAACCCTATCACCCAGGACCGACAAGTCAGTGACGGACTGAAATCTCCTCGCGACGGGAATTTCATCGTCGCCTTCCCTCCTTCCTTCGATCTCCATATCCGAGGCTCTCGCGAGCTTCGAGTTCGCCTGCCGGAGATCCCTCCCCCCGGTTCAATTGCCAGATCTCTCTCGCCGGCGCCTGGGTGGAGCTCGTGATCGCCGACTCCCAGGAACCGCCGCCATGGCTCCGCCGGCTCCGTCGCAGCGGTCGCCGTCGCCGTCCCAGCCTTACGGGTGAGTCCTCCTTCCCGCCCGATCCCACCGCCCCCGCAGTTCCGCGCCCGATTGACTTCTCTCGGAAGAGGAATAGCCTCCGGCTCTGTTTCTGCGTCGTTCACTGTGATCTCGAGTGATGATCGCGGTTTTGGTCGCGATTGGGTCGGCCTCGGTGCAATTGGATGTCGCATTCTTAATCGTTGTAGCGAAAGAATGCCTAGGAGCCAATATCGGCGCAGGATAATTTGTTTTTCCTGGAGTTGATCGAGAAAATTGAGTTGGAAATTTCAGTTCAATGCTCCGCTTGCTATCGTTTGCGATTGTCTACGTCATCGAGCCTTCTTCTCGGATTGTTCTGATGCATATGCATTTACTCAGCATTTCCATTTCTTGCATGGAGATAGAAGAACATGCTTAGAAGAGAATTGCCCAGTTAGCGAGAGTGAAATTTCTCCTATCTTGGTGATTCCGTCTGGTCTGATGTTTCACTTTTCATGAATAGGAGGATTTAGTTGTTCCAAATGGAATTGACCCTACCACACCAGAAAACAAGAAAAGGCACGTAATTCATGCTTTGTGTAAGCCTCTTTCAGAATCTCTCTTGGGTTCTCAGGAGAGTTTAAATTCTGGTGCTGCCCTGTGTCTAAAAGCCCTTGTGGACTCTGATAATTGGCGGTTTGCATCAGACGAGATGGTGAATAGAGTCTGTCAAAATATCACTGTTGCTTTGGATTTCGAACAGAAGTGGTTTCCGAATCTGACGCAAATGATGTCGAAGATCAACGCAGAACACGAACCATGCGTCGGTTTTGCAGAGGAATGGCTCGAATTCGGGTGCAAGTTTTGGGGCGGGACTGGGTGTGGTTTAAGCTCTGAACTAGGGTTCTTTCATCAGCTCCACGAGCTCTGGTTTAAGCTCTGGCGTTTCTTGGCGTCATTTCTCCATAAATTTGCAAACTTTGGCCTGTTTCATCCCCTTGCGCTGTTTCTTGAACTTAAATTTGTTCATTTTTTCCTAGTTTCTTGAGTATTGAATGGGATTGTGGCCATCTATTACCTTAAGCTGTCGGTAATTCGTTTGTTTTTCTAGCATTGGAAGTTACTTCGCAATCCTCATGATGTCGGATTACTCTGTCGGTGCGAGCAATATAAAGAATTCGGGTTTCTTGGTTAGTGATTTGCTCAAATTTGTAGGATCTTGCTGTGATTCAGTCTCACAAGAGTCCAAAAGCCGACTTTAACGTCCCGTGCACGGAAGATTCTGGTGTTAGAAGGAGAGATGACGCTTTCTCGGGCTGTGATGCGATCCTTGAGTAATGGCTTACCGCGGCAATTCCGCCGTCCCCATTTTGCTAGACCCCTCTCGGTGAATGCGTCAGGTACTTTTGGGTTTTCATTGTCCAGTTGCCATTCTGAGCTGTTGGAGTGGTCCAAGCATTCTTGGGAATGCTCTTTTGTCTGGTTTTGTTTTGAATGGAGAGTGTTGTTTGTTGGATTGGGTTGCGGTTCTTCTTTCTTAAGCTTCCTTGTTGTCATGGGAAATAAGCTTATGCAAAGTGTATACCTTTTACTGTAAATGGTGTAGGTGTAAAATTCAAGCTTAGTCTTGTGGGTGAGTCATTTCGTTACTTTGTGGGGAGTTTGCTTGTTATAATAAGGTTCTCTTTGTTTTCTCCTTTCTTCAGCGGCGTTTGGTTGTAAACATTGTTGACAAGCGGCCTGTCTTATTTTTCTAGGGCTGACTTATAATCTTCAACCATCGATATAATGTATGTTTGAAAATACTCAACATGAAACTATATGAACAGATTTGTGAAGTAGGTTTGGTTTGCTTTGCAATTCTCTTACATGGGCGTTCTTGAGAAAACTTCATAACGTGCCCTGTTCCTTTTATGATACTGCCAACCTGTTGATGTATTGTTCTGCAGGTCATAACAGTAATGACAAAGAAAGTTCTAATTCATCCGAGCCTGCTGATGAATTTGAGCGGCGGATATTTGGTACCTTTTCTGGAAGTGATTCAAAAACTGATGCATTTTTCCAGAAGTTTGACAGAATTGACAAGGCCCGATATGGTTCAAAACTGAATGGTGAAGATAATAGCCTCCGGATGTTTGATGGCTTAGAAGATAGTTTAAGTACATTATCAGATGGTATGGATGGGAGATTGAAGAAAGAAGCCATGTACTTCAAGTTCGATTGGGACGAAGTAGAACAAGAAGATTATTCATTTAGACCTGATATGAAATTTTTACCGGGAATGAAATATGATATAAAGGTACCGTAGTGCGATTCTATGTGGTCCAATAAAAACACTTTAAACTCATAAAGCAGTTGAGGGATTAGAAGTTGTGTGATATATCTACCTTTTTCTCATGCTCTTTGATTGATCAATTACATTTTTGTTGTGAATAACTTTAATTTTTCAGTGTCACTCTGTGTGGAGGGTTTTCCTATGTGAATCTTCTATATTAATCTGCTTATGCTGTCCACGCCGCCCGGATATTATGATTTGGGAGAGAAATCTGTTGCTACTTATGAATTATGTACTTCGTCGGTGTTTGGTGCGAAACTAATTGGCCTATAGGGATTGGGTCATGGTTTTAGCTATTATACATTAACCTGTTGTCCTTTATGTATGTTGCTAACTTTCTCCTGCAATGTTTTACTTTTCACTTAAGTGTCCTTATGTCCGCTGTGCTTTATCTATCTTTCTTTTAGGATCTCGATCTTAAGAAACCAGGAGTGCGCAAGTTCACCAAAAGACGGGAATTTGAAGTTACTACGGCGGAAGTGCTGAGAAAAGCTGATTTCAGGGTAAGCATTGGGTTGATCATATTGTTTTGTTTAGAATTGTCAAATAGTATACCAGATGTGTTGAACTGACAACAGCTCTTATGAGCAAGAGGTGCTTTGATGATCACTGTTAATCATTCAAAACCTTATGATTAAACCTTTTTCAAGCATGCTTCCTGCTTCATGTGATATGGTTAATACCTTCAGCATGCTGAAACTCTTAAATTGATTGATATTTCTTTGGAGATTGTATATCTCTAGGGGCCATTGATACCATGTGACTCTTATTACAGGCAATACGTATCTCTGGTTATTTGTGCTCTATCAATGTTTCTCTTCCATTTTGCTCTGCTTAGTTCTGCTTTTCTAGTTGTTAAATGACCAATCTCGCCTAGATGCCCTATCTACTGATGTAAAGAGCGGACATTTTCCCCAGAGCGAAGGAAGGCCACTATCCTGTTTCCGTAATGTAATCTCATGTATTTGTAAGAACAAACCTCTTATTCAGATCAAGGGGTGAATGACATAAATTTAGGTGTTGCTGTAGTTTGTCCCGATGTTAGCATGAGTTCTCTCAAAGCGCTATAGTTCGCCTAATAATATATGAATGACATAGCTTGCATGAAACTTTTGCATGCTTGGATGGTTTGTCTTGTTCTGTTGGTATCTTTTTGCTTGGAGGTTTACTTTCTCAATGTTCAATTTTCTGCAGAATGTGAGGTTCCTTGCAAATTTTATAACCACTGCTGGAATAATAATCAAGAGGAGCTCGGTAAAGTTCGAATATCAGTTAGGTTATGGAAATTATTTGAGCTGCAAATTGATTTTCTTGCTTATTTGCCATTTGTCCCTGTTTTTTAGACTCGCATCAGCGCCAAGGCACAGAGGAAGGTTGCGAGAGAGATCAAAACCGCTCGAGCTTTCGGCCTCATGCCTTTCACGACGATGGGAACGAAATCCTTCGTCTATGGAAAAACGATGGAGAATCTTGACGAGGATTACGAGTACGAGGCCTTTGAGGGGACGGGTGGTGACATGGAATGAGTGGATGCGAATCCGATGCCACCGAGGTTTTTGTGAGAATTATCCATTCGACTTTTCGATCTCATCTTGGCATGCTCCTTTGACTTCTCTTTCTTTCTGTACTTTCCAATTTTGGGCAAGGTCATAGCGTTAAATCAGAGCAGAGCAGCGCCATGTAGAGATTTTGGATGTTGGATAAAACTAGGCACAAAGAGCCAGAGTTACTTAAGAGACTAAGCTCACTGTGCTGGTACTGGAACTTTTTGTTGAGTGTTTTGCTTGTTAAAGATGCATTGTCGTAATCAGTCTTCACATTCAATAAAGAGAACGAGACTTTGGTGGACTGGGCTTTCTTTGATTGGCCGGACAATCACCCGTTCCGGCGGCCCACCCCCCCTGCGAAGAAGCTTTGTTGAACCGAGTCTGGGTTCTTTCTTGTGGCCCGAGACACTTGGAATTCTTTTTCATTCAAGTAACTGCCTCGATATGGTACTGTAATAACTCAAGAATGTCGACTAGTAACTTGCAATCTTATTGCTCGAAACACCAACATTCTCGTCTGTCCAAATTGTTTACAGCATAAAAAAATATTAGTTAAAAAGAACAAAGAAATTTGTACAGTTTGTCGCGATTTGACTTGCTTGGGTAGATCGGGGAAGGCGTATTTCAGAGCACCTTAAAAATGTCTCCAAGGGATAGCTATGGTGGACTCATTTCGGATGGTCTACCTACTAACATTTTGCGATGCGTTTAATTTCGAGATGATACGGAACCGTCTTCACTCTTTGTCGAGCGCAAATGCAGAAGATAAAAACAAAGGCAAAAGAATATAGTAGGAAGTTCACGTCGATACCCATGAAGGAAATGAAGAAAGTCTGAGAGGCCCTAAGATTGTAATTGAAAGGCATCAACCCCGGCAGAACATGGAACACCAGTGACTTGTGGCAGATCTCCCTTAGGAGCAAGTTTCTAGCAGATACCAGAAAGATATAAACGATGAAGAAGTGCGACAAAATCATCAAAGGATACAAGTTGTGCTCCAACCAACGATGCAAATCATTAAGCATCCCATAACATGTTCTCTGATGCCGGCAAGAGAAAACTCATTAATTTCTTCCTAAGTACCGCAAGGTCAGCAGAGCGCACCAATTTCTTTCATCTTGCATGATATAAATGGGAGATACTACTCGAGGTATTGCTCATTTTGGCTTATCCCATTTTGAGTCTCAATGTTCTATTCTTTAGCTCACAGCTAAACATTTTCTCAAGAGATCACCCATTTTGACAATGCTCTAGCTTGAGCATGCTTTAAATCAAAAAGCATATTTATGACTTAATTCAAGATTTCATAGACACACATAAACACAAATATATATAGGCATGCTCTCTCCTTGTAAGTGTGCAATTCTATTCCTTCCTACTCTTTTTATCATCCTAGAAGTCTATTAAGAGCTGCTCCATGTTCTAGCTCTTTGTCTCAACGACCACTCCCCGCCTTTGTCAGATTGGGTCGTTATAGATTCACCAGCTTTCATGTGGTTTGTCCCTGAACTACACACCTATTAGAGGAAGTCCTACTCTGATACCATATCGTGACATTCCTAAATGAGCTTACTCGATATATTGTCCAGGTTTAGTTCATCCCATTTCGAGCCTTACGATTTTGTCATTTGGCGTATAGGCAAGCACTTTTCCAAAAGGTTACCATCCTGTTAGGCAAGCTTAACTTTGGAGTTTCACAGCAAAATCATTTTATGTCAAAAGGCGCTTTCGTGAGTTAATTTCAGGCTTGACACACACACACACACCTTAGGCACTTTCTCTCCCTATTCATAGAAGCCTATTAGGAGCCGATCCTTATTCGAGCCTTCTAGCTCTGAAGACCACTTCAAATCATCTTAGGCACTTTCTCTCCCTATTCATAGAAGCCTGTTAGGAGCCGATCCTTATTCGAGCCTTCTAGCTCTGAAGACCACTTCAAATCATCGGACCGGATCGTTATAATCAAGGTTTGTCAAGGTTTTATTCATCTATCTCTCCAATAGCACAACATACTTTCAGCCTACTCTCACACCTTAGGCACTTTCTCTCCCTATTCATAGAAGTTTGTTAGGAGCCGAACCTTATTCGAGCCTTCTAGCTCTGAAGACCACTTCAAATCATCGGACCAGATCGTTACAATCAAGGTTTGTCAAGGTTTTATTCATCTATCTCTCCAATAGCACAACATACTTTCAGCCTACCCTCTTTGTGTAATTAGTCCCAAGATCCACTTTTAACCGCCAAGAAACAGTGGAAATCAACATGAATTAAAAAATCGTCAACCTAGGAGAAACACAGACCATCCTATCCTAGCATAAAGTTCCGTTATTAAGATACAAACATTTTTGAAAGCCTAGAGAGCAAATAAGCATCCACATCCACAACACATCACCAGAGATCTTTCTGAGACAAAGTATTGGATGAAGGAACAGGAAGTCTACTGAATAGCAGCATAGTTCCAACTAAACCAGCTGTATAAGATGCAGAACATGGATTTCTCTGCAGATACGCATTCCATTATAGGATAATCGCACGAAACGATTTATGAAGTCTTACATCCACCACAGTAACATCTGCAAACAAAAGGGATGTGCTGCAGGGACCGCCATCAACCTCAGGCGCACACTTCAAGTGTAATGCATAGCAGCATCCAACTATACCATTCATAAGAAATGCTATCGATTGTTTCTACAAAAACACGTTTGACTGAAAAAGCAATGTATTAGGTTATCTAGAAGTAACGGATCCTGAGATATCATTTGAAGAGTTCTAGGTTCTTGTGCCTCCCTAATAGCTTGAACCAGAGCAGCAGTAGCAAGAGCCTCGACACTCCAATTCCTTAAGCAAGTCGCCAGGCAACAATCCCTGAACAACTGAAACGAGCGGTCTGAAATGTCACAATCCACTGAAATCGATGCCACATCTGTGATCTGCATGTATACACTCAGATTGTCCACAACAATCGTCGAAGATGCTGGCGTCGAGCTGGAATGCGCTGACAACGACAATGAATATTATAATGTCAAAGGTCCAAGTCCAACAACCTGAGCTCGCGTTTCCATTCGAGCAAGATGAAGGATGATGATTCTCTTACCATATCGACATCTGCAGCGGTGAATGCAAAGAGAGGGAGAGAGCTCCGATTCCAGTCCCTTCGGGTGAGGCCGGTACAAGATTTGGGCGCCGGCTGCCATCCTCCTGCAACCACAAAGTGGCCGAAGTGATTAATCAAAATATTGTGGGAACTTGTCCAGCATGCTGTTTACTTAATCAAAATCCAAAACTGACTGCCTGTTGGAATGAATTTATATGGAAAATAACTCTCCTTTGCATTCAATTCAAATTGAAAGTTTCTATCATACATTAGGAAAAATAAAACAAACAGTCCATAAACTTTGGCCCAATGTTCAAGATGATCTCCGAACTTTTAATTTGTTCAATTTAGTTCCTGAACTTTAACCCAATGTATATGCAATGTGGTCTATGAACTTTTCATTTGTTCAATGTCATCCCTGAATTTTTAATGCATGTTTAATTTAGTTCCTAAACTTTATGAAAATTTTCAATGCAGTTCTTCCATTAATTCAAGTTCACGGACTACATTGAATATTTTCATATAGTTCAAGAACTACATTGAACATGTACCAAAAGTTCAGGGACCATATCGAACAAATTAAAAGTTCATGGATCACATTAAACATTAGGCCAAAGTTCATGGATTACATTGAATAAATTAAAAGTTCAAGGACCAAATTACACATTGAGCTAAAATTCAGGGACTATTTGTGTCATTATCCCCATACATTACCATTTTCAATTGGAATTGCACAAAATAAAAGTACATAGATTTAGTTTATTTCCAAGCTTTTTTTTTTCCCATTTTTTGCCAAGAAGCATAAGTGATGGTAGAATTGCTTTGACGTTCAGGATTACTTCTGTTCTAAATTTTCTCGATCGCCTTTATATGGTACAAATTCTAACAAATTGTCATCCTATGCTTGCATTAGGCTCATATGGGAAGCAACACAAAGGACCCAGATGAAAATTCCGCATATGGAAGTGAGCTTTGCAATAATTCAAGTGGAGTAAACCAACAGAATTTCAAGACCCTCTGACTCATCCGACTGGTCATCTTGTTTAAGCCATCTTGTTTAAGCTTTTGGCAGGACTTATTTCCTAGTTCTACGGATCATAGTGCCTTAGGCTTGTATGCATTTTATGTATTTGCGATGTTCTACTGTAGTCTGGTGTAAAAAGTTTCTCTCTATACGCATGCATGCCGATTGCTTGCACATGTCTGGTTTGTGCTTGGCTTGCCTATGGGTGTAAGCGGTCGATTTCATTCCAATTAGGGCCGCTTGAATTAATTTGATAATCCTACGAAGATATAGGAAAAGCTAGATAACAGAGTCCTAGCTAGAAAGGCCAACATATGCATATTGCAGTGCAATGATTGAAAGGCAAATATATGGTCAGCTTGGTCATACTTGTACCGCGTGATTTATGTGGTATGCTATTTCTAGACTTTTGCCAATTTTGATAATTCAATAAACTTTCTAAGTACATCGATTTCCTGATCAACTTACATATTGTTAAATAATTGACCGATTATCCAAGTTATTGATTTCTATGTGTCAAACTTCAAGTAGCCCATTTTGAAGAAGTCGATTTCTGACTAAAGTTGCCCATTTCAAGTTGTCGATTTCTACTAAAATCGTCTAGTTCAAGGTTGTCAAACTATGGATTGAGTTGTCAATTTCCAAATAAAGTTGCATGTTTTGAAGTTATCGATTTCCGAATAAAGTTGCATGTTTTGAAGTTGTCGATTTATAAGTTCTAGTTCCTAAGTTACAGATTATCTATCTATGGCTTCCGATTAAATAATGATGGCTTAGCATGGAAAGAACGATGATATATATGTTGAAGTGTACGTAATTATTTGTTTATCATTAATTGCATGACAAATGACAAATTATTAAGATGTAAATGGCAATTGTTATATTATAATGGATTGTATGTCATTGATACCATGTGATAAAAACCTTTGTCACGGCCTATTCGCCACAAAGCGAATTCCCTCGAAAGACATCATATGCTTCAGAGATTGGTGATGATTAGTTGATGTTTTTTCTCAGATCTCAACCATGCCCGACCAAGCTCTAAGAGCATATGTTTGAATTATATTGTTTGAATCGAAACATCCTTCCATTGACATTTCAACGACTAGATACTAAATTAAATAATCCAGAATACCTAGTATGTCGTTTGCATTAGCAATGATTTATGTGTCTTCTCTCCAAAGAGCTTTATAGGTCAGGACACCATGACAAAGGATCGCTGAGAAATTCAAATACGATACAGTGTAAACCCCAAACAGAAGCACGTCTCCAAATCTTACATTGGTCCAATGAATAACTTTAAAATATTTTACCATTAAGAACAAGGTAGTATATATATATTTTTTAAAGCATTTTAGTGCGAATTCTTCTTTTCTTTGAATAAACTTTAACAAACCTTTCGGTTGATACAATTAAGTCATAAAATCTTTATTTAAGTGCAATCATGTCCTAAACATATATATATATTGAAAAGCACAATTTAAGTTGCCACGCATAGGCAATTCTCTAATCTCCAGCATACAATTCTCCGTATCGTTTATCGAAAAAACTTTGATTGTGCTTCTTCACATATACGAAAGACTTTGATTTGCATTGATTAAAGTATTCAACATTCGATTGCGTTTGTGCATGAGGCTTAGGAGTTTCTAAGCACTTCTCTCTTGTCTCTACCACTTCATTCTAGAGGACAAGACTACATAAGAGTCAAATTAAGTCTACGGATATATTAATTAATGAGGTGTACAACTATCTACCAATCCAAATCCGTTCATATGACACGCATTTAAGATAATTTGGATAAATCAAAATTTACTAAAGTTGTTATCCCAGTAGAAATTTTAATTCAGTAATCTCTTTTTGCAATGTCGCTTTGGGAAATTAAAAACTAGTCATATTTAGTTATTTGCAAGAAGGACATAGATGAAGATCTGGCTGCAATCGGCTTCCTTTGGCAGAGAGCTAATCACACAGCATTCCAAGCCCCACTCAGTAGTCGCGAATCGAACCAAGCAACTTTATTCCTTGTGTCGAGGCAGCAACCCTTTTTCCGAAAACATTAGACTATTCTTAAATTTTTTATTTCACTATCTTCCAACGTAAGACGACACATGATTCATTAATTAAACAATTAATCAATCATTAAACAATCGATTAGTTTATGGCAGAAGCTGCCAGATCCAAAGATGGGAAGGTCGATTTCGTCACAAGCCATTGTGATGTGTGTCCTGAGGATACTTTACGTAAAGGGCGAAAGATCAGATCATGTTTCGGGGGCAATGTTGGGGGGGAGAGTTTAGGGTTTATTTTATTGTGATTTTTCCCTCTGGAAAAAGTGATAATCTTATAGTTAGAATCGAAAACGAATAGTTAATTTAGATTTATTTTGGTGTGTCGAGTTTCCTAGACAGCAAACACATTGCTGGTCCGGTTTTGCACACTTTAACGTCTGCTCTCGGCCACCTTTCTTTGGTCGTTTCTTTCTTCTTGGAACATCCGATGAACTTCGTGACATGTTTAATCATTTAATGCTACGTTTTCAGCACATAATTTAGACAATATTTAATGGGTCGCTCAAGAAATTTCTCTTTTCATTTTATTTTCTAATGTAAGCATTTACATTTACATCCACATAAGAGGAACAAATTCTATTCCAAGAAATAGAATAGTGCTTAGTATCGAGACATATATTTTCTAAAGTAGTGAATCTAATGATTGAAGTTTAAATTTGGACATACATATTCCTTTGGTAGTAAACCAACTTGTGGGCATTCATCTTTGAACAAAACTAAGCTAATCTGGACGTACATGTAGAGATTTTTTAGGCTTTGTCGCTTCATCCCTAATTAGGGAAAACTTTCTCACTCAATGCACATGATGTTCATATCTGTAACTCATCCGTTAGTATATTGATTGGAATAATTTACTCGAACAGGAGATTTAGTGATATTTTTTGTTTGTGACCACCAATTAGTAATTGATTGGAGGGAGACTCCTCCAATCATTATCGAAGGGAAACATGATCTCTTACACTAATAGCTAGTTTGTGCCATTTGATTCCTTAAATTGAATATATTATACTAAGTTGCGCAGAATAAGTTTAGAAATTTGCTGAGCTGGCATTCTAGCCATTAGGATTTGTCTAGGTGATGATGACATGGGGACTATTGGCAAATTACTAAGCTTATGTAAATTTGCATGATCTTACCTAGCTATATATGGAAGAAAGAGCAATCAATTTTATCAGGTCAGTAATTACAAGATGATCAGGAGATGATTGGGCCTAGATCACTTTTAAGCCCAAATTAAGATGGGCTCAACCCTGTCCTAGTCCCCTAGACTCAATGAGATCTCAAAGCCAGAAAAAGAGTAAGTAAGATTTGATCACCATGACATTATCTTGACCATAATGGAAAAGAAATTAACGACTGAAAAACTGTTCATTTCAATAGTAGAAACCAAAAAAAAAGCAGAAAAATGGAGGCCATTGCTGAAGAGTTGTTCATGCAATGAGATCAATAGTCCTGACTGAGGAGACAAGAACATTCCCATTACGTTGCGATGCCGATTCTTTGCGTAGTTTTCTTCCCCCTTTGGCATAGTTGAGTAGAGTAATTCTGTGTCGAGGAATATAAACTGATGCCACATACTTAGCAGTCTTCCAACACGTCGTGTCTATTTTCAATCAATCAACCGCAGATCAGGCAATGACAGCTTCGATTGCCAACCTAGCGGGTCGATCACTTACTAAGAGGGGAAGTCCCAAAATGAATTGGAGTTCTTATAGAATATGTAGTATGCAATCGCTGATACCAGAAACAATCCTAGAAGCATTCCATATAGTTGCCAATCTGCATTTTCAAAGGTGAATGGTGAGAAATCGCGGCTTTGATAATCGGTAATGGAAAATGTTCTTTGTGTGTGCGTGTGCCCGAATTTAGGGGAGCGACCTTTCCACTCGGTCGAGACATTTAGCTTTGTCACCGATGCTCCGCATTCGCTAGAAGCACTCAACAAGACCCTGCGAAAAGAATCAAAGACTCTATCAGCACCTACTAACAAAGCCCGACGATACTGAAGTTCTCAGGAATCTTAATGTTAAGACTAGTTGCCGGTTCACGTAATTTTCACTAGTATGAAGTGCAATGATCATCTAGCTTTCGATGATGGTCATTGCCTCTCGGTCGGACAAAATTCCAGCAACGAAATGCTGGTGCCCGAGTGCAGCCTCTTACTCCAATGGCATATCTCCATCTTCTTTAGCTCGACCACACAGAAATCACCATCTTTGCCTCCCCTAAGTTGTTGTTTTGTGGTGCAAACAATTAATCCCTTTTTCGAATGCAAAGAAAAGGAAAAGAAAACATAGAATTGATTGTCGAAAAGATAGGATTTGAATTCCGAGTGATTACAGCGCGAGATATGTTCCGTCCAAACTGATGGACATAGCATAAGCCGGCTTTCCGAGCAATCTCTTGTGACCGATTCTGTCCCATGAGCCTATGTTCCAAACTCCCGTCAAGGCTTTATCACCTGTCATTCGATATATGCAAGCACGGGATGATGCAATGATCAGACTACTCTAGTATGCGCAGTTTCGAGGAAAGGGCGCATTGAAGAATGAACCGACCTTTCTAAACCGTGCAGAACAAGAACGGTCTCGCCACGTCCCTAGAGAAACGACAGAGCTCAATTCTTTCATCCTACGGGGGGATAAACATCAAAGGCTGATGAGAACTCAAATAACCTCCCAAGTCATGCTTATGCCGGCATGTTTCGGTTGTACTTGGCCTTACCGGACCACGAGCCAAGGTAGCCAAGGGAATGCCATCTTCAGCTCTCCATATTCTCGCCGAACCATCAGTCGAGGTTGAGGCCAACAATTCTGAATCTAGGTTGCGAAAATGAGAAGCACTGTAAGTCTTATGTAGAGGCTGCCCGAAATGCATATCCCCGCGAGCCAATCAACTTTCCAAAGAGAAGATAGACCCACGATCGACCTAAAATCGAGATCCCGATAGGAGCTGCGCTCTGCCGATTCATCCAGCATGACTTGGAGGCTCGGCCACTTGAAGATCCTGAGACGACCATCCTGGGGTTTTGCATGAGAATAACCATCGAAACACCAACAATGCTAATTCACAAACTTGAAAAAAAAACGACGGTGACAGGGCGATAGAGTGCTTGATCAGTTTACCAATCCGCCGGCTGCGAGTCTGGATCCATCACCACTGAAGGCAAGACATTGCTGAGGACCAATGTCTTGAAGAAGAGGTGGCTTTCTGGCTATTAGCTTCAGATTCGATTCTCGACCGTACAGTTCCAAGATTCTGGGAAAACGATGGGAAAGAACGGTATTCTTAAACATGACACCAACGTGCTTAAGTACATAAGAAGAGATGAAACAGAACAGTTTTTCTGACATTAGGAGAAGAAATTGAATTACTTGCATCCGCTAGAACTTGCGGAGAACACAATGTCATCGCCTCCTGGGTGCGCTGTGATTGTCAAGGGATGGCCTTCACTTGCTTCGAGCTCATGAGTTGCCTGACAAACAAAAACTACATATAAGAACAGTACATGTAATAGTATACAAAATGATAGGCTATGATTTATTTTCTTTATTTGCTTTTCTTGCTAGGCTATGAAATTCAATTTCTTGAGAAAGAGGGGAGATACCAAAGGGGCTGAGGGAAGTGCAGTAGTCTTGGGATCAAAAGAGAAAATCTGTATCAAAGATGTTGAAGAAGGGTCGTTGCGCTCTGGCTTGCCCAACGCTACCAAGTTCGCTTTCTCGGGTTGTCGGATCCATGACCCGCATGTCGCCATGCCCCGATCCGGCCCGACTCCCTCCATTACCGTGGAAGCAAAACTGATGGAGAGAGAATTCGAACAGTGATCAAGAACTAAAAAGGAGGGTTAGCAATATTTGTTAAGAATGCTATACGCGTGATTGGTTTTATTTATTAAAGTGGTTCAACAAGAACATAAGGATCATCGTTTTCTTGTGGATGAATTTGCAGAATATTCAGGAGATTATTCGCCCTAGAGGCAAAAATTGGACCAAGGCACATGGTTAATATCTAATTTTTATTCTCTTGGAAAAAAAAACAGGGAAATTAAGTTGATACCTGGATTTTGCTTGTATTTTTTCTTGTTTTTGAAATTGTATTCTTCATTCATCGTTTTGTTTGCTTCTTATGGAAAGTAGAGCTGTCATTTGTCAATTTGATAATAAAATAAAGAGATAAGTGTATTGGAAATTCTAAAATTTATCACGGAAGTGTAATTGAGTCCTGAAACTTTCAAAAAGTGTTATCAAGTCCTAAAATTGTCATATTCGTTCTATCAAGTCCTTCCGTTGATTACACTTTTTGAAAGTTTTAGAACGTGATTACACTTTCTTAATAAGTTTGAGGACTTAATTATACTTTTTAAAAAGTTTTAGGACTCGATTACATTTTCCTAACAAATTTTAAGACTTGATTGCACTTTCATGAAAGTTTTAAGACTTATTGTACTTTCGTGACAAGTTTCAGGATTTGATTACACTTTCCGAATGACAAATTTTAAGACTTGATTGCACTTTCCGAAAGTTTTAGAACTCAATTACACTTTCGCGATAAATTTTTATGATTTCCAATACACTTATCTCTAAAATAAAAGAACTTCAAATGAGAGAAAAGGGAATGCATTATCGAACACATAAATTGCGGGATAAAGGCAATTTGCCTAGATCACTATGAGGTGCCGCAATTTCAAAACATTCATTACCGAACATACAAATTGCAACGCCTCACGGTGCAGTTGCAGTTCGCCTATAGCTATACCAAACGGGCTATATTAATCAGTGCTCGTAGCCGGTTAAAGGCGAGGACTCGCAACCGAAAGTTTGAATTATGCCCCAATTGCTGCTTTGTGTTTGGCATTGGAGATTAGCATGTCCAGTGACCAGTCAAATTTTTCCAAATAGATTGAGTTCAGAATATCCATGCACATTAGGGGAAGCAATCAATGGGAATGCTAATTGAGCTCTGCTCATTCACTTGTGCGGGCACACCCAGACTTTAAATGGGTCTTACTTTGATAAAGCCTCAATAACTTACATTTTCGCAGGTGCGGGACGTAAGGAGATCTTCTATATTGCAAAGAAATTAGGGAAAATACTACAAAAAAATCTTAAATTATGTCATTTGTTACAAATTTATCTTGAACTTTTTTTTTTACACGAAAAACTTCAAACTATGCTACTTGTGACAAATTTACCCTGAACTTTTTTTTGACACGAAAAATTCAAAATTATGCCATTTGTAACACATTTACCCCACAATATTGTGGCCCATGAGCATTTTTGTATTTTTCCGTTTTCTATTTTTTTTTCTTCTCTCTTCCTTCCGCCGTTCACCGGCCATGGCGGAGGGAAGCCAAAGAGGGCGACCCTTGCCTGGGCGGGCGAGGGCCGCCTCGCCCAACACCGACAGGGGTCACCCTCGCCGGATCCGGCGAGGGCAGCCCTCGCCGGAGTCAGGCGAAGTTGCCCTTGCCAGATTCGGTGTCGGGTGACTTCGTTCGACTTAGGTGAAGGCGACCCTCATCGGCATCAAGTGAGGTTGCCCTCGCTGGGTGGACGAGGGCAGCCTCGCTTGATGCCGGTGAGAGTTGCCTTCGCCGAAGCCGACGAGGGCAGCCCTCGCCGAAGCCGACGAGGGCAGCCCTCGTCGGCTTTCCTTCACCATGATCTATGGAGAGAAGAAAAAAAAAAAAGAAAACAGAAAAAGGAAAAAGACGAAAATACCCATTAACTAAGGTATTGTTGGGTAAATGTATCACAGATGGTATAATTTGAAATTTTTCGTGTTACAAAAAAAAATTAAGGGTAAATTTATTACAAGTGACATAGTTTGGAGTTTTTCGCATCACAACAAAAAAAAGTTCATGGTAAATTTATCACAAGTGACATAATTTAGGGTTTTTGATAGTATTTTCCCAAGAAATTATATGCGACGTTTCATCTAACTAATCATCAATGTCGAATGTTATGAAGTACATATATATTTTAAAGTTTTGAGGAAGATTTACCCACGGTAATTGGTTAGTGAAATCACTTGCGATTCTTTGAGACTTGAGAGTACTTAAAAGAGAAAATGAACGGAGGAGGCTTGAGCCAATCTCCCATTGGCTGAGGCCCAGCCAAGAGAATATATTCTCTTTCTTCACTCAATTTTCTTTTGACAAGAACCCTATCCTCCACATGAAATTGATCATCACATCTCTAGTAGTAATAATACCTCGAGGTCAAGGCATGTAAGACCTCTCTCGCTCTCGAAACTCACGCCAACTTTCAATTACATCCGCCCTCCTCCGCCGACTATCCCTGCCGCCACTCTCGGCGGCGGAAACCAGCGACCCGTTGCGGCCAGCTCGACAAAGGACGGCGAACACCATCAAACGTCCGCCGCCATCCTTTCCGGTTTCTTTTGCTTTCGATCCTCTTGGTTGCCGTTACTTTGGGCGATCGGCAATCAACATTGGGCGTCTTCCAAACCGGCTCAAGCCATAAAATGGCCCCGGTCGAACCGGGCCTCGCTCGGCGGTCCGAGCCAATCACCTCTTGATTTTGAGCCGGGCCGGCTTTTCGGGTCGAGGGAAAACCCGGGCGCCCGGTCCAATATAATCGGGTCGGGTCATACGGACCCGATCCGTTTGCAGCCCGAAGCCGCAACCCGCCCAAATCCAACGTCTTCTTCAGGACTTCGGCTAAAACCCAAAACCCTAATCCCCCTCCTCCGTTCACCTGCTTCCGCGATTTCGCTTGCCGCCGGCGAAGAACGAAACCGTGCGAAAGATCGATCGGAGATTTCTCGACGCGCTTGCTCTATCTCGAATCTGTGTGCGCCGCTCGCGGCCACTGCATCACCTTGTTGTTGGAGGTGAAAATCAAGGTGCTCTTCCGGTGGGTCAGTTGCTAATCGGGGCTGCTGTTTATCCGCACGCGCGAAGCGGAAGAGGTGCGAAGCGAGAATGACGGACGGGGAGCATGAAACTGTCGCTCCGGAAAAGGTTAAGCCTTCTGCCGAACTGGTTGGTGACGTGAAGTTTTTGCGTTGCTTTTCGAGCTTCGTGATTCATTCGTGTGTTCATGACGTAACCCAGAATCGCCTGCGTAATTTAGTCCCGAAATTAGGAGCTCTTTCTTGAATTTTTTCGGTAATTGCTTGCGTGTCTTGGAATATTCAATGATGTTATGAACCCGGGTAGTATCGACATTGTGATCATTGGCAGTGCAATGGTGTTTAAATGTTTTGTCCCCTTTTTCTTGGATGCGTGTGATGTTTATACGATGATCAGTGAGACTGAACTTGCCCACCACCTTTTCATTGGTCATATCTTTGATGGGTCTGACATTCACCGAGTCTGGAGCTCATGTCTCTGTTACTTTCCGGTGCAGGAGGACGCTGGCGAATTGGAAACACGAATTAAGAAATACCTGAGAGGTGACGGGGCTAATTTAGAGGTATGCTAGGTTGTGACTAGATTAAGTTTCATACCAAGCTTGTCTGTTATATGTGTCTTGAACGATATCCTTTATCGCAGGCTTTGCAAGACAAAAAATTGAGGGGCCAACTTACCGTGAGAGAAAAGTTATATGGAAAATCTGCAGAAGCAGCTGCCAAGGCAGAAAAGGTAAATGTTCTTGTATATGACGACTATCCCCAGTTTGGTCATTGAACCACAAAACACCCCCCCCCCCCCCCCCCCAAACAAAAAAGAAGAAAAAGAAAGGGAAAATTCCCGTTAGTTTGCCTTACCAAAAAAAAAAAAAAAAAAAAATTCCCGTTAGTTTATCTTCAACATTTTGTCAAAAGGTTCAGCCCGAGTTTCAAATATGGCTTGAAGCCGGCCTTGGTTTTAGCTTTGAGATATTTGCCATAGATGTTGTAAAAGCTGAAACACCTTATTTTGTAGTTGTAGCTACTATATCGAAGCTTTATCAAACACCATCTTGGTGTGGATAGATGCAAGTGACTTACTGGCTGTATTGATCTGCAAAAATTTTTACTGAAATAACTCTTTCACTGTTCTTTTGGGTTTCAATGGAGTATTTGATTTTCCGTCCGTCCTTTGAGCATTTCAATAAGTGGTTCTCTTTTTTAGTGGCTTATGCCTAGTGAGGGAGGCTATCTGGAGGCTGAAGGTATAGAAAAAACTTGGAGAATCAGGCAAGAATCAATTGCTCGTGAAGTTGATATATCTAGCTCAAGAAATCAGTATGACATCGTCTTACCAGGTTGGTTTTAGTTGGCTGATGCTAGACATCAATACTGGTTGATATTGTTGCCTAGAAAGCACATTCTAAAGGGAACCTTCTGTAACGCTTAGAAGAATGTACGCAGTATTCCTTGATTACCTGCAAACATAATCTAATGGCATCTTTTTTCTCATCTTGAATGTTCACTATTCATCCGCATGGAATAGTGTGGTGTATGGAATTTAAGCTAGCTTGATCATTTCGAAAGACAAAGATCTCTCTCTCTCTCTCTCTCTCTCTCTCTCTCTCTCTCACATACACACACAAATTTGACGTTTTACTCTAACAACCATCTCTTGTATTCGCTGTTTTGATCATCTGACCTGTGAGGTTTTATGTAACCATTTTTCAATTATTTGGTGGCAATTCTATTTCTAAATCCTTGGTCGGGAATATTCCACTGCTTAACTGAGTCATTTCCTTTTTTTTTTTTCGACGTTTTGAAGTCATGCTAAGAAATTACTCTTTTTTTTTGGTAAGGTAAGAAATTGCTCTTTATTTTTCACTTCAAGTAATAAATTAATTAATTTGCAGATCTTGGTCCTTACACTCTGGATTTCACCTCTAGTGGTCGATATATGGCAGCAGCTGGACGCAAGGGCCACTTAGCTGTTGTTGACATGAAGAACCTGAGTCTGATTAAAGAAATTCAGGTATAAGGTGACTTAATAAAGACAATAATTTGAGTGGCACAGAAGGATTTTGTTCAAGGTTCTGAGAGACGCCATCCATCCATAACTTGTCAGTAAGGATAATAATGGAATAGTTGGCTGGAAGTAAGCTTGAAAGCCATCTTCAGTGTTTCTGGGTTTCATTTAGAATGTACATATAACAGGAGTATCATCTCCAGTCAGTTTCAGTATGAAAATATATAAATGGTGATTACATCTGGGAATGATAAGGGAGCGATGAGCTTGTAGCAGCAAATGTAGAAGCAAAAGTTTATTGTTGAGAGGACATAATTTTTATTATCTTTTGCGGTAGGAAATATTCCCTGTCCATTAGATGGATTGAGTGGATAATTGGAGCAGTAACAATAAAAATGAAAGCTAATCAAAAGAAAGTTGGAATGAAATTTCCAAAAGGATCTATAGTGGGGAAACTTTAGAAACCCTTTTGAATTAAAAATGCTTGATGATGCCAAGAAGGTAGTTAGCTTTCCCACCTTATGTAATGAACACTTGGACCCGTTTGATTTGGTATTTTGTGCTTGTGGGATATCCTGAATGTCTCGAGTATCAAGAGCACTTAACAATACTGAGAAGTGTGGAGGGCACCACTTGAGTTTTAAACACACGATCAATCTTTGAGACCAAAGTCTTGCAACCAAACTGAGAAGTTGTGGACTCTATTTATTCGCAAGTTATCTATATTTAGCTTTTGAAACTGGGAGAATTGTTATAAAACTTAAATGTCCAGGATTTTCAGGGTAAACCACTGCGTAGAGAATTGCTGAATAAGTAGCTGAAGTCAGCCTTCATTGAAATATCTATGAAGTGTGAAAAATATCGAGGGATATGGATTTATCTGTTTCTTGGCATTGGTGTGTAATTCCCTGTAGATGGACAACTAAACTGATTTTCGTCATTCTTGTGACGCAAAAATTGATAGGGACACTTTTAATTTTAATTGTCACAATGTTACTTTGGATTGTTGTGGGACTGACTTGTATAACCATAATTTCTTTTTCAGGTAAGAGAAACAGTACGGGATGTCGTCTTCTTGCATAATGAGCTGTTCTTTGCTGCAGCGCAGAAGAAGTATCTCTCTCTCTCTCTCTCTCTCTCTCAAAAGTAGAGAAGCATCTCTCTTTTGACTAAGTTTCAATCATCATCTAAATACTTTGTATACTAAATCGCATGCATGGCTTGATGCCAGTTGTCTAATTTTGTGTGGATGGTTATGATGGTTTCTGCTTATCATTTATGTAATAAGATGCTTGTTCTGAAACTAATTTACAAAAATGTCTAGGCACCTGTTATACTCTGGCTCAATTGAAATTTGACCTCGTGAACTTCTTGCTTTTATGAAATAATTTCCCATACTGTTTAAAACTAGATGATGTCTCATCCATTTATCGACATCTCGGTTCTCATCAATTTGCTGAACCCATACTGTGGGTGCAAAACGCAAAATGTTCCCTATGCTTAGGAGAAAGTTGCAAGTTGAGCCCTCATTTGGAAACTTTTGTGAAGTGACTCTTTATATCTTAATGAAGTTTATGTCTAACAGCTGATTGATGAAGTGGGATATGATTGCTCCCACCCAAAAAACAGTCAGGTGGTCGAATTACAAATTACATAATTACAATAAATAAGGATATGTTTCAACCTTTTTCTTTTTTATTCAAGTGAACTTTAATCGTTTTGTTGTTTATATGTCTTGAAAATGTATGGACATCCGAACTGGTAAATAGACAATTGTGGTAAATGTGGGGTTAATTCTTCACTTGGATTAAGATGATCTGCTTTTAAGACTCATAATCACGTTGTAAAAGAGGCTGAGGAAATTCTAATGATGATTCATGGATTAAAGTTGTCAATTCGCCAGAATTACAGTGGTGAATTTCTAGAATAATTAGAGTAATGTGTTGTTTAATTAGTTTCAGCTAGGAACTTTTTGCAAATTTTGCAGCTTTTGGATGAGTAACACATCTTGATGGTTGATCCTCATATGTATCTTCCGTGAACTTGGCAGGTACCCTTATATCTACAACAGGGAGGGCATCGAATTGCACTGTCTAAAGGTTAGTATTTTGTTTTCGAGTAATACCTAAATACATGTATCAACTTTTTGTGGCAGTTATTGTTTTAATTAATAAATTAGTTAATCTCTTGTCATGTTGCAGATGACTTTCCTCTATCCTTTTGTATTGTTATTTGGGATTTGTTTTTGGCTAGTTAACACATTTAAAGGGCTTGGAATTCATAAAATCGGTTCTTTCATGACACTAGATGGGAAATGTTTTGTGAGTATCCACGTGGTACTTATATTTTCTGTCTGCCAAGTCTCTCTATTACAATAGCTTTCCTTTCAGTACATGAGAGCTTTGAGTATTTCCAGGTTCCACTTGTACATGATATTGCTTGTCCTTGTTCTTTTTTCCTGTGAATACTATTGTCATATGAAATTGGTGAACTTCAAAGCAAAAATTTGGAGTTCAAGCTTTGGGTAACTAACATTGCATAGCGTGATTACCACCAAATACGTAAAGCAACTGAAAGCAGATCAGATCAGATCAAATTCTATCTTCCGCTTACCACTTGTCTTTTCTCTCTACTTCTCTTATGGCCCAGGAGTGGCTTTGGATATCATATTTCAAAATAGGTGTTACTGTGGCTCTAGTATTCTGGTATTGGCAGCATATCACTATGATAGGGTCACATATATCACTTTTGCTTGTTAAAGAAAATGTGAGGCCCTGTCTACTTTTAATAAATTTAAACATATGCACACTCAGAAAAATATCACACAAAAATAAAACAGTAATAGAAATCCTATTGATGAAATTCACTTCCATTTAAATTCCTTTTTAGGGGCAACTGAAAATTACGACGGAATCCCTGAGAGTACATCCATAAGGAAAATGTTAAGAAATGCTCTAAATTACTGGTTTGGAAGATGCTCTTAGAACATTGGTAAGTATGTCAATTTTACTTTGAAAATGAGAGAGGAGATTTTCTTTTGGTCTGTTCAATTGTCTCGTGATACATGGAGACGGTATAAGCATTTCGAATGCACTTTTGGGTTCATCAATTATAATGTCCTGTGGATGCTTATACACACGATTATTTCTAGAATATTTCACCTGAGGAAGTTGCTTGAATTTTGAAGTTTTTCTCCAGTGGGTGACTTCTCTGAATTGCTTAGTAACTTGACTGCTCGCAAGTGTACTCTTGTTTTTAGTGGCAAGCGGCTGTGCAACTTAATATTGCAGTACATGTATCCACTTGCTGTGTGCCAACAAAGTTGTAATCTCTACTTTCATATGAAAAATTTTCTTTTGTAAACTTCGACAACTGACTTTCTCAGAATGATCTTAGTATTGCTGACAATTTTGGATCTTGGAATAAAACTCTGGTTTTTCATTTTTCTAGGTCTTAGATTATACAAATGATAAGCTACTTTTATATGCGTAGATGCAGAGTGGCAACGGATATACTCATAAAAATCTGTGAAAGAGCAAATAAATCATGGGGCTTCTAGGATGGCTTCATATCTTTGTTTTTGTTGCAAATTCATAGAAAATTATTTAAAGACTACTGTGGATCGGTTTCATTCTAACTTTTTCATCTTCAGGAACATGGAGCAGTGCTTAAGCTTCAATTTCTGAAAAACCATTTCCTCTTGGCATCCATAAATAAGTTCGGCCAGCTTCATTATCAGGATGTTACGACAGGGGTGATGGCTGGCAACTTCCGGACTGGTTTAGGTCGTACAGATGTAATGCAGGTGAATCCCTTCAATGGGGTTGTTGCTTTAGGTCATTCAAATGGGACAGTAACCATGTGGAAGCCCACCACTTCAGCTCCTCTGGTCAAGATGCTGTGTCATCGCGGCCCCGTGTCAGCATTGGCATTCCATCCTAACGGCCATATTATGGCAACTTCTGGCAAGGAAAGGAAAATCAAAATATGGGATTTGAGAAAGTTCGAGGTTCTTCAAACTTTGCCTGGCCATGCGAACACCCTGGATTTCAGTCAGAAGGGTTTGCTTGCTGCTGCAACTGGATCATTTGTGCAGATCTCGGGAAATTTCTCGGAATCTCAGAGCTACAGCAGATACATGACTCATTCCATGGTGAAAGGGTACCAGATAAAAAAACTCTTGTTTCGTCCATATGAAGATGTCTTGGGCATAGCTCACTCTATGGGATGGTCTTCTATCCTAATTCCGGGATCAGGAGAACCCAACTTCGATTCTTGGGTTGCAAATCCATTTGAAACATCTAAGCAGAGAAGAGAAAAGGAAGTGCGCTCTCTTCTTGACAAACTTCCTGCAGAGACCATCATGTTGGATCCATCAAAGATTGGCACGGTGAAGCCACCAAGTAGAAAACAGAAGCCTACAAAACAGGAGAGAGAATCAGAGATGGAAGCCGCCGTTGCAGCCGTCAAGGACATGCCGATGAAGAAGAAAACAAAGGGGAGGAGCAAACCGAGTAAGAATGCGAAGAAGAAGCAAGAAATTATTTCGAAAACTAAGAGGCCTTTCTTGGAAGAACAGATGAAAGAAGAGGAAGCATTATCTAGAAAGAAGCAAAAAACGAGCGAGGAAGCTGAACTGCCGAAGTCCTTGCAGAGATTTGCTCGGAAAAAAGCAGCATGATCAACTTTCCTCCAATTTCAAGGTATATGTCCAGTGATGGGGTAGCTCAATTTTTTTTTTTTTACCATTACAATGGCGTCTGGAGCAATAGTCCGGTTCTTTCTTTGTTTTACATGGTCTACCGTTTTAAGGCCTCGCTCTAGTTGGTGCACAAGGCTTATTGAGTCGATCTAATTTGTTGTAGAGTATAATTATTTGCTGTGTCCAGCTGCGTTAGGGAATGTTCCAGCAAAATTCCATGCTATGTACTCGTTCAAATGGGCAAAAATGTTGGTATATGCATCATCGGCAAGTTTCTTGTACGCACTTGCATCGAATCTGTGCAGGTGATGACCTCTGGTACTGGTCATGAGCCCTGTTATTCATTGTTGGGTGGTCGATGATTCTTTTTATAAGGCAAATTAGCTTGGATACCAATGGTTTCTTGATTCTTGAGACTACCCAATGTACGATGGTTCAGCCAAAGAAAACTCCATTCTGTCATTGAATGGTCATGCCCAGAGAGCTTCCTTCTGGTTCGTGGATCTGATCAATACTTCATCCAAAGGTCTAGCCAATTTATGCTCGCTCCGGTTGGTCCCCTCTCCAATTTATTGGAAAAAGTATCATTGTTCCTGAATACTATGAATGAGTAATGCAATTGAATCGTTTTGTGGACCACTACATTATGATCATAGGCCGGTCAATCAGTTTGAGGCCACGGCATGGGCTGGCTGGTCAAAACATGGGGCCTATTTTTCTACTTGGAACGGATCAACATTGCGCACATTATTGCGTTATCCAGCTCAAACATACCAAATTAGCCTAACCGTAGGAGTATGATTTCTTTACTCACGTGATTGTGTATCGCACGTTGGCGCAAGAAGGTATGCAAAAGTGTCATCAGTTGACGTGGTGACGAGACCTGTTTTCGAAGCTGCCTAAATAGCACGCGAAGTGATTGTTTTAAGCGGCGATGTTGCTATCGACTGTTTCGAAAGATGTCGGCTGATTATGTGAATGGTCCATGCATGTAAGCTGTAATTTTTCCTCCACTAAGCCTTGCCTTTTCGGCGATGTTTAGTTCCTAGTTGTCGATTTGTACTTGTGATTTTCCTCCTTTAACCTTGATCATGCAAAAAAAAAAATAATTGGAAAATTACAAAAATTATGAATAGGTGTCAAAATTCATGTATAATAAAAGGTTCCGCGCATTTAGAGTTAAGTAAAAAGCAAATTGTGATCATCGGAAGATTTGCTGTAAATACTAAGAAGTCGTATGTACACAAGCTTCAACTCGGGTCAGGTTCCAATGGCTGGGTTTTGTTTTAATTTTGTGAAGGGATTACTAAGGTTAAGTAAAGAAATTCTGTTACCAAGTGCCTGGCAACACTCGCGTGTTTTTTTTTTTCTTTTGGTCAAGCTCCAAGACACTCGTCGAACATTGAAGTTAAAGATGTTTAGTGATAAGTGCATTAGAAGTTTTAAAACTTGTCACAAAAGTGCAATTGAATCTTAAAACTTTCAAAAAGTGCAATCAAATTCAAAAACTTATCAAATTAATTAAGAAAGTTCTTCCGTTGATTACACTTCAACAGTGTTATGCACAATCGGTGTATCAAACATAGATACATTTTCTTCTTGACTATCTCGAAAGTACTCTTTAACAAGACTTTTTGAGTATATATATCAAAATAAAGCCAACTTTAAATTGACACCAGGAGCTTTGAAGGCTTAGAGGGGAGGATTGGAAATCGCTTGCCTAACACCTTTCCTATCCCAATCAACTCACTAAGTTGCAAATTAGTCTGGATGATCACGTGAGGACCACTGTTTATTTTTTTCTTTTCAAAGAAAAAGGATCATATGTTGGCAAAAGGTGGCAAGCTCGGGTCACATTTCAACACCCGCTGAACTAAAAAATTGAAGTGTCATGGTACAATTGTGCTATCTAGCTGAAAAAGGTGCGTACTGCTGTGCCTTTTCATTCTATGGACTAGAATTTTGCATCTCTTTTCTTCACCAGGAAGTAATGTTGACTAATTGATATAATTTTTCACCTTTCAAAGTTTAAATTGATGTAAGATGCTGAGAACCTTGCCGAAGATCATGCCGTAAATGCCATTTGTTGAGCATCGGATATGCCTCCGATCTCCTATCGTCCATATCTCGATTGTGGGGCTGATACTCTCTTGTGGGACCTCAAATAGCGCGAACCTTTTTAAAGTATTGTCGGCATGGGTGAGCCGTCGCAATCGGAGCCGGCAATGTCGTCGACTCAAAACAACAATCAAGAGGGAGCGAATCGTTTCTTTTAGTAAATTTGAAACTTCTTTTGCGGATAAGTGCTAGATGGTGCATGCGAGGTGCACTGACGCTGAAAAAACTTGTACACTTGTGCGGAATTACAAAATCCTATTAAACAAAAAATGAAAGAGCTTAAGGGGTGGGAGAAGTGCGAGTAGTTCGGTACTTTCCCTTGACCTACTCCACCTTTCAAACTCTAACAACCCTACAAGGCTACCCACTATATAATCCTCAAGGTTTACATGTTGCATGGAACATGCTGCTTCTTGAAGTTTCTAGAGTCGCTTCTACATCCTCAAGCACCTCTCGTAGCACTGTATCACCATTTTCCCATATCACAAGTATTCACACCATCTACAGTGATTTGCAATGAAACATCATTCATTTTTGCACAAAGAAAAACAAGAGAAATTAATGAATCATAGTAAAAGTTGTTCGTGAGCTTCTTGGATATGACCAACTGCTTTGATTTGTGTTAAATAGTACATACTTCAAAAAACCTGTTGAAGACTTATTCAGTTAAGTTGGTTTGCCGTTCTTTGACCAACATAACGTATTTTTATGGAGCAATGTTTCTACACTTGCTTGACATCGTTTTTCTTCATCCAAAATCAATAGAACCGGTTTGGTTTATCGTTGACTGCTTATTGAGGATTCCAACACTTGAAGACAAGTGTAAACTATCAAGTCAAACTCACATCAGTTAAGAGTTGAGTTTTACCATTAGAATCATAGAGACTTGTATGTAGAACCATCTATTCCTTTTTACAAATAGGTTCTCCCAAGCAAATTGACCTAGATTTTGTGGGACCTGGGCTTTGGCCTAAGATCAAGCATTGAAATATGAAACAAGAATTGGCCTAGAAAGATTTAAATTTAGGATCCCCTAATCTTATACCATGATAAATTTTGTCCTGCAAATAGTTCAAAAAGTTTAAATTATAAGATGAAAACATGATTTAATATTTAACTATTCTAATAGATATGTCTCTTTTCTATGTTCCATGTCTGGAGCTATTGCGTTGGTAGAGATAAGTCTTGCGAAACCTCAAATTAGCACGACCCTATTTGAAAGCAGTGCTGGCATGGGGAAGCAACTATAGCAAACAATCTCATGCTAACCTGAACCCTCTTTTTTAACAGTATATGGATTTTGGAATGACCCAAGATTGCTCGTACTTGGTGTGAATAAAAGCGAACCTTGAGAGCTTCACAAGACAATCTTTGTTTATGTATCCGATGAAGAAGTGATCGTTGCAGCCAGCCAATAACAGCCAACCCGAATTTACCCAAAAGAGATGGAAAAGGTTCTTGTCATTTCAGCTTTGTCCCTCCCTATGCAAATTCACTAGAAAGTGGCAACATAGCCTAGTGTCGGACGAGCTCTTCACTGACCGGTTCAATTAACAGACGAGGCAACTGAGACTTAAAAATTGACAGCCGTCATTACTGCACATTACTATAAAAAGTGCATGCTCCCAACACACATGGAGGTACAGGCATGTGGGGCTACTACAAGACATCAACTGCGTCACGAGATAACTGGGATTACATCAAAAGTCGAGCGGATTCATCAAACTGAGTACTTCCGCCCTAATCTTCCCTTCTCGACTCGTATAACATGTCTGTAACTAGATAGAAAAGATGCGCTCAATCCGATTAAGAAACCGATTCATGAAAATTGGGATTCACTCACGTGATAGATATATCAAATATTTTTCTCGAAAATTATGTTGTTCTTATTGAAATGCATTAAGAGACATGCCTTTCATAATCAATTCTGAGTATCATTAGAGGCGGTTGAGAGTATACAGAGTCCAGTTCTTTTTTTTTTTTTTTTTGGGTTGGATATAGAGTCCAGTTCAATGACAAGAAAGGGATCGAATTTTTCTAAATAATTGTATTTGGTACCGTGGAATTGAATAAAATTAGGTTGGAATAAAGATTCGAGTTCCTTTGTTTTTTGATCGATGGAAAAGCAACAATGTCGGAGAATAAAAGAAAGTGATGACAAGATGTTACATATGTCCTTAAAATGGATTATGAAGAAGACAACACTAGGGGCAAACATGAAAATTTATGTGGGAAAGTCATGTAAAATCGTGACTCTTTTGAGAGATAAATTTATCTTTTAGTTTTGTGTCCCCTCAACTTAAAAAGGCCTATTTATCCTCATGCGCACTCGCAATCTACACTTAAAAAGTGAAATTCAATATTGAGAATTTGGTAATTTGGAAAAGAAAATGGCAAATCGCCAAATCATGTGCGGGCGAGAGAGGCAATTGGAAATTGTGAGGATGCTAACTGTAATGAGAAGAGGGTTTTTTTTTTTTTTTTTTGGTAAGGAGATGTGAAGAGGGTATTTGATATAGAGCAAAGTTAAGAATCATATCTGTAATTGTTCCATAAAAATAATGTCCAGTTAGATAGGAATGTTCGCTCCTTTTAACCAAATACAATGTTAGTGTCCTTAAATAGTGACCACCAAGCATAATAATAGCCTATGGTAAAAACTTTAACTATCTTTTATGATGTCAAAAGTTCAAATCATGCCGCAAGTGAAACGGTTAACTGTGCCTTGAGGATTTGTTACATCATGTGGAGAGACTTGCTAGCTACGGTTATGAATTTGTCAATTTCACACATTTGGGTTATTGATGGACTAACTAAGTATGACTTTAACTAAAATTTTTGTAAGAAGTGTGGGACTCTTGGTGATGCGCAAAAGGAAGCAACTGGGATGGATAGTCATCTTCGGCCTTTAACCTATTAACCGGAAGCTTCTCTTGGATCCTTGGTATTTGGTTAAGAGGTAACTTCATCGAAAGAAAGAAGCCGAAGCTCTTGCGAAGGCCTCCGCGTCCTGTGCCCATCCTGTGGGGCAAGCTACATGGATACGTTTATTATTTTAACAGGCCATTGCTCGCAGGCCCCATAGTATTTCGTGATTCATTGGTAAATCCATGCACACCCAATTCCCCCATTATCTTTGTCTTCCCTAGGGAGATGGAATACTCTATAGAAGTTTTACATCCTAGTGATCTCGATATTCCGACGAGAATCGAGATGAAGCCTTTTTAAGGACATGCTTAGGTCCAAAAGATTAAATTACATAAAAGAGTATCCTTTATAAAAGATTTAACTAGTTATTAAAAGCTACAAGCAAAAATGGCAAACTTACTCGTGTATAAATATGAAAAAATTGTAATAGAGGAAAGGGAAAGTGTGATTTGATTTATGTCTGGAAATAGATATGAATCACTGTACAATAACAAAGTTTACTTAAGTTTAGAATTTATGTACATTTATTGGAAGACTATAATTTTTGTTCATATATTTAATCACTTTTTCGCCTGTGATTTTTTTAATACACAATTATTGTTTATTATCTTAGTTAAAATGGGTATTTTGTCGAATTCGAGGCTGAAGGTTTCTTTCAGATTTGTTTTATTAAATGGAGAGATTAACGATAATAGGACCTGGTCTTACAACTCTCCGTGAAATCATGTTACAAAATCATGAATGGCATAGCTAATGTCGCGTTTGTTTATGGAGGAATGGTATGGAGTAAGTATTATTTTGTTTGGTTATGAAACACAAATTATGAGAGTGGAATTGGAGAATCAAATTAAATTTATACTTTTATTAGTCTAAAATCAAATTCTCGAGGTTTTAAATGGTTTATAAATTAAAAAATAAGTGGCCATACATTATTCAGAATCACCAAAAAAATAACAGTATTAATTGTAAGAATATTAAATTCATTTTTAATATCCTGTAATCTATTTGATAATAGGTAGTTATTATGACTCGAAAGAAACATTAATCAATGTCTATAGTGATATAATGTAATTAATTGAATATCAGTTGTATAAATTTACCAATTCATTCATTAGTAGTTAATTTTATCGTTAGTAATTATTTGGCCAAGGTAACAAGCCCATGAGATGGGAATGGCCATTCCACAGTAGAAGGAATGCACATTCCATTCCTTTCTGCAATTGTGCACCAAATAAGAGATTGTGAACTAGAACACGTACGTGCATTCCATTCCTAGCTGATTCCCTCCGATCAAACGAGTTGCAAGTGTTTCAGCTTTGTGTTTCCATATTACACAAAGTTAGCTTAAATGCTTGATTCATACGACTCCAATTCTTATAAATACTGCTTCCTAAATTTCAAACAAGGCCATGAAATAAGATCATTTTCTTATAAAAAAAAAACAGTTCGGAATGGACATTATCTCAAATAAAATCACAAAGTGACCGACTTAATCTCAAATGTGACTCGGAAGTTATTTTTCAAGCCATGGCTCGGGGCATTTTTGTCCGGTACATGTTTTTTCTTTTCCCTTTTCCCTTATCTTTTGTTCATCTTCTTCTTTGTTCTTTTCTTTTTCCCACTTTCAATGCCCCCTGTGGCTCGACTTCGTGAAGTCGCCAATGAGCCTTTGTACTAGCATCACCTACGACGGCTCCTTTAAGCTAGCGCTAGCCCGACGACACCGATGCCCGTTCTCTCTCTGCTCACTCGCGGTCGTGGCCATATATTCAAGCTCTCGACCACGGCTAGAGTAGCTAGATCTCCAAGCCAGTGGCCACACCATTCTAGCTCCAAGCTCGTAGTCATGGCCGCTCTCTATCTTTATCTTCCCCTTCATTATAGAAAGTGAGTTCAATGTTTAATGGCGAAACTAAAAGAGAAATGCTTATGTGATTGTCATTAATCTACTGTGAAATTAACAACAGCGTGTTCCGGATCACAAAAAAAATAATTATAAATTATTATGGGGTCCGCTCCTTCTAGAATTTATCATAATTTATGACTTACAACGTATTCTTATTTTCACAGTGGCCCAAAAATTGTTATACTAATACAGCCCAAACTAAAATGCGGGATGCAGTTCAAACATCCTCAAATTTTCTAGATGCTTCTAGCCTCACATCAATAAACCTAAACTTTGGATCATGTTAATTAAGTTCATAGGTGACTCCAAATTAAGTTTTAGCAAAAGAAAGGTGACTCCATATTAACAAACTAAGTGAATAAAAATAGTATCTCCTGTGTGTATCGCATGAATACAAAATTTTCTTGTACGAGTCCGGTGAATATTTCCTACCACAACTTCACGCATAAACATCACAGATTATAGCAAAATGAAGAGAGAGCAGCCATGGCCGCGAGCCTGAAGCCAGAGTGGCCATGGCCACCAACTCGTAGATTCGACGACCATAGTCAAGAGCTTAGGGCTCAAGCGATCACGGCCTTGGACATGGCTAAGAGTTTGGAGATATGGCTGCTATGGCCATGAGCGAGAAGAGAGAGAACAACCATTGGCGACGACAAACCAGAGTTGGAGGGAGGAACAGTCTTAGGTGATGCCAGTATAGTGGCTCATTGGCGGATTTATCACTTACAACGAGAAGAGAAGGAAGAAGAAGATGAATAGAAGTACGGGGGGAAAAGGAAAAGAGAAAGCTAAAAAGGTAAAAAAAAAAAAATCCTTAGAACGAAAATGCCCTTGATCATAGCTTAAAAAATGGCTCTTATTAAAGACTAAGTTGGCCATTTTAGGACAAGACAAGGTTCACTCTAGACTTTTTTTTTTTATATGGCTCTGTTTCATATCTTCATCAGAAATTTTCCCTCTTCATTTTGCACTTCATATTTAATGTAAGAATCTCTTATTTTATCAGACTTCTTTGTCATGAATGAAACTTTAAAAATATATATGGGCACAAAAAAGCAGGTTAGTGTTGACAAAAAGTTATAAACAGAGCATCTTTTTCTAGTGAAATATACTTTTGTTCTCGTGCCATAAACAGAGCATATGGAATTGCTTCAATTTTCTGTTTTCTTCGGATTGCTTGAAGAAACAGACTTTCTTCTCATTTTCCTGTTTCCAATCTCCCTTTTCTCAGAGAACAGAAAATTGGCATGGCAACCTCCTTCCTAATCATAGACAGCATCAGCAGCACCATCACTGCCCACTTTTCATTCCCTCCCTCCCTTTCTTAGGTCTGCCTAATAATCAGAAGAGAGAGAGAGAGAGAGAGAGAGAGAGAGAAAATAATAATAATGATTAAAATGGAAAAAAAAACTAATCTGGAAAGAGAGGGTGCTGTGGTTTTGTGTGTTTTTTGTTAAGGGGAATGAATGAATGATCCCCATCATTCAATCCCATGTGCTGTTCCCCCTCCCCTGCCTCAATCCCCATACTCTCTTCTTCTCTCTTCCGCCCTCAAAATCCCACATTCCCCTCTCCTTCCTCCTCCTCATCATCATCGACCCCTTCCTTCCCCCCTCACTTTCTGTGTTCTTCGAAAGCAAAAGCTGATCATCTCTCGGACCAAACCCCCCCAAAAAGAAATAAACAAAACCAAAAGACCTGCCTCATGTCATAGACCACACACCTAGGAACACAAAGGAATCAAAAATCATTCATCAGCTTTTTCTTCTTTATCAGAGAATCCCTCCCAAGAAAGAAAGAAAGCAAGAAACAAAGAGAGGGACCCCAACCCAAGGAAACAATCTCTGATCCAATGTGGGTTTCCCTTTGAACGGTCAAATCTCTCCTCCCCAGATTTCTTGAGGGGTGAAAGTTTGTGAAAGTTTAAATCTCTCTTTTTTTGTTCCCTTGGAGAGAGAGGGAGAGGAAGGGTTGTGTTGAAAAGTTGGTTCTTATGTAGGGCAAGAGCAATTTTTTGTTCTTTCTATTTGGTTGGTCTGAGGGAGAAATGTTGGCAATGGAGAAGGAATTTGATTCGAAGCTGAAGATTCAGGGGAATAATGCCAACAATTCGTCTAATGGAGGGAATGTTCAGAGATCTAAGAGCTTTGCGTTCCGGGCTCCGCAGGAGAGCTTCACGATTCAGGACTTTGAGCTGGGGAAGATCTATGGGGTTGGCTCTTATTCAAAGGTTCGTTGTTTTCTTTCTTTCTTATTTTTTTCCCTTTTCTTGAGCTGGTAACTGGTATGTTCGTCGTTGTTGATTTGTTTGGTGTGCTTTCCATTGATGGCAATTTGTTTTAGTTTGTGCTTGGTTAATCGAGCTGGTTGGTGATTTTGCGTCGCTTGTCTTTCAACCTGGAAAATATCGCTCATCCTCAGCCAGCAAAAAGAAAAAAAAAATTAATGAAAAGAAATTAATTGCTTGCATTATTCATTGGAAGCTTTCTTGCTAGCTCATCCACTGGGGCAGTTAATTCTGTGTGAATCTCTCTTCCTTTTCGTTCTGTATGATTCGGTTGCAAAGCGTAGAATTAGAAGTAAAATATGTTGTGTGTTAGCTTGTTGGCGTGTTTCCATATAGCATATCATGAACTGGGAATCTAGGAGAGAAATTTTGGGCAGGAGCAGTCCGGAAGAGCACATGCATTGCTCTGCTATGCTATGAGGTGATGATATATTTACAGGGCAAAGTTTGATGAACTAGTAGGAAATCTTCTGCAAGTCACTCTTCCATGCAATGCGTGTAAAATCTGTTTCATTTCAATAGGCTAGTTACTGTTAAATTGTACGAATTGCTCTCTCCCTCTTTTTGAGTGTGTTGTGATATAAAAGATTTTACTATCTGATAAGCTTGTAGATTATTCTGGTATTAGTGTTACATGTCTCGTGATATCACCAGGTTGTGAGGGCGAAAAAGAAGGACACAGGAATGGTGTATGCATTGAAGATTATGGACAAGAAATTCATCACCAAAGAAAATAAAACAGCTTATGTGAAGCTGGAGAGGATTGTTCTTGATCAGTTGGATCATCCGGGCATTGTGCGGCTATATTTCACTTTCCAGGACACCTTTTCACTATGTAGGTCCTGTTGGTTCTGTCTGTTCAGAATTCTATTCCTTCTTCAAGTGCTTCACCTTTCATTTATATTTGGCTGCGTTGTGCTTTCTTTTCTCTTCTTCTCTTTGGCTTGACTTTTTTCTCATCTAATGATGCTCCTTTAATTTTCTAGATATGGCACTTGAATCGTGTGAAGGTGGAGAACTTTTTGATCAAATTACCAGGGTGAGTTCTTGTAAAATAACCCCTATGTTGCTTAATACTTGTCTGGTGTAGTTCTGGTGATATTACTACAATTGCCATTTACATGAAATTGGCTGTACATGTTACTCTTTGTAGATTCGACCCGATTATTACATTAGTTGTGATTGCCCTATATAGTTTATGATTATATCACTTTTATTTATCTATTTGTAGCCTGCAAATTTCAAATTACCCTTGGATTGCAGAATCCATATCTACTGGAATGCCTTTGACCTTGTCAACATTTTTCTCTCTCCGATTTATAGATGAGGAATATCTCAAGGGCACCACCATAGTAATATGAGAAACATTCAGAAATTTTAATAAAACATACTTTAGAGGAACAATTAAAGCATGAATGGGAGCTTTCCTCCCTTTTGGCCCACATTCAGTGTAAAGTCATCTTATTCAATTGCGGGGAATTTCTCCCCTCGTTCGTTCCCCTCTAGAGGAATCCAGCTGCTTCTTATTCCTTGTAGAATTGCCTTCTTTTGTTGGACAGTAGCTTGGACCTGGATTCTTACTATTGAGAATCTTAGGAACAGTTCATTTTCGTGGACTGATGTTGCATGTGTGAGCATTCAGGGGAATCTGGTGATCATCTCTTTCTTTGTTGTGAGTTTGCTCTTGAGCTTTGGAATCGTATCCTTAGCTCGTCTAAGATGGCATGGGTTATGCCAAGTCATGCCATCAAACTTGTTGGCCATTGAAATGCTTACGGTGGAGACTCAATGTCTTGGAGTGCTGCACCAGTCTGTCTCTTGTGGTGCATTTGGAAGGAAAGATTGTGCAAGGCTTTAGAACTTTGGTTGCTTCTAAGTGGTGCTCTTTACATTTGGCTTTGGATATCTTGTTTTGATGAAGCATAGTCTTGTGATGTTTTTCTTTGTTTTTTGCTTTTCTTTCTTAATTTCTTTACACATATACCTAAAATACAATCAAAGATTCTGGTTTAAACATTTTAAAGTAGAAATAGTACTAAGTTTGTGCTACTTCATGATCAATCCTATACGAACAAAGAAAAGAAACGCAAGATCATTTTTCTTACAACTCAACTATCTACCATGTTTCAGCTGGCTTTCGTTTTGCTTTATTTGATATTAGTTAGCTTGTTTTTGCAGAAAGGTCGCTTATCAGAAGATGAAGCTCGCTTTTATGCAGCTGAAGTTGTTGATGCCCTAGAGTACATTCATAATCTCGGATTGATACATCGGGACATTAAGGTAATTTTGTAATATACTTTTCTTACCCTTCATAATTTGTAAAATGCTAATGGTCACTTAAATGACAGCCAGAGAACTTGCTCCTTACCAATGAAGGTCATATTAAAATTGCTGATTTTGGGAGTGTGAAGCCTATGCAAGATAGCAGCATAACTGTCCTTCCAAATGCTGCATCAGGTGAGAGTTGTTCTCGTTTAGAGTTGTTCCCATGAAATTTTACCTTTTCATCGCATTTGAAGTTTATTCTATTTTACTCCATTTCAGATGATAAGGCCTGTACCTTTGTGGGCACAGCAGCATATGTTCCTCCAGAGGTCCTCAACTCCTCTCCAGCCACTTTTGGGTATGGGACCGTCCACTATTCTCAGTACTAGCAAATTTGGAGCAGTTTTTTGGGGGCACGACAGTGAAACTTTTGTTGCTAACCTTAAATTCTTTTAAGGATGATAGTTTGATCTTCTGAACATATATTCAAACAGAAATGATCTCTGGGCGCTGGGCTGCACATTGTATCAAATGCTTTCAGGAGCTTCTCCTTTTAAAGATGCAAGTGAATGGCTTACGTTCCAAAGAATTATAGCGAGAGATATAAGATTTCCAGAGTATTTTTCTGATAAGGCTAAGGACCTCATTGACAGGTTGTTGGTAAGCTACTGACTTGATGCTGAAAAAATTGTTTTGTAAAACATGCTACCACTCTACAAGGATTGAAAACGATTTCGTAGGTTTGTCTAGTTTATTAACCGGAAGTGATTAATTTTCCTATGATGTCATCAGATGTCAATCTGCAATGAAACTAATGGTAGGGTTAATTTGTGGTAGTCTTCATGAGTTGATTTATTGATTCATGATATGAAGGACTCTATATTAGGATACATTTGAGAAGCAATGTGAGAGAAAGAGACCATACTCCCATCATTAGAAATCCTCATATAGTTTAGCAGCTGAAAGGTGGGGAGAGGGTTTGAAGGGGGCATAGTTTTGCCAAGATAATGTTGCTTTCTTATTGACTATTATGCAAAGAGCCTCCGTTTCCCCAGCAAGTATTGAGAGGGACCTTTCTGTGTTGACCATTCTTTTGTTTCAGATGCTTCATAGACTGGATTTCAATGTATATATGCAGCTATGATAGAACTTATGCCTTATTTAGATAACAAGGCTAAGTCTAGTGGGAGGTTTGATGGAAGAACAGTTTTGAGCTCTTCACATGTGCTCTCCATTGGTTTTGCGAGAACAGATGGACGGTGTAATGCATGGAGATACATGTTGATATTAGACTGAGATGACTCTCTGAGCAATAGTAGTCTTTTTCTGGCTGTCTGATATATTGCATATGCATATAAAATATCGCTGATTTTTTGTATTGGTTAGTTTATATTTTTGTTTTTGTATCTCTGGTTCTTCAACTCTTATGTGTCAAGACATGAGTTGCATGCAGATTAATCACATTATCCGGTCATGTTCAGAAATACTTTGGTCCTTTCTATTCTCACCCATTTTTATATGAATGCAGACTTAGACATTTTACCGTTTGTTGCTGAATATTCCTTAACAAAATCTTGTCCACTATTCACACTTCTTTAGAAGATGATGAAAAGTAAATCAGATTCATGACATGTTTCAGTGATTTTTCCACATCCGTGTGCTGATAATTCTGTCAACAGCAGTACTATGAGGTGCTTTCTTTGCTTTCTGGGAAAGGTTGAATGGACTAATATGTACATTCGAAGCAAATGGCTTCCTTGTATATGAGATCTGAATTCCCCTCCAGTTTGTCTGATATAAACGCATGTATTCCGCAACTGGGATTTATCATGTACGAGAAGATGCTGCTCACACAATATGTATGCTAAAAAGAAAATACACAAGCCAAGAAATAGTGGAGTTATTTGTGAAACAATATATGCTTAGTGAGCAAGTAAATTAAGGGGCAGAAAAAAAGAGATGGCTAGTGGTGGTTGAGGTGGGACAATATCATGTATACTGTCCTGCTGTTTGATTATGGATATTTGGTAGTGTGTGGTTATAAATGGAGAACTTCCAAAATTACTTGTCCATACAATAACTATATCAATTAAAAGAAAGGATATTGCATGGAATAAAATGATGATAGGGATCTAGGTGGTGGTATTGTATTTGCATGTTTTCATCATATAGTAGCAGTCCTGCACCTCATCCTAATAATTTGTTTAAGCTTCAATGAGATTTAACTTGGGGGATGAAACATTTGAAGTTTGAATTGTTTCTTTCGAGATAAGGAGGACTTAGTGATGGGCACCAAGGAGGTGCTCCTGTAAAACTTTGAATATTGGAACTCCAAAGGCTGTATCATGAATATTTTGGCCAATAACGTGGAGCAAATCCTTGAGTCCAATTTGTAGTTGTCACTCTGGAATTTGCTACTGATTTATTTTGAGGGAGCATGAGTTATTACGTGTAAATGGGTGCAATTACACATACAGTTAATTTGATTACTTATATAGGGAGGTAGAAGTATATGAAGCATTGTACTATGATATGCATGAGAGTTTTGAAATATGTAAATTTGTATGTAGGAGGACTGAATTTCGGAACTTTATTTTTGTAGCAATTTGTGCTTTTGAGACTGCCACACAAAACGTCTCAGTTTAATTATGAATTTTGTAGTTCAATGGGGTCAAAGATAAAAAAAAAATTATAGGTCAATCAATCTCTTTTTTCATAAAAAGAGATCATCGTTCTTGGTGAAAGCGATTGCCCCCATCAAGTATACCACAGACTGTCCTATATGCACCTCATGTTGCTTTACAGAGCATGGCAAGTGTAGTTTATAAATGCCCAAGTAATTGTGTGCAGGACATTGAACCTACCCGAAGGCCAGGCGCTGGACCTGATGGTTATGACGCACTCAAAATGCACCCGTTCTTTACAGGAATTGACTGGAAAAATTTAAGAAAGCAAATGCCACCAAAACTAGCTTTGGAGCAAGTGGTACAATTTATTTGGTTTTGAAGCATATGGACATCCAAACATTTGGGATATCATTTTAATGGAACATCTTTTTGTAGGTTCATTCAGGGGATGCTGATGATTCTCAGGAATCTTCATGGAACCCTACTCACATTGGGGATGGTGCATTGAGGCAAGTTGAAGGAAATAGCGGTCCTGCATCATCTTCCGAATCATCTGCTCATATAACTAGGCTCGCTTCCATCGACTCCTTTGATTCTAAATGGTATCACTTCATCTGCTTGAAATTTGTCTACATTAGGCATTATTTCTGTCTGTTACAAATGAAAAATAAAATTAGCTTGTCGTTTTGGTTCTTTAGTTTCTTTGGTGAGGGATATGGGAAAAGCGGTAAGATGCACGGTGTAAATAGTTCAATATGCAAGTAAAAAAGGGTTGTATATGACGATTGGCATCCCATCCTTATCTAAAGAGTGTCAGGACTTCCTGGTCGTTTGAAATAGATATTAAGACGGTCTATCAGAATTCAGGTTATTCTTGTTGCTCAATTTTGTGGTTAGATAGTGCTTAATGTTCTCTAGTGCATGAAAGATGGAAATTACTTGATGCTTGGTTGAGTGTATGTATATTAATCTACTTATTCTATGCACACATTTCGACTTTAGAGGTGATGCCGTCTTAGGAAATGACACTGTTGGACTTAACTCAATGGCTGATGGCGTATTCTTATCAGTCTCCTATTCTGCCCATATTTTGGGTTTTGGCTTCCATTTAAGTTTTTAATTTGTCGTGTTGCTAGAATTTTTTCAAGCAGAAAGTTGTTTGAGTTGTCATTTTTGTGTGGCTTTGGGCTACTATTAGTTAACATGGTTTCTATGTTTCTTGGGCAATCTGACAACCTTAACATGACAGGCAACAATTTCTGGATCCCGGGGAGTCCGTCCTCATGATCTCGACGGTGAAGAAAATAAGGAAGCTGACAAACAAGAAGGTTCAGCTTATTCTTACTAATAAGCCCAAATTAATATACGTGGACCCGGCAAAACTAGTTGTGAAAGGAAATATTATCTGGTCCAACAATCCTAACGACCTCAGTGTCCAAGTCGCAAGTCCTTCAAGCTTCAAAATCTGCACGGTTCATCTCTTTTCTCTGTTATATTTTGAGCTGAGTTTTCTCGATCAAATTCTCTGTGCAAACTATTTTGCTGATAAAATTACAGTGTACTCTCGAGTTATGCTGGGACATTTAGCTGCAGAATATGTTTGGGTTTCAGTTGCATAGCCATATAAGTACTAATCTTCATCAACATCAACCATCCAATCAATTTGACCTCAAAAAATGGCCAACTGATGTTTTTTTATTTTTTTACTTATCTTAGTAATTTTGTGATACAAGAATTAGTGAATCTGACAGCTCTGATTGGGATGCTTAGTGTATTAGAAAACTGTAAGGCATTGTCTATGCATTGTAACATAAGATGAGGACTGCTGGCGACATTTCTTGCTTTATTCCCAAGACTAATTACAGGCATAGCACATTCGTGCGTTATTTTTCTCTACCCTACATACTATGATTGGTCGATGCTCTTCCATCTCTTTAATTAGCTGTTCGTTTGCCTGATTCGATTTGCTGCTGTTACAGCCAAAGAAGGTAATGTCATTCGAGGATACGAAACAGAGAGCGTGGCAATGGAAAAAGGCGATTGAGGGTCTTCAAAGTAGGTGAGACTCCTACACTTTCGGATGTTCCGATACTGTAGAGGCGCGAAGGGGGGGGGGGAGTACTCGAAGCAATCGGCCCCCAAGAAATTTTTTGCGCGACGGACAAGCGAAATTCGAAGTTCGAAGTTCGGGATTCAGAATTTAGGTGCACAGTGTATCCCCCCTTAGAATCTCCTTCCCAAATTCTGCTGGTAACTGATGCAAATGGCAGGACCAATTTTCTATCTCTTTTTTTTTTCTTTTTTTCCCCCCTTTTCCCTTTTCCCCCCTTTTTATTTTATAAATTGTTTGATGTAATTCCAAGCTTGTTTGTAAAATGGAAAATGGTTGTAGGGATTCTAAGGGGGGTTTCTCTTTTATAATTTTGTTGTAACTTGTAAGAACACTCAGCATCAATTTATTGCGAAAAAAAGCAAGACAGACACAAATTCTCTGCAGACACTTTACCGGTCCAACGTGGTCTCTCATTCTCACGGGATAGAAGTCAGCGTTGCACAGCTCAGAGCACCCAAGCTTTGCAAAATTATATAGCAATATCTCTTTCTCCTTTGGTTATATATTTTGTTTATTTTAACATTTCTCGGCTCTTATTCTTTACAAGATTTTTCTTGATGTTTTTATCGTTAATTTCTGTAAAAATCTCAATCCATATTTACTACATTTCATCATTAGTGCAATTTTACCATGTCGCAGGGTAAAAAAATGGATGGAATTCTTGACGCGAGCTTCCGACTATAGTCGATGCTTACTAAATCGCAGAGAAAAAGTTGCTATAGTTGTGTAAAAAATCACTAATTACCAAAATTAAGTTAGTTCACATTATAAAAAAATGTTATTAATCACATATTATTGCTACTTTTCGTAAATAATCAAAGAGCTACTTTCTTTTTTTTAATAAGAAAACTCACTAGTAGCATGTATGAGTTATAACCCGCATCAAAATTCTTCCTTTTTTTTTAATGAGGAAATTGATATATGCTTTGAAAAGTTACTAATAGGTTGGGAACTACTTTTTCTAGGGCAAGGTTACGAAGAGAATAGAGAAATTATCAGTCACTCATAGGTTTTCAAACATAAAAAGTTTCACCATATGTTGCGGGAATTATTAAATGTTATTTCTTACATGAAAAAAGTTCTACTTATTGAAACCTACTCGTTTACTTTGATATGGAAAAGTTACAATCACCATGAAAAAAGTTGCTTCATCTATTACTACTTACTTGGAATGTTGGAAGTTCTAAAATTTACTATCAAGGTGTAATTAAGTTTTAAATTTTTTAAAAAGTATAATTAAGTCATAAAATTTATCACAAATGTGCAGTTGGGTTCTACAACTTTCAAAAAGTGTAATCGAGTTCTAAAACTCGTCAAATTGATAAAAAAAATTATCCAAAAAATCATAAAACCTACTTTTGTATTTGTACCAATTCAATCCATTCTGCCAATTTTGGCCGAATGGCATTGACGTGGACGCTAGCCAACGATGGCCATTCAACCAACGCTAATGTGGCAATTTCTAAATTTTTTTTTTTTCAAATTATTTATTTTTTTTCTCGTCTGCCATAGGGAAGAGGGCAGAAAAAAAAAGAAAAAGAAAAAAATATATAAAAATTCGAAAAAAATTATAAAAATGTTTAAAAATCACCACGTCAGTGTTGGGCGGATGGTGATCAAGAAATTTGTTATAATTATGCGAAGCATGAATCAAACACGAAACCTCACATTTCGTGAAGTGCAAAATCTAAACATTTTACTGCTTGACTACCTTTTTTGGAATTCAAGATATGTCTTTTTTCAGGTTCCAAAAACTATTTTTCGGATTTCTCGGTTTTCAATTCACGGAAAATAAATTAGTCAAGGAAAATATTTTTCATCAATGAAAAAAACACCTTTAAAAGTGAGGAAATTCTTCTTATTCTTTTGCTATTCATTTTAATTATTTCTTTTATTTTTTTAAAAATATAATTTTCAAATATTTTTTATTTTGCTTATTTTTGGTTTTCTTTTTTCTTCTTCTTCGGCCGATTGTTGGCCATGGTGAAGGCCGATGACTGGCCATAGGCGAGCTCGAGCCTTGTAGATCGGTGACACTTAGGCCTTATCAATGGTCGGCAAGTGAGCTCGATACTACCTAGTGAGCTCGAGGCCTTGAGCTTTGCAAGGCAGCTCACCTACCTTTGGTTAGGCCTTGAGCCTCGTCGATTTAGCAACGCTCAAGCTTGCGTATGGCTGGCTACCTGCTGGAGAAGAAGGTAAAAAAAAAAGAAAGAAAAGAGAAAAAAATAAAAAGAAAAAAGATAATTAAAAAATCAATTTTTTAAAAAAATCAAATTAGATTTTTCATACCAAACGGCGTAAAATTTTTTTGGATTTTTTTTCAGATTTCAATCGAACACCCAAAATTTGTATCAGTTTTTCTTGAAGAGTGGCTTTTTGAAAAATATTTTCTAAAACGTCACATTTTCTATGAAACAAACAGAGCCTTAAACTCGTTATGCAATTCTCTTCACCTATATTAAAATTACGCGAAAAAGCTATTTGCTTAATTTTTGTTTTTAAAAAAATAAATCTCTGCTCAATCATTTAATGATATTATTTTTATTTTTGGTCAAGAAAAGTCCCCCCCTATATATAAAAATGGCCTAATATCTAAAAAAATTTCAAACTTTAGCTTTTATCTCATAAAAAACCCTCAACTTTAGGACCAATCCCAATTCTACCATAAACTTTTTTTATCTCATAAAAAACTCTCAACTTTAGATTCGGTACCAATTTTACCCTAAACTTTTTTTATATCATAAAAAAATTTTAACTTCAGGTTAAGTTTCAATTTCACTCTAATTTTTTTATTTCATAAAGATCTCTATTAACCCTTTATCAAAATTGCCTTCCGGATTTTGCACTAATCGATCTCTCATGCTTGAGAATATTCTATCTCTGGCAGTTGAAGAGTGCTTGGGATACTCAAACAGCTCTTGCTTGAGAGATTTCTATCTCTTGATTGTTAACGAGAAATTTTGGACGGATGGTTAATAAAGTCAAATTTGTGACTCAAGTAAAATTTTGTGGTTTTGTGTGAGACTGTAAAAATTTTACAGTAAAATTGAGACTGAACTGTAAAATTGGGATAAAATCAAAAGTTTGAGGTTTTTCGTGGGGAAAAAAATGCTTAAGGTAAAATTTGTGACAAGACTTAAAGTTGAGGATTTTTTATGAAACAAAAAAAAATTGAGGGTAAAATTGGGACATAACATAAAATTAAAGGTGTTTTATGAGACAAAAAGTAGAAATTGGACAAAAGATAAAGTTGAAAGTTTTTTTGAATATTAGGCCATATAAAAATGGGGAAGGAATTCGTTCCTGTTAAATTTAATATTATTATTGCAGCGACGAAGGGGGAAGGTGGCTCAAGAACGAACTTCCCCGTTAGCTCGCCACGCTTGATCTCAGGCGAAAGCACGAGAAACCACGACCGTCGGTCAAACCACCATCCCTCTCGCTTCGTCGGCGGTCGTCGTCGTCGGAGGACGAAGAAGAAGAAGAAGAAGAAGAAGAAGAAGAAGAAGAAGCGGAGAAGCGGAGCAGTTTCGCACATGGCGCTCTCTCGGCTCCGGAGCCCGGTGATCTCGCGCGCGCCTCTTCTCTTCCGAGCCCGCTCGCTCTCCGCCGCCGCCGCCGCCGTGCCCTCCTCTCGACGCGCCTCCCGGTAATCTCGCGGATCTTAATCTGATCGAGCCATCGCGCGACGCTGCACTAGTTTTACGGATAGGAAGTAAATGGATTTTGTTTGTGTTTTTGTTCTTGTTTTTCGTTTGCAATGCCGCTTGTAGCTTCGTGAATCGGAACGAACGGTTCGTGGCGTGCGGGTGGGCTTCTCGAACTTACGTATGGGAAAGGGAAACAATTCTCTGCTTTGCATTGAGGATATTTGGGAGAGAGCTTGTTTCCTCTCTGCATTTTGTGGGTGCTCGTTGAATCGATCCGACGGTTTGGATTCGGCACGCATTCCAGTGTAGATGAGACTCGAAAGGATTATTAATGCTAGTTTGTTTCTTGGAAAATGAATGATTCGGAAAACGTTTTTTTAAAATTAATCTCTTATCGCGCTTATAATTAGTCTACGAAAGATATTTTCATTGTTAACAACAATTTATGCTTAAATATTTTCGTGGATGATGAAAATGATTTTCGTTTATTTATTTTTATAAGCGATACAAGCTATCATTTTTAAGAAAATGTTTTTCAAATCATTCATTCTGCGAAACAAACGGATCCTAAATTATGGGGAAGATTGATTAAACTATGGATTAAGTGGGTTAGTTTAATACTGTTTTTACCTGGCAGTGGTCGAGCGTTGAGGGTGGTTAGGTGATTTTTAACTTGCGTCTTGGATGATGGCAATACCTTGCTTTTGTATTTTTAATTGTATTCTTTTCCTTGTGTTGCTATATCTAGCCAATGCTTTGTGTTTGCTGGTTTTCTTCGTGTTTTGATATGAGGGATCATGGAAGACATCGTGACAAATGCTGTCCTTCTTAGACTACAAGAACTTGTTGCTTGTTGTTCCAGACTGTACTTTACCACCACACCAGATTTGTTCCTCTATGTATATTAATCTTTAGTCGATCTAACACTGGAGTACCTGAACACCAATTTTTTGAGAAATTGATCACAGGGGAAACAATTTTCCTTTTTTAAAGTAAGGGCTTTGCTCCTTTATTGCAGGATTTGTGGAGGTTTGCTCTATCTTTTCTATACTATATTCTCTAATAACTCAAAGCTGAAATAGTATCAGAAGAGTCTGAGGATGCCATTTCATCTATTTGATATGAAAGGAAAATGCATCAGTTAATTGCATTCCATTTTCTCTCAGGCTGTATTTCTTTGACTCCTAGGTATTGATGAGAGTAGAGATATGTTACATGGATGGTTTTTGTGTGTCTGGATAGTGTTATGGTTATGATTTCTCATCTGGTTTCCTGTGCTTATGTACATGAATATCCGGTTCAAGCTTTTTTGGGTGATAAATGGATAATCTAACAATTGCAACGTTTTTGTTTCTTATTTTAAATCCTCATGAGGCAGCTCCAGGATGGTAAATTTCTAATGAATTTGTTTAGCTTGTTGGGTGGGATTCTTTTGCGACGATCATGTGCCTTAAACCAAATTGAACTTGTTGATGCAGCTCTTGCAATAGGAGGAACTCTTCTGTGATAGATGAAGCAACATTAAGGTCTGTATTTGTTGCATTTCTAATGCTGCCTGCTCGCAAATGAATACTGTTATCTTTTTACTACATCATGGTCTGCAGCTGTTATGTCCCATTCTATGGAATAAGTCTGTGTGCAATGCATTCCTCCTTTGTATGCTTAATTTATGGCCCTTAAAGTATTTACTTTGGGAAGGTGGTGGAATGTTTCTTCTCAACTGTCCTGTTTGGTTTTATGAGGGTTTGATCGTTCTGATTGAGTTTTAACTTGGAATTAATTTAAGCCTGGTATTGTCTACAACAGAGGAATAAGTTGAACTGAAGCCATGTTAGACTGTCAAACTAATCCAACAGTGTCTCAATACATCTTTTTGCCCTTTTTCTAATCTATGTATATGCATTCCATGCATGAATCTGTGAACAATTTTGTGAACAGACATGCAAAAATGAGATTTAAACCAAAGTTCTTTGGGTCCATTCCTTGTTGTGGTACTTCATTTGATGGTGATGCCATACTATCTGATTAGACCCCTTTTCCTACTTTATCTAATCATCACTTTAATTTCTGAAGATTTTTTATTTTTGTTTCATGCTTGATTATCTCAATCCCTATGCGATAAGTTGCTCACAATAAAAATGAAATATCGTCAGGCCTTCTTCTTTCTCCACCACCAGGGTTCATGATACTTATTTGAAGAATCGGGTAAGTATGCAAATTCTAATGTGCTGGAATTTGTTATAAGCTAGTTCTCACATTTTTCTCAATGAGCAGCTGCAAGTTGGTGTGCGATACTTCTCATCCACAGGTACATAATCCTCTTTTAATAATGTATAGTCACGAGTGTGTTTATGATTTATATATACTATAGAAAGTTCTTTTTCTTCTTGAATAAGTTCATTGTTAGAGCTGCTGAACAAGCAAATAGATCTTTGCAAAAGCTTCTATGACATTGAGTTAGGAAAGATTTATTCATGATAGGTTGTGGCAAGGTCATGTTTTCTTCTTTCTAGTATCTTGTTTCACTTTATCAGACGTTGTATGGCTTTAGAGCCCAAGTGTGAAACTAGGGTTGCAATTGGCTTGTGAGTGAGATAAGAAAGCTCATTTTCTTAATTGTCAATAGAATTGGCTTGTGAATGATAAGATTTAATAATGACTTTTAGGATGGTTTAAAATGCAGTTCACCTTTCTAATTTGGTATTACTTTCTGGGATTTGGGTAATAATGTGACATTTTAAACTATACCTAAAGGTTCCTTATCTCTTTTGGTTGGACTAACCTGACCTGTGAAGGTTGATGCTCATTAACTCGTCTCTCTTTATAAAGAGGCGTGATGCCATCGACAATGTTTTGACGTCTTAGAGGTGAAGGCAACATTCACTCAACCAATTTCGGCTAGGAATTCTGGATTTGAAACATTTTTCTTGTCTTCCAGACACCACTAATTCCCAATAAGAATCATACTAATTTAACGAGGAAAATGTGAGGAAAGTCTAAATGAACAATTTGAATGAAGGGTTGGATCCAACCCCACACACACGCACACAAATGGGATTTTCTTCTGGAAGTTTTTCAATTCTATATAGGCTTCTTTGTTGAATCAATATTTCTGCTCTTAGCAATTTCTGTAGCAGTGAAGAGTCTAATATTTTGTTACCATTAAACTTGTCATCTTAAAAGAGCCTGATTTTCTTTACCCGGTACTGTTTATTTCTGCAGATGTTCCTCCACATACCGTTCTCGGGATGCCAGCCTTGTCCCCTACAATGGTGAGATATTCGTCTGGAATTTCTGGAGGAGTTTCCATTATATGTGTTTTCCCATTTCCTTTCTCTATGATTTATGTACATTGTGCTTGGACAGAACCAAGGGAACATAGCAAAATGGAGGAAGAAAGAAGGAGATAAGGTCAGTGTTCAAGAAAGGGGGCAGTTTTGAAGATAGTGTGCATTACCTGTTAAACAACAGTAACCTGCAGTTTTTCCTTTTCATACTCTGATGGGAGAAGACTTTTCTTTTGCTAGGGCTAACTTTACCGATTTATCTTTCTCTTTAACAGATAGAAGTGGGAGATGTATTATGTGAAATAGAGACAGACAAAGCAACTTTGGAGTTTGAAAGTCTTGAAGAAGGGTAATTCTACTGCTCTGTGCTATTTCTGTTACCTGGAATGTTGTGTGCAAAGAAATTCAGTACCTTACTTTGGCGTTTTTGCTGTGCCCCAACAGTCTTTGTTATAGTACCTACGGGTCATCTTTATTTTCCTTCCTAGTGAATTTCGGATCTCATCTCACATGCAAGTACTATTCTGCAGATTTTTGGCTAAAGTATTGGTACCTGATGGTTCAAAGGATGTTCCTGTTGGACAACCTATTGCAATAACGGTAGGATTCACCTCGATCCTTTACTCCATTTTAAATCACCAGAGAATTGCTTGGGTTCTATATTTCTTAATATTGTTGGTTTTATTTATCTTCTGATTTTGGGATCTTACTTTGCATTAGTTCAGTTTAATGTCGTAGTATAATGCAATGCCTGTTTTGGCTGGAATCCTTCTTTTTATTCTGGGACTTTTAACTGAGTGCCCAGGGAACTTGTTAAAGTTCTAATTAAGGAAACTTTACAGTTTCCAATACACTAACTGAGCTCGTGTTATGTATAATCAGTGCTTTGAATTGAAGTACCACAATTTCTTTTGTGAGACTTGTTTAGGGGTTTGTTATTAGTTTGCTGAGTATTTGAGGCCATTGATTACTTTTAGACAAATAAAGCAATCCACTGTGGAAGTCCTTGTTTGACTGTATCCCCTGTGTTTTACTAGCAATATCGAGAAGCTTATGGGATTGTATCTTTGCTCGACAAAGGTCACACTTGTATCTAGGGTTTTATAAGTTGAAGAATGGTTTGGCATTAAGGAACTTTCGTAAGGCATCTATTTTCATGTAGTAATTCTGTATTATAGTTTGACCTCGGTTTTGTTATAGTTCTAAGATTCCAGGCTCTCCATTTGTCGTTTTAGAAATGGAACATATGTTCCTTATCATGTTTTTGGAATGTTGTTGATATTTGGTCGATAGTTATTTTTAATCATGGTGTCAGCTTTTCTTTGTGGCACTGTTACTGACATTCTTGCTCTATGAGTTTCTCATTTATAAAAAATAATGAGAACTTCTGCAGTTACCTTTATTTGTGTTGCTTACGTTTGCTTGTTTGTGCTACAAGGTGGAGGAATTAGATGATGTTCAGAAGATACCAGCTTCCATCACTGGAAGATCAGAAGCTAAAACTGAAAAAGTTTTTGATGAGAACATTACTTCTGAAGGTGGTGTGCGGGAGACAAGTTCTGTTAATATCAACACATCTGAACTTCCTCCTCATGTTGTCCTTGGAATGCCAGCATTATCTCCCACAATGGTAAGGAGAGGTTGGTAGTTGGCTTTGAATTGACAAACGAAGTGGAGCTTATTTTGCTGATTTATTTAGGAGCTCATTTTCTGGTTTGCTTGTGCATATGCAGAACCAGGGGAACATTGCTAAGTGGATAAAAAAGGAAGGGGAAAAGGTTGGTGTTATGAATAACTCATTAAGTAAACTTAAGATATAGGGTTTTATTTTCCTGACTAGTTCAGATCAACTAGTCAAATCAGCATGTTTTTATTTTATGCTTTTTTCTCAGATAGAAGTGGGCGATGTGATATGTGAGATAGAGACAGATAAAGCCACTCTTGAGTTTGAAAGTCTTGAAGAAGGGTAATATTTTGTAGCTAAATAAGTTTGCATATCATATATTCTGTTACTCTTTCTGATGTTTCTGCGACAGTGTTGCCTGAGTTTAGTCATCTATTGGCTGTTATTGATTGTTCAACAGTTTCCTGTTCCATCTTTAACCTGTGAAGTTCCTTTGTACTATCTTGCAACAATATGGGGTGCCAAAAAAGATGTCTAGGAGATTTTGGCAGAACTTGGAGAGAGATTAGTTTGGTCAGGAAGTATGAGAGAAAATATTTTAAATGCATATACAATTTATGCCAATTCAGCTATAGGTCTTTGACATAAACCACAGAACATCTCTTCGTCATGTCTATAAACTAGATATGCAGAGTTGCAATATATGGTTTCCGTTGAATAGAGTTCAATAGAATTAACAAATTGGTACAGTGAATAGAGATGGATGTCTGGGAATGAGAGACAAGACGGGAGAGAAGTGTAACTGGAACTTAGGAATTGAGCAAATGCTTATGTTAGAGTATATTTGGTAGTTTAGGAATTAGTTGGTAGGTGGTTATTTAATGAATTAATTATGATTTTGTAAGTCTCTCTGCATGCTCTATACGTAGAGTGCAGAAGTGACAAAATTATTGATGCATGTTGGTCTAGTTGTTTAGACTCTGTCAGTTTGACATTTAAATTGAAGAGGAGACGATGAAATTACCATCCTTATTATATGTAAAATGAAAAGGATCTGTAGTCTTAATTTGTATCCCCTTTTTATAGCCTGACAATGAAGCCGTGGAGAGTGTATATTGAGGATGTTAGCTGAGTTCATGTGAACTGGAGCTTCTTGATTGAACTTCAATTTCTCTAATCCCCATGAAGAATAGATGGTTGATAGTAGAAGTTTTGGATTTATTTGGATTTACAAGTGTTGGTTTCAAGACTTGGATGACCGGTAGAAAGTGGTGAGTCTCTCAAAATGAGTTTGTTAAATGGGATTAATCCTCAATGCAATTTTGATTTTTAATAGATTGGTAAACTGATCCTTTTTGGGTTGATGCTGGATTGGATTTGTTCGAGATCTCATGCATTTGAAATTGACTGGCATAAATTAAAACCTTGCTCCTTGATAAAGGAAAAATTAGGTAGTTGTGCAATGCTTAAGGCACAAGTGATTAATGAATGATAATGTCACATATTACTCAGTCACTCATCAGAGATAAAATCTCTGTCTGACTCCCTCATGAGAGCGTGTGCATGCATGGAAAGTCTAATAAATAAATCTTGTTGAAGAGTAAAGAGTCTAGCAAAAAACATACATGATCTATGTCCTAGCCTTTTTAATTGAAGTGAAACAGAAAATTCTTTGTGTATGAGGCTTTAATTTTGATGAATTATAGAATCAGTTTATGACTTTTTTTAGGCACATTTATTTGTTGTGCCTTTGGATGTTTAACCAGAGAGCGCAGGACTGATGGGGATGTTACTGTTCAAGTGTATTATTTTAAATCTTTTGTTTAACTTTGTGTGTTACTACGAGCCACAGCTTTTTTGAGAAGTTTTTCTTTATATTCAAATCTAGAGATTATATGCACGTTTACTTGTGGAAGTTACTAAATGCTGTAGTCTCTTGCTTAATAAGAATGTGCAAGATCTGAAGAACTTGTTGTGCCTTTTGGTTTCACTTGCTCATACTTTTCCTGAAATTATGCTGGTCTTAGTTACTTGGCCAAGATACTAGCACCAGAAGGTTCAAAGGATGTGCCTGTTGGACAACCAATTGCAGTAACAGTAAGTCATGGTTGCAAATACCATTATATGTTTTTATCCCCAATTATCTAGGATTATAGATACTTCTCATGTTGGTTCCTTCGAACTTTTGTCTATTTTCTCCCTAAAACCTTTATGCTAATGCACAATCCTTTTCAAGGTTGAAGATCCAGATGATATTGAGCATGTGAAAAATTCTCTTGGCAGTGGTTTGGCACACGAAGAAAAGCCCATCCCTGAAAAACCGAGAGCTGAAGTTAATCCGGGCAAATCTACTTTTTCAAGGATCAGTCCTTCTGCAAATATGCTTATTACGGAGCATGGACTGGACTTATCTTCATTGAGGGCAACAGGTGCCCATGGCACTTTGCTAAAAGCAGACGTTCTAGCTGCGATTAAATCTGGAACAGTATCTCCAAGCATACACAAAGATAAAAAACCTTTGATCGAGACTTCCCCCAAGTCAACAGCCAAAATAGCAGAGACTAGTGCTCACGTGAAGCGGTCAGATTCTTTTGAAGATCTGCCAAACAGTCAGATTCGCAAGGTTGGATTCTTATCACCATTATTGGAATTGAGATAGGTTCTACTTTTTCGTGTTTGCTTTTGTTTTTATGTGATTCCATTTGGGTCAAGATCTGCCAAGCATGTTCAGGTAGAGAATATCATGGTCCTTCTATCTTTCTAAAATATGCATACTGTACTGATCAATATATGTTGGCTATTCTATTACATATAACACTAACAACAAAATAAATAGCTGTTCAGAGTGAATGGAAAGTGGCAAAGATACTCTGATGCCCTTTCATCACTTCCTTGACTTGACTTGACTTGATTGGTAATATATAACTCAGTTTGTCTATGGAAGATCAAATAACACCCTAATCTGCAGCTTACAATGAGATTATTCAAATGGATAACAAGTAGTTATTAGGCAAACAAGTGGATAACAACTAGTCAATTTGATATGACTGGCTTTCGGCATTCAATACAGTCATAACGAAAAGAAAGCTCCAATAAGCGACTTGCAAAATATGTCATTGTAACATAATATGCCTGCATTTCATCTTTTGTAGTAATCTTTGACTGGTGAGAAAGTGCTCACTAATAAAGCACCCACAAGTTGCCCATCTGTATATACAAGAGAATTTGGAAGAAATTAATTTTATCATCTCTAGAAAAAAATTGGGACTAGTGAAAGCTGGGAATTTTTTATAAAACAAAAAATTTCGGGGCAAAATTTGGACTAGACGTAAAGTTTGGGGTTTTTTAAGGAATTAGGCTGGAAATTATATTCATTGTAGTTTATATTTCTGGGTTTCTTGTTATTAATGTTTTAGCTGTGTTGTAGTGGTGATTCAACTAATAACGTGTACGAGTATGACACGAAATAAGATAGGTGTTCTCATGAGGAGAAGAGTATCATTTAGCTGATAATAGATATTGGGAATATAAGTTTCAGTCCATCATGGTAAGGTTTTATTCTTTTTTTTTCTCTCATTCTGTTTTTCCCCCTCGGGGTGCTCAAAGTAGTAGTTTTTTGAGCTGTGCTCTAATAATCTTGTTTTCTTGAAGGTTATCGCAAAAAGATTATTGGAGTCGAAGCAGACTACACCACATTTATACTTGTCTATTGGTTAGATATTGTCTGCTTCCCTTGCACATGTCCTTTTTTCATTCATCATAAAACTGAAATTCCATTCTGTATTTCAGATGTTGCACTGGATCCTCTACTTTCATTTAGAAAAGAGCTGATAGGTTCGAGAAGCTACCTTCATTTTGTTTGTTCAGCTTTTACAGGTCTTTCAATTCTCACTAATTTTGTCATTTCCACCTTTCCAGAGCAGCATAATGTGAAGGTCTCAGTGAATGACATTGTCATCAAGGCTGTATCCATTGCCCTCAGAAATGTACCAGAAGCAAATGGTGAGACACGTATCGCACAGTAATGAAATAATTTGGGAAGTGAAAAACTGCTTTTTGATGCATTTTATGAGTACTCACTAGTATTCTTCTCAGCCTTTTGGTTGAATGGTGGACTGTCATAGTATTGGTCTTGTCTATCACCGAGGCTTTTTTGACAGCTGATACAAATAAGTTTCTATAAGATCGTAGGACCTAACATAACACTAGATTCCTCTTGTTCATGTTTGAATATGGAAGATTTTCAATTTGGAGGTATTAAGGAGCATATTCATGTACTTTCTCACAGATTATATAAGCTATATAAGGGAGTGAATTGCTGTGGACTTTTATGATGAACTCACCATTGGATTGAACTGATAGTGAAACAACCATATTCAGCTGCTTTTGTTTTTTTTTTTTTTTTTGGTAAAGTATTCAGCTGCTTTTGTTGGTTTCTCATATAAGTGAAGTTTACAGCATTAGTGGCTGGGCTGTTGTTTGTCTTTGAATTTACATAGATAGTACCCATTGGATTGACATGTAGTTACATTCAATTTTGGTATGTCTTGTTCTGGGTGGGTTCATGGATTTGTACAAGGTCCATTGCTGGTGTCAAATTCTCACACTTGTCAACCATCCAACAATGATTGTGGGAGTATCAATTACATCTCTATGGACTTTATGTTCTGTGAATATATACGCTTTGCGTTTCCCAGATTAATATGGGCATGGGTATAGATTTTAAAAGTAAATATCGCATGTCTTTGTCTGTGGAAATGCTTTTTTATGTAGAAAAGTGATGGAGAACTTTGGGTAACATTTTTATTATTTTGAAACCCACTGATGACCTGTATATTCACATCATAGAGAAGAATAACTATTTGTTCAGCCAAAATTGAGATATAGAACTTTTTTGTTGGTCATGTCGCCGCTTTACATCAAGGATAAAATGGGTCTGCATATTAGGAAGTTCTTTGGTGAACAAGAGAAACTGTCATGTATAAATTAAGTTTTTTTGGGTGATTCATGGCAGCCTATTGGGACACTGACAAGGGGGAGGTGATTCTCTGTGATTCTGTTGATATATCAATTGCGGTCGCAACTGACAAGGTAATTGACTGAGAATCCTTTTCTGTATCTTCATTGTAAACCTCTGCATAAAATTCATCTTGTTTGGCTCATTTTACAGGGTTTAATGACTCCAATTGTCAGAAATGCAGACCAGAAGACCATATCTTCAATATCCGCAGAGGTACTTAGTAGAATAATTTAAAAGTTTCATTAATTTCTAGTGATGCCTGTGTACTGGATCATTAGCCAGTTAAATGATGACAAACTTATTATCCTTCCTTTTAAGCATTGAATATTCATTAATGTTGTTGACAATTAATGATGCAACTTCATCATTATCTTAGTTGTATTGTTGTTCACACCAGAATTGCAAGTTTCAGTGACTATCTAGATATAGATATTGATATTATAACTTGATAGGTTGATATTAACTGTTGGAATGTTTAGGTTCCTCTTTCATTCTCTATTTCTTTCTTGTTGACCTCGATTCTTGTTCAGATCATATAATGTTTGTGAGTCTCTTACATTTAGGTGAAGGAATTGGCTGAAAAGGCCCGAGCAGGAAAACTAAAGCCAAATGAATTCCAAGGAGGAACTTTCAGGTTTATAGATGTCTATAATTTGCTGTTAAGTTGCATTGCAGTTTCTCACTCATGCTTAACCAACAGAGCAACTGTTTGTCTTGCAGCATTTCAAATTTGGGAATGTTCCCAGTGGACCACTTTTGTGCAATTATCAACCCCCCACAGGTATTCTTATTTGCCTTGCACATTTGAGTGCATGCACTATACATTCTCACTAGTTCACTCATTCCAATATGCATGGATGCTGCCATAATGTGTTAGTAATTTTGCCGCCCTCAGTAAATAGCAGATGTGCTGGTTGAAATTTTCGGTTTAAAATTAAAACAAAAATCATGCATGTCCTCCTTTTTTCCCCCCTTTCTTGGAAGGCTTAAGTGTTTGGTTCTTTCAAATTTAGAATAAATTTTACGAAACTCTTTCAGGACAGATTATTTAGGTAATTAAATCTTTTATGAGAATTACTTTGCTGTATAGTTCAATTACTGTTGTTTATTGATTTTGTGGAAGCATCAAAGCATACAAGACTTTTAAGAATGCATATAAAACCTAAATTAATTGGTAATCGATTTGTATTCCAATTCCATCGAGAATGACTCGAGCACACGTTGGCTGAGAAGCACGTACTTGACTGACCACAATTGATGACAATCTCGAATATATGTGCATAGTTGGAGAAAGTGCCTTAAAAAGGATAAATATTTACAGTTAATTGAGATATAATACCACTTGATAACATTTTCTTACACTATTATTGAACATCTTTTAGTTAGGGTTATTCAACTCTGCTCTTTTACTTGTGTCGACATGCATTGTCTGTGTTCCATGCTCCATATATGTTAATGGAAGGAATGTGTGTTTTGCCTTTTTCTGTTTATTAGATTATTTTTTATCCATAAATGATGGGAAAAAAATTCATGCACGACCACACCCTCTATGGAAGTGTCAATGGGCGGCGACACTCCCTCAGTTTTGAATTACAAAATTAAAAGAGGAAGCAAGACTAGATTAAATTATGGGAAAAAATTCTTGCACAACCACACCCCGCTATGAAAGTGTATACTTTTGAAGGATAGTTATTTGCTTAAATTAAAGTGTCAATGAGCGGTGAGACTCTCAGTTTTACACAAATAGAACACCAATTGGATGAAAAGATTTACTTCTTTAAATAATTATGAATTAGCAGATTAAAATAGGAAGTAAGAACAACTAGATTAATTGATGGAAAAAAATTCATGCACGACCACATGTGCTATGAGAGTGTGTACTTTTGAAGGATAGCTAGTTGCTTAGATTAAAGTGTCATTGAGCGGTGACACTCCCTCTGCTTTGGATAAATAAAGCACCAATTGGATGAAAAGCCTTATTCCTTAAAATAATTTAGGAATTAAAAATACTAAAAGACGAAGTAAGAAAAACTAGTACCCTAGATTTGTTGATTTTGCAGAACCTTTTACTCCTTCATTTTCCCTTTTGTTATGTGCGTAGTGTGCTTGTTTCTGCACTTGTGTGCATCTGTCTATCATATGTGCATGCTGTGGTGAATCTTACGATAGTTAGCTCCTGTTTGATCAGAATTAGATGTTATTACCTCTGACAAATTCTTGTGCTTTTTTCCATGCAGTCTGGTATACTTGCAGTTGGGAGAGGAAATAAATTCGTTGAACCAGTAACCGGAAGCGACGGTAAGATATTATTGACTGAAACTGCACTTTTCTCCGTACTGTGCATGTTTAAGGTGACTCACCTAAGCTTACCTACATGCTGTTCAGGGGTCGAGCATCCTGCTGTTGTCACGAAAATGGCCTTGACATTATCTGCTGATCACCGAGTATTTGATGGCAAAGTTGGAGGTACTTTTTGCTGAATGATACAGTGCAATATTTCTCACTAATCATAGTGTCATAACTCTTGCATATATTATTTTTGAACCCTCCCTTGTGTCAAGGATGGACCGCATGTTTCTACAATTCCTGTAGCTGGTTACACACTGCTGAATTCACGTGTTTCTAGACCCACATGTAGATGTCACTCATTTCTCTTCTTACATCTTCGCCATGTGCATTGGAATTCACAATCGTCAATGGTTGCTCAACAAGTCCCATTTTTCCAATTTTAAAATTGTTAAATTTATTGTTGGCAGTAGAGAATATGATTCTGGACTCAGAATTCTAGAGTGGCAAATGCTTGCCTAATTTCCAGTTTCTTTTATCTTTGCTGAAAATTTGCGGTGTCTTCATTTGGTTCTTTTGTGATTGCAGGTGCATTTCTTTCGGCTCTCCGTTTGAACTTTAGTGACATGCAAAGGCTTATGTTGTAATAACATGGAAAATGCCTAATCAGCTGTCGGGCGCTTCATCATCTTACCGAAGCAGTGGCTTCACTTCCTAAATTGTTTTGAATGATTCGGGACGATCTTTGCTACTTTATATGGGGATCGACGTTCCATTTGACCCCCTTGCTAGTCCCATCAAAGGATCAAATTTTTGTCAATTCGTTGCACCCAACTCGCTTGAGAGGGAATTAAGTTATCCAGGCGAGGAGTAATTTGCGGCACCTGACTCGGGCTTTCAAATTTTAGCTCCAGGAATAAAAATCTCATTCCACACTGGCTGTTTCGTTCCTTCCTCATGTTTAAATTTCCTCCTTTTCTTTCCCGTGGTTTCTTTCGTTCTTTCTTTTCAAACAGACTGAGGGGGGTTTCTGAAGATATGGGGGTTACTCGGAAGATACTAGGAAATAATATGTCGGAATGTGAATGTGTCTTGGTTCTTCTACATTTAAGGATATAATTATGTCATGAAAACATTCTCTCTTGGTTCATCGTTCTGCATGTCATTCGCCCATTCGATGTCGGAACATCAGCAGGTGATAATGTTCCATCATTCGGCCGCTCTCTCTACCTCTGCTGGTGCCATTGCTGGATCAACCGGAAGTACGTGTGTGGGATCAGTTTTTTTTTTTATTTTGGTCGAACGTGGGATCAGTTGGTTCGGTGTTATAAGGCAGACTCAAGTTCATAACACAGTATATCTTGTATCTTGTGATTACACGGGGAAATGACAGTTAGGGTAAGTTTATTTCACGGAAAACTCAATATTTTAAAAATCTTATTAGAAAAATGACCGGTTACATTGCCGAGAAGAATTAGTTAACGAAAAATATTTTAATCATTGATAATAATTTGTACTTAATTATTTTTGCGGGGCGATGAAAATATTACTAACATACGTGTAAGAAATGTTTGGCTCGGAATTCGTGGAGATTTGAGTACATTTTTATCAAGAGAGATTTGAGTTTAATTTTAGATTCTTGGTCGGTTTTGGTGAAGACCAGAGTCACGTGTGTTGATGGCACATGAGGTTAGTTGTCCTTTGCTCGCATGATCTGTCCTTCTCCCCTTTCATATTCTTACTTACTAAAACCTAATAACGTGCGTATTGCACACGATATTATCACATGAATACGATCTCTCAGTTTCGCTGCTTGATTATTTTTCGTACATAAATATTGTTGTAGTAACTGAGTGGCCTATGCCTGGGTATCTTGTTTGTTAAGGTACTATGATCTTCATAGAACTAGGAAAAAATTTCTAAATTGATCTTAATTTGTGGTTGGAGGGAACTTTACCTCCTTGTGCCGCATTGGCGGTAGGGGTGAGGAAAAAAGACCGGGAGCCCGAAAGCCCAGATTGGCCTGAATAGGCCCGGGCCACGATTTTGGGTTTGTCCTATTTTTTTTTTTTCATTTAAAAAAAAGTATTTTCATCACTATTATAGCGTTGCGCTCGACGACCACCACCTTGCTTGGCTATCACCATTACTAGACTTAATAGTCAGTACCACCATTAGTACTCTCAAACTCGGCGAGGACCATCATCAAGTGACTTGGGAATCACCACCGGTCATGTTCGACACACCACCACCTCTAGAGTCATCCACTTCCATCACTAGCAATAGTAGGCTCAACACAACCACCACGGACAGAACGGCTAATGGCTTCGGACGCCAACATCACCTACAACGACTCCCTCTTTCTCTCATCTAACTCCGAGGAAACTCGCAACAACTTCAGATTCAAGATGGTGCCCTTATGTTAGGGTATAAGTCTCAAAATAGGGAGAGAACAGCCTCATATTGTGCACTTATATTAGGGTATGCGCCCCAAATGAGAGAGGAAGAGATTAATAGAAAACCAATACCAATCTCTTATGAAAAGAGGATATTTATTATCCGTCAAGAGATTAGTTTTCATATCGCAATCGTATATATTTTGATTGCAGTTTTCATATAAAACGTGATAACACACAAGATGATTATAAAAACAAAAATCAATAAATCAATGAGCAAGATCTCATTCCTCTTTGATTCAAGGATTATCGACTTCCCGAAGCAGGATCAATTGAACAAGTCGCCAATCTTAAAAGAGGGAAAGGAAAAAGAACGTAACGAAGAAAAAACAAAACAGCAGCTAACAGCGTTATCAATTTTGTGGTTTAGCTGTGCTACAAATACTCCTGCTTTCTAGAGAAAGCTAAAGCAGCAAGAGGAGCGCCTTCAAGAAGAACCCTCTTCAAATCCCATAAATCTCTCTGTTTTCTCCGCCTCTGCCAAAAAAGTTTCACACCCAAATCCACCAAATTTCTCCTCTCTCTCTCTCGTTCTCTCTGGGTCATACATGGCTGAGAAAAATGGGATCTTGGTGAGCAGTGAAGCTCCCAAAGACCAGAAGAATGCCTTCCCTTTCTTCCCCGACTTTGGTTTCAAATTCCCATTTCAATTCCGCAAGAAGGAGCCCACACCAGCGAAGAAACCCGAACCGGCCGGCGGCGAGAGCGAGGGCGGGAGCACGAGCGAGAAGCCCGACGTCGTGAGGTTCCCCCACAAGTCGTTGGAACCTCCGCCTCCGTTGAAGCTCGAGGTTGAGGAAGAGTCCGGGAAGACTTCGAATCCCGTGATTTTATGGCAGGTACGTGGATGTCGGCTGATGGGTTTTGTGTTTGGTTGCTCGGAATGTTTCGAAGCAATTGTCCTGTTAAGGCTTGTTTGACAATGTTTTAGTGAAACGGGTTTTGGTTCGATGGTCTCTTTAAACGCATGATCAGGAATTTATCAGCACTCGTGTCAATTATGAGACAAATCACGATCTTTTTCCCATTTGGACAAATTAATTGTCGTGTCAGGAACAAAATTGTTGTTGCCTGTGGAATTACTGATTTGGAGGGTGCTCGCGAATGCTTCGATGGCAATGGGTGATGATGAAATGTGAAGACTGGAGAGAAATCATATAAATTGCTAACTACTTGACTTTTCTGGGTCCCTTAGAAGATCTATGAGAGAGATATATACCATCATGGGCTGTGAATGATGGCAGGCAGAGAAATGTCATTTGAAAGTTCTTTTGCATTGGCCAGTGAGGATGTAAATTAACCAGATCATACGTCTAGGAGGGATGAGTGTGGCCCTCATTGCCTTCACGTTAATCCCGCAAAGTCACAGGTTCACTCGGGTATTTAGTTGTGAGGTTAGATAGTGGTGAGGTTCTTTTGATGGAGACACTGACTAAGAGCATGACGAACTAGGGCCCTGTTTGCAATTGGAAAATTATCAAAATTCTCTCTTTTTGTTTTTCATTGAGAATGAAAAGCACTTGGAGGCTATAAGTACGTCTGCTATCATTTTTAAAACAGTCTTCAAAGGAAAACACTAATAAGTGGATGTTTTTGTAGTTCACAAGAGCAAACAGGTTTGTTGTGTCTTCAATCTTTCGAATGTGAAATAACAACCGTCTTTTTATTTAGTGGTTTAGAGTCACAAAGTGCGGTCTTCTTCACGGATGAACTGCACACGTGAAGGATCGGAACAAACAATGGTTCCCAGGCTGACTGAAGTTTGGTCCAGCTTCAATTGTGGCTGGTTGAGGCTTCCCCAGGTTCTATTGAAGCTTGGACTAGCCTCAGTCAAGGCTTGTTGAAGCTTCAGATGAAGCTCCACACAGATTCTGTAGCTGACTATGACTATTATGTATGAGTTACTTGTCAGGAAAAACAAAGTGAAGGAGTCAAACAAAACATGTGAAAGTATATACCATTATTAGGAGATTTCCTTGTTAGATATTTAGCTATTGATACAGTTAACTTCTTTTCTATTATCTTTATAAAACATCTTCTGTTTTATATATTGTGAATATACTATAATCAAACAACTTTGCCCAAATTTAATATTTGTAGGAATTCTTTTTATTGTCACATAGTCTGCATGTTTTGAAGCAGTCGTGTAAAATGTAAACACCACAAAGGTGCTTTTGTTGTTTATTGCACTGAAAATGAAACCTGAAAATGTTTGTAGAAACCATACCATGTGCACCCCTTGGCTGTAGGTTCTTGAATGTTGTGATGTTTGTAGTAGTGTTTTTATGATGCTAATTCACTTAGATTGTAAGGTCACTCTAGCTGTTTAAAGTTCTATACCGTAATGAAGATGGTTGGAGGCCTACTATTTGTAGCATCTTGATGGCAAGTACGTTGAGAAGGTGGGAGGGGTTAATTAAAGAGGACAGTTAAAGAGGATGTGTTAAAGAGTGGTATGTTAACGCACGAGCTCATGATCTACTTTGTTTCACTGATTGTCACGCTTGTGCCCTTGTGCAGTCACTTTTTGATATTGGATTCTTTCTGGCTGCTTTTATAGAAATAAATAGAACTAGGATTTCTATTTCTATCTAGACTTCTGGTTTGATTTGTTTCAGCACATGCTTCTAATAGTAATGAAGAGAAGAGGCGCATTGTCCATGCGGTTCTTATTCCTCGTGGTTCAGAACTATTAGATCCAAAACCCTACTTTTAGGCTCGTTGCTTTCTCGCATCAATTTATGGAGGAAAATTTAATTGATGAAAGTTGCAGGTTTATGCGCTTGGAGGCTTCCTCATCTTGAAGTGGGTGTGGGGAAGATGGCAAGAGAGGAAGGCCAGAAAGGGCAGCGATGATCAAGCTACCGAAGATGCCCAAGACACCGCACCAGATTCCACTTTGCATTAGCAAAATGATCACTCACTCTTTCTTCAATATATTGTGCGGTATAGTGGTTTTTGTATACTCTCCTCTCTTATAACTTGGTTCAGTGTATAAACCTTCTGATGGTTTAGTGAACTGAAAGCCTTTTCTCAAAACTTGGCTCTAGCGTGTATATCCCCTCCTGAGACAGGTACTCGGCGTCGATGAGATTTGGTCTTTTGAAATGCTTTCACGAATTCGGTTTCTTTGGGGCGTTTAAGTATGGCCACTGGTTACTAAGACACTCATTTATAGTTTCTCACCGCTGTGCTTTTGTATCATTTATTAGTCTCGAAAAATATAAGAGCTTATGGAAATCGTTCAAGAGTCCGTGTTGAAACGACCAAAGCTTTATTTGGCAAAAGCCGTGGAATGTGTTGATTGGACTTTATCAACTTTAGCTGCTGCTCCTGCTCTCTGTCTCCTTCCTTTTCCCTTTTGGCCAAGTGACTGAGCAGTCAATATAGCTTTTAGTAAAGAGGAAACAATCCAGTTCCATCATTGAAATACCTTTCACTTTTGACGAGAAAAGAGAGCTGGCGCATCTCCATTTCGAAAATTATGGAATTTCCCTTTAGCAGGATTGATAAGTTATGCAAGCCCCTAATTTTCCTTCCCGCCGGATTTGAAAATTATACCGGGGCTAAGGGGCGTCTGGGCTTTCTATTCAAAATTCGTGAGAATGAGAGGACCACAGAAGTTACAGCATCGCAGGGCGCATCTCCATTTCGAAAATTATGGATTTTCCATTAATGCGCCACATGTGTTAATGCAGAAGCCGATGAAGCCACCGGATAAAAAAATTTAAAATTAAGCTCTTAACTATCAAAATTGTTTGTTCCAGGGCCTACATCAATTGCCTAAGGAAGAATACGACCATAGGATCTGTACATAGTCTAATCTTTATTCTGCTGCGAGACACGCTAACCTTATTAGCAAAAGGGGAAAAAAATAAACATAAGCTAATGCTAATCCAATGGATGCAAATATAACTAACTATGATTAAACATGGCTTACCTCAGTTGAATACATTAGCCTCTACCTGAATCAACCGGGCATCGCAAGTACTGTAGAGGAGGCTGCAAAATGTGTCCTCTTCAGCTGCAGGTAGAGAGAGAGTCCCACAGACCATGCCCCATCCGCTAAGAACTAGGGTTGGCTTCATAAAAGCTTAGAAGAAGTGAGTAACCTCCCTTTTCCATCAAATGCCTGGGCACTGAAGCTTCTCTTAATGGTTCCCTGTCGATTAAATACACCTGCCAATCATTACGCTCGTTATCTATAGTTTATCCGAGTCAAAGTAGCTGTCATAGATGGAGAGCCGGTCAAACGCATCAAAGTTCGCCCTCAATCCAACAAACTGGCTGCCAAGCTGGGCACAACCGGCATCCGGCCACCGACAGCCCCCATCCCGTGTGCGCATAGGGCATAAGCTTTCGCAAACGCGATTGATTGGGTTATTGGGAAGATCTTCATCGCCCACTACAGTGATTGATACAGAAAGGTCGGATTTCTCATTGCGTTGGATGCGTTGGATGGGATCATCCGACTCTCTTTTTGAATAAGAATACAAAGACACTTGCGGGCTCACTGTGGGATTAGCTTCAATGTCAACTGTGCAATCGCCATTTCCAGAAAAGTGGACCTTGCATCCCAGCGACTGAATTGCACGCTTGATAGCCGCATTTTCTTTGCTTGCTTTCTTGGCCAAGTTCACAGCAGAAGTATTCAGTTGCCTCTCCCTCTGTAAATCTGCAGTTAAAGATTCTGCTGCAGCCGCCACTTCTTTAGCTTTTCTTTCTGCCACTTCCTTTGCCTGTTAACAAGACAGTACAGAGTAACTAATAAAGATGACATTGCGGTGGCGGGAAGAACCAGACAATTTTTTAATAACCTGATACCCCAGAAACAATAGGCTTGTATGGTAGCAAAGGAAGAATCTCTAGTTCACAAGACCTGACGGTCCATTGCAAGACCTGATGGTGCGATGAAATTGAACCTCAAAATTCTGAGCCATTCTGGAAGCTATGATTTCCGTAAATCTCTAGAAGGGCATGGAAGTACAACCCACATACGTATTTAGAATATCCAGTTAACTAAGTCCAATTAAATGTCACTGAAAATCCTAAAGATAATTTCTTGCTGTCCATGATGTATCCACATTCATTAGTGGGAGAATTCATAGTTACTCATTCTATTGCTGTTCTGTTTAGTGTCTGAGATTTCATTATGCATGCATAATGTTACAGGTTACCGATCACTGAGGTCCACACTAAGTTCTACATAGGTAGGAAAGTTGCGTTGTGCACCCATGTGGTTTTGCCAGATGATGAGACCATAAGAGAGTTCACCTGATCCTTAACTAAAAAAAAAAAAAAAAGAGAGTTCACCTGATTATGTCTCCATTGATATACGCATGTACCATTTTAACTCACACATTCTGCGGTCTAATCTTTAATTTATTGTACTCTAAATACGCTGATTATTTACTTATTTTTGTTCATAATTAAATTAAACTTGAGGAAAAATATCAGATTTTTAGGACATGATCACACTATCTAACACAAATTATTCTCCAAGAAATGCTGAGAACTGATGTTTTATTATTCAATCATCTGAGTAGTATAAAAATGGATACAAAAGGGAATTAGGTTGTGTTACATAATTGCCTCCAATGCTTATTTTTTGTTACAAATAGGCCTTTGATTGCACCTAAACAAATATTATCAACAGTATATCTACCACATAGCAGCAGAGTGAAAATCACCCCTTTTAATGATTTGAGGCGATTAAAATGACAAAGATGCCGCACTATGATTGATAAGAAAAACCATTAGTGGCAATAAAATTTCCCACATCGCTAGTTTATGGGGTTTCAATTGTGCATGTATTCATATAGTCTCCTTCCATCAATCAACTACGCTTTGGATTGGTTATTCTAATATAGTGTTAGAGCAAGGTTTCATTCCAGATTTATTCCGCGTGTTAGCTTCACCATTTGTCGATTCCACATGCCATTCTCAATTTGGTTTACTTAAATTGATTGGTCGAGGGAGACTACATGAGTATAACGTCCATTTAAACCCCATAGACAAGTGGTGTGGATTGGACTTTCTAACGGTATTTATCAATTTCATTGAAAAATGTGCTAAAATTGTGCAGATGAAGTGCAAATTAAAGTTTTCCATCATTGAAGAAAACTTGTCATAGAGAATGAATCACCAAAAAGCATTTATAGATATAAAGGCAGATGCTGACAGCAGAGGAGATAAACAAATTACCTTCTGCAACTCAGAGAATTTCATAGCCATGTTGCGGCATTGAGCTTCAAGTTCCTCAGCTTGGGCTTCAGAGGGGCAAGCCCATCGAAGGTGAAACTGGGGCCAAAGTGTTGGGGCTAAAGCAGCAGCTGGAGGCAACAGTGGACCATTATGTTTTGATGGATCATAAAAGAGGTTATAGTGCACATGAGATTTCCCCTCTGAAATGCGTAAATCCTTCAAATAAGCCCACAAACATCCACAAGCTTCAGAAACGCTGCACTGCTGCCTCTCCTTCTCACTGAATTAGTTATAATGAATTAGAAGGTAGAAGACAGTGAGCACTCCTTAATCTACAGTAGACAATCTCACGGGCAATATTTACTACAACACAATAAAAAAAAATGGGATAAGTGCACCAAAAGTCCTAAAACCTGTTATGAAAATGCAATTAAGTCCCAAAACTTCTAAAAAGTGCAATCAAGTCCTAAAACTTATCACAAAAGTACAATTGAGTCCTAAAACCTTCAAAACGTGCAATCAAGTCCTACAACTTGTCAAGTTGATGCAATTAAGTCCTAAAACTTGTTAGCATTTTCTGTTTGTCAAGTTTGGCGGAGCTAATAGAAAGACTTGATTGCACCAACTCAACAAGTTTTAGAACTTAACCGTACTTTGTGAAAATTTTAAGGCTCAATTGCACTTTCTTGACAAGTTTTAGAACTTGATTGTGCTTAGTAGAATTTTAGAACCCAATTGTACTTTCATGACAAGTTTTAGGAATTTCAGTACACTAAAACAAAAACAAGTGAGATGGGATGTTTGTATCCCATGAGAATTTTTTTTAAAGCAACCTCACTGAATTTTTTTTTTTTTTAACTTCAATCTAATTGTTGACCCGTCATATCTTAAACCACTTAATTGAATTCATTAACTCATTACAGATTTTCAATCAATAGCTAGACCAGAATCGAGTCTCAACATAAGCTGGCTGTGATTCAATTATATATTATGAAGCCAAAAGCAACAATGTTTTGTGGAGTGCTTACTTGTTGCATAAGAAGTTGCCAAAGCGAGAAGAAAGCACGCAGTCCAAGAAGTCAACCAGAAATGTCTGAAATACCAATACAAAATAAGTGAAATGGACATTATAGAGAAAAGGTGCTCCATGATCGGGAGAAAAAGACAGGTTGCAGGAAAAAACAAATAACAAGAGGCTTGTATAGACGAAAAGAATGTACCGAGGAAAACTCAAAAGCAAATGGATACATCCTCAATAGTTGCGAGATGCAGTCAACCCACTGCATAATATACAAAGTCGTTGGTTACGTAATAAGCCCAATCTCAACTATTGTTAAAGATTTAAGGAAATAAGAAAGTAAATAGTCCATGCGACAAGAATCTAAATGAAGTGTCAAAAGAAAAAAGTCACTCCATTTAGTGAAACAAATAAGTACAAGACTTCATATGTGTTTGGATTGGTCATCACATTTTACTTTTTTGCTTGGTCTGAATCTTGCGACGCACATAACTTGACTTTTTTTATTCCAAAGCACCTAAAACTTACAAAACATATAAATGTGGGCACATACATTTGCATATTATTTCATTATTTCTTGAACCTTCGATAACATCATATATTTTAAAAGGAACGCACAAAAGCATTTCTTGCTTATGCTTAATCTTAAACGAGCTGGATTTGCATCCTTGATATTCAGATGGACCTTAAAGAAACCACTTGAAAAATGAGAAACCTCGATAATTACATAGCTCAACCTCAATAATTACGTAGCTCAGTATTAATGTCAATACCCTAGTTCTCATGAGCTTCTGAATCAAGAAAACCTAAAAGCACAACCATGGGTAGCAGCATTTAAGGACAGGTGGTGAAACGGAAATGTTATGGTTCCCCAATAAATATCGATCCAGCCGTCATCAAACTCAATAAACTGGACACCTTAGAAGGACTATAACACACATGAGGCACCGCATAGATACTTTTTCCTAACATAAGATGCTCGAGAAAGCATTGTCAACAACAAAAGCAGGTGTAAAAGGCAAAAGTTTTGATTTATTTCAAAAGCAGTGAAGAATCTGCCATATACCCATTATATCATGGTACCCACCTGCAAAAAAATGGGGGAACAATTATTTGAGGCCTGACTATGAGAGGAGCTGGGAGCTTGAGTTGTGAATGATCCTGATGACTGGCGCATTGGTGATGACGAGTAACTCCCAGTTGAAGATTGCCTAGATAATTCTGAGTTGCCACCTCCAGATATAGCTGGTAGTCCAAAACGATCTGAAAATGGATGGCCAAATGCTAGCCAGTCTTTTTCCACAAGTGCCTAAATCAAATTACAACCAAATGATCTAAACTGGCAAGAGAAGTCCACAAATGCAAGGAAGAATAGCACAGAACAGAAGCTTAAAGGATGCAACAAGCAAAGTGTCTGATGATTAAATCACATGATAGTCTTAAAAGAAAGGGAAAATACAAAAAAGATTATAGCTTAACTCTCATCCAATAACCAGTTACATATCTCTACTTTTGGAAGTACCAAATACATATTTGAGTCCTACCTTTTGGAGACCACTTTGCAACTTCACATCAATTTTTTGTGTCTCTACTTACAAAATGCCATTTTCTTCCCAAAAATGCCCATCCAAATCCTAAATTCTTACCCCCCAAAACACTCAAAACCAACTAAAAACAAAACCACTAAAATCCTAAGAAAGATGCTAATATGAGTTTGTAATAAGGGGTAATTTGGTCATTTCAATGTGGGGTTTCTTCGTAGAGGTAAGGGAATGATATTTGACAAAAATAAAGGTATGTAAGTGGTCATTGGATCAAATCATATGATAGAAGTCAGCTCCACAATTAAGATATAGGGATGCAATATACTATTGGGGAAACATTTCTGGTCCTTGCCCAAAGGAAATATCTTATTCTCAAGTGGTATGCTTAAAATTAAGCAATCTCAGTATTACCTGGAACCCAGAAAAAGTCCGATAGTATGGATCAAGTAACAAGCTTGCAAGTGAAACCAACTGTGTTGTTCTATCCCACCCATCACTGCCAAAAAATGAATATAAATAATATATACAATCGCAATGGGTACATTTTACGACTAAAAAAGGCATTCAATCATGTGTCTATGACATCTATTAAGGCAGAGACAGACAGAATGAAGAGCTAGAAACTAATATTGAATTCTCAGGTGGAAATTGAAAACGTTATAAACAACAAAGAGCAACAAGACAAAAGATAACACACACATCAATTATTGCAAGAAAAATTATCATTACGAGGCATATAAGATCCTGAAGGAACATCTGCGTATGTGTGTATGTATATATGTACACACACACACACACATATATGCATCTCATCGTAATACAGGTAACAAGGACGACATTCTTGTTCACCTGATTGAAATGTTAAGCGAACAACTAATACCTGCAGTGGACAAGTACTGAAGCTGACTCTAAAGCAACACGTGCTGCAATCCAAGCTGAACCGGCCAAAACACTCTGGATGTGTATTAGCCAACCACTATCTCCAAGTGTAGATACTGAAGCGGACATACTACTAAGATTGCCCCCACCCCAAGTCCAGCCACCATGTCTCTGTTCATTTAATTTTTGCATAAGTAAACAATGAACACCATACAATATAACGGAACGACGGTCACTGACAGAGAACCCTTTAAACAATCTGGAGAATGATTAGGAGAAGGAACCGTCAATCACTAGTCCATGCAATGACTGTACTAAACTCCTAAAGAAAGTAAATTGTGTTCCTTACTCTATAAAGCAAGAAAAGATAATTTAGTTTCTTGAGACCGATAAACGCCGTAAGAGCTGTATTTATGCATAAACATAATACCACAAGCAAGAAACTCTCAACAGCCACACACAGGTACTGCATATTGCATTTTCTATACCTTTCTTGGATCGAGAAGCTTCAATTTTGGAAAGACCTTTTAGATTCCTCAACATATTTTTTTAAGAAAAAACTGCATGGTTATGATTCACCGAAACCACTCATGAATGTCAACCATGTAAACAATGACTACAAGAGACCAACTAATGAGGGGAACAGACCATCAAAAGCAAGTAAAGCGTCTACGGAAACAGTTAGAGAGATCTTAATCTATATGACTAGCAATTATTTATAAAGCGTTAGGGATCAAAACACCAACCAAGAATGAGGATATTCCATCTGATGAGGTTTTCCCATGAGTATCCAGATACTCCCTGAGCCGAGCTAGACTTTCCCTCATTGCATGGATGTTGTCTATCCCAAAGAAAACTATCTGATTTGCAGAGAGGAAGATCGGCTTAGCAAACTAGAAACACAGATATCACATTTCAAAAAGGACAAACTTTACAAGACCTCAGACTGGAAATAATTGGAAGATGACTCGGAACCTCCCCCCATGGCACCATTAGCCAAAGCATTTTTTCTTGGTCTTGCATCAGCAATGTAGAGCTTCCTAACCAAAAGTGAGGATAAAATCAGCAAATATCAACTTACATTCATAGTATTAGTAACTCATATTCACAACATGATAAAAGAATTCACCATCCTAAAGACATGACACATGAATATTTATGCACCAACTACCTGACCAATGATTCTCAAATAACCGAAAAAAATAAATTAACTCCTAGATTAAATTCCGAAATGGACTATGTCATGTTCAGAAGAAGTTAATGGACTGTGTCAAGTTCTGGTGAAGTTGGTGAAACGGTTTGATTTCTATAGTGAATTGCTGCAACTGCTCATAATAATTAACTTTTGTCCAACAATCCAGACACTAGTCGCATGAAGCGGTGACACGGCATCACAAAAGGGTGTCACATACGTCACAATGGTTGCAGGGAACACAAATGTGTATTATTTAAAAACTTAGACATGCTTTATATAAACAAATGTATTTTGTTTTCTTTAGTTAAATGTTTAGTTACAAATACAGCCTATCTGCATAATCCAACTAAATTAATCTTTTCCACTATATAAATGTGGATCTTGACTTCTTAAAATAATATTCCATTGTTATCGCTAAGAACTTTATGCTACTCACTATCTCATCAAAATTCGGGCTTTTCAATTTTTTCATAGGGCGCTTCTAGGGTCCCATATGAGAAAAACAGGACCCCATCCCGTGTACAAAAATTGACCAGCTAGTGTGAGTCACACATATCTACGAACTTAATATTTGTATGCACACATATCTACGAACTTAAAGGTAACTTACGATGCTCAAACTTCGTTTATGAAGACAAAATATAACTTACAAGAAGGTACGTTATTACGACTTGATTTTGGTAGTAATCAACTAAGAATAAGTATAATTACAATCATCAAGAATTAGCACTCACTCAATTTACTAATTACAAAGGAAATTACTACTTTAAAGGTGAATAATATCTTCTAAGGTAAATTACTATCCTATAAAGTAAATTATTTTGTCTTAAAAAATATTACTACCTTGAAGGTAAATTACGCTTTTTGAGGATTATAGTTAGAAGTAATTTACCACTTAAGAAAGATATTACTTTGTGAAGTTCTCCTAGAATAAAAATTTAAAACAAAATTTAAAATCTCTAATCCTCACAAGATCGATCATTTTACAATTGATAACCTGAGGATGTTGTCGTCACCAGTAATTATCCAATAAAAATGTAATCTTCCTCAAATAGTTAAAATTGATAGTACATGGTGGTTTAAAATTTTTCATCATTAATAGTAACTTCCCTTTATATTCAGTAACTTGACGATAAAATCACTTAGTAATTTTTCTAACAAATGGTAATTCTGCTCAGTTCCTGTTCTTGGGTATTGTAATTTGCCTGAAGTCGTCGTAATCTCTACTGCACCTAAAGCTAATATCTTTCCTTTAGACGTAGTTATTTAGCCATAGATTTAGTAACATGAAGTTCCTATTACTCAGTGATCAACCCACGGCCGACTAATGTACCTTAAATTGAAGTAAGAGACAGAACTTATAATCAGTAATTGTCCTCCATAATCGTAATTTACCTATAAGTCCATATAAATGATGATTAGTAATCTACCTTCAGAGATAGTAAAATTACCTTAAAGTCTCGTAAGCTTGAAGATCTTAATGATTTGTAACTTCTCTTGAGAAATGGTAAGCAACCTAAAATTATTGTAACTTTCTCCTTCCCTATTCTTAGTAGATTTTACCTAAACAATCAGCATGCTCCTTTCAAGTTTGCAAGTCAATGGAGCCTATCCATAAGTAATAATCCTTAGTTGTCGAAAGTTTCCTTCATGAATTGTAACATCTACAATCCTATTTCAGCAAAATTCCTTCAACATAAGTAACCTACCACTTTAACAGGTAGTAAGTTAAAACTTTTTTTAATTGATCCAAGGATGAGAAATATTGGCTTTAAATCCAATGGCCAATATTCTATATGGACCGGTCCGGAAAAACCCCCTACGACACCATAGATTTTTCCTTTTTTTATAAGATTCTAGCTTACATTAAAGAAAGGAAAAAAGAATCCTGCTCTTCAATCAACAAAGAATCATCTCCTCAGTTGTAAGGACATAAAATATACCCGGTGCCCAGGTAGAATAACCTAATACTAAGTTCCTCCATTACTTTTATTTAAAGAAAGTCTGCCTGAAATTAGTGCTAGCTCTAGTTTCAACCATTCTCTCACGAGAAAAGGAAGGTGGGAGTCGGTCATCTTTGAGGCCAAGCCAAGCTCGACCAATGGAACACCTTTTGGAGATAAGGTCCCCATGGTATTCTGATTAGCAACAAACATTTAGTTTCCACGGGATCTTCTTCATGTTCAACTGCAAAGACTTCTTTACCTCTTTCTCTTAGCCTTCTTCTCATACACTATATCAGCTATTGCCAACTAACAACCCAGCCCTTTTCTCCCCCAAAATTTCAGTACCTATACAGGTCAATAACAGGAGAACTTGCCTACCACAGCCACTGCAGTAGCTGCAATGGTCATTACATAATATCATAACAGCCATTACCAGAGAGATTTTAACTATCAAAGCAACAGCAGTCTGGAGCGGAACTTGCTGCTGTTATTGTTAAGCACTGCTACAGCCATTACAGACTCTGATTTAAAACAATAGTTATGACACAATTAAGCAGTTGCTGGCAATGCTTACATCATCTGAGCAAAGGAACATTAGAGTGCCTACCTCCGCATCCCCTTCACACCAGAATGGTTTGAGCAAAGCGCAGCTACAAGCTTTTCATCTGTGTTGCTACAAAAAATATCAGGTGGAAGATGTTTAGAATGGTTTGAAGAACACAGGACAACCAATTTGAGGTTGCGATCACATGATTTACACCAAAAATCAAAAAAAGAAGAAAAGAAAAAAGGTTCAGCCCCAGGGTGCTGTTGCACATGTATCTATTCATGCGAATGGGGTCTTCAAATGCATATCCCTGTGGAAGCTACCGGTGTGAGAAATTAACATTACCTCCTCATATTCATCACGAGACCAACCAAGGGCTGGGAAGAACGTGCAAGCACTGCCCCCGTCTCTGTACATCAAAAGTATAGTGGGTCAAATCAGACAATCACAAAAAAGTGTCCACAGATAGGATGCACAGCATATACCTGGATGACGCCAGGTGACTACAGGCAATCGACCCCTCGCTCGAAAATTTGAAGCCTGAAGAATTTCTTCGTCACTAAAAGAGCAACCATGGAAACTTTAAGTCTTTCTTCTTATAACATCAATCAATTATATAGAGAACCTAAAAATTTAAAATATAATTTTCAACCGCACCTAATGCATTTTGGAACAATTAGGGCAAATGGGTAAGTCTGGCACAGTGTATAGTTTGCATTCACACTACTTATTCTCCACGACTCATTAGCCACTGTGAATGAACAATCTTCTACTATACTCATTGAAGCACGGTGAGATCTTCTTCCAATAAGCCGAAAATACTCGTTCAACAAACGCAACTTGGGATTAGTGTTTCTGAACTTGGATGGTCCTGCGATAATAGCATAAGGTTCCCATTGTCCAGCTGGCTTGGTACATCCCAGCAGTGCATCAAATATTGCACGTCTCTGGAGAATTTGGATATTCAGCCACATTAGATTTTTCCATAAGCTCATTTACTCTGACAATGGTTGACGTATATGCGAATGCTAAACAAAAAAGCATCTATCTTCTCTAAAGAAATTACTTTCTAAATCTCCATCAGATGATCAAACAATACAATGACAGGCTTGGCATTGCTAATGAAACTACTCGTCGACATACTCTTAAATCATGAATCACCAAATTCCATGCTAAAAAATTTAATCAGCTGCTTTCTCATGAGTTCAATTCTACAAGTGAGAACCAACGTTTACAAGATTGTCACCTATTAAAAGAGAAATCGCTCTTATTAAGGTTTACTTAATCCCCAGAACAGTACAGAAGTAGCACGAACATTAGAGTTAGACATTTGTCTTTTCTTATGCATGCATTACAGCGGTTCCACTCTTCATGCTCTTCAGTCTTTGTTAGTTTACAGCATTTATGGGATTCATATCTAGTCTCACTTAGCACTAGCTTTGCTTGGTTTTGTTCGTCTGTTCTTTTCATTTTTGTCCTTGTATTTTCCTGATGTACTAAAACAGTCCCTCTTTCAATAACGAAGGTAATTACTCATATGAGAAATCAAGCTACACATTTGTATTCATGCATCCTAACTATTTACTCTCATTAGCAGGTTGATGAACACCAAAGGGAGAAGTGAAGTCCATCTTGATTCTGAAAATTCAAACACAACAAAAAGCTACAACGAGCATCTAACAGGGAAAAGTATGAACAAAAAGAAGATGTGGAAAGGTAGAGAAAATAATGAGAGATCCCAGCACAAAAGACAATGAAATGATCGTAAGTGCTCAGTGTGAATCTATCATTCTTGATAGAGAAAAGCATCCTCAATAAGCTCCACTTGCTTTTGAAGCTACTGTATTCAATTGAAGGAAGTGTATAATTCTTTCAAGCCACACAGTAAAGATCACACCATGCTTTTACCAGAATCTCCCCATCTAGAAAGAAAGTTTGTGACTAATTAACACAACACCAGTGGTTAGCATCACGATTCTCATGCAGTGGCATCAAGGAGATGGCAAACCCATTCAGAAAGAAAGTTTGTGACTCCTTCCGTAACGAGACAAAACCATCGCAAGACTCTGAAACTTAAGACGAGTAGAGAATCCACAAATTAATAAAGAATGGGATATATGTCTGTCATTTGTTTCAAGCTCTCTTCAGATACAAAATAAAAGTAGATTGGCAGTGCAGACAGAAGATTCTAACCTGCTTAGTCCGAGGGCGAAAGCCAAAGACAATGATTCTCATATCTTTACCTGAGAAAGCAGGAAAATACCGGAAGAAATATTAATGAAGCTGTGAAAGTAGGATGTTCAATTTTATGCAACAAAAGAGTACATCAGCCAATCAGCACTTCCAGAACAAGCCAATGCGATCATAATCATGTGAAAAGGCAGCAGTTCACACCAGCGTAAAAACAAACCTACACAAAGCAAATTGAATACCAACAAAGCTAAATAAACAGGGTTTTTCATGTGGAAAACTCTGTCTATCAGAAAAAGAGGGACCCAATGATAAAAAGAATCAACAAAGCAATAAAATAAACAATGCTATCCGTCTGAAGTGAATCACATTAAAAAGGAAAAAGTTAGAAAAAGAATAACTAAAAAAGAATCAAACCTCCAAAGAATAAAACCAGACTGTTGACCAATCATTTGATCAAGTAAGAAGGCGAAGGTTAATCAACAAGCTAATCATACACTCATCCAACAAAATGGCTGAGAGGGGTCTGGGCACTACCTCTCTTCCAAAAAACTAAGTAGTGGTTAAATTTATGAGAGGTGTCCCTTGTCAGAAGCAATTGGTGGATTATCCCACTTTCAGCAAGCATACGGAGAGTAGGCCTTTAAGAACTGTCCTCAAGAGTGGCATAACTCAAGTCGAAGTTGGTCTTTCTTTTTCCCCTTTTTGCACTTCTTCATGTGATTCCCAAAACATGCACATATTTTATTACTACTGGTCAATACTATGCAGTTCTCGACTTGCTAAGAGTTTTCACTGCTTCATTTGCACCAAATTATGGCCTTGCTTTTTGTCACACTCAAAGGCTATCTTTTATCTCCTTTCTCATAAGTCAATAATGATCTGTGTCTTTCATTCTTGTGCCTAACTGCCTGTACGTCTAACACAATATAGTTTTCAGTTTGACCAGTTTTCCTTTCTTCAGAACTCTAATTAATTCATATTTTTGGATCATTTATAATGATGATCAATGCTTTTAAACTCTGAAATAGGTTCAACGAATGGTAAATATGCTGGAAGAAACCACCATAGTTGATTCACATATGGGAATGAATTTCTACATCCTTGTTAGAGATCACTATAACTTGTCAAGGCATTATAGTGATCCTGGATACAGGAATGCACTTTGACAGAGTTAATGAACTTGGACTTATACTAAATAACAAACTGATATTAATGATAACAACATTCATTCAAACTGAAATATAGTTTATGCACTTCATGTTCGCTTTCATCCTATGTGCACAAGCGATAAATTCCAAGAACACATAGTGGCATGACTTGATCAATATATCAAATGAACGAATTTGGGTCTGTGGTAACATATTTTTATCAGGTTGCTCAAGAAAAATGGATAGACAATTCACCTCTGAGTTCCACCATTGTAACAAATTGATCGCATTTAGTTAAATGGACATCGAATGGTCATGACTCACATTAACTGGAAGATTCTTTTTTTTTTTTTGCCAAGACATTATTTGTTTATTCATATTTGCACTCAATTTATACTAATTTGGTCATTTGAAAGTCGTCTGTTTTAATTACGTTTCAACTTAGGTTTTTGGCATATCATTCAGGTTAATATACCAGTCCATCACTAAAATGAGAATACAGCAAGACTATAAAGGTATTTGGAAATGCCACATACTTCCCATGGAAGATAATGAACACAGCGAAAGGTGAAAGCATTTGGTATAAAAGAGCCCAACTAGCACTGTTTCATGAATATAAATATCTTCCCATTGCTTTTTTCTTTCAATCAGGGAAGTGAACACCCCTGCCCAGTATCCTCTGAATCACTAGAAGAAATCTACCGTTACTGAATGATACCTATGACTTGAAGCAGCCGTTGAGAAGGGCTCTTCTCAGGCTGACGTGGCGCCAATTGACCTTTTACAGCCTATGATTCGTCAAAGTAATCATCATAAATGAGTTAGTAATTCATGCGTGAAGATATTCAAAATAACATTAGCATCACCAATAGGAAACAACTGAATACATGTGAATAACAACCATACACAAAGGTTGAGCTTGGGAACACTTTTCAAATGTTATATATTTGTTTTTCCTTCAAAATTTGCCCAAAAAGAAAAACAGTTTATATTTACAGAATAGCAAACAAGATTCTGACACCGTCAATAGTCATATGTTCTAAACTTTTTAATGTTCCAATTTATATAAAGTGCAATTTCAAATGCTAAAAGGAAAGGCATAAGCAAAAAGTTGAAAAGGAGTCCTCCCAAACCATACAGAGGGTGCATTTGGCAAAAAGCAAAACTGTTTGGTAAACATATTTGGGAGATGCATTGCATTGCATTTCCAAAGGCCTTTTTCTCAATGCAAGTCCTACCCAGCATTCAGCTCTGAGCATTTCTGGAATGATAATGCATTTTTTTTGGCTAATACCACGAAAATCCCCAAACCGGTACACGACAAACTAATTTTTGTGTCACAGAAACTCCCAAGCTCGTACACCCATGCCACATTAACCCCCAAGTTCGGGATTTTTTGTGACACACCCGTGCCACATTTCCCCCAAATTGTGATAAATTTGGGATTTCTAGGGGTTAATGTGGCACGAGTGAATCAATTTGGGTAAATGTGGAACCGGCGTACCAATTCGGGAGTTTTGTGACACAGAAATTAATTTAGGGTAAATATGGCACATGTGTACCGGTTTGAGGTTTTTTGTGATATTAACCCTTTCGTTTTCTTCCGACTTTGGCCTCACTAAACTTTCGAAATTCCAGTTTTACCCTCACCATGCAAGATGGCAGCAAGGTCAGATCTAACCGCCGGCGGGCAAACCCAGGCGAGGGCCACCTGTGGTCGGCTTGGGGTCACATTGGCTCGCCGGGGTCTGGACATCATGCTGCCGGTTGCTGAACTTCAATTATTTTATATTTGAAAAATATAGCTCAAGTCCTCTATCAAATGTAGTTTTTTCCAAACAACATTTAAACCCAAGTTGCTTCCCAACACACTTTTTAATTAAGTTTTACCAAACACTATTTGCATATTGAAAAAACCCTTTGACCTAGAGTCCTTTGCATTTCCCCAAAGGCTTTCTCCAAAAGCAGAAGTAAACGCAGCCTAAGCAATCAGGAAAAATCCAGAAGCACAAAAATAAGAGGAGCTTACAATCTTGCTGATCTTCTCAATAGTTGCCAGTGGTATAGTACCGAGTGGAATGATATTCCTAGTTCCTTCACTCTTGGGAAAAAAGAAATGTCAATAAAGCACGAAACATGTAAAAGTGATGTATAAAGGTTTCATATGTGGATTGATTGCTTGAATTTTGAGACAAGATGAGCTTTTGTCCCTTCATGTTTCAAACATCTTAGATGTGACATCTAGGATTTCAACACAGATATCTTTAATTGCAGTCAGCAGCAACAGCTCCAAACTTTGCATGGAAATGTAGTAGGGAAATGGAATGCAGAAAATGGAATCTCAAGGCATGTTCATCTAGTATAAACATCACAAAGAACACTTTCTATAAGCTATTTCTGCTTCTGCTAGTTGACATACAGGATTTTGTTCACCAAATACCAATGCAGATCTCTTTAACAAGAAAAGACATAACTATGTAAAAGCCTAATGCAAAACGAAAGGAAAACCAGATTACTTTGATCTGAGAAAAGATTCCGAAGAAGATTTTTGCGGATGCATACTTACCAGAAAGAGAATACGATAATTTGTCACTAACATAGTACCCGCTTCATCAATGTTAACAAGGACTACACCATACCCCTGTAAGATAGTAACCATACATGAACTGTATGTTCTGAAAACAAATAGTAAATATAATTAATCATGATGTAAGAAATCAGGAACCATTATTCTGATGGTACACCTAACACCCTTATTAATGTAACTCTTTCAAGAATTCTTAGCTCTGTCTCTGGTACGTGATTCTTTAAAAGATAGATTATCTGCCTTAATGCCTTCTTCTCGATATGAAGGATCTCAATCTAAACAAAAGATATGAAACGAACAGAAACAGCAGTGCCCTCAATGGCTTGACATGGAAGACAATAGCATTTAATTTCCCAATTAACCCACAAATACTGTCTAGGAATAGGTGAAGGAAGAACAAGAGTACAACAAACTGGACGTTAATTGATTTTTGAAGCATTATCTTCGATCCAGATGCTCTGATATCTAATAAGTAAAAGGAGTGACAGCAAAGAAGCCATCCAATCGTCATCGTATCTAAGTTCCAGCACTATGCAGTTCTTTCTTCTTTTACTACTAAAAATGCTGCAGAGCTATTCCATAGATGGTCCCTGTGGAAGTACTATACCACCCAGCCAACCATCCCCCAAAAGAACAACAACAAAAAACAGAAGAGAAGCAATAATAGCAAATGAAAACGAAAGAAAAAAAGAAATTAAAAGCAATCCAACTTCAGGCGGCCGCCATGGTCAATTGAATTTTAAAACCTAATATCACCCACAACTCAGCATATAGTCAATTAACCTACAAAGAGACTCCAAAATTCAACCACATCACTCTATTAGCTAGCCCAAGCCCTCAGACTAACTCCCAGCACACAATAATCTAACATGTGAGATTTCGAGTGAGTGGTTACATAATCTTCTTCTATCCAAAGAAATGCTTGCAATCCATCATTTTCAGAGTAATAGTAATATCCGTAACTCTTTCTCCTAGGTAGCACTGTAATGTTTCATCCTCCTTTGCTACTCCGCATCAGTGGAACTGAACATCTGGAACACCCACACCGTTAAAGGTCCGTAGTAGAAATCTTAGCCTATTTCAAATGAGATGTTCATTGACCATATGATGGCAAGAAGGTACTCAACATAGGCAGTGAAAAACCTCAAAAGTTTCTCAGAAATCAGCTTTTCAAAGCCACGAAGATTCTCTTTTATTTCGGCACTGGATCAGGTCCCCCAACGGAAAAAAAAATTGTCCAGATAATAATATTATGGTTACAAACTCCTTTAGCAGCACATGTGACCAGCTAATCTTCTCTGCACTTCAATGGAGGTGGCCCACATGAAGAAGAGATCACCGAACATGAAAATTTACGTGAATTTCAAACGCGACAATGCAGAAGTGCTGATTCCCACATCCCATATGCTACTCAAATGGGGATAGCCCATCACAGCAGGACAATACCATTCTACATCTCAAGGATCGATGTAAATAATGATAGTAAACCAAACAGAAAGCAGCTTACGGTCCTTCTTATTAGTTCAGCAGAGGAACGGAACCATCCGACCACATCATAAGATTACCAGCCCAAAATGTGGCGATCGATAGAAAAACACCCCTACCCAAATAACCCGCGATCACGTAGGAGATCAAATACTGACCTCAGCAACTACGTATGTAAGCGGAGCCTCATTCAGATCAAACGAGGTTTACCCAAAATCCTGTCTTTACGAATTCAAGCAGCGTGCAAATCAGGTAAAGCATCTTTACGATTATTATCGATCTAGGCAGGGCGCACCCACAAGTCACCCCCAGCAAATTGTAGCCCGGAGCCCGGAACCACAGCCCCATTCGACGCAAAAATCATGCCCAAAAAAAAATCCCCTACGATCATCAAGTTCTTGATCACGGAAACCACAAATTGACCTACCTCCACAACGACCTTCTCGGCCTCGAGCAGGAAATCGCACTGCACAAGCGAGACGGGCCTCGAAATTGGCTGCCAAAAAAGGAAACCGAGATTCAATCCCCCAGCACGCACCACCGCATCAACCGGGAAGATCACAGCAACAGCGGAAAGAAAGAGAAGAACCGACCTCGACCTTGGTCCATTCGAGGACGTCCCAGCTGCCGGCGCCCTCCATCTTCTCCGGCTCGGAAGCTGCTGCTGCTCCACCTCCACCTCCGACGGGCGGCGCCGCCCTCGACGACCGGGGCATGCGGCGGAACGGGTCGACCTCCGCCCCTCCTGCAAAGGCTGTCGCTTTCGTGCTTTCCGGAGCGAGAGAGAGAGAGAGAGAGAGAGAGAGAGAGAGAAAGAGAACACCTACCGTTCAAAGAAATCTTTTTTTTATTTTATTATTATCTCTCATTCGGGTGTTTGATGAGACTTCGTTAGATTAGAGTGAAGCGGTGTCGTTGGAATTCGGTTGACGTACCCTCTACTCCGCGTGATTAGGTCTTAATTCGAAGCGCCCAATCATGTTTAACTTGATTTAATCCAAATTTATATGGCAAAGACCGCACGTGGTTACTTCACGGGGACAAGTTGTCTTTTTTTTTTTTTTTGGAATAAGTGCATTGAAAGCCTCAAGATTTGTCACGAAAATAAAATCGAGACCTAAAACTCTCATAATGTGCAATTAAGTCCTAAAACTTGTTACGAAAGTGCAACTGAGTCCAAAAACTTTCAAAAAGTACAAATAAACCCTAAAACTTATCGAATTGATTCAATCAAGTCCTTAAATTGATTACACGTCATGAAAGTTTTAGGACTTGATTGCACCTCCGTGATAAGTTTTAAGACTCAATTATACTTTCATGGCAAGTTTTAGGACTTCCGTGGCACTTATCCCTTCTTTTTTTTTGCTCAAAACGTTGAACAAGTATTAAGCACAATGAGTAGGCAGTTCCATTCTAAAAATAGAAATTAGGCAGTTCGATTCTAAAAATAGAAATACCGACGTGAATGGATGTGTGCATAATTTCAATCGAAAATGGGTGTCGCTTTTTCCACTCCTCGTTTAGCCCGATCACTCCCTTTCACTTTACACCGACAATATTACCCCCTCAGTTTTTCCTCCTTGGAACGTTGTATCTCACATAGCCATATGTGAGGCCCATTTGAGGTCTTTTATGTTTCTTTTTTTTTTCACTACTGTCCTTCTCTTGCTCTTGCTTGTGTTGATTCGGATCGCTGGTGCATCTCCATCTTTCCTCCTTCGAGGGCTCCATGCAAACCGACAACCTGCGCGGTCTTACAAAAACCTCACGAGCTTCCTTTCTACCTTAGCCATTGCCCCTCACAAACCCATGACGCGTACGGTAGAACCACCCCCTATGCCAACGCGAGGGACAACTTGATCTCCTCCCTCAGCTTCTTGTCCGGCACGGTCCACGGCATCTGCCTTCGGTATTCCTCCTCGAAACGCTGCGCCGAACTCTGGAGGCACGCCCTTGCCTCCTCTGGCGGTCGTCCCTCGACCGCCGCCTCCGGTAGTGACGAGAGGACCTTGCTCTATGCCGCGGCCGCATACAAACGCACATTTTCCGCCTGCCTCGCGTACTTAAGGTTCGTCAATCTCGTCTTTTCCATCATGTGGTTCAAATTATTAGTGAAGATTAGATAGGAGAGCGGGACTCCCAAATGGGCCCCACTTTTGACTCTAGCGAGGGTAAAATGGTCGATGCAATGTGAAAGGGAGCGCGAGTGCCAAGAGGGGAGTAGAAAAAGTGCGACCCTTGAAATTTTCCAATTTTTCTAGAGCCTTTTCGTTCTTATTAATTAATTAAATGAATTGGTATAAAAGTGAGTATTATAGGAGGTTGGACATGATAATGCCGGTATGATTTCTTTTAAGTGTCGGTTAATTCTATACGTGCAGTAGCAATTTATTTATTGTCTATGTAGATTTTTCTATATTTGATATGTATAGTCAACCAGAACTCAGCAGGATCAAAACATATACAAGATTTTTTTTTTTCCTCTTTATGTTAATGGCTTTAAACATCTTTTGGACATGTTTTTGAAAGAAAGATTTTGAACTCTTTTTTTTTTCCGAGAATTTGGGATATGTAGTATTAAAAATTCCAATCTTTATTCATATTAATTCGTATGGTGCATTTGTTTCGCGAAAAATTAATGATTTGAAAAATAATTTTTCTCAAAAATAACTTTTACATGAGATATACTTTTTTACGACTCTATTTTTTAAAATTGCTTCTATATCTATATTGCTGGAGGTGGTTACTAAATTTTTTATGACATCTCTTCAAGAAACGGCTCTCAATATGCAGCATTTACCATCATCTGCAGTCTGCATACCCCTTTCTCCTTCATAACATCTCATGCCTGAAGTCCACATATCACTCTCTACATCATGCTAATGAAGCTAAAGGTGTCTAACGGTTCGGTACAGATCGGGTCTCCACACCCGACCCGAATCGAACACAAAAAATGAATGTCCCTTGCGACCCGAACCGAGACCTGAACTGCATAATGACCGAGTTGAAAAAAATGGTTCGGGTTTTCCATTTTTCCCTTTTACAAATTTTCTTTTTGGGCCGCCTCCTCCTCCTCCTTTTTTTCCTCTTCCCCTTTCGCATGCCTCTGTTACAGCGAGTTAGCAAACTCCAAGAGCCTCTCTGTTACAGTAGGTCAACAAGCTCCACAGTCGAACACAATGCCATGGACAGATCTTGATTTCACAATGCGAGCTCCATAACGTTATCAACGGTACAATCTTCACCCACAACGTGTCTCCTCCCGGTCTAGAGATGCTTCGCTAGACCGGACAGGAAATATCATAGGAATACAAGGAAAACAATATATATACTTCAACGGAATTTAATCGATGACAAAAGCACACAATTCCTGGCCAAAATTTAACCGACGAAAAACTAAAGTGAGATAAAAGATGTAATGTCAAAATCTAATTGATGAGAAAGATCTGAAAACTACAGTTAAGATATACACCAGAATTTAATTAACGAAGAAATATCTAAAATCTACAGCTACGGTACATGAATTGACAACTTTTGTTTGTTTTGTGCGACTGGGAAGACTACAAAGAGTACAATGTGGCAACTTAAAATCTATGATCAACAGTTACAAATGGAGTTTACAAACCAAGTTTACAAGTAGAGTTAACAAACATTTACTACGACTCCAGTATTTGAGGATCACTAAGACTCCACTACTCGATAGTTACATTGATTCCATTACTAGATAGTTATATCAAGGGTTAACTTAACGGTTTCGTCGACTTCACAACTTCGATGGTTACTTTCTTCTACTACGTTGATGGTTACTTCTTTGACGAGTGCATCTAGGATTGTCGATTTCACTATTTGTCAATTCCTTTAAGTTGTCAATTTCTCAAGTTGCCGACTATTTTGTACATAAATGATCAAACTCTACTCTCATCGACTAAGTGTATTACATGTCAATAATAACCAAAAGTTGGTCATTTCTCGACCTAAACAAATGCCCATTTTAAAAGAACTGAATGATTCATTGATCATTCGATTCATTTAAATTTAATAATCAAGAGTCATCATATGCCCTCTTATTATTCGCAAATTTGATTTTCCTCTACTGAATTTTATCTTGGGTCAGATTCATCATCTGACTCATAAGTTTCACGAAATGCACGTTTTCTGTAAAAGTCTTCTTGTGGCCCTCTCCATCTTTATCCTTAAGTAGTTGCACTCTTGTTGCGAATCGAAATAAATTGGCAAAGATTTTGGCCTTCAAAGTTTTCTTTAAGATTTAATTTTAATCCACTGATAGCCAAATTGTGAATTCTTTCTCATAGAGTGAAGTAATGCATTCATTTCTAGCCATCTTAAATTGAGCAACAAACTAATTGACCTACTCATTACTGTATTGATAGATTCTAGTCAAAGTCTTGTTCTATGAAATTGATAATGGAATTATCTTCCCATCTCAGCCTCAAGTATGGATTGAATTAGGAGATTAATTCATATACCAACTAAATGCAATTTTTGATAAAAACAGAGGGAACAACCTATACCTTAGAAATTCATTTAGTTTTGCATCCCCATTGCCCAATGTGTTCAACAATTGATTGATCATCTTCGCCGGTAAATACGGCGAAGTCATGATTCTTGAATCCTTGGATATGTTATGTTATTAACCCAATCGATATGTGGCTATCTATATACTAGTCTAACTATTCCTCTATCAACATCTATTCGTTGTGCAATCATATCTATCATTTGCTAAATATCTGAAAATTGATAGACCTAACCTTCTTTCCCTCTAGGTTCAGGCTAGATCAGTCGATAAGCCTGACCTTGTTAGCCCCTAGGTTCAAGATAGAAAGGTCGATAAGCCTGACCTTCATGCTCTCTAGGACCAGGATTCAAAAGTGAATTTTGAATCGAATTGTCGACATTGGGATTAATTGGCACATTTGACCTATATGGTAAATTTCCTGTATTTTGGAGGTAAGATTGCACCATAAGGCCTCACATTATCCCCATTTGGAATTGGCCCGACAAGAGGTCCATTCCACGGAATACTTTGATTTGCTATATTATTGTCAACAGGATTAATTTAGATTGGATTAACTTGGTCATTTCCATTGATAGCTTTTGTAAGATCCTCACCGGTGGTGGGATCACTTGCCCTAAATTATTTTCACCGTTCAATTGATTGAGAGTTGGAGGAACATTCCTAGAAGTCAAAGCGTTCGATTGGATCAGTATAAAGTGATTGGATGTCCCGAGCCTTGAGATGACATTGTTGACCACGTTAATGACCATCGGCTTGATCGCATTGCAGGGATGTCTCATCATGTGATATGCCGTCTCATTTTGTTGTTCCTTGAATAGCCACTTCATCATAGCCACCAAAGTGGGGTTTGGTGCTAACACCCTTGCTTGTTCTTTCGTAGAGGTGTCGTGGGATTGATATCGGCATTCTTACCTTGGCTTATCTCTATCACTACAGGAGCGGTTGAGGTCTAGGATTGGGTGACCCTTTCACCAGGGTTGTTACTCTCAGCATGATCAGGCCCTAGGTAATTCCTTGTTCTCAGCATTGTTAATCCATGGGATAAGTCAAAACTGATATTACTGGACGTGCCAAAAAGATATTTCGCCCAAATTGGATTCGACAAAGAAATACCTCTAACCAAAAGTCGTTCTTTGATTTTTTTTTTTTTTTTATGAGAAAAGATAGGTTTTGTGACGATTTCGGATTATGAAATATCACAGGAATGCAAGGAAACCAATATATATACTTCAATGGAATTTAATGGACGTCAAAGTATACAAAACATTGCCAATATTTAATCAATGACTAAGAACAATAAGATGAAGATTCAACGTTGGAATTTAATCGACAATGAAGATCTGAAAACTATAGCTAAGATACACTTTGGAATTTAATCAACGATGAAATATCTGAAATTTATAACAACGATACAGGAATTGAAAGATAAAAAGTTTTGTGCGTGGGGGCTTCCATAGAATATGATGTGGCTATTTGAAGTTTACAATCCACGTTACAAGATGTTACAAATACATGTTACAAATGGAGGTGACAAATAGAGTTTATAAACGATTACTACGACTTCACTATTCGACGGTTACTAAGACTTCACTACTCGACAATTACATCGACTGCATTGCTAGATGGTTATACCAATGGTTACCTCGACGATTTTATCAATTCCATGATCTCGACGATTACTTGCATCCGAGATTGTCAACCCCATTACTTGTCAATTCCTTCAAGTTAATGATTCATCAAGTTGTTGACTATTCTACTTATAAATGATTAAATTTTGCTCTCATCCATTAAGTCTGTCACATGTTGATAATAACAAAAGATTGGACATTTTTTGGTGCATACAAGAAAGGGTGAGGCTCCATGACTGTTGATCTCATCGAGATCTAGATGGCCATGGAAGAGAAACAGAGCTCGATTGTGAACAACCATGGACGTGGCTCTGGAAATCTGGATGTCCATGGATGCAATTGAAATTTGGACTACCATGAAGAGCTTAACGATTGTGGATGATGGCTCCGGCAAAGTCAATGGTAAGCTATTCGCGTGGATATGAAGGAGACACCGCCGACCATGGAGGTCGAACGGAGTCGGACAAATATAGTTGAGAGAAAAGACCCACGAATGGGATTCGACGGAGATTAGGCTCCAATAGCCGTACTCACTTTGACTATCTGAGGGACTATAGATGCGCAAATGATAACCATTCTGTTTCCCTATTTTACTATTTTTTTATTCCCAAACACAAGTTTGAAACATTGATGCATTTGGTAAAATAATTTCATTTTTTCATTTCTAGGACAAAATTTGGTCTAGAAATAGATTTGATACATAAATAAGAAATTAAAATTTTTTACATTTTTATTTTTTGAGCAGAAACTAAAATAACAACTCTTTTTTATTGCTCACCCTCGTCGCCCACCACCGGACGTCCGCCGCCGCTCGCCGCCCGCCCGCCACTGCCCCCCACTATCACTCGTCACCACCGCTGCTCACTAGCCATCCGCTGCCGCTTACCGACCACCCTTTGCCACTCACTGGCTAACGGGAATACAAATTTTGCGTTGTTATCAAACGAATTTCTATTTCGAGAATAGAAATTTGGTGTCGTTATCAAATACTACTTTTTGCTTAGAAACTTAATCGGGAAAGAGAAATAAATATTTTAATTTTTAGCCAGAAATTACACTGGAGAAGAGAAATATTGTCATTCACGCCCTAAGTGCTCTAATTCAATTTCCGTTGAGCTCTTGTTGACACATAACGCACAAAAAGAAGAACAGGATTTCAAAAGGAAAGGGGTTCGAATATGATCGTTTCGGACGAGTTCGGTTATATGACCCGATCCATTAAAATACCCAAATTCTTCCACTCAATACCCGAACCCAATGAGAGACCCGACCTAGAAAGACCCGAAATTTTCGATTCTAATCGGTTTGGTTATTTTGACGCCCTTTAGACATCGGCATTTACACACGTGTCCTCATCTAGCTCCAGATCCATGACTTTGAGTCACTGGGAAAGGGTGATCATAACGAAAGTCAAAAGCGACAGTCTCAACCGATTTTAATTTCGTCCTGTCCTCGCCTTACACGTTCGGTATCTTTTGTCCCCCCTCGAGACAGATCGATTTTACCAGAATTCTCCGTACAGTGAAAGGGCAGCAGACATTCAAATACAAAGTACGAATAGACAATACACGGGAGGATATGATCAACTTGGTATCCGAGGTTCGGGAATGAAGCTAAGAACGTGTCAAAATGTTGGGACACGTGTTTTGGCAAGAGGAAAAAATCGGAATACGTGTCTAAAATGAAGGTCAAAATGTGCGGACCAAAAGGATAGATAGATATCACACAGTCGATAGCTAGCAACAAGCCTGGTTTTGGCCATAACCTGGGAGCAGGAGAGGCAAATGGTACATATACAAATTGTCACCACCATACTTTTGCCAACAAAAATACACCTGGGAAATCACAGACTTCTACTAAAACCCAATTGTAAAAGATTACTTACTTACGAGGTAAGCAGACCGCAGAGCCAAAATTTGTCTGGCTGGTGAGACATCACATCCGCCGTCGAGCCAAAAGGGCAGGGTCGTGAAACTCCCGACTAGAGCCTCGTGTATAAGCATCTGGGTATTACACTATCTGTATTGTATTGCAGGCACGGGTAAAACTTTTTACCTCTACAGTACCAAGAAGTTTAAGTTGAAATCCTACGTGGCACGATAGGAACTTGATCGATTCAGGAGGGGGATAGAACTTTTGTTCCCCCAAGGAAAAGGGTGATTTCCAGTGAATTGCCGGTTTGCCGGAAAGTACAGTAACGCTCACTCTTTCAAATCCAGGTACTCGTCGAATATTCGACTGCTTGCGCACTCCACCAAGGCTTTCGCGTTGAGTTCTCTACCGAATCTCCATATGTAATTCAGACCCACGAGGAGCTCCGTGATGATGGCCTCTGTCTTCTCCTGATTTGCGAAATAAAGGGTCTGTACAAGGAGTATGTTCGTCCTCGAGACCAGGTTCTGTTGCTCGAAGCTACGCTCGGAGTGCCACCTTATCATGTTATGCGCGAGAGGGGCCAACCAGTCCAGTATCCGTGATATCGCCTCGCTCCACTCGCCTGCAAGAACTGTGTCGCAATCCGATGAAGCCAAGCTCTTGGCACATGGCTTTAGCCTCGACTTTAAAGTGGTCCTCACGCTTGCAGGCAACATATTGTACAGATCATCCCTGGCATCAAGACCAATCAAATGAGGAGCTTCAGCTAGCTTCTGGATTACAATAATGACATTTGCATAGTGCAGCGCTAAACCGGCAGCACCAAGACTCTCTGGCAGGGCATTCAGCAATCTGCGCTTAGAACTGAAGCTTGATAAATTACCATCAACCTTGTATCCATTGACATCTTCAAGCTTACTGTCTTTGCTGCTGTCATGGATTCCGGGAGGTATACCATCTTTATCTACAGAACAATCAATTACAGGTGAATTGTTCCCGTTCATCATGCAACCTTTCAGAGGTCCAATTGAAGCCAACTGGTTCTGCTTGGAATTTGACTTCCTTCCTTGGAATACAGAAGAATGACCAAGACCCCGCCATAGCCCCTGCCGGATCTTATTTGCACTAATTAATGGGCCAGATTTTGTCGACTTACCAGGAGGACCAGGATGGAAGTTGACACTGTTAGCATTATGCATTCCAGGGGCAGGGCTAGCCTTTGCGCTGGAGCCTCCAAGAGGACCGGAATAGAAGCTAACGGTCTTGGGGTTATCTATTTCAGAAGCAGTGCTCGCTTTCGTGTTGGAGCTGCCAAGAGGACCCGAATAAAAATTCTTGGCTTTACTTGCCTTCGGAACGCGAACTGATTTTTCAGTCGACCTCCCAAGGGCACCAGAAAAGAACCTCGGATGGTTGTTCTCAGAGGGATGAACAGAGGATTGAAGTTGTGCAGACAGCGGCTGGCTGCGAGATACATGATTTGACGCCTTTGGTTCCTTGATATCACTGCCATCAGCAAGCTGTTGAATCCCAAAGACACATTTTATCTGCACAAACACTGTAAACAATGACCTTGCCAATAGCCGAACTACATAGTCATGATTTTTGTTCCAGAGAGACATCTCCTGCAATGTCTTAACCTCATGCCGCTTCCACACGACCTTTTTCTGGTATTCCAGTAAAGTGGCTGGATCGCCATCATTACTCTTCATTCTTTTCAGAGTCTGCTCAAGGTCAGCAAGAACTTCCGTCTCTTGATACAAGTTCGCGTTAACCGAAACAAATCTTTCCATCTTCTTGATTTTCCTCCCCATCTTCTTCCATGTGAGTTTCCAACCACATGGGTCGTCACCCCTCCTCATCAAATTTTCAAAGAAGACCTCAAAACTCTTCAAGCCAGGGTCGGTGCATTTCTTCCCCAGCCTCGCCACAGATTTTGCACTGTTTCTCATATTCTCGATCATCTCGTAACATATCAGCCGCACAATGAACTCCTCATCATCCGAAATGAGCTTCTTTATACCAACTGAATCTGCGATCTCCTCTCTCAGCCGCTTAATGTTCTTGTCACTCAGAGACTGCCAGATATGTACCACCTTCGACATCAAGCTTGCAGACTCAAACGCTAATACACCAATCACCACCTTCTGAGAACCGGCCGCATTCTTCCGCGGCGTTCCCCAAAGACTACGAAACCAAGATTCTGCAACCATCTTCCCCGAAAATTGCACCTAACAAAAGTCTTTACAGCAAACTCACCATCAAATCCCTCGATTCTGCGACATTGAACGACAAATATACTAAATACTTAATGAAGCCGATGAGACCAAATTAAGCAACAGAATCAATCACAACAACAAATAAAATTTCAGAAGTCTCCAAGATCTATAGAAAGGACTGAATAGCCAAGGGACCATAAAGTCCACTGCATGTAAAGTAACAAGGACACAAGGAAGTATTTCAGCCGACAAATATGAGCGTTTCAGAGGTAATACCAACCACACAGTTTGCAGCTCAAATCGAGAATTTCAGAGATCAAAAGCCCAAGAAGATCAATAGAAGAACAATCCAAACCAAAAAAAAATAGCTAAACAAAATTCCTTCTTTTACCAAAAATACAAATAAAGCGTGCAACAAAAAAAAAAAAACAGACTAATTTTCAGAAAAACAAGCAGCAAAAAGTCAAACCAATAATCATAGAATAACAACGGATTTAAACAAAAAAGGAACCTCAAACCCAAGTTCTCTTCACCCCCCTTCTTTCCCAAAATTCGTGTAAAACAACAGGAACGAAGCCGCAACATGAAATCGAAAAAAACCCCAAACACCTGAAATTTTTATCCTGTAAAGAGCTTCCCTCGAGAGCTTTCCCGGCAATCAAAAAGCAATACCCAGAAAGAGAAAAGAAAAAAAAAAAAAGAAGGAAGAAAGAAACAACAAAGAAAATCTCAACAGCTACTTTTCACAGGGTCACGAACTGCTTTCACTCGCTTCGGCGTGACAAGATCGAGCCATCAAAACAAGAAGGCGACCCAGCAAACACCCCCAGAAGTCCGGGCTCAACGCGCTACAAATTCCAACCGAGGCCCGAATTCAAGAAAGGCAAGAAAGTTCAAACAGCTGAACTGAACTGGGCACGGCACAACACACTACTACATTCGCACAGACCCAAAAAGGCCCAGAAAAACAGAGCAATCAAAAGAGAGACTTTTACCAGCAGCACGAGCCTTGCAGGGTCATCTCCTCACCGCCCACCTAGAGAGAGAGAGAGAGACAGAAGAGAGAGAGAGAGAGAGCGTGGAGGAAGGAGGAGGGAAGGTGCAGAAGAAGGGGCAGTGAAGGGCACATGGGAGGAAGCCGAAATTTTAGAAAGAGCGAACAAACGAGCGAATTAAAGAATTCCTTACAGCACCAAGTGTGCCTCCCTTTTGCAATCCCAGTCCCTCTACTTCCTCCTATTTATCCAATGGCCCCTCCCACCGCCCATCCCGGCCCACGAGTAATCATTTTTTCTAGATTGACCCACAAAAAGGAACTCGAAAGGTTCTTTTGCTCCTCGCTTCGTTTGTGGGGGGGGGTGGCAAAGAGTCAAAGGCGAGGGGGGGGAGATGATGGACAGCAGGAGAACAAAAGCGCTCTTTTTTTTTTTTTTTTTCCCTTCTTTTAACCTAATAAAATTTGACCTAATTATTTGGTCAAACTAATGATTAACTATGATTCTCGAACAGGGTCTTTTTTTTTCCTTTCTTTTTACCGTTCCACGTTTTATAAACCGCACGTCCCCGCACAATCTGATTTTCATTTAGAATTACATAAATGTCGGCATGCATATATGCTTGTTACTCTTTCGAAAATTTTAAAAGGAGAAAAGTCATCAAAACCTTCAAATTATACCCGTGCGACACATTTACACTCTGTTAAAATTCTGTCAATAAATGCCGTTGGAAATCTGAATATATGGACGCCAAAAAGCAAATGATGTTGACATGGTGTTTACACGGCTTAAATGAAATAAAGACGATATTGTTTTAGTTGAAAAATCATCCGACACAACATTAGCGAAGACAAACGTGTCGTATAGGTACAATTTCGGGATTATTCACGGTAAATGTGCCTTCATATGCATAATTCGTGAATTTTCGATAACTTTTTCCCCATGGTTGAGACGGAAAATAAATAAATTTTAGTTCCCTAACAAGCCCAAACCCAAAATTGCGGGTTGACCCGAGTCAGAACTCATGGGCGAGTCAATCATTTTGTATGGTCTCAATCATGTGTTTGTAGGATGATAAAAGCGACTTTGGCCGATCAACTGTTGGGACATTGACATGTAATTAAAAAGAATCTCACGGGGGAGGATTACTCGGCCGAATTGAAAATGAGAGGTTTCTACTACTCCAATCTGTGCAAAGAAAGGTAGGCCAAACGAAAGAAAAAACAGCCAACAGAATTATGCATTTTTGGTGCATTTACTCATGTGCATGAACAAATATGGAAAAAAAAAAAAATTCAATTAGAATAGAAATCATAAAATACGATCCAATCCTTAGGAAAAATAATATTAATTGCCGGCGAAGTGAATTAACTCGAGTAAGCCGAGTGCCATCACCATCCATGAATAAATGGCGATATCCTGAGCAGACCGTTAACGGGAGCTCGATTTATCGTATCTTTTTTTTTTTTCCTTTTTTCGATTATAGTGACGGTCGGTATTATTTTATAGCAAGTGTAGAGCTCGCCAAAAGCCCCGCCCCAAGTTTATCCTCCTTTACTCCTTTTCTCCCCCCGCACACATTGAATAAATTATAGCCGTGTGGCTGATCTGTCAAACCCGCCCCCCCCCCTGATTTTCCATGCGGTATACACAAATGTATAAAATAAATTGTCTAATTAAACGCGATCGCTATCATAGTGTTAAAGTTTTAGGAAAAAGCCACTTTAGCCATCGGGGGTTGCGGGGCCCGCCACCTGGACCGTTCAAAGAAGGCTGGGAGAAGCTGAGTCTCTCGGTTTTGATTGATACAAGTCCCCGATCGATCGCTCGTCGGGGCGTTTCCTTCTCCCGGGGGGCGCGGGGGGCTAATGTGAAAAAATCGGGAACGTTTCGGGGGACCGGAACGTGGATAGCCCAAAGAGGAAGGGCCCCCGGTGCGGAATTAAGTGGAAGTCGAGGGGCCACGCGGGAAAAGATAGGAGGAGAGCAGTCGCCACCATTAATGGCAAGAACGCGGAAACGAGCCGTTTTTACCGATTTGACCCCGGCGTCTTATGGAGAGGGCCGCGAGGGGAAATGAGGAGCCGACGCTACTTTCTTCACGAAAGTGGGAATTTTACTTATTTGAGTCCTGCTCCTTTTGTTTTCTTCCGGGAAAAATGATCCAAATAGCCGTTAAACTTTAATTCAAAATATAATATCGCCTCTTGACTTTTAATTGGTTCGATATGATAATATCGTCACCGGACTTTTCATCTGTTCAGTACAGCCTCTGAACTTCTGGCACGTGTTCGATTTAGTCTCTGTATTATACGAACATATTCAATGTTGTCCCTAGATTTAAATTAATGGAAGGACAATATTTGATATAATCGTACAGTTCAGGGGATAGATTGAACATTGACCAAAAAGTTTAAGGGCCAAATTAAATATATTAAAAGTTCAGGAACGAAATTACATGTTAAATCAAAGTCTAAGAACTATTTATGTAGTTATCCATTTTCTTTTCTTCGTGGGCGACAAGGGCAGCTATTCCGTTGGGCACTTACCATGACGATTTTGCTTCTTACGGAATGTCCGGCATGAGTGATTCAACCTAATCCACTTATAGACGTATGAGCCCGTCATGGTTTAGGTAATAAATGTCCAAAGCACAAATGTTCTCTCGTGACCACACGGAAGACGATGTGACCCGTCTATCATTAGGCTACCAAGACTCGATAATGATATTTTGATTTTAGCTTTCAATTTCTTAGTTTTCTAATACGTATATTAAGGATTTTTAACTTATGGGAAGATTGTTATTGGAATCACAAATAGGTACGGAATCGAGTCAACACAAATTACTAGTGAGCTTGATTTAGCTTGAATATCCAAGGCTCCATAGTTGACTCGAGCTCAATGGAGCTTGATATATCAAGCTCAAACTCGGCTCAATTAGGTTTTCGTTAAGCTCGAGCTCGCTCAACTCAATTCAGTAAATAAATAATTTATTCAAAACTCAAATTTGAGCTCACGTTTGAGCTCGAATTCGGGAAACAAATTACAGTCAAAAACTTAATAATTTTTTGTCAAATGATCCGTACTTATAAATGATCATAATTAAAGCATGTAAAAGCATAATTGCTCAATTAGACTCGTGAGTTACTCGAGTCTAACATCATCAAACTCGATCTCGACTCGACTAAGTATTTGAGCTACTCAAACTCAAAGCGAATTGAACCAAGCTCAGCTAATCCCAGTCGAATTAGCTAGAGTAGCTCGCGAGCAGCTTGCCTCATTTACGTCCCTAATCACGATCGTTCCTCTCAAAGTATTCTTAAGGGTCGCATCAATCATCTTGTTACTAGCTAGAGCCTTACTCGATGCACTCGCGCAAAAGTATTCGCGTGGAACCATCGGAAGCAACGGAGCTGAAAAGTTCCAATACTCATCCAATGAAAGCACCCAATTAATAACAAATTCTCCAAGCTAAAAAGTCTTAAAAGCAAATTCCAATATTGCAATCCAAGAATGTTCTCATGTATCTTTGGAATTACTTCGACAGGTTAACGGGAATAACATCTAATTTTCACGGGACATCGCGAATATCGCATTGCACAGCAGATGCTAGTTGTCCAAGAAGCAATTAATAAGACGAACTATTTGATCAATTACTTTCATTAATTTAGTCAAAAGGAAATTGCAACGATGCATGTTCTGGCTGTCCAGGCCTTATGTTAAGCCAAAGCAACATTAAAAAAAGCAAAAATAAAAAAAAAATGTTGCTAAGTCCTGATTCTTAAGACCCGGGTACTTAGGGTTATTTTGGCACTTCATTGCGCATGAATCTAAACAGCATTTGCCCCCTTTGCATGCATGAAATTGCCTTTATAATATATAGGCAAGCAATTTGCCTCTACTATACTCTGCAAAAGAAGGAAGATATTAATATATGCTTTTGACTTTGGGAAGTGACCACTGACCACATAACCCGATATTTATAGATTATAAGGTGTGCGATGTGGGAATCTTGTTGTGATCACTTACTTTTTGTTGGGATCAATTCCTTCGGATGGCCATCCTTAGTGAAGCCAACCTACCGCTCGTGAAAAGTGAAATGTCTTTGTATTCCTAACTGGTTAGGTCCGGTGTCGTTAGAGGGATGATTACCTCTTGATCGGTCCATTTGGATTTTGTCGACACGCCGATTAAATCGGTCTTTATCGGTCGCTCCTTTGACCGGGGCTTTTTCTCGGTCCATCCGATCCCCGATTTGGACGAGTCGAATAATCGCAGCCGGCCGACACGATCTGGTGAAGCTCGCCGTGTACCACCATTAACATAAAACGTATCGATCGCGAATACGGGTCCTAAATGATTAGCACGAAAGACTAAAGGGTCGATGAATGCCTTTTATTTTTGGGCAATGGCTTTGCGCTTTCATCCCACCAATCCATCCTTCTCTAGGGAACTCAAATTATGATTGCATCTTCAGGTGAGTGGAGACCAAAGTCTCACGGCCGACGTGAGGAGGGGGTGTGATTAGCTTCCACTATCTCGTAGTGGCTCCTTTAATATTTAGATGAAACGACGGGTATAAAAGATGCTTTCCTTGTATTTTCTTAATGCTGTAATCGATGAGGGAGGAGAGCTTCGACTCGACAAGGGGCAGCCGCTCATGATTCCGGAGGCGATAGGCTCTTTTTGACTTGCGATGGGCAATCGTTCACACTACTGTTGGGCAAAAAACCAAGCGATGTGGGGTCGGTCTCCTCCACACTTTGGCCAGTAATTGAGCTTTGGAGGTCGTTGTCCTGTTTGGCATTTTACCCTTTTGATTAGGCGAGAGGAGAAAATCTAGTGTCGTGTCGCGACACGACAATAATAATGTGATTGAGATGAAGGGGTGCTTTCATTTCGTTGAAAATTTCGTAATAAAGAAACAAAATATCTTACATAAAGAAAATGATTAATTTTTATTTAATTTGTGAATTAGAGAAAGTGATTTCCGTCTTGCCAAAATGAGAAGTCATTTTTTCCCTCCAGGGATTTTTTTTTTCGGTCAAGGAAACATTTTATTCATTTTTACGGATATACAATAGAGATGCGCAATTCAAGACAACAAAACAAGTTTCATAAATCATTAGAACAATGTCATGATGGGTCATACGCTTAAAGAGCAGATCCGATACTTCTTCAAATCAAAATCGGCGCCCGATCACCAAATTCATCTTCAGTAATGAACACACACCGAAATCTCCATCTATTGCTTTGGTTTTGCCTTTTGACGGTGCATGCCTAGGTTTGACATTCCCAACACCATCGCCCTGCAGAGTAGTAAAGTCGAAGACGCACAGATCTGACACATGTGAGAGCGAAACTATCTTGAAATTGCTTTGATATCCTTCGATATTGGACTTGTACACCAACGAAACTTGAGAAAAGCAAAACCCCTAAATCATACACGCAAAAATAAACCCCAAATCTAGACTAGAACAGGATAAAAACCTCCCCAAAACGAGAGAGAGAAACTTCTAGATTTACACTAGGTTAGAAGAAAGGAGCTACTCAAAATGGGAGGAAAACAAGAAAAAGAAAACAAAGAACCAAATCAATCAAAGAAAAAAAAGGGGAGAGGAGGGAGAGATCTAACTCAAACCCTCCTCTCCATCGTTTTCCTTAAATTTAAGTTTGTTGCTTTTAGTCCATGGATAAAATTTTTCGTAGATCAATTAGTTTTCCATCATCTAAATATTGAAAAATAAGAAAATAATTTCTTGCAAAATAATTTTCCTTCAAACAAACAAACGGCCCAAAATTATTGTCTCAGAGTCACCAGTAAACGGTATACTTTCTTGTATTATCTTTGACTGAAGAAACATTCAGGGCAGTTCCACTTCTTGAAAACACTAACTTACTTTTTTATCTTTTTCTTTAAATAAGTAGACTAACTAGATTGGAGTCAAGAATACCGTTCATATTCGATGTATAGCAAGTTGGATGTAAAATCTTAGCAGTGGTAACATTTGGAATTGGATCACTAAACTTTGATTTAAACTTTCAAATATACTGAAATTATTATTATGATTTTGTTTTTTAGCAATCGATCCACTTTGATTCCCGTTTGACCTATTTCCCGGCAAAACCCTAACACGGTAGCCACGTGGCATTGATATAGCATCAGCACTAACATTACAACTGAAAAAAATCAAATCTAACAAAAAATAAGTAAAAAATAAAGAAGAAGAAAGGGTAAAAGGTCAAGAGTCATTAGTCTTTACCATATTTAGCGAAGGGTTGGCGATCATTCGTAGCAACAAAGGGGTCGCCGGCCCTCTACTGCTGTCGCAAGAGGTAGTGCTGCCCTCCGCGAGGGTAGAAGAGAGTTGTGCCACCTCTACTTGCGAGTGTACGGGTTGCTCAATTCTTTTCGAGCCATGGCAGAGGACCCGCAACCCCTTACATTTTCTAGCAAGGGGCCGGCGACCTTCCACTCGAGATGGATGTTAGAGAGCTGCAACCCTTTCTTCTCTCTCTCTCTCTTTTTTATTTTAAGTAAATTTTTTAGTTTTTTTCGTTGGGGCAAACATGGCATCTAGTGCGACACCATGTCACCACCACGTGTCACGATGTCAGGAAATCGAACGGTCAGTAACTTGATTACAAATACCACACATATTTATTAACGAGGTTCTTTCCTTATATTTTATTTTCCAACTCCATCTCTATGCTGAGACTGCAATAAACCCAATTCGTTTGGTTTTGTTAGCGATTGTTGGGACTCAGCAATAGAAACCGAGAAGTGAAGAAGGCTATACATATAATATACCCAAAAGAGGAAGCATCCCTCCTACGGAATTCGAGTCTACGATACACGTACCTACAAAACTGCTAACGCTAGATACATTGGGTCCGTAGCCCACAGATTCAAAAGAAAGGATGGAACGTCAACGAAAAACAGCAAGACCTTTGTGAAGGCTTATTCCCCGGTCTAAACACGTGGTCCATCTTCACATGTTGGAAAGCGGCCATCAATCTTTTACTTGTTCGTAATTTTAAATGTGCAATGTCGTTCTTCAACTCTTAATTTTGTGCAGTGTGATCCTGAACTTTGACCCAATATGTGATGATGTCCTTAGACTTATAATTTATTCAATATGGTTTATGAACTATTGTTAAACATTCAATATAGTCCATAAACTATATGTATATATATCACATTAAGCATTGGACCAAATTTTAGGCGTTGAACAAATTAAAGTTCAGGAATGGCATTGCATATTGACCAAAATCCATGAATCACGTTAAACAAATTAAAGTCCAGGAATGACATTATACATCAGACTAAAATTTAAGAACCATCTATGTCATTTTCTCAAATTTTCCCGTTACGAACCCTTTAATGCGAGAATTACATTCATGGCCTCCAATTCTATGTGCAAAGACAATAGTTGACCCTATCCCGATGGCACTGTGGATCTATGATGTTTCGTGGATGGGTCATGTCTGAGTGCTAGCCTCAATTTATATTCCCTTCGAGGAAATTTCTTCGGCAATTCGTTGCCTGTCCCTCCCTTCCGCTCAACCAAAGGAAACATACAAAGCATAAGAGTGACAGAGATGTATTTGTAGAGGTGATATGTGCTGATCTCGGTTTCTCACTCTAGAAGTTGTCATATACTATGTGCGACTATCATAATCCAATAATTAAAAGCATGATACTAGGGCTCTATTTATTTTACGGAAAACGAATGATTTAAAAAATATTTTTCTAAAAATGATTATTTGTATCTCTGACAAAAATGAATAGACGAAAAAATGTTTTTATCGTCCACGAAAATATTTAGACATAATTTGTTGTTAATAATGAAAATATTTTTCATTGGTTATTTATTTCAAGTGATACAAATGATCATTTTTATGAAATTATTTTTCATATTATTTATTTTTTATGAAATAAATGGAGTCCAAGGAAAATTAGTCGAAGAGGCAAAAGTACATTGTGACCGGGTAAGAGCTCCTATTGTTTCGTATCAAACTTGGTCTCTCTTGCGATTGGTAAAGTGAAAGTCTTGATTTCATACCCTCTTCTTTTGGCCACAAGTCCAATTTCATGACTCAATCTAATTTACTTTATCTCACGCAGACAAACTATCATAAACAAATCAATCCCCTTCTGGAGGATAAATAGCATAAGAGCTTTCTTTTTTTTTTTTTTTGGTAAGGTGCATAAGAGCTTTCTTTTATAGCATGTAGACCAAAAAAAAGAAGAAGAAGCAGCACCTATCAATTTTATTTTGGGTTAACATCACAAAAAATCCCAAATTGATATACCTATGATAAATTTACCAAAACTAATTTTTTTACCACAAAAAATCCCAAACTGGTACATTTATGACAAATTTATCTTATGTTAGTTTTCGTTAAATTTTACTGTTAAATTGCTGAGTTAGATGATATAGTAGTTGGCGGGTGTAACTATTTGGGGTTTTACCTCTCCGTTTGTCACAGATTTACTAATGTGTGATTTTTTGCTGTATTAATTCAATTTAATGGAGAGAAAATTTATCACAAGTATACTAATTTAGGGTTTTTGATCGTCAAAAAATTAGTTTGGTGTAAATTTAACATAAATGTACTAGTTTGGGGTTTTTGATTGTTAAAAAAATTAATTCGGAATAAATTTTTCACAAGTATACCAGTTTAGAATTTTTCGTGATATTAACTATTTTTTGTTGTTTTATGTTCTACATAGAATAGAACGAGTCTAGGGTCCAATCAAGGGAAAATTGGGAGAATCTCCCGTGGTTGATAGATTTCTAAAGATGTTGGTAAATTTCTAATACTCTTCATCAAAAAGAAAATAACCAATAGCTTATTGTTAGGTAACTCATTTGTAACTTAACATTAAAATTAGAAATTTACGAACTTTCAAATTAATCGTAGTTTACCAACTCGTTTGAAATTTTATAGGTGTGGAAATAAATTACTAACACTATATTGAATTTACCAACACTCCAATAGACTACCGACTTAAATGTTAGTAAGATACCAATCCTATTAGCAATTTGCTAAAGTTCCATTGTATTAGTAAGTTACCATTTTTTTTTTGGAATTTTACAAGTGTGGTTTGTAAGCTACTAGCACTATAGACAATTTACCAGCATTTTAATAAATTAGTAATTACAAACTTCATTCAAATGTTACAAGTGTGGCTAACGAATTTACCAACATCCCAACGAATTCGTAAGTTACTTATTTCTTTGAAATTTTCCCAGTGTGATTAATAAATTACCAACACTATAGGTGTGGTTAGTAAAAATACCAACTTTGTAATGAATTGATCAACATCAAGATAAATTAATGAGTTACCATCTTCTTTCACATTTTACAAGTGTGGTTGGTATTTACCATGATGAATTTACCAACACGCAAACGAATTAGTATATTACAAAACTTTGTAGGTGTGGTTAGTAATTTAAACAACATTATGATGAATATAGTAAACGTTTCATTAGTTAGTGATATACTGTTTTTTACTATGTAGATGGTTACTTACGGATGGCATCTATTCTTTCAAGTATCATGAATGCACCAACGTGAGTAACTAGTGTCTTTGATATTATACCAATGTGGTTAATAAGTTAACAGTCATTACGACAAATTTACTAACATTTAAGTACTCGGACGAATCATCTCGACAATAGATTGAAATAAGGTAAAAGGATCAATGTGATGGTTTCTGTTAAAAGTTGCGGTAGCTGAGAGCATTCAAGGTGAAGGTTAACATCACACCTTGTGCAGCGGTAGAAATTGAACTCACAACTATCTCCACCATCCTTGCATTGCGAGTCTGGGGTTTTCTGCAAGAAGTCAGCTCAAAATAAGGAAGATTGTGCTCATGTAATGGATGATCTAGAGCTGTTGTTTGAGAACAGGAAGTGTGCAATCTAATTTCACATCTTGTGCACGAGACCATGATGCCGATAACACTCTAGAGACGTGGCAAGCAAGATATCCATCGGTTTCCACGAAGAGAAAGGTGACGGATATTGCAGGTGGGAGGAATGCCGGATCTCCAATTGCAGTTGATCTGAGCATGATTTATGGAGCTGAAAATTGCAGTTCTCTAAAAGGCATCGATAGCCTGGACCCTTTGCATTTTTACTGCAACAGCAACAGCGCGAGACCCCATTCGTGAGAAAAGGTTTGAACTCATGCTCGCGCGAGAAATGTTGAACAGTTGCAGTGGCTCCTTCCTCCAGACATGCAAGTTTCTGAAGAGCTCATTCTCTGTCAAGATAGAGTTTACATTTTTTGCAGATGTATGTGAAGCCGTGCTTCACAGCTAATGCATTTGATTCTGTCATTTGTGGATTCAGAAATGGGAGCGAGGGTAAGAGGGTACCCAGGGAGGATTAAGTGCTCGGTGGTTAAAGGGCTACATGATTTGTGGAGAAAGAAAGAGCAATCAAGACAACCATGGAATTGATTGACGAGCTTCCTTTCCTGGCAAGCTGTGCAAGGATGCAGATCTCATGTTTGTAGGAAGTTTGAAAATTGGTGTTCGTGAGAGAAGCGATTAATCACTGAGGTTCTCCCAATCTTGATCTTCCAGAGGCAGGATCGAATTTATACAAGGTAGGTTGACGTTGAAGTCGCATTCATCACAGCACTAGACGGTGTAGAAAAATTCCTTGCCTATACCACATTTGAAACTCTCAGCATCCATATACCTCCCCTGTGATTGGACTCCCGCATCCATCGCACTCTATGTCACTTACCATTCTCACATAAAAGGAGGTGAATGAATGTTTGTGAGCAGAAAAGGTTGAAGCTCCCCCTTTGCAGGTGAACCTTTGGTCAGGCAGAGTTCCTATTGCACAGCCCACGTCCAGATGGAATCCAACGGAATAGCAGTAGTAAGTCAAGCTACATTCTCGAAAGCAAGCATCACATTGGACAGCGTCCATCGTGCATCTGGAGAGCCAGGTGGTGTCCTGGATGAGAAGGATGTTGTATCAGGGTAGGGGGTTTGTTCGACACATAACTTGTGCAGAACAATTTTGCACGTTTGATCCATTAATCATTGCACCATAAGTCCATTTAATAGGAGTCGAATTTTGTTCGATATTGAATCTCTGGCGTGAACATTAAGATTTCATAGGGATGATCGCTGGAGAGGCAGAAAAATATTCATGTCCATTACTGTCTACATAAAGTATCTCTTTTTTACGGGACAACGCAGAAATTTTTCGCATGTATAAGCCACCTTCTCCTGGATCTGTCAGGTTCATTTTCATTGCCGACTAGGTTTCTTCATCCTTTGCCATGGTTTTGAACTTTGCAAATGGGCATCAGATGCCTTTTTTGTTGAAATAGTTTGTTATTATAAATGAGGTGACTCTTGATTCAGAAAAGATGTGACTCTTTATTATGAAAAGAGGTGACTCTTCGTCCTAAAAAGAGGTTATCGGTGGTTATAAACGGAAGTTATTCTTAATATGAAGAGTGGTGATGGTTGAGGATAAGGTACCTATTCCCAAGAGGTATATTGATTGGTTGTCTGTGAATAGAGACCAAATCGCATGTTATTTATTATAACTACAACCGTTCATAACTACAACTTCTTCAAAACTCTCTCTTCTTCTGTTTTCATACACACAACTTTAACAATACATTCAAGGTGAAAATTTCAAAAGAGAAATTGAGTAATTGTTGAACTCGTTTCTTTGTGGCTTTGGTATTTATCTTGGAGGTATATTTGTTCTAAACCCGGCAACAATAATAGTAGGGGCAAATAATATCTTAAGAATAGTGATTGTCGTCACGCACCAAAGTATCAAGGATCTATTATCATTTCTCTACCTTAATCAGTAATCAAATTTCCCCAACCTTTTTTGATGATGTTGTTGAAATCACTGAGTCTGTGTTAGCATTTGTAGCTCTTTTGGCAGCAAAAATATAATCGCACTTGTAATTAGATATATAGATGAAGTCTATCTGGCTAATGCCCTTCTTAGGTTCAGACGATAAAAATGGCAAAGTTGACATGAACCTCTCACTATTTATGAGTACAGTCCCACACGAAAGAGATCACACTAAAGCGATATTTCTTACATGATGATCAGATTCAAAGATAAGTAGAAAAAGGCTCTCCTTTTGTATTCAATGAATATGTTTTCTGTACATTTACAATGCTCAAACCTGTTATATATATAGGGACATATGATAACCCTAATTAGGAGATATACAATAGGAAGGATTTTATATTAGGAAGAAATCTTTACAATAAAAAAAACTTAACAAATAGGCTAAAATAGCTCACAACCACAAGATCTTGGATCTCTCGTGGTTCATGCAGATTGCCAACGTTCCGTTGCTCTAGAAACGAAGTAGAGTGTCGTGTTGGTACACTATGAACACGGTTGGTAATTGCCAAACCTCGATTATAACATAAAAGAAAAAGAAAAAAGTGATTGGTGAATTGTTTACTAGCTCACGCGTTGGTAATTTACCAATTGGTTTCGACGAGTACCGATATTTATTTATAAGTCGAATTATTTAATAATCTACCAATATTTACTTTTGTGGGTTACTAATATTTTCTAACTCTTATTTGAAATTACAAACCTTCGTTTCGTTGATGTACTGACATTGGTTAAGTAACAAAAAACTTAAGTTACTTACCCTTCATTTCAGCAAAAAAATAATCACGTTAGTAATTGAATTGACCGTTGTACCCAAAAAAAGGGTATGTAGTACAGCGGTCAATTCAATTTCAAATTTTTTAATTGTATCAATTTAGTTATAAACCTTTTGATGATTTACTAATTTAGTGATTTTAGCTAATTTTGGCCGAAATTTTCTAACGTGGCAGTCTAGCCAAAGCCAGCCGTTCTATGTGGCATGGCTACTTCTAACATGTATGAATTCTGCAACTTTATTTTTAAATTTCTGAATTTTTTCCTTTCATCTTCTTCTTTTTTTTTTTTTTATCTTTTCTTTTTTCTTTTTTGCCTCCATCAGCCATTGCTGGGAGGTATAAGACAAGACATGTTACCAAGGTGTATATACAGTGAGACAGCATTGACTACACTGAGGTGCTTTATCCTGTGGTAAGACATACTTCTATTTGTGTATTTTATGCCTTAATTGCTACACACGATCTCAAGTTAAAGCAGTTAGATATGAAAATAACGTCTTTTCACAGAGAGCTGGAGGAGTAGATTTACATGAGCCAGACATAGGGATTTGCTATTTCGGGTAAGAAAGATCATGTTTACTTATTAAAGAAATATTTATATGGGCTAAAATAGTCTCATAGATAGTGGTACAAGCATTTTTATGCTTTCATGGCTAGTGAGGATTATTTGAAAAGTCAAATGAATAGTTGTGTTTACTTGAAGAAATTGGAAGATGGGTATTTGATTTATCTATCATCATATGTTGATGACGTGTTGATAGCAGCGAAGAATTTGTTTGATATTGATGTGCTGAAGAGGTAGTTGAATACTAAGTTTGAGATGAAAGATTTAAGTGTTGCAAAGGAGATATTGGGTATGGAGATTTTGCGTATAGGTTGTAGGAGTTTTACATCTATCTTAAAAGAAATATATTGAGAAGATTGTAATACGTTTTAATATAAGCAAAATTTGTTGGTATACTCTTAGTGAAGCACTTTAAACTTTCAAAATAATTATCACCGCAAACTAAGAATAGGGAGGAGCATATGTCCCATGTTCCTCATTCTAGTGGAGTGGGTAGTATTATATACGTTATGGTATGCACTAGGCTTGACATTTTACAAATTGTGAGTGGAGTTAGTTGTTACATGAAATACCTCGGTAAAACTCTTTGGAAAGCTGTGAAATGAATCCTTAAATATTTGAAGGGGACAATAAGTGTTGGTATAGTATATCAAAGGGACAACAATGGTAGTGAAACCTTTGGTTATGTGGATTCAGATCAGACCGCTGATTTGGATAAGTGCAGATCTTTAGCATGATGCATATTTATGCTAATAGGTGGTGCAGTGAGTTGGAAGGCGTCCTTACATGACCATGTTGTCTTGTCTTCGATTGAGGCAAAGTACACGACACTAACCTTTATGGCGAAAGAGGCAATGCGATTAAGGGGTTTGCTCTCGGACTTAGGGTTAGAACAAAAAAGTACTGATATATATTGTGATAACTAATGTGCGATATATCTAGCATATAATTTAGTTTATCACAAGTAAAAGAAACATATCGACAATGTGTACCATTTTCATCCAAGATGTCTTAGTGAAGGATAAGATTGTTGCGAAAAAAACCTCTATGGCGAAGAACCCATAGACATGATGATTAAGCCCATTCCTCTTGCTTGAGCTTAACTAGCATCTTTAAAGAGTGACCAAGAACTGATATGAACGAAGAACATTATGACTTGGCTTCATACGTCGAGCCAAGATAAAAAATTGTTAAGTTAATGTCTCGAGTTTAAGCCATGTACAAGGTCCGGCCCAATTGGAGAATATATAGCGATCCTAATTACAGTTATACACACACATACAAAAAGACCAAGAATTGAACTCTACCGAGTTAGACCAAAAAAGAACTCTACAGATAGATATATATATATATATATTAAAGTATGACTCAGGAAGGGAGGGTTAGGAGAGGAAAGAAAATAAAGTGAAACAAAAGGGTTTTCCTTTTGAGAAAAACGTTTTTTTCCAGACACGGCCGCACTCTTTCCTGACATGGCCGCACAGTAGCTTTCACGAAGGAGCCGCGCCACAGAGAAGAAGAAGAAAAGAACGTACCGACGTTCTCGTTTCAGCTGTATGCGAGCTATTGTTTAGGGCTTGAACACCCGGTAATTTTATGTTGTGAGTTTTACATTTAAAATTAAATTATTTATTTGTATACACTTTGCGCTTGCGTGTAATCTATACATAAGAAATACTCGAATGTATGAACGATTATAACTCTGATTCTCCAATTATTAGTAGATTATTTTCTCCTGACTTTCTTCGTGGAGCAGGTACCGACTTTCGGATCGAATTACATATCTCTTTAGCAGTACAGTTAAGTAATCTCCAAGCAATGAAATATAAAGGTAAAATATATATTTTATCCATGTTAATTTCGTATTGATCGGTTTTATACAAATCTCCCTTACCATTAATAATGAATAAAAGTGAAAGTGGTATACTGATGGATCGAATAAAGTGTATGTTACCACGACAGATGCCTCCCTTGTAGGGCATTTGGAGACACAGCTTTGATACCATTCGTTGAGTATGTGGAAGCGACGTGATGGTAACACGAAAAAAGTTGTAATAAACAACTCGAGACACACTCATTATATCAAAATGTGATACAAATACAACACATAAAAATACTCACTCTCACTATTATAATATTTTCTCTCACCACACTCAAAACACTTGAAGATATATATAGATGCATTAGCCGACTTAGATCCCATCCGCACCGCCACGCGCCACGTGGTGCTCGTTCCAGGAGTGAGAGGCCACGACGAAGCCAGATGGTGTCAAAGGCCACAGGCAAGCGGAAACGATCGCGAAGGAGCGCCAAGACGAGACACGAGAACGTACGAGAGAGAGAGTTCGTGAGGGCCATCATATATGAGAAGAGCGAGGAACGAAAAGGGTTTTGCTTGAGAGAGCGTGGGAGCGTGTATCTAGCAAAAGATGAGGTGGGGGATGATGGGTTTGAGTTGAAGAGACGTCCATTTTGCAGGTTTTGGTGACGGAGGAGAGATTGCTGGTTTAGCTCTGCAGTTGTTTGGATAACTCGGCTCAAAGGTTGTCTTAGAACGCTGACGCTAACTCTCTTCCAAACTATGACAACGTGTCTTTGTTTTGTCAAAATTTCTCCAACGACGAAATATCTTTTACCGAAAATCGCTCTTCGGTTTTTATTTAAGTAAACCAAGGTTTTGCGCCAACTCCAAACAGGAAATATTATAGGCAAAAGGAACCAATAGCTTTAATTAGAATAAGACTAGACCTATGCAAATCACGCCGACATTTAATCGACGACAAGACTTGGAAAGTACAAACTCGATGAAGCAACTAGATATAAGCAAACTATGCCAAGACTTAATCGACGATCCGGCTTGAGAACACAAAGATACTATGGTAGGATTTAATCAACAAGAGGATAGGATTACACACTGCAATTTTATCAACGAAGCGAATCGAAAAGTTACGGCTAGGAAAATAAAGTGCAATGCGGAAAAGTAAAGATACTGAAAATATGGAAAATTTGTTTGATTTGTGTGTGGAGTCCCTAGTAAGCAACTAATGGTCTTTATAATGGTCGTAGTTTGATGACTACCTCCTAGCGGTTTCTAGCGGTTATACTTCTTGTCGATCGGTTTTCAACGGTTTCCTCCATGCTTCTCCACTTCCGAAAGTTTTGTGCCCATATCCCTTGGTCCTGTTCCTAAGCAGTTGTTCCTTCAAAAGCGCATTTCAGCTGTTCCTGGTGTTCCCACGATCTTGCCCCAAACCAACAGCTCCACGGTCTTGTTCCAAGTGATAACTGCTCATTGGTAACTGCCTTGTGATCTTGTTGTTCCATGACATTGCCTTTGGATGATTGTCGCTTTATACAGCTTTGCTTCTAAGTGATTGCCCTCCAAAATATGCAGAATATGCATGTCGATTACTCTTCGATCCTCAATTGCTCTATACCTTGTGATCTTGACTTTGTAACTATGTTCATTTGTTCTTCACGTCTCCAAAGAGTTTTGATGGCTTGATGTCCCTCGCTCATCGGCACCCATATCGATAGTTATTAACCATTCGTCCTCGTGTATCAAAAATTGACTGGCAATTTTCCTCGATATGCGCCACCGATATGTGTCGACACTGATTGTAACTATCAATATTAACCCCTATGACCGATGGCAACATGTCACGTGCATGATAATCCTCGTACATTATTCACGTGATCATTTATGCCCGCGCGTTAGTCACGCGCTTGCCTATGTCGAAGAGATGATCATTTTTGGTTTGCAAGATGACCCGCACCATTGTTGGACGAAATAAGAATCGAAGTACCTGCAACCTAATGAACATTGTAGATAGTTTTGTGTGCATAAATGCGTACGTTAAAGCACTGCACCCTTCTTATCGTATGATGCAAATAGATTATTCAACACGTCTATTGGACCGAGGACCATCTATATGTTGTCCGGAAGGTGGACGAGTGGCTTGATTTCTAGATTGTGGTTAACATTCAAGATATGAAAAATCATATTGTTTCTTTACTATAACGAACAAAAAGCAGCAATGGATCTGAAGTTCAATGTCGATTGAATTAGCAATTGTACTAGTTTTGATTTGAACCTTCAAACACAGTCTAAGGTTTACTTTTTGGGGGTTGGAAACACAGTCTAAGGTTGAACTTGCACTAAAATCAATGGTCTATTTTTAGAATTCAACAAGATAAGGATCGATTCATTTATGAATTTTATTATAAAGTGTTTCGATGATGCTTATTGAGTATTAAAATATGGAATCTTGCAATTCTCAATGCACCGATTATTCTCTTGATATTCACGATTGATACATTAAGACTCAAACATCTTCTCATAAAACATTTCTGCAAGCTCTTCAAGTGTTTCAGGGGCACTCAGTTAACAAAACTATGCATTTAGTCGTAGAATTTTTTTTTGTCAACTCTTTATTCTTTTCGTAGTTAATTTCAAGAGGAAATCACCTCTGCCTTTACAACAAAAAGGTTCAGTTTAAAATTAAACTGTGCTCTTTTGCTAGTTTCGAAAGAGTAGATTGTTTTGCAAGTAACCCTTTGAGATTATACAAGTACTTGATCCATCGTAATCAGCTTGTTCAAACGTCACTTGACTGGTCACCTTGTGCATATTCTCAATCACAATATATATAATTGTGGAAATGTATATATATATATTTATCCATAATATATATATATATATATTTATCCTATATATATATATATATATATATATTTTCCACAATTTGAATTTTCTGGTCCATCGCGTAATTTATCATCTCCCTTGCCAGGATTAGTTAGACAATGCATTCATATAATGGGCTGACATTGTCTGAATACATCGCCCCATATAGATTAATTAGTTAACGAACTATAGACGTCATGTCGTATCATCTTTTATCTCTTATTTGTTTATAGCTTTAATTTTATAGTGAAAGAGAAACATAATCGAAGAATTCCAAACAGTGACCTTCCAAATCACGCTATTTTTAGAAAAAGAAAAACAGAAACAAACCTTGTAAATTAATACAATTTCGGTCGGTTAAGCCATATGCCCATAAATACGAGGGAGGCAGTGGATTTGCTTTCGGAAAAAAAAAAGAATAATTTAGAAAATATTTTCCTAAAAATAATCGTTTGTATTACTTATAAAGCTTGATGAACAAAATATAATTTCATCGTCCACGAAAACTTTTAGGTATAAATTGTTGTCATAATTGAAAATATTTTTTTATCAAATAATAATTTTAATCGATACAAGTAAATATTTTTAAAAAAATATTCTTTAAATTATTCATTTTTCTCAAGACACACGAATTCTGAATATGGGTAAAATATTTGTTAGGTTAAACAAGCTTTGGTCAGCTCTTGATGTCCAAATGAACTTTTCCTTTTTCTTTTTTCCCTGCATAGTTGACTAATGGACGAGGGCCAACTCATAATTTGTGTATTTATCTTTTCCCATTATGATTAACTCATGGGGCACGTTCTTTTTATAATATTCAAATCCAATCCATGAAGCAGGCCCGCCATCATCGCTGTGACCCAACTAATAATCTACTCGTAATTTTAGGCTGCATCATTTTTCCCATTTTAATTTACCTATTTCGCTTTTCTTTTCTCTTTTTGTTTTGTTTCAATATTCATGTCTACTATATGCTCCCCGTGAAAAAATAAATGAAGAAAATTCAGGTCTCGCAATCTCAAACGATGAGCCAAGACCCCAATTAATCACAATCTCTCTCTCTCTCTCTCTCTCTCTCTCTCTCTCTCCATATTTTGTAAATAAAAGTTCAAAAGCCATACAAGCTCACCCTCTACAGAGAGAGATAGAAAGAGATATGGAGCTGCAAGTATTGAAACTCATCTTCACAGCCTTCACGGTAGCGTTCCTGAGCGCCGCGATTCGAACTCTTGAAGTCTTGATATGGAGGCCACAGAGGCTAAGGTCGAAGCTCCGGGAACAAGGCATCCGAGGCCCTCCGGGTTCCTTTTTCATCGGGAATCTCCACGAGATGAAGGTGCTTCAATCACATTCCACCACACCCTCGAAATCACCATCGCAAGGAGATCAGCAAGCCATAACGCACAACTGCTCCTCCAAGCTCTTGCCATTCCTAGATCGCTGGAGAGAGAAATATGGTAATCTATTGATTAATCATATCGCACTCAGTTGTAATGAGATTTATATCGCGTTGACCAAAAAGATAATGGTTCTTTTTTTGGGGTCATTAAGGGAATGTGTTCATGTTCTCGATGGGGAACATACAGATGCTGTACCTGAACGATGCGGAGGCAGTGAGGGAGATAAGCACGTGCACTTCGTTGGGCTTTGGAAAGCCTTCTTACCAGCTGAAGATGATGGATCCTATGCTTGGCCAAGGCATTGCAAACTCCAATGGTGCCAAATGGGCTCAACAGAGAAAGATTCTTGCTCCTGAGTTCTACGTTGACAAAGTTAAGGTGATCTTAAACACACACACACACACACACACTCTCTCTCTCTCTCTCTCTTTCTCTCTCTCTCTCTCTCTCTCTATTTGCACGTAGACCCAAGATTATTCCTTGAGAGAGAGAGAGAGAGAGAGAGAGAGAGAGAGAGAGAGAGAGAGAGTACGTCTGACGTGATGAAACATAAGTAATTATAATACTTTTCACAAATCTTATGAAGCTGAAAAGTTGAATTTGAAGTTTAAAGGATTTTAATTTGGTATATTTCGCTAGTCCTTCTGAATTTTTTGAACCCAACCGGGCAAGGGTTCAAGATGCTACTTTATAACCGAGACACTCTTTGAATGATTATTTGGGGCAACTAATCTCTTTGTAGGGTATGATAAACTTGATGGTGGAGTCTTCCATTACTTTGGTGAATTCTTGGAGTGAAACGATTGAGAAGGAAGGAGGAGTTGCTGAAATTAACACTGACATCCACCTGAGGAGCTTTTCTGGGGATGTGATCTCCAAGGCATGCTTTGGGAGCAACTATGCCAAGGGACAAGAAATTTTCTTGAAAATTAGAGCTCTCCAAGAAGCAATCTCCAAGATAGCCTTCAACTCTGCAGTCCCTGGATTCAGGTATTTATTCGAATGAATTACTGGATAAAAGAATCATTTTGTTGGACATAATTTTCTTGGCTTACCAGGAGCGTTCTGGCCGCTACCTCCCATGTGACAGCAATTGACTATTATGAATTACAAATTGCACATTTTTAAATTAAAACGACATTAACGCAGTTGTGAATTTAGAGGAGATCGTCACATGTTTGATAGGAGCTAAGAAGCCTCCCGCTCTAGTTGGTGGCATAGATTATTCCTGCCAAAAAACTCGTGCTCCGCAGTAGAGTGAATCCTACTTTTAATTTTTTGACTTTTTGTCCATATCGAGTAAGTTCGGTTGCTTCAAGAAGACCCCTCTTTGACTATCAAGAATTCCCTTGCTCACCCCTTAATGATATTTTCGCAATATGTCGAAGCTTTAATAATATCTTGTATCCTCAAATTTTAGAGGAAAAACTACAAGTAGTTGGAATAGTCGATAAGTGCATGCATGGAGAAGTCGGTTTGTGCTCCTTCTAACCTCGCGTTACATGGGAATCCCTTCCAGATACTTGCCAACCAAGACCAACAGGCAAATATGGAAGCTGGAGAGGGAGATTCGGTCCTTAATCCTGAAGGTAGTGCAGGAACGAAAGGAAGCAACCTCAGAGAAGAACATGCTTCGGATGATACTCGAAGGCGTTGAAAACAGCGGCCAGTTGGGATGCGGCAATGCGACGGACCGTTTCGTCGTGGACAACTGCAAGAACATCTACTTCGCTGGGTACGAGACGACCGCCATCACTGCCGCCTGGACATTGATGTTGTTGGCCTCGAATCCGGGATGGCAAGCCAAAGTACGCAAGGAGGTCATGCAACTGTTGCGTGGAGGCCAACTTCCCGATGCTGACATGATACCGAAGATGAAAGCGGTGAACACATACATAACATGAATTATTTACAAAGAGTTTCTTGATTGGAAAACAAAAAAAAAACACTATTTAATTTGAAAATTTTCCTTTATGCATATGCTTGTGATAAAATTCTTCATTGCTAATGGATTCACGGTTACGTATGTGAAATGAGAACTTATATATTCTTTGGCGATCCATTCATATCTATTGACAACGGTTTCAAGTGAGTTGGGTCTTCAACCAACTATATTATCTAAATCCACATGCATCTTTTGAATATAGTCAGAGCTAAAATGTAACGAAATAATCCACGATATTCATATATGCCACTCACACGACCAAAAACACCTATGGTCTTAATTAATAAAGAATTGAACTTTTTCCATTATTGACAACCATAGACTAATCAGTTCTCATTTACGATATCGATTGCAGTTGACGATGGTAATCAACGAGTCACTACGTCTCTACCCACCGGCGGCCCTTATCACAAAAGAGGCACTTGAAGACTTGAAGTTTGGTAACATCCAAGTTCCAAAAGGGGTCAATGTTTGGACCCACGTGGTGCCCCTCCACCACGACCCCGATATCTGGGGGCCTGATGCCGACCGGTTCAACCCAGAGCGGTTTGCCAATGGAGTCATCGGAGCTTGCAAGCTCCCATACACGTACATGCCCTTCGGGGTTGGGTCTCGCTCGTGTCTAGGGCAGAATTTCGCAATGGCCGAGCTGAAAGTCCTCCTGGCCCTCATAATTTCCAACTTCTCCCTTTCAATCTCGCCCAAGTATAGACACTCCCCAGTTACGAGGTTGGTCATAGAGCCTGAATTTGGTGTGGATCTTCTTGTAAGGAGACTCTGACATTCAAAAGGAAATCTTGTTCCACGTTTCAAGTTCAGAAAATGTGAAAGCGCCCTGCTCTTTGTAATATCGGTGCGTCCCTTTTTTGCTCAAGTAATAAGAGGATTCCCATCAGTAACACTTGTTAGTGTTCTACTTGTCTTCTCTAGAGCTAGGATTACTAGTTTTTTTCCAAAATTAGTCGATACCGTGTTCTTGTATTCCAATTGTTGTTTGACAATAGTATAAATTCCGCACACCTTTTTCTCCAATGACATTTCGTGGGGTACTTATAGTTAAATTGTCATTTTATTAAAGTTTACATGTGAGGATATTAGCCTATAAAGCGAAAGAAGTCCCACTTCAGGATTGTCATGTAATGGGGAGCGGTTAATATATCATCCTTAACTTGTGACACATTGTTTTAAGCTTTTGAAATTTTGTACAAGTGACGGCCAAAACATGAAATTTTATACAAGCGGTAGTGATGTTCATCAGCAAGCTATCATGAAATTTGGGAAATGTTAAAAGCTTTTTCCAATTTTTTACTCTCTTTGTGCAAATATTAGATGACCACAGGCAGAGTGATAATTTGATGAGCATTTTTGCTGTGCCTTTAGCTTTTATGTATTTAGCCTATCAAAATTGGGGAAAAAAAAAGGAACTCCCTATTTCACTTAATAGAAATTTGACAAAATTTAGAAAATCCACAGGTAAGAAAAACATAGTCTTTGATGTGCTTTATAAGTTCTATCTCGTGTATAACTAAAAGTTATGGTTTGCTGGATTTATATCTCGGCGAGGTGTGAACGTTGGTTGACGTAGATTGGTTCTGTTTTTAATTGCAAGTAAAATTATAGTTTGTCTACGGATCATGGATAGGTTGAATGCAATCTTGATTTTTATTCTAGAAAAAATGGGCTTTAGGTTTAATTGGATCGAAAATTCACTTGAGAAGAATGGGCCAAATGACACGTCAAGGTCCAATTGACTCTTATGAGTCTTTTGAATAATGAGCCTATATCCCATGAAGTCCAATATGTTCTTCTATCCTTTTATTTACCCTTCTGTTCTTTTACGGAACACTTATGATATGGGCTTTGCCAAATTGATCCATTTGGGCAAATTCAAAGACTCAAAGGCACAGGTTCATAAACGAAAGGAAAACAAGTAAGGTGCTAAAAACAAAAAATACATTTTCTGACAAATTTAACTATTCTCCGCATGATCATTACGAAATAGTGGAGTTTTATGAAAAAATATTGACAGAAACCAAATCTGTCACTTTCAGACATTTTTCTAAAAAAGATTATATAAATTACTCCACAGCAAGAATCCATAAGGTCATCTACCCTTCCCAATGGAAATCATATATCATAACTTTGATAAAATTTGGTATCGAGAAAATCGAACCCTTACCATACAAATCCACTTATTTTATTTTGATTACCAACAAATTTGGTGGAATACCTTTTGGAAAAAGAATGCCAACAACTCTCACACTTGGCTATTTTTCTTTGAAAATTTCGATATTCGACAAGTCCCCTTCTGGTTCATTAGATGGTGGGACCATTTTGGACCCATTGACGAAATACTTCACCCCAAAGTTCAATCCAGTTATGAAATATTTGCTAACTAGTTCACACCACTTTCATATGAGACGAAATTTCCTAAACCGATGCTTTTTTTCTATTATTTCGGAGTATCATGGGTATTGGGTTGGAATTTTGATTATAGAAAAGCCATGGAAATTGGCATCCCCATTTTAATCAGAAAATTCAAAGTTAAGTGGTGGAAAGGTTTCAAGTTTTTTGATAGAGTCACTGAGCAAGCAGTCAGAGAATGACTAAACAAAAGAATTACTCCAAGTCCGAGCCAAATTACTTGCTCAAATGATATCACTCCTTTCCTTCGTGATAAAGGGATTGTTCTGTCCAAACTAGCATTTGCCAAGTCAAACCAACAACTAGTAGATATGTTGAAACAAGCCATTTCTCATTTAGAAGAATCAAGCTCAACTCACTCCCATCAGAGCGGAAATTCAAATGAAGATGACTATTATGGCATACCAGGTATCCAATGAAGAGATGTGAATGATGAAGACAAAGAGGAAGAAAACCCTCAAAAATCTTTGTCTAAATTTTGATAAGATATAGAGTTTGCCTACTTTCACAATTAGATGCCAGAATCTCTACCAAAATTTGAATTGTCAAAAAGGAGCCAAAAAATGTTCCAACTTTTCTTCATTGTGTTTGTCATAATCACTGTAATACTGTGCACTTTTGAGTTTTTTACTTTTACTTTTCACTACAATAAAGGACCCATGAACCTTTGTACGGTCACCAATGAAGTCTTTAAAAGGATCCCCTTTTATCAGAGAAAGGCATCGTCCACTCTACCACTTAACTTTCATATGTTCTAGAATCCCTTCTTCACTTCTAAGGGAGAACCAGAGGACTTCGGATTTACATATCCTATATCCCGGTCTTACTTATTCCTGATCCCTTTTTAGAATCCCATCCAATAAATTTTATATCTACTTTTATCCCTATAACATCTTTATAATCTAGATCTCATTCGTTTCTGAAATTTCATGAGCTAGGGATCTTTATAAATCTCCAAAGAGTAACAATACAATTCTCTAGGAGTTCTGTTGATATTCCCATAAGATCTTGAAATATTCGATCCATTCCTTCATGGCATTCCAGCTCCTCTAGGAGATTGATAGATTTAAATCCAAATTTACCTCCTATAATCACTCCAGAAGTAGGACAACCAAGTGCTCCTACTCTCACCAATATTAGTGGCTTAGACAATAGTAATTATATATATATATATTTTCCGGCTAGGGATCAAATCGTTGACCTAAATTAAACATCCCAATTGCCATACCCCTATTAGTAACCAAGTGCCTAGTGGTGTGCAGATCCCTTATATTATGATAATGACGTGATTATTGACAACTATTGTTGTGTAGAGGTTAAGGGTGCTATCTAAACACCAGTCGCCCACTGAGTAAGGTCATCACTACAGGCCCTACACCAATGCAAGTGGAGAGCCCCAGATTGATGATATACCTAAGCCTAGGCCCATTATTCACAAATTAACCAAGGCTTCCTGAGATCAAGGATAGACCATACATCGAATCTATGATATTCAACTTGCAAACCAAATCTTGAACCACTAGAGTTATCACCGCAGCAGTGCCTACATGTATCTCCTTAACAATGCAGTTAAATAATCTCCAAGCAGCGAAAGATAATGGCAAAATATGCATTCTACCCACTTTGATCCCCGTTCGAGTACCTACTCTTCTGCTTGTCGATTCGTTTTGTCCGTATTCCTCTTGCAATCCATAAGGACTAAACCAATGGATCGAATAAACTATATTACCACGACGAATGTCTCCATTAGACTTTCTTGGATATTAGCTCAACTAGAAATGACTCCTTTTAGTATTGTCTAATCTAGCACTTCAGATGACATGCACGGCTTTTGACCTTGCAGAGTATTCATTCTATAAGGTGGTCGGCTTTCTTCGGGTATTAGATCATCCTCTGCGTACCAAAGCCATTATTTTGACTGATCCTATTTCATCCCCCGATTCGCTTTGAATTTTTATACATGTTTTAGTTTTTCTTTTCCTATATGTGTTCTGATTTTTCCACCTTCTCTCCACATGTTGCCCCTAGAATTCCTTCTTTTTAACACATCATCCCTGCACATTTTATCGATCAGAAGAATACATCTGTGGTCTCTTGCAAGAAGGAAAAAGCACAAGTATGGCGGTTCGAATTCAGATCTCGAATGAGTAAGATATGGAGGCTTGACTTTTGGACTAAACTTTGAGGCTAAGCATCGACGGGGAAGATAGTCGGTCGGCTCTAGTTCAATTCAGCCTAATCTGGAGGGCTCTTGCTCCAAATTCCAACACAACAAAAAAGACCTTCCCAAGAGTTCCCAAATTGGATATAATAAGCATAACGACTAAGCTTATTTATGACTATCCAAGTAAATCCTAATTAACATTGCATATTGTTCCTTACCAAAAAAAAAAAAAACATTGCATATTGTTTGGTGTGTATAAATACACACATTATGGCACTAGACCCTCCATATGATGCAAATAGATTAATTACGATGTCTATTGGAGTAACGACCATCGATGTTGTCGTTCACTTGAATGCATTAATATATTAGCTAGAGAGAGGGGTTTCTAAGAGTGCTCTGGATAGAAATCCTGAAATTGTTGTTGTGGACTGTAAACAAGAATCAGAACAAGAACCACATGCACCTGAACCCGCCGTAATAAGATGTAGTAGAGCATCTAAACCTACACATAAGTATTCCCAATTAATGCATTATTTTCTTTTGACTAACGTTAGTGAATCAGAAATTTTTTTGAACGTAGTGCAGGTTGAAGATTCCATTGAGCGAGAGTTGGCAATGTAATATGAGTTAGATTCACTCAAGAAGAAAAAAACTTACGTTAACTCAGTTACTAGATGGAAAGAAGGTATTGCAAAACAAGCTGGTGTACCGAGTCAAAGAAGAACTTAATGGTAGCAAGAGGTACATAGTAATGTTAGTAAAAAGGGTGTTTAGCAAAAGAATTGAATTGACTATACAGAGAATTTTTCTCAAATTGTGAAGTTGACTATTATCCGGCTAGCGTTGAGTATTGTTGTTGCTCAGAATTTACATCGAAAGCAGTTAAATGTGAAGATTACGTTTCTCCATGGTAACTTAAAGAGGATACTTGTATGGTACAACAACCAGAAAGATTTCGGGTTTCTAGTAGAAAAACTACGTTTGTAAGCAGAAGAAAATTTTGTTTCGTTTGAAACAGGTTTCTAGATAGTGATACAAGAATTGACTCCTTTATGTGTGATAATGAATTCACTTGATGTAAAATGAACCGCTGCTACTGCTCGTTAACAATACCCTCCCTACTTGTCGGTTTTCATTTAATTTCTAGAGGAATTTATAAAACTGACATTGCTCTTTTGCTAGTTCCAGAAAAGTAGATTCTTTTACAGAAAAACCCTAGTAATTACATGGAATATTTTATCGGACTCAATCAATTTTTTTAAATTGAATCAAGTGTCGTTTGACTAATCAATTTGTCTGAGGAAGGCCGGTCATCATTGCCGCGTGCAAACTAATAATGCACTCATGATTTTAGGTTGCATCATTTATCCCATTTTAATTAACTCGCTTTGTTTATTTTTGTTTTTTGTTTCAATATTCATGTCTACTATATGCTCCCCAGGAAAAAAAAAATCAAGAAACTGACCTCCGCGTGCTCAAAACACAAAAAGCCAAAAATCGCATAAGCATTCGCATGGAGATAACGATATGGTAATCAGGACTACATATTAATAAACGAATCCTCTCTCTCTCTCTCTCTCTCTCTCTCTCTCTCTCTCTCGTAAATAAAAGTTCAAAAGCCATACAAGCCATATTGCAAAGAAGCTCTCCGTCTCATTCAAAAGCCATACAAGCCATATTGCAAAGAAGCTCACCCTCCAGACGGAGAGAGAGAGAGAGAGAGAGAGAGAGAGAGAGAGAGAGAGAGAGATACGGAGCTGCAAGTATTGAAACTCATCTTGACAGCGTTCACGGTCGCGTTCCTGAGTGCTGTGATTCGAACTCTTGACGTCTTGATACGGTGGCCGCAGAGGCTACGGTCGAAGCTCCGGGAACAAGGCGTCCGAGGCCCTCTGGGTTCTTTTCTCATCGGGAATCTCCGCAAGATAAAGAAGGTTCAATCACATTCCACCACACCCTCAAAATCACCATCACGAGAAGATCAACAAGCCATAACGCACAACCGCTCCTGCAAGCTCTTCCCATTCCTGGATCGCTGGAGACAACAATATGGTAATCAATTAATTGATCATATCGCACTCAGTTGCAATGAGATTTGTCTTTGGTTAATAAACAATGCAATTTTTTTGGGGGGGCATTTAGGGACTGTTTTCATGTTCTCGATGGGGACTCTGCAGATCCTGTACGTGTACGATGTGGAGGCAGTGAGGGAAATAAGCACTTGCATGTCGTTGGACTTTGGAAAGCCTTCTTACCAGCAGAAGGTGATGGGTCCTTTGCTTGGCCAAGGCATTTTGACCTCCAATGGCGCCAAATGGGCTCACCAGAGAAAGATTCTTGCTACTGAGTTTTACGTCGACAAAGTTAAGGTGATCTTAAACACACAGGCACTCTCTATTCGCACATAGACCCAAGGTTATTCCTTGAGAGAGAGAGAACATGCTTAACGCATCGAGCGCATGGCTGACGTGATGAAAGATAAGCAATCATAATGCATTCCAAGAAAGTGGTCATGTATCTGATGAAATGAAAAGATTTTTACATGGAATATTTTTGCTATGTCCAAATGGGACATGTCGCTCTCAATTAAAGAGGGCTTAAAGGGAGTTAGAGTCGCGACTTAAAATTTTCTCAGGCTAATGGATTAAGACTAAACTTAACTCGGGCCCTCCCAAGCCCTATTAATTCGCAACTTAGAGTTTAAGTTTTTAATATGCAAAAGTTTTCACGCTTGAAGTCGCCACTAATCTATTTTTGGTAGATCGATTAAAAACCTAAATAAAACATAAATAAGTATGTTTTATTCTTACGAACCAGAAATTCTAAGCTCGGGGATTTGCTTACGCTAGATCTAGTCTAACGCCCTTTGATATCTTTTTTTTTCAAAAAATGTTTTGCCAGAAGTTTGGATTCATTTTAACTTAGTCACAAGCATGTGAGGTGATCATACGGGTACGCAAACCATCAAAGTAATACCCAATAATCAAAACATTAAATAAATTGCAAGATTTAGAGAATTACTTACCTTGAAGCAACGTAAGCATCTACATTGTTAGCTAGAAAATCACATCAACAATTCTAATATGATTTCTAATTAACAATCAGTTCACTCAATATTTTTTTTTTGGATTTTCACTTATTTAAATGAAAGCTAACCTATATGTAATGACGTGCAAAATTAACATGCGATTAATGCAAATTAACATGCAAATTATATGATATGCGACAACGTGACATAATTCTAATGATGGACAAATAATTCATTTTTGGTAATTTCTAATGAAATTCGGAATTAAAAATTACTCAAATTAACATGCAATCTATTCTAGAGAAAATGATTTGATCTATCCTAAAGTGATTCTTTTTTTTGGGATTTTTATTAAAATTCGAAATTATTAAATATCCTAAATAATCCACTAAGATTAAAACAATCTTTAATTTAAACTAGGAAATACGCTACTCTAAATCCCAATTTAAATCAAATAATTATCTTATTCTTTTGGATATATTTAAGATTCCCTAAGCATGCAAAATTTCTAATTTAAATCCTAACTAACATTTTTTTTTATTTTCTTTATTCAAAAGGAAAACAATTAAACAAAGATAACAACCATGTTCAAACAATCCACGCAATCCGCAAGATTCTTCTTATCAAATTCAAATTAGGCAAAAAAATTAAACTAACGGTCATACCTATAGGGTTATAGATATCGACGGAAAGCTAATTTTTCAAATTTGGAAAGCAAATAAAATCTATTATTGTATTCAAGTGATTATGGATAAGGTAACGATTTTTTTTATTATCGCGTATCGTACGTTAGGGATAAGGTCGGATAGTCGTCCAAATACGTTACTCGGGCATTTTCAAATATTGTGGATATCACAAAATTACCCTAAGATATCTAGCTATCACCAAATATTCACAGAATATTCAAACATCCGAAAATTAAGAAACCAAATATTTTGAAAATATTGGATAACATCTTTACCTAATTTCGAGATATTTCCAAATTTGGACTCGCAGATCAGGATTGCGGATTGGGATGAGCGGTGGTGGGACGAAACGGCAACAGTGTTGCAGTGGTGTTCGCGGCACAGGCTGCTTCGCTATGGTGATGATGCTAAGCAATGGCGGTGGGTGGTTCGTCTAGCCGCGACGAGGCTCGCAACACGGGCTTGTCATGGCAATACGCGCTGAAGAGTGGTTCAGTGCGGCAAACTCGCAGTGAGATAACAAGGCAGGAACTGGCTGGTCAGCCTGCGACTCTTTGAAGAACTTGAACAACTTGGAAGACGGGAAGATGTATGATCGTGGTCTGTTTCAGAGAACAAAACCCAATGTATTTTCCTTTTATTATTCCACCCACACGTTGGAATGCTCTATTCACCAATCAAGCTCTCTCTTTTACTTTGACCATGCAACCCACCGCTTTGGCTCACGATTTTCTCTTGCACCTCTCTCGGCTGGATGCCTTTTCTTTGACCACCTAATGACTCTTAACGCTAAGCTGGATTGGACCTCCTAGGAGTTGCTCAAAACGGTGAAGCTTTGCGGGGGCCATTGGACTGAATTGTAGCGGCAAGGAGGCTGGCGTTGCTCCGAGTCTGCCGCTAGAGGCCGCTGTGTTTGTGATCAAAGCTTGCTGGTTGCAACAAGAACACTCAGAGAAACTTGTTATTCGTGGACTGGAATGCTGATTGCTCGTAGTGCCAGGGTTGGACAAGGTGGGGGTGAAGGGTCAAACTCGCTGGAAATTCGTCTGGGCTTTGCCACCGGAGCTGCTTGATTCGTCGGGGATTACTGCTGAAGGATTTTGTTGTGCAACCCAGCCCGATGTTGCTAGGTGTTGGAATTGCAGGAACAATGTGGGGGACAATGGCAACCTTGTTGACTTGTGTAAATCTGCAAGAAGAAAAGAAATTATCCCTCTCCAGCTGTTGTCCCTCCCTCACGTGCTCATTTTAAAATAACTATGATCTTGAAAATTATGAAAGCCCCTTAATTATGACGCATAGCCATAGATTTATATCGTGACCCTAGGTTAATTAATCGGGTTTCTTAGTCCTAATGGACTTAGACTTAGGCTTTATTATTTAATTTTATTTTAATTCTAAATGGGTTAAATTAATTCAGGTTGATTTAAGTTCAAATTAAAATAACCAAAACTTTTTAGACTTGTGAATTTCGGTCCCCAATCTCTTAAGTAAGCCAAGTGCTCGAGCTCGGTTTACACGATGAATTTTCAGCTTTCTCACCACCGCCGATCCGATACGGAATGCAGCTAACCTATATGAACTTAAACTATATGCTATGCAATTTTAATATTTTTGTTTATGGGTTAAAATTTAATTCCTAATTTTCTATGCAAATTATCACTAAATGGTCGGTCGAAATTTAGGTGTCAACAGCCAGTTGATTACCTAACACATCTTATTTTCTTGAAGTTTGGGTAGAGTTTGGTGAGCCATTCAGCCAAACCATACTAGAGTTTCAAGTGGCTATTTTTAATAATCTAGACACCGTTTGAATGATTATTTATGGTAATAAATCTCTGTGTAGGGTATGATAAACGTCATGGTGGAGTCTTCAATTACTTTGGTGAATTCTTGGAGTGAAAAGATTGAGAAGGAAGGAGGAGTTGCTGACATTAAGATTGACATCCACATGAGGAGCTGTTCTGGGGATGTGATCTCCAAGGCATGCTTTGGGAGCAACTATGCCAAGGGACAAGAGATTTTCTTGAAGCTTAGAGCTTTCCAAGAATTAATCTCCAAGATAGCCTTCACCTCTACAATCCCTGGATTTAGGTAATTTATTCAAATGAATTACTTGATAAAGAATCTTTTTATGGAAATTGAAAGTATCTTTAATTTGTGTACCAGTTGAAACAAAAAAACTAAAATTGCGCCCATTGCATTTTGGTTAATCAACGAAGCTATATTTTCCAAAGAAATGTCCATTATATAATTAATGTAGCAGCTAACTGGCCGCTAACTCCTATTAAAACTCTCTTATTAAGTGATTTAGCGATCTTTAATTGGTTATTCATCATTCCATGCATGCGTCCTATGAAGTAAGAGAGTTTGCACAAGAGCACATGAATGTATTATTCCTACACGAAATTAATTATTTCAGAGAATGAAAATAACTAACGAAAACATGGCGATTTCCTCCTAGATGCTTGCCAACCAAAAGCAACAGGGAAATATGGAAGCAGGAGAGAGACGTTCAGTCCTTAATCCTGAAGGTAGTGAAGGAACGAAAGGAAGCAACCTCAGAGAAGGACCTGCTTCAGATGATACTCGAAGGCGCTAAAAGCAGCGGCGATCCAGGACGCGGAGACATGACGGACCATTTTGTAGTGGACAACTGCAAGAACATCTACTTAGCCGGCTACAAGACAACTGCTGTCACGGCCTCGTGGACATTGATGTTATTGGCCTTGAATCCGGGATGGCAAGCCAAAGTACGCGAGGAGGTCAAGCAACTGTTGCGTGGTGGCCAATATCCCGATGCTGACATGATTCGGAAGATGAAAACGGTTTAGTTTGAAACTTTTCCTTTGTGCATTAGTCACTCGCACAACAAAAAACACATTTGGTCTTAGCAATGAAATGAACTTTTTCCGTTGTGAACACAGACTAATTAGTCCGAAACACGGTATTGATTGCAGTTGACGATGGCAATCAATGAGTCGCTACGTCTCTACCCACCTGTGGCCGTTGTCTCAAGAGAGGCACTTGAAGACATGAAGCTTGGGAACATCCAAGTCCGAAAAGGTGTCAACGTTTGGACCCTCACGGTGACCTTCCACCAAGACCCCAAGATCTGGGGACAGGACGCGGATCGGTTTGACCCGGAGCGGTTCTCGAATGGAGTCACCGGAGCGTGCAAGCTCCCGTACGCGTACATGCCCTTCGTGGTCGGGCCTCGCACGTGTCTGGGGCAGAAATTTGCGATGGCCGAGCTGAAAGTCCTCCTGGCCCTTATAATTTCCAACTTCTCCTTCTCAATCTCGCCCAAGTATAGACACTCCCCAGCTCTGAGGTTGGTCATGGAGCCTGAATTCGGAGTGGATCTTCTTGTAAGGAGACTCTGACCTTCAAAGAAGAATGTTGTTCTACATTTACATTTTTATAAGTGTTCTACTTGCCCTTTCTTGATCTTTGATTACTAGTTTTTTTCCCCAAATAGTCTATTCTGTGTTATTGTATTCCAATTGTAGTTTCAATTTTATATAAATTCTGCGCACCTTTTCTTTATATTGCCATCTTATTAAGGTAATTATCGTTAAATGTCATGCTATTAAGATTCACGTGTGAGGATTTTAACCTCAAAGAAATCTTGCATTTGGGATGTGATGTAATGTAGAGCAGATAGTATATATTAATTGACTCGCATTTAAATCGGTTTAATTTTTTGGTTGAAAGTGGATCTAATTGAATTATATGCTAATTACTAGGCGGTGATACTAGTCTTGCCGGAATAATTTACGTTAATCAACATGCTAGGCCCAATAGGATTCACATTGGGTAGAATCAGTGGAGCCACTAGCCTAACATTTTTAATATCTAGCAATTGACCGGCCTGTCAACTAGTTTCATTTGCCAAATTGTATAACCAATTTGGTTATTTTGACCAACATTAGCTTGATTATTGCCATTATTCCGACCTTGATTAGAAGATTCGTGCATTTGCATAATTCTTATAGGGGTTGACTACTCCGACCAACATTATTAGCATCAATAAATGGAGCAAGACTATAAACATACCCACTAAATGATCTTGGCCTAGATAGCGTGCATTCACAATATTGATGATGATTGGCTTGATTACATCAAATATATGACTCACAATATAATTGGCCATATCATTCTACTACTCTTTGAACATTCCTTTCATGGTTGACACCATGTTGGGATTTGGTGCACCCTCCCTCAACTTCTCATAAGTGAGATGTCTCTCAAAGTCAACTTTCTCACATTACTTATCTTCTGTTGTTCTTCCACCGGCACAAGCCTCAGAATGCGCAACAAGCTTGTCACCTGTTTGTGGCACCAGATTGTTGTTTCCAGTAGAATTATCGAACTCTTGTTGATAGTTGAATCTTGCCATCATAATCTCCTCAAATCAACAAAATGAGTTACATCAAGCATGCCAAAAAGACATTTCACCAAAAACGTCGATAAGTGAATCAATAAAGGTTGCAAATAGTTTTTTGTTGATTTTGGACATTAAAGTAAATGAAAAGGATTTTAAAAGTATGACAATGGGTAGAATCGTTGCCAGTGATGTAAAATGCAGTAAAATGAAGAAAAAAGATAAAGGATTGTTCCTTTTGTACTTTTGAATTTCTTATCATTTACTTTCTTGTCCAAAATTAATAAATGACCATTTGCAACATTTGCCGATTCACTTATAGGTTCATCTATATTTTCTAGGGATATTTAATCATTATTGGTGAAACAATTATTGTTATTATTACTATTATTAGTATATCAAAGTATATGGATTTCTTTGTCATATTCCTTCAATGATATGTTCATCAATTCTTAATGTGAGGTTATAACTTGAGACCATATCTCTCCATCAATTATTAAAATTCTCTTTGAATCAAGATTAAAAACAAAGTCATTATTGAACAATAAACTAATAAAGTGAAGCTTATGAACTTCTATTTTATCTATTTTGAGAAAACAATTTCAAATTAAGTGAGTTTTACATAAAAGTGTCGCGACCTAAAAAAATCGTGTTTTCGATCTTAGGCTAATGGATTACTAGATCAATTAAATTAATTAACCTAGCTCGAGTTCTCCCAAACTCTACCAAATCGCAACTTAGGTCCAATTATGAGCATGCAAATATTTTCAATGGGAGTCGCCACTAATCATTTAAGGTAGGTTGATTAGAAACCTAAATAAAATAGCGGGAGTACTATTTTATTTCTACGAACCAGAAATTATGAATCCGGGGACTTGGTTACGCTAGATTCCCTAACGCCCTTTCGGTACCAATTTCAAGAAAAATACCCAATTTGGCAATTTTGATAAATCCCGACTTAGAGTTTAAAGGTGCAGAAATTTTTATTTTCACTTATTTAAATGAAAACTAACATATATGTAATAACGTACAAAAATTGACATGCGATTAGTACAACCTAACATGCAAATTATATGTCATGCGACGACGTGACCTATTTCTAATGACGGGCATATTATTTATTTTTTGTATTTTTTTAAATAAAATTCGGAATTAAAAATACTAATTATCTAGACACGCAATTTTAAACTAAAAAAATTAACCTATTCTAGAGTGATCTTTTGGTATTTTTTTAAATCGAAATTCGAAATTAAAATCAAGTAAAAATAATAATAATAATAACCGCTAAATCTTTTGAATTAAGTTTCGATCTGAAGCCTGACAGATCGATCCTAAAATTCAAAATACCCGCTATGGAAATAACTCTATCTAAAGCCTGATGGATAGATTTATTTCCACGTGTGCGGTTGCGGATTAGGAAATTTTCCTAATCGATCACATCTTGAAAAATTCTCGATATCTTAAATATCTTGGATATATTCAAAAGATTTTGAAAATTCTAAATTCTATCCAAATTTGAAAAGTAATAGATATCCAAGATTTCAAAAGAAATAAAATCATAATTAGAATAATGCTTATTATCCAAATATGCAAAATTAGATATCAATAAGCACAAAATAGGCAACCAAATATTCAAATCAAATTGGGATAGGATAATTACCTGATTTGCAGATTTCTTTCCTAATTTGAATTTGCAGCGGATCGGGATTGCGGATCGATGGTGCGTCGATGCGTTGGGAGCGGCGGTGCACGAGCGATGGCGCAGCGTCGCACGAGCGATGGCGCAGCGTCGAGAGCAACGGCAGTGGTGTCTCGTCGGTGTTGCTCACGGTGGCCGGTTGGAGCAAGAAGTTATCTTGCGGCGTTCAAGGTGGCCACGAGGGAGAGCAGCACCGCCGGGGATAAACTGCAGAATCCTTTGGGCGCTGCAGAACAGCAGTGGCAGCGACTTGGGCACGGCGGAGGGGCGGCGCGGACGCAGCGGATGCACCCGTGCGCAACCGACTCTCTCTTTCTCTCCCTTTTACACTCTCTAAAAATTTGATTTCAAGTGGATGGACGTGTTGCAAAGCAGGGCAAACGAACATGTAGCTTCCGCCAATATGAACAGCTACAACCAAGACCAGAAAATTGGGAAACTCTGAACTGTGTAGCCACGCCTTGACGACTGGTGGATGCGAGGAGCTGAACAAACGCCGTTGGAAGCTGGACGGCAAAGAAACTTCTCGGCCACTGTGAGGTGTTCTCCGGCGATAATCCGGCCGGACAGCTCAGTGCACAGCTGGATGACGGTATCGCTCGTGGTAGACTCAACTGGGATGATTCGGAAGGAGCGTGGCCAAGGGCTTAGACGCCATCGGCTCGGGCAGCAGCACGTCAGGGGGTTTATGGCACAGCAACAGGCCACGATGACTCAGTGATGCTCAACCAGGTGACTTCACGGTTCATCAAGCAGCAACATCACGGTGGTTTGTCGTCACAGGATCGGCTCAAGGGAGCAGCCACGTCGATTGTGGCTGGAGAGCAGCAGCTCTGTGGCGGTGGAAGCAGTGGCTTGCGTCGGTGCTCAAGCAGGATGCGGACAAAAGTGGTTCGGCCTCGAGTCCTCCTCCTCGCTCTTTCTTTTTTCTCTCATGTGTGTCCTCTCTCTGAATTATTCGAGTGATCTCTGAATTCTGCCCTTATGATCATCCCATAAGCATGTATTTATAATGAAAACCTAGGTCAATTAGCCGGGCTTTTAGTCCTAACGGGCTTAGGCTTTAATTTAATTTAATTCTACGCGGACTGAATTAATTCGGGTTTTTCTTTGATTAAGCTTGATGGGCTAATTTAAGCTCAAATTAAAACAACCAAGCCCTTTTGCGTGTGATTTTCGGCCCATGCTTTCCGGGTGAACCAAGTCTCGTTCGATGCTCGAGCTCGATTCACGTGATGAATTTTAAGCTCGCTTGTCACCGCCAATCCGATGCGGAATGCAATTAATCTAAATGAACCTAAATTATATGTTATGCAATTTTAATATTTTTGTTTAGGGATTAAAATTTAATCCCTAATTTTCTATACAATTAACCACTAAATGATGTGCTAAAATTTAGGTGTCAACAGCTGCCCCTCTTTGAGTGGAGGCTCGCAGAGGTTTCGCTCAAAGATTGAGACCTAAATTTAAACTATGCAAAATGATGAATGATTTTTTTTTTTTAATGCAATGATGCATGATATGCAAATAATAAAGAACGTATGCTAAGGCTTCTCACTTCATGTAGAGCGGTGAAAGAGTCTTACATACGGATCGCACAAAAAGCATCCAAGTGAGGGGATGCTTTATAATGTTTTTAACTCCCTCGAACTCCAAACTTCTAGTCCACTGAAAGTAAGGTTCTCGAGGTACAGAATTGCCTATTTGTTACCTATAGTTTCCTACAGATGTGAAATAGCGCATGATATGAAGAAAGAATGGGACGTGTTGCCTATACCACTGGGCAATCACGAAAATGATCATGTCACCTCTTCCATTGGGTGAGCATGAGGTTTGTTGTGCCACCTATTCCACTGGGTGAACACGAACTGAGAAATTATGCTGCCTATTCTACTGGGCAAACATTAAAATGGAATGTGTTGTCTATTTCACTGAGCAACACAAAGAGAAACTATGCCGTCTGTTCTCCACTTGGCAATATCAAATGAGAAATTATGCCGCCGCGTACTCCACTTGGCGAACATGAAATAAGATGTTATGCTACCGCGTACTCCACTTGGCAACATAAAATGGGGTGTGCCGTGTACTCCACTTGGCAACACCAAGAAATATGTCATCTGTTCCACTAGGTGAACATATAAGAGACCATGTCTCCTATTCTGAAGAGAGAAACAATGAAGAATACTTAGCAAACGTACCTGAATTCTTCTTATGTTATGGGAGAGTCAATTGCATTACACCTGTTTTTACCTGAGAAAAGGTTAAACTAGCACATGCGCAGGGGCAAAGAAAACATATTTCATGAATCTGCCTGCATTACCAAACTTCACTGGGGAATTTATCAATAAGAACAACCATTTCGTCCTTTTGACAGTTTGATCACATTAGCATTACCGAGCTTCACTGGGGAATTTATCAATAAGAACAACAATTTCGTCCTTTTGACAGAATTTGATCACATCAAATGAGAGACCTTTGATCAGAAAGGACTTTCCACTCACTCTCAATGAAAGGCTTTTGACCCGACCTTTGATGCGGGTATAAGAATCACTCAAACTCTCTTCATCGTGCTTGACAAGGGTTCGGATATTCTCAAAATCAGTATAACTTGGCCAATCTGAGAGGTCATTATAAGGACTGAAATGAAGGCCTGGTCAATGGCTTAGCAAAAGGGATTCTTCGAGAGTAATGGCTTTGAAAGAAATGATATCACCAGCTGCTCCGGGTTTACAAGTCAGGAATGCTGTAAAAAATGAGATAGAAAAATCTTGCTCGCACTTCTTCGAGCAACATTTATAAGCATTTGAAATTCTACGTTAACTCAAGTGCCCTATTCTGAAGAGATTTCGGTAAAGGGTTGTAACGTAGATTCGGGTAGGTTTGAAATGGATGGCCTATTTCCATCAAAGGGGGTATTATGAACATGGAAATTGGTGATCATCCAATCATGCTACTAGTACCATTGATCTATCTCTAGCAATTGCTCCACAAATGAACCTTCAAATGGTCTTTTCCTTTAAGAATGCTCTTGCATATTGACTCAGTTTTCACCAAAGCCTTTCTTTCTCTCATCATTTTTTACTGGCATTGGCCTTGCTTTTACCAGGCACACTGCTTTTTCATGCCCCCTAGTTTTTTTTTTTTTTGACTTTTGACATATACTGTCTATAATGCATACATTGGCCAGCCACACTTTGGCTTGTTTTGACTGAATGACTAACATTTGGATTCTCGGGGTCTTCATTTTCCATTGGCGCTCCGAATATGCTGTGTGGATAGCGATGGTTTTTACCTTGCCCCAGTGTGAGGGATGATTACCAATTGGGTTCTTACGAAATGGAATTGCAGGCTCAAGTGGGTTAAGCAATGGATAAAGTGTGTAGGATAGCGAAAGAAATACTCTTCGTCATATCTAAGGCACTCAAGCTAACACAGAATTTGCATGCAGTAAATATACTTGAAGATTGATGCAAGTGAAAGCAAGAAAATTCTAATCATTTTGAACTTTCTAAGAAATCGCCCCAGTATGGGGTTATTCCTAACAGGGGTAACAAATGAAACTCCGTTCAAAGGGTTAAGCAAATGATAACCTGTAGTGTTTAGATAGAGGAAACGAATGCTTCTCATCATTTTGGTCGTCATACTTTTCATGAGATAATCTTTTACCTTGTTAGCACGGAATTTTCACTCAACTCACATTGAGGATTATTATTCAGGACATGTATGGAAATGGCTTGCCTTTCGTCATCTTGAAGTCTCTCATACAATATGATCGCCTCATTAGGACAGAAATAGATTGCCAGATCGAAAGCCTTCCTCAAACGAAGCTTAGTAACATAACAAGAAAATCAATTGATTCATGAAATTCTATCTGAGACAAAGTCAGAATGAGTACAAATCAAGTATAATACTTCTTCACAGAATCAGAATTAACTGGACTGGAAAAAACACGACCATCCATCTCGGCCAAAATCAAGGCACCTCCTGGAAGGACTTTCTTCACAATGTAGGGGCCGCCATAATTTGGAGCAAATTTTCCTTCTGCAAGAGGAACTATTGGCAATAATTTCCACAGGACAAGGTCGCCTACCTGAAAATGTCGAGGCTTGACTTTCTTGTTGAAAGATTTAGCAACTCGTTGTTGGTAGCACTGGCCATGACATATAGCTCTAAGCCTTGTCTCATCAATCAGGTTCAACTGGTCTAATCTCTGCTGGATCCAATCTGCTTCTGACAATTGTACCTGTGAAAGAATACGTAACGAAGGAATTTCAACCTCAACAGGTAAGACTACTTCCATACCGTACACAAGAGAATATGGAGTTGCCCCTGTAGATGTCCGGATAGAAGTCCGATATGCCATAAGTGCAAATGGTAATCTCTCATGCCAATCACAATAGTTCTCAGCTGTTTTAGCCAAAATTTTCTTGATATTCTTGTTGGCTGCTTCGACCGCTCCGTTCATCTGCGGACGATATGGAGAGGAATTCAGATGCTTGATCTTGAACTCCTTGAACAGATCATCCACCAATTTATTATTCAGATTCGACCCATTGTCAGTAATTATGGTCTCAGGTGCACCATATCGAGCAATGATGTCTCGACGAATGAACTTCATCACATTCCGTGCCGTCACTGACGTATAGGACATAGCTTCAATCCACTTCGAAAAATAATCGATAGCGACTAGGAAAAACCGATGTCCGTTTGACGCTTTAGGATTGATTGGGCCAATCACATCAATGCCCCACATAGAGAATGGCCATGGTTCAGACATCTGATGCAATTCATTCGGGGGAGTATTAATCTTGTCACCATGGATCTGGCATTTGTGACAACTTCGGACATGTTGAATGCAATCACTCTCTAAAGTGAGCCAGTAATAACCCATCCTCATTATCTTCCTTGCTAGCATATGACCATTCATGTGCGGACCGCATACTCCCTCATGTACTTCTAGCATCAAATGAACAGCCTCGGTTGAATCAACACACCTTAATAAGACCGAATCATAGGACCGCTTGTATAGACATTCTCCGCTCAAGAAGAACTTTGACGCCATTTTCTTGATATACTTCTGGTCAGATGCAGTACTTTTGTTAGGAAATTCCTGTGTTTAAAGATATGCCTTGATATCATGATACCACGGCTTGCCGTCAGACTCTTCTGTCGTGGCCATGCAATAAGCTGGTTTCTGTAAAACCTTTATCTTTAAAGGTTCAACTTCTAACCCACTTGTCACTCGTAGCATTGCCGATAAAGTAGCCAAAGCATCGGCAAAATGGTTTTGAGTCCTCGACAAGTATTCGAACGAAATGTCTTCAAATTCTTCCACTAACTCCTCTAAATAGGCGTGATAGGGCTGCAACTTAGCATTCCTAGTTTGCCACTTACCAACGGTCTGAAGAATAATGAGGGTTGAATCCCCGAACACCTTAAGTCGAGCTACTCCCATTTCGATAGCGGCTTGTAACCCGATGATGCATGCTTCATATTCAGCGATATTGTTCGTGCAAGGAAATATCAATTTTGCAGCCACTGGATAATGTTGACCGCCTGGGGATATTAAAACGGCCCCGATACCTGATCCTGATAAGTTTACGGCCCCATCAAAATACATGGTCCATACATACTCATCAATTGGCATGACTTTATCCTCTAACGGACCCAGATCCTCATTTTTCCCAGGATTTTCGGCCAGGACATCAGCTATTACTCGTCCTTTGACTGATTTTTGAGACAAGAATTGAACATTGAATTCTGAGATGAGAATCTGCCATTTTGCCAGTTTTCTAACCAAAGCGGGTTGATTGAGCAAATATTTGATGGGATCACATTCTGTTACAAGCAATATCTGATAATGCAAAGTGTATTGCCTCAACCTGTGTAGCACCCAAACCAGTGCGGCGCACGTTCTTTCTATTTCAGAATAGTTCATCTCAGAGGCGGTAAACTTCTTACTCAAATAATAAATTGCACGCTCTTTTCCATCCTCTTCACTTTTTTGAGCAAGCATAGCGCCTAAGGATTCACTGTGGATTGTAAGGTACAGTGTCAGGGGTTGCCCCGGTGTCGGCGGAACAAGCACCGGCGGATTCATCAAGTAGTGCTTAAGCTTGTCAAATGCCTGTTCACATTCTTCATCCCATCTAACCAGCGCATTCTTCTTGAGAAGTTTAAAGAAAGGCTTTGCTGTCTCAGATAGTTGAGAAATAAATCTGGCTATATAGTTTAGCCTATCCATTAAGCCACGAATTTCCTTCACCGAAGAGGGAGATTTTATTTCACAAATGGCCTTCACTTTTGACGGGTCAATCTCAATCCCTTTGTTACTGACAATGAAGCCGAGTAGTTTGCCAGAGGCTGCCCCGAACACGCATTTTTCCGGATTAAGGCGCAATTTGAACTTGCGAAGCCTGTTGAATAATTTCATTAAGGTTTCTATGTGATCTTCTCCACGCCGAGTTTTTGCAATCATGTCATCAACGTAGATCTCAATCTCATTATGCATCATGTCGTGGAACAACGTGACCATTGCCCGTTGGTAAGTTGCTCCAGCATTTTTGAGACCAAAAGGCATCACCTTGTAGTGAAATGTCCCCCATGGAGTGGTAAATGCTGTCTTCAACTTATCATCCTCGTTCATCAAGATCTGATTATAACCTGAGAAACCATTCATGAAGGAAAATAATTCGAACCCGGCTATGCTATCCACAAGCACATCAATGTGTGGGAGTGGAAAATCATCTTTAGGGCTAGCTTTGTTCAGATCTCGGTAGTCAATACAAACTCGAACCCGTCCATCTTTCTTCAATACTGGGACTATATTAACGACCCATTCTGAATATTGGGTAGTCTCAATAAATCCCACGTCAAGAAGTTTCATGACCTCTTCCTTGATCTTGTTTGCTAGCTCTGGCTTAGCTCTTCGTGGCCTTTGCTTTACGGGCTCAATCGAAGGATCAATCGGTAGACAATGTTCTACGATCGATCGATCGAGACCCGGCATGTCAGTATAAGACCAGGCAAAGATGTCTTGATAATCCTTCAACAATTGAGTCATGCGTTTAGCCACATCTTTAGGGAGGCATGCCCCAATCTTCACTTCTCTAGGATTCTCCGTGTCGCCAAGATTGATCACCACGGTTTCTTCAACAGTTATAGGCTTGGATTTCTCATGGGTTTCCAAGTTCCGTTGTATTTCTTCATCATTCGGATCAGAATCGTCTAAGTCATCAGATTGATTTGCATCACATATATGAGGATCCATGATTCCCGTCCCTTCACATGCCTCGAGATTAATCCTGAAACATAAAGGAAATGGATCAAAAAGACAAGACAGGGCTTAACCACATGCAATTTTCGAAAATTGATCATTGCTTTTTGAAATTCATTTTGCTTTTGAAGATCTCGAGACAAGAATTCTTGAGAAGCCCAACCCTCAGTTCTTATCGTAGATGACAAACTTTTTCAATCGTTGGTTATCGTCATCGGGTTGGTTTGGGGTACTTCAACAAGATTCAAAATAATAAAAACTTCTGTAATTTTATTGATATCGAATCAATGAATTACATCTTATTGGATTGAAAAACCTAAGGGCAACATGAATTGAAATGAAAATCGAAAACAATAAAGATTCCCACGCAGGGGAGATACGAAAACTGGAAATAATTACTCTTGAGGGCCAGCGCCCATCCCTTCAAGTGGTCCTTCAGTGATTACACCAATGGAGGTCTCAGCAAACCAACCAGTGAGGTAGGGTATACCATCATTAAAGTCAAAGTCGACCACCCTCGACTCCGACTTCTTGAAAATACAAGGTGGCTGATCATCTTCAGAATCATCAAACAAACTGACCAAAATCGCTTTACCATGCTTCTTAGGAGAGTTAGTTAGGGCTGGTGGCGACTTAGGAAAGATAAGCCCAAGATCATCCTCAGTAGGGCTCGACTTTAAATGCTCATATCCCCCCACTACTTCAGTTGGGCGAAAGATGTGGTCAATAGGAGGTGGTAAGGGACTTTGACCTACTCCTCTTTGGCCTCTGCAACAACCGAGGTCTTGTTCGCGGCTTCCCGACCCATGATATCCCAAACCAGCTTTGTGGGATTGTCCATTTGTCTCAATCGGGGCACGAATGCCTTGACCTTCTTTCCCAAGACCTTGACCTGGCTTAAAACCATTACCGACCATGACCTTGGCCACCATGATAGTTGCATTAGAAACTTCTGGAGCCGGCAACGGCATATCAGAGGAAGCTTGAACAACTTGAACTATCTCAAATGAATGATAGCTATCCTCCTCAACATGATCGGGCTCCATGTATGGGACCGATGTCGCGTTGAAGATTTGGTGATCTTCTTCTCCATAAATTGTAACCAACTTTGCCTCAGCGACAAACTTGATCTTCTGATGCAAACTGGAGGGCACTGCACCTGCATTGTGGATCCATGGCCGCCCTAACAAAAAATTGAAAGCAGAAGGGATATCCAGCACTTGAAAAAGAATATCGAACACCGAAGGTCCGATTTGCAGCTCTAAGTTAATCTGGCCTATCACATCCTTCTTTGCTCCATCAAATGCTCGAACAGAAGTCTTGGCTGCTTGCATGGTAGATGGCTTAATGCCTAGCTTTTTTAAAGTAGCCAACGGGCATAAATTCAAAGCTGACCCGTTATCAACAAGCACCCTAGCCATGTGAGTCTCATTGTACTTCACTGATATATGAAGCGCTTTATTATGACCACGTCCTTCAACTGGGATTTCCTCATCAGAAAATGCTACTTGATCCTTGAGGAGGATCGTCCCGACAAACCCCTCTAGCTTATCTTCTTCAATATTTTCGGGCACATGAACCTCACTCAAAACCTTCATAAGAGCACTCCGATGCTTTTCTGATGTCTGAAGAAGTTCCAACAACGAAACTTGTGCAGGCAACTTTCTCAACTGATCAACCACGCTATATTCACTAGCCTTGATCACAGCTAAGAATTCTTTCGCTTCTTTCTCGGCCACTGGCTTGACAGGTGGATTATCAGCATAAGTTCGCCCCGATCTTGTTATCAGATCAACATTGTATGACCATGGAACCATCTTGTCACTTTCATAAGCGTAAGGCTGAGGTGATGCCAGCACCGATACTTCAGAAGCATAAGGTATAACGATCCCGAGGTCATCATCAGAGGCATCCTCAAGAGGGGGCATGTCAATTAGCTCAGGATCCAACTTAACTTGTTCATCGGTTAGCATTGCGAGTTCTTCATTCCAGTCAATGATGACCTGAGATATAGTAGCCACTATCCCGAATTCATCAGCCATCCCAATCATTCCCTCTCTTACCAACTCATCCACCTTCTTTTCTATTTCACCGAATGATACCATTTCACCGGTCGAAACATAACCAGCTCGGACTAAAGCGTCAAACATATCTTCGAAAGGGACCCTGAAGTCTTGAACTCGCTCGACCGCCGGACCAAGGACAACATTTGCACTGCTCGAATGATCAGGAAGTGGATTGTTCTGCACATTGGGCTTACCGGCTGGCTGTAGTGCAAACGCTCCAGTCTCGAGTAGATCCTGTACTCGATGTTTGAGTACTTGGCAGTCGTCTGTCGAATGTCCCACCTCACCTCTATGGTAATCGCATTTCTTCGATGGATCGTATCGTGCAAAGCCGGCAGCGTTAGATCTTTGTGGCTCCGAACTCAGCAAATTTTTCTTCCTTAGCACTGCTAGTACCTGAGATAACGTTCCAGGAAGTGGAGTAAATTGGCGAGCTTTGCGCTGCGGGCGTGGGTCTTGCCGGCCTTGCTGCACATAAGAGGTCGGCTGCTTGGTGGTAAATTGTAGTTTCGGGGCCTGAGCTGGCGTCTTCTGTACATAAGTCATGTTGACTTCAGAGGCATGCTCTTTGTCTTTCTTACTAATAAATCTCTTGCCTGATGAACCCGACTCACTGTACCATCCTTTCTTGAGCCCAGATTCAATCTCCTCACCCATGGCTATCAGCTGGCTAAAAGATTGGACGGCCGTCACTAACATTCGTGAACGAACCGGCTGTGGTAGAGTGGACACAAATAACTTCATTAAGTCACGTTCTGAAGGTTCAGGCATGATTTGTCCCGCCATGTTCCTCCAGCGAGTGGCATACTCCTTTAGAGTTTCGCCCTTTTTCTGCTCAGCTCTTTCCAGGTCTTCTCTTGTAATAGTGACATCGAGATTGAACTTGAAGTGTTTGACGAAAAGATTTGCCACTTCTTCCCACGAGTCTTTCCGGTTGATCTGGTGGTTGGTATACCACCTCATTGCAGCATCCTTCAAGCTTGCTTGAAAGGTTTGAATCATTAAAGGTCCATTAGAAACATATCTGTTCATGAGCCCCTGGTACATCTCGATGTGCTGAATTGGGTTCGAGGTGCCATCATACTTCTCGAAGGCTGGCATTTTGAATTTATCGGGCACTTGGACCCGAGTAAAAACAGACAAATCAACAGGCGGAAAACTTTGAGTTCCCTCTACTTCACGTAATCTCTGGTCGAGCTTAGCCAGCAATTTAGCATTTTCATCATTGGGGGGTGGATGAAGAACATCAGCCGCCGGAGACGCACTAGTGTTAGTCAAAATGACATCGTCCAGTTGAAAGGTTGGATTAGTATTCACTGCAGGAGCTTTGTCGAGGCGGAGACCTTGACGAGTTGGAGGCGGAATCTCCGATTGAGAGATAGCATTGATCTGTTGTTGCTTGGCCATGAGATCACTCATCATTTTGGACATAGCAGCCGTGATCTGCTCATTGATTGTATTCATGTGTTCTTTCAGCTTTTCGTCAATCATGGCCGCAATCTCAGCTTGATTGACCATCCTTCTTTTGATCACCGATCGAGTATTATGAGGATGAGGGGGATCCGTGGCAAATTACCTACAAAAGTAACGATTGAATGAATACAACAAGTAAGAATAACGAGTCGGTCCATGACATCCTCAAGATGAAATTTCTTTCAAAAGACCAATTCGTCCGGTAAATCCCGAAATTCCAAATTGCTTCATTCAATAAAAACTTGGACTAATTCCAAAATTTACAAATTATAACTTAACGTTTTTCATTGAATTGCTCAGAATGGAAAATGTCTCGACATCTATTACCAGAAAACGTTAATAGCAAGCTAACATTTCCTCCTAAAAAAAAAAAAAAACTCCCTAAACCAAACAAGAAATCAAATGGTCTTCCTCTTTTTAGAGGCTACATGATCTATAGACGAATGGGCCTTCAAGGCACGCCGTAATCGTGCATTCTCTTCAGCCAGAGCATCTGCCTTATCCTGGGCCTTCATCGCCTTTTTTTCGCTGATTTTGATTTGAGTCTGAAGGGTATGCCGTACTGTCACGACCGGGATCTTCGGGAGTATCTCAGCAGGGATGGTATGATACTGAACATACCGGTCCGTGGCAAAGTGACGCTTCATTCTTCCAGTGGGCTCATCTGCGGGCCAAATCAGCTTCTGAGTGGAACAATTCTGCCAAGCCTCAGAATGACGCCTAAGCTCGACTCTGTAGGACTCGCCTTTCTCGAACTGGACTTGAAATTCATTGGGCCTGAGTGGAGGTGGGACATCCTGTAGAACTCGAAATTGACGTGTAACCCGAAGGGGCTGATAGCAGGTTGCCCCATAAATGCCCATCAAAGGTATGGGCTTCTGATCGCCATGGTATAGTCGAGCCTCGACCTCCCGAAACCACACAGCTTGCCAAAGGAAAATCTTAGAGTTTGGATCTTTGAACAGATGGACCCATTGCGTATAGTGCAAACTCTTAGTTTGATCTTGTATTTGTTTGAACCTTAAAATAGGGTTATCGGTCATGCCCATTTCAAATACAGTCATATCTTCCCCAAATTGAGAAAGGTGTGAGAAAAGCCAGATTTGTAAAAGCTCAATCGGGGCTCGAAAAGTTCTATCTTTTCCTTTCTTGAATCGTGTTAGAGATATGAAAGTCTATGCTAGAATTGTGTTTATAAAACTAACTCCACCACATATTAGTTTTACCGTCCAAGCTATGACAGGATCAATAGCATTTTGACGGAATGGAAAAATGATGAGTCCAAAAAAAGCTAAGATAAAAATTTTAGATCTCATGAGGACAGAGTTATTTTCAAAACATTCGATAAGAAAAGATAATGGGCATACTTGACAATTACCCCTTAGCACTTTTTCAATTTCCTTTTTAGTCAAATTCAAAAATTCAGCAAGCACTACCACAGGATCTACCTTAATGGGTGGTTCGACTATATCCAACTCAATCGATTTTCCAATGGCAATACTGTATTCTTCCAGAGTCGGTGTGAGCTCAAACTTACCTCCCAACACAAATGTAGTTGTCTCGGGACACCAAAAATGAGCGAATGCCTGCATGATCCCGCTCTGAACATCTATGTCTAGAATTGGCAGCATGAATCCAATGCGTTTGAGAACGTACTGCTGACCATCTAGCTTCAACTGGCTCCATAGCTTCTTGAGCTCCAGCTTCGGAGTAGGCACGAAACGGATATCAAGGCGACCCATTCTTATATAGATCACGTGCCAAATGACTCAACCTAAATCATGGACCGACTCAAAATAAGATGAGGAAAACCAAAGATAAAGCTCGAGAAATTACCGTCTTTAGGAAGAAAATGTCAATCACAGAGACATGCACATGAATCGTGAGTTTAAATCTTAATCTATCTATCCTAATGGCTTTTGCAAAGTGAAATGATGAACGGAACGACGCGTCGCAGCCTCGCGTACAATCGTCATGACTAGTCGCAGCCTCGCATACAATAGTCATGACTAGTCGGGTCCAATCACTTCGGCTTGGTTCGGTTGACAAGGGCAACCCCCATGCGTTGTAGTCTCACGTGCATGAAGACGACCCTTGAGCCATTTTTTGGAAAAATTTTCGGGATTCAAATGGGATAACCTTTAGCAAAGCCTTACCGCCATGGTTAAAGAATCACCTAAATACCATCTTAAAATTATGGGTGTGACCCAGGTCCGGTCACAGGTTGTGTGTGGTGTAGTGCAAATACTGTAAATCATGCACAACAATTATATTCAACCATCACTTCAATAGTACGAAAATTAAACCAAATTCCACTCCACCAAACCTGCAAAACAAAGGGTTAGCCAATCACTACTCCCCTTATAACTCCCATCCTGCAAAAACATTTAACACCTAAAAAATGAGAATTCAATTAAATTTTGCCAAATCGAGTGATTTTTGTTTGAAATTTTTTTTTTTGGCCTAAGTCCTCCTTAAATTTTCAAAAAAATGCAGTTTATCCCCAGCGGAGTCGCCAAGCTGTCGCGACCTAAAAAAATCGTGTTTTCGATCTTAGGCTAATGGATTACTAGATCAATTAAATTAATTAACCTAGCTCGAGTTCTCCCAAACTCTACCAAATCGCAACTTAGGTCCAATTATGAGCATGCAAATATTTCCCCAGCGGAGTCGCCAAGCTGTCGCGACCTAAAAAAATCGTGTTTTCAATCTTAGGCTAATGGATTACTAGATCAATTAAATTAATTAACCTAGCTCGAGTTCTCCCAAACTCTACCAAATCGCAACTTAGGTCCAATTATGAGCATGCAAATATTTTCAATGGGAGTCGCCACTAATCATTTAAGGTAGGTTGATTAGAAACCTAAATAAAATAACGGGAGTACTATTTTATTTCTACGAACCAGAAATTATGAATCCGGGGACTTGGTTACGCTAGATTCCCTAACGCCCTTTCGGTACCAATTTCAAGAAAAATACCCAATTTGGCAATTTTGATAAATCCCGACTTAGAGTTTAAAGGTGCAGAAATTTTTATTTTCACTTATTTAAATGAAAACTAACATATATGTAATAACGTGCAAAAATTGACATGCGATTAGTACAACCTAACATGCAAATTATATGTCATGCGACGACGTGACCTATTTCTAATGACGGGCATATTATTTATTTTTTGTATTTTTTTAAATAAAATTCGGAATTAAAAATGCTAATTATCTAGACACGCAATTTTAAACTAAAGAAATTAACCTATTCTAGAGTGATCTTTTGGTATTTTTTTAAATCGAAATTCGAAATTAAAATCAAGTAAAAATAATAATAATAATAACCGCTAAATCTTTTGAATTAAGTTTCGATCTGAAGCCTGACAGATCGATCCTAAAATTCAAAATACCCGCTATGGAAATAACTCTATCTAAAGCCTAATGGATAGATTTATTTCCACGTGTGCAGTTGCGGATTAGGAAATTTTCCTAATCGATCACATCTTGAAAAATTCTCGATATCTTAAATATCTTGGATATATTCAAAAGATTTTGAAAATTCTAAATTCTATCCAAATTTGAAAAGTAATAGATATCCAAGATTTCAAAAGAAATAAAATCATAATTAGAATAATGCTTATTATCCAAATATGCAAAATTAGATATCAATAAGCACAAAATAGGCAACCAAATATTCAAATCAAATTGGGATAGGATAATTACCTGATTTGCAGATTTCTTTCCTAATTTGAATTTGCAGCGGATCGGGATTGCGGATCGATGGTGCGTCGATGCGTTGGGAGCGGCGGTGCACGAGCGATGGCGCAGCGTCGCACGAGCGATGGCGCAGCGTCGAGAGCAACGGCAGTGGTGTCTCGTCGGTGTTGCTCACGGTGGCCGGTTGGAGCAAGAAGTTATCTTGCGGCGTTCAAGGTGGCCACGAGGGAGAGCAGCACCGCCGGGGATAAACTGCAGAATCCTTTGGGCGCTGCAGAACAGCAGTGGCAGCGACTTGGGCACGGCGGAGGGGCGGCGCGGACGCAGCGGATGCACCCGTGCGCAACCGACTCTCTCTTTCTCTCCCTTTTACACTCTCTAAAAATTTGATTTCAAGTGGATGGACGTGTTGCAAAGCAGGGCAAACGAACATGTAGCTTCCGCCAATATGAACAGCTACAACCAAGACCAGAAAATTGGGAAACTCTGAACTGTGTAGCCACGCCTTGACGACTGGTGGATGCGAGGAGCTGAACAAACGCCGTTGGAAGCTGGACGGCAAAGAAACTTCTCGGCCACTGTGAGGTGTTCTCCGGCGATAATCCGGCCGGACAGCTCAGTGCACAGCTGGATGACGGTATCGCTCGTGGTAGACTCAACTGGGATGATTCGGAAGGAGCGTGGCCAAGGGCTTAGACGCCATCGGCTCGGGCAGCAGCACGTCAGGGGGTTTATGGCACAGCAACAGGCCACGATGACTCAGTGATGCTCAACCAGGTGACTTCACGGTTCATCAAGCAGCAACATCACGGTGGTTTGTCGTCACAGGATCGGCTCAAGGGAGCAGCCACGTCGATTGTGGCTGGAGAGCAGCAGCTCTGTGGCGGTGGAAGCAGTGGCTTGCGTCGGTGCTCAAGCAGGATGCGGACAAAAGTGGTTCGGCCGCGAGTCCTCCTCCTCGCTCTTTCTTTTTTCTCTCATGTGTGTCCTCTCTCTGAATTATTCGAGTGATCTCTGAATTCTGCCCTTATGATCATCCCATAAGCATGTATTTATAATAAAAACCTAGGTCAATTAGCCGGGCTTTTAGTCCTAACGGGCTTAGGCTTTAATTTAATTTAATTCTACGAGGACTGAATTAATTCGGGTTTTTCTTTGATTAAGCTTGATGGGCTAATTTAAGCTCAAATTAAAACAACCAAGCCCTTTTGCGTGTGATTTTCGGCCCATGCTTTCCGGGTGAACCAAGTCTCGTTCGATGCTCGAGCTCGATTCACGTGATGAATTTTAAGCTCGCTTGTCACCGCCAATCCGATGCGAAATGCAATTAATCTAAATGAACCTAAATTATATGTTATGCAATTTTAATATTTTTGTTTAGGGATTAAAATTTAATCCCTAATTTTCTATGCAATTAACCACTAAATGATGTGCTAAAATTTAGGTGTCAACAAAAAGTATTCTCATTTCCATTTTCATCTGAACATATTTCTTTAATTAGATAAAAGCTATACTTAAATAACTGGATTTCAAAAGAAATTTGTCTATTAAGTTGCAATTTATTGTCATAAAATTTGCTGAATTAAATGGACTATATCACTTTTCTGACCAATAAAAAAACTATATCACTTTAATAATTCTTGTATTTGCTTGAATGAAAGGAACTATATTGTTTAACAAGAAAAAAAAATTATTTGAGAACCTATTTTATTCCTAGTTTGATATGTTTTGCTAAACGAAATAGACTAAGTAATTCATTCTTAGTAAGATAGATCCGGTTGAATTAATTATAGTACTTCATTTCAATAATAATTGTATCATTTAAGTGTATAAGTGTATGTTAATAAATTATGTTTAAGAAACTCTATATCCTTTATAGAACATATTTATTTGGTATACTCTCTTGTCCTTTCTTTCTAATTTAAGCTCAATAAAAGATGCATATTTTTGGATGACAAGATCAGTAAGCTAATCACCAATTGTTTGTGTGGCCACGTGGAAAAGCTATGCCTTGTGTCTTGCCACATGGCCAGTTACAAAAGTAAAGTGAAATGTCACTCTTAAGTTTATTAAGGGCATGTTTTGTTGCGTGAAAAATTTTTTCGCGAATTAGTTTTTTTGAACTTTGATGCATTTGATTTGCCAAAAATGATTAATTAATGGAAATCCATTTACGGTTAAAGAAAATATGTATACTTAAAGTTAGTGTTGACATCAAAATAAGAATCGGCATAAGTGCCGAATATGCTTCAATGCCGAATCTAGCGTATAATGGAAATTAGCCATCTTCCGAAACACGTATGGACCAAATTTGGCAACATGCTGAGAAGCAAGTAAGCATGGCATGGTATCCCGAATTCGGTAAGTGATGAAAATATGTATATTTACCGAAATATGAAGAGTTATAGTTCGGGACGTTGGAATATTTATGCTTCATGACAGCGATCCTTTTTCGGGAGGTTCACACTTTGGGAATACACTGAAGAATCACAACCTAGCCACGACAGCAATAAGTTATGAACAGAAGTGAAGATAATGAGCACTAGCATATTATGGAAGGTTACTGGTCCAGATTTGAAATCATCTCAGCGGTTGAGATCAAGTTTTGGCGGACAATAAAACTGGAAACATATGTAGAAAAGGCAGTTATTGGAAGCGCCAAAATATTCAAATTTTGAAAACATGAAAGTAACCAACGAGCAGTTGCAAGATATGAGGAGATACAAATACTCAGATGAAGCAAAGAAAAGAAAAAACGACAACAAAAAGAAAAACCACTCAAGTTTATCTGCACTTTAGTTTCCTATGTATCTTTACTTCCTGTATTTACAGTTTCATGCATCCTTAGTAACTTTCCAGTTTCTTACAGTTTTCATAGGAGTATTGTAACATAGCTTGAAACTCTGTTGATCCCAAATCCGTTTTCAACCTATATGCTTTTCATCCATTCCATATAATCATGTTCCAATTTCCATCTATTCCATACAATCCTGTGTTACACTTTATTTTTCGCCATAACTCTCCTAGTAGTCAAATCACAGAACCTACTTTAATAAAAAAATCGAAGGCAGAAGTTTCGGTAAAGGATATTCCTCGTGAAAACAAGCGAACATCTTTTTGGCACGCCCAGTGGGACTCGCGTGGTAAGATTTGGAGAAATAGTGAAAACCAGACAATCTTAAGGAATACCGGTGGATAACATCAACAATCCAGTTGAGGGGACACGTTCTAAGCATTATACGGCTAATCAAGTAGATGAAAGTGCCGATATTCCTCGGCAATTAACTGAAGAACAAGCCCGCGCGTTGGCATCAGATAATACCTTGGTAGCCACGATGAAAAGGCTGTTTGAAGAGCAGCAGAACAAGCTTACCAACCATATAGTGCGACATGTGACAGATGTGATAAAACCCATGGTGGTCAATGTTATAAATGAGGTAATATCACGTCCTAGTTCATCTTCTCAAGTTCTGCCCTTTCATGTAAATCCTCTTGGGGGGCAACATTGTTACCACCAACTTCGAGACCTCTTCATGTAGGGTATAATTGCAATGGATGATCAAATTCTCAACCTCCTGTTAAAATTATACCAAGGCCAGAAAATCCTACTCCTATAAATCTAGTGAATGGTGTGAGTACTTATAATTTTCCTCAAAATGTACCGAATGATGCTAATTTGGTTAATCCCATGGTCACAAATGCACCACCAACGATAAATATACCTCCACCAGTAAGTATGCCTAATGATGATCATAGTAGACCACTTGGGCCTCAACCGTATCCTCATGTGATAGAAAATCCTCTTTATAGGCCACCACCACACGTTAATTTTAACATGGAGCAGCAAAGGGTGAATCGACCTCAACAGTTTGATCCTAGGGATCAAGATCCTTGATTAGGTCAGCAAAATTTGAGGCCATGGAACCCATAGAGTTGCAGAGTTGGTAATGCAATAGTTAGGAGCAGAGAGAGGATTGCCAAGGCCAGAATATAGGAAGCCACATCTCGATTGGATTGATAACATACCATATCCAAGGGGTTTCAAGATGCCGGACTTTGTTGTATTTACTGGAGAGGAAGATCAGTCAACCGTGGAACATGTGGGTCGATTCTTGGCATAATGTGGAGAAGCTGGAACTAACAAGTATCTAAGGTTAAGGTTATTTCCATTGTCTTTGTCAAGAACAACGTTTACTTAGTATACAAATTTACCTACGAATTCTATTCAAACATGGGCTGAGATGGAGAGACAGTTTCATTTGCAGTTTTACCGAACGGTACCAGAGGTAACGGTAGCCGATTTGGCCAGGATGTATCAGTATAATACCGAAACAGTGGATCAGTTTATTGCTCGTTTCAAGAAATCTAGAAACCGATGTTTAACATCACTTACTGAGAAAGAGTTCACAGATTTGGCTTTTAACGGCTTGAGGTTTAACCTTAAGGAAAGATTTGAAGGACAAGTCTTTGACGATCTCTTTCAGTTAAACGTCCGAGTTTCTAAGTATGAATACTTATTGAAGGAGAAAGATAAGAAACCGAATAAGGACAATCGGCAGGCAGTTGCATTTGCTGAAAGTACCGAATATGCAGAGATAGCCGAAGAGGAGAATGAGATAGCCATAGCAACTATGGTATTAAACAAACCATATGTGTGCCCAACACTTAAATCGGCCAGAGTGAGAGATGTATCCAAGTTCAAGGCTAAGGAGACAAATAACTATTCCTTTGATATCTACAAGTTAGATGAAATATTTGACCTACTGTTGAAAGATGGAATGATCAAATTATCCGAAGGACAAGTAATCCCATCAAAGGAAGAGATAGCAGATAAGAAATATTGCAAATGGCATCACTCTACAACTCATGATACGATAAATTGCATTGTGTTTAGAAAGACAATCCAAGAGGCAATTCGTCAAGGCAAGATTAAATTTGCCGAAGACAAAGGCAAGGCCCTAATGGAAGTAGATACAGATCTTTTCCCGAAAATGATCAGCATGGTTAATATACGAAAGACGACAAATAATGACAACAAACAATGTTGTACTCGCTGTCACCAGGAGCTAACTCGGCAAGATCGGGAGTCAAATCAGGAGTTTTTCAAGTTCCAAACCATGAGGGGAACAAGAGAAAGATACAGATCGGGATCATTTGTTCGCAGGACAGGTGGACCACGGGTAAAATCTGAGATTGTAACTGCCGAAAATTCGTCGATACGAGTAAGAGAAGAGAAAATTTACCCAAGACAGACAGCACAGGTGCTCGAAAGAAAAGATGCTGGTCATAGGCATAAAAAGAAGAAATATCATGGGTCATCTCAACTAGCACCCCCAATTCGGGAGTCAATTGCGCAAATTCATGAAGTTAACGAAACATTATCGAAGCCTGCAAAGAAAAAGAGTTTATGACAACGATATAAAGAAGGTGATCCCAAAGTTGGATTGCTTGGAGAACCTAGTAGGAAGTTTGACTATATGGTCTCTTATGGAAATATGGACGATTATCCATCTTCATCATTGCCAGTTGAGCCAACCGGTTGGAGAGATGAATTTGATGATCCACCACTATTTAAATCTCAGGAAATCCACAGAGAAAAAATGGTTAAGGTGCCCCATAACCCTCCCGAAGGAAAATGGTCAACAGTTAAATCACCAGGACATGCATCTTATAGAACTATTAAGAGACATTCCCAGAGAATAAGAAATAGGCAAAGGAATTTTGAGAATAGCCAAGCTAAAGGTATGGTAAGGCAAGGCTTACCTTTCACATCTGTCAGCAGGAAAGGTAATTGGGTCTGGAGAAGAAATCCTGATGAAAAAAATTGGAGTAAGCCAGAACCAGGTGATTCGGGAAGTAACTTTTACCTTGAAAAGAAAAAGGAGAAAGAGGTTGCTCAGGTTTCACAAACAATTAATTTTGGGCAGATTACTGTAGCTTTCAATTCAAAGCAAAAAGGGAAGGTGGAACAAAAAGATTTGGATCCTAAATGGTCACAAAAAGATGACAGAAGTTACCAAACTGGCTATTCCAAGATATTGAAGAACTATGGTTCTCCAGTATGGATAAACATGGTCCACGCTAGATTTCCAGCGAAGTATGGAACTAATTTGAGTGTGGAAGAAGATATCGAACATATTTCAGAAAAAGAAACAGCCATGGCAGAATTTCGGTTTCCCGACAAAGAAACCATCAAGTTTGATAAGGTACCTTTTGAAAGAGCAAAACATTTAAGATCCTTGATTGTTTCAGGAAGAGTTAATGGTAGACCTGTCGGTAAAGTCTTTGTTGATGCTAGAGCCACTTTGAACCTCATATCTTATAAATACTTCAAGAAATTAGGGAAAGATGATAATGATATCATCCCATCTAATGTTGAGTTATCTGATTTTCTTGGGGAAGTTACCGAAGTCAAGGGGGCAATAGTTCTTGATTTAACCATAAGGTCCAAATCGTCTGAAACGACTTTCTTTGTAGTAGAATCTGATGGCTCATATAATTTGTTGGTTGGAAGAGATTGGATACACTCTAATCAGTGTGTACCTTCAACTTTATATCAAATATTGACATTTTGGAATAGTGAGAAAGTGGAATATGTTGAGGCAGAGTCAGGGTATGCTTCAATCAGTTGGACTGACATTTGTCAAGAACATCATGATCGTTTAAATGATCGTTATGCTATTGAATTACCAAAAATAGATCCACAATCACTTGCTTGTTGCCGCTTCGAGAATAGAAAAGCTGTATGGATTCCCAACAAGCTTGGCATTAGAAGAATTACACATTCTTTATGGAAAACAAGTTTGCATTATAAGAAGTTTGTGAAAGATACTTCACACATTTGGCAGAAATGGTAAAGCAAAATGTTGAAGCCTCATATTGTATAGATGAATAGGAAGAGTTATTAGTCGAAAAAGACAGAACAATAGATGCTCAAGATCCGTTATTGGAGGTTGATATAGGAGAGCTTGGTTTTTTCCGCTCAGTGTATGTAAGTATGTTTTTGCAAGGGGGCATGAAAGACAAGCTGGTTAATCTGATCAAAGAATACAAAGATTGCTTTGCATGGGATTATCATGAAATGCCCGGTTTGTCAAGAGATATTGTAGAACATCGCCCTCCAATCAAGAAAGGGTTTCGTCCACATAAACAATTAGTAAGAAGATTTGCTCCAGATGTGATTGGTAAAGTCAAAGAAGAAATAGAATGGTTGTTGAAGGCAAAATTTATTGAAACAGCCAAGTATATTGAGTGGCTTTCAAATATTGTTCCTGTGAAAAAGAAGAATGGAAAGCTGAGAGTTTGTATTGACTTTCGGGATCTAAATAATGCCACTCCAAAGGATGAATATCAAATGCCCATGGCAAATATGTTAATAGACTCAACATCGAGAAATGAGATGTTATAATTGATGGACGGTCATTCAGGTTATAACCAAATTTTTATTACTAAGGAAGATGTCCCAAAGACAGCATTTAGATGTCCTGGTGCGATTGGGACTTTTCAATGGGTAGTTATGCCTTTTGGATTGAAGAATGCAGGGGCTACATACCAGCGGGCGATGAATTTTATTTTTCATGATATGATCGGTAAATTTTTAGAAGTTTATATTGACAACGTGGTGGTTAAATTAGCCCAAGAAGATCATCTGGATTATCTCGAACAGGCATTTATCAGGATGAGGAAGTACAAATTGAAGATGAATCCACCGTCATCTTTCTTGGCGTAATGGGTCCTGGGAACAGAACCTCTGTTGGGGTACTCGTTTCATTGCTGAAGATAGCTTTCATCACCGTATCTCTCAGTTTGCATTTAGGGCATTGTGCCATCTCATCTGGATTGAACGGAATAATATCCTATTCAGAAATAGCGACCTTTTTATGCCTGCTCTCCGTAAACATCTTGCTATGGTAGTTAGAGACAAAGGCCTTTCTCTCAAGCCGGTTCAAGACAATTCTCAGAATCGAAAGATTCAAGTCAGTTGAGGCATACCTGATTCTATATTCAGCTGACCCTCTTTTGTACTCTTTGTTGTTGTATTTTGTTGGCTGTTGGTTAGCCTTCTCTGTATGGCGCTTCCTGTACTTATTTGTTAGCTGCAATACCTTTGTACCTGTCGGGGACACTTTTTGTCTCCTCAGGTACGAGATTTTTATGTTAGGCCTTACTTGCTGTAAAATGCGCGTTGAAAAGTTATATACTTCTTACTTTACCCAAAAAAAAAAAAATGAAGATGAATCCAACCAAGTGCGCTTTTGGAGTGCGAGCAGGAAATTTCTTGGGATTTTTTGTTAGTCAGAGGGGAATTGAAATTGACAAGAACAAAGCAAGGGCTATCATGAAGCTTTCCCATCCTAAATCCAAGAAACAGTTACAAATGGTGATTGGAAAAATAAACTTTCTTAGAAGATTCATTGACAATTTGTTTGTTAAAATGGAGCCGATGACACAACTTCTGTGTCTTAAGAACCAGAATGAATTTATATAGGGAGAGAAACAACAAAAGACATTTGATTTGATCAAAGCCTATCTAATGAATCCTCCTGTATTAGTGCCGCCAAAAGCAGGCAGATCACTGAAATTGTACTTATCGGCTACCAATATAACTATCGGGAGTATGTTGGCACAAGAAAATGAAAGTGAAAAAGAACAAACGGTATATTATTTGAGCAGAATATTAACTGATGTTGAAAAAAGATATACCGCAATTGAAAAATTATATCTATCTTTATACTTTGCTTATATGAAGTTAAGACATTATTTATTGCCAACTAGAGTGCATGTGATCGGCAAGACCGATATAACAAAATACATGTTATCTTGACTTGTGATAAAATGGTGTATAGACAAGTGGGCATTTATTTTGTCTGAATTTGACTTGATATATGTGCTTATCAAGGCAGTAAAAAGTCAAGCCATTGTCGATTTTCTTACCGAATACCCATGTTTACAAATGGAAGAAAATGAGCAGAGCTTCAATCAAGTATTACCATGGACTATATACTTTGATGGATCGCGTGCTAAGAGTATGGCTGAAACAGGATTGATAATAATTTCTCCCGATGGAAAACTTACAAAGTGCGTCTGTAGGTTAGACTTTAAATGTTCAAATAATCAAGCTGAATATGAAGCACTGATTATTGGCTTGGGAATATTTATTGAGTTGAAAGTACAATTTATCAAAGTATTTAGTGATTCACAATTGGTAGTGAAACAGTTAAAAGGGGAATACCAATGTTTAAATGAAAATTTGATTGGTTATTACTATTTGGCAAAGAAGCAATTAGAGCAGTTAAGAGAGTATAACATAGTCTATGTTAAAAGAAATAAGAATTTCGAGGCAAATGAGTTGGCTCAAGTAGCATCTGGATACCGAATATCAAAAGGATCGGCAGACGTCACAACTACCATAATACTGTCGGTACCTTCTATTGAACAAAGAAAGATACCGATAACAGTTAGTAAAGTAGTCCGAGAGGATTGGAGACAAACTATCATCAAATATTTGAAGAATCCAGATTCAAGAGATCGAAAGCTAAGGATGCAGGCCTAGAAATATGTTATATTAGGAGAAGAATTATACCGAAAGTCCTTAGATGGATTGTTCTTACGTTGTCTTGATAAAGATAATGCGAAATTGGTTATGGCAGAAGCACATGAAGGTATATGTGGAGCCCATCAAGCAAGTATCAAGATGAGGTGGTTATTAAAAAGCTACGGATATTTTTGGCCAGCAATGATGCAGGATTGTATCAATTATGCTAAAGCATGCCTTTCATGTCAAAAACATGGACCATTACAACATGTACCTGCTATGGAACTCCATTCTATCATAAAGCCATGGCCATTTAGGGGATGGGCAATGGACATAATAGGTAAGATCTATCCACCTTCTTCTCATAAGTATAGTTACATTTTATTGGCTACAGATTACTTTACAAAGTGGGTGGAGGCTATTCCATATAAGAGCATTACACAAAAGACTGTTGTTAAGTTTATCGAAGAAAATATAATTCATCAGTTTGGCTTGCCTAAGTCGATTACTGCGAACCAAGGAACAGTATTTACTAGAAGTAAAGTAATAGAGTTTGCACGATCAAGAGGAATCAAGATGGTCTATTCTACACCATATTATCCTCAGGCGAATGGACAAGTTGAAGCAACTAATAAAGTTGTCATTTGACTGATCAAGAAACACCTAGAAGAAATTCAAAAGAATGTGATGTTTTATTGTCAACAGTATTGTGGGCATACCGAACATCACGAAAATCAATCACATGTGTCAGTCCTTATATGCTTACATATGAACAAGAAGTAGCTTTACCGATGGAGATAACAGTACAATCTTTAAGAGTCTAATTGTAGAGCGAGATGTTGCCTGAAGATTATAAAGATTGGATGCACATAAATTTGGATGAGCTAGATGAGATTCGTGCGGCTTCTTTGGATCATTTGATTGCACAAAAGAGAAGAGTGGCTAGAGCTTTTAATAAAAGGATTAAACTCAAACAGTTTATTGTGGGGGATTTGGTGTAGAAAGCAATTTTGTCATTTAACCTTTAAAACAGGGAATTCGGTAAATGGTCATCAAATTGGGAAGAGCCATATTTGGTTACCGAAGTGTTTACTAGAAATGCATACCGATTGATAGATGTCAATGGAAAATAACTATCACATTCTATAAATGGGAAATTTTTGAAGAAATATTATCCATCAATCTGGGAAACACAAGAAAATTATTCTATTCATTCGAAATGAAAGTACATTCCAATCTTGATGACAAAAGTCTGCAAATCATTAACAAGTTTGAGGTTCTGGGCTACAAGATGAGAATGTAAGGCAAGATCCTGATGGAGTTTAGATTGTTGTCCCTCGAGATACTCCAGATGACGAGAGTGAAAGCGGACAATTTCAAACTTCTCCCAAGCTTCTTGAAGCAATTGCCTGTACGTGTTTGAAGCAACTTCAACCATAGACTTGACATGGGAAATTTCATCTTTGAGTATCCTCCGCTCCACAGGATGATGATTGGAAAGGAAATTGAGGAGTTGACGGGTCATCTAAACGTCATCTCTAGCTTGAGTACAGGAGTCTTGAGCTTGAGCATATTTCTCTTTGGAATTTCGTAATCGGGAAGATTCTTCTTCAATTTGAAAATGAAGAGCGTAAGCTTCCACAACAGTTGGCTCCAAATTCCAAATTTCCCTCACATTATGCTCAAATTCATCAAAGCAAGCAGGGAATAAAGAGTATAGCTCCTAAACCCGATCTAGGAAGGCAGAATCTGTAGACAAAAACACTCTGGATTTAAAGAAGTTGGTCAAATCGGTAACTTCTACCTTATACTTGTGTTTCAATAATAATGCGTGATGCCCTTGAGATAGTAATTCATACAGTCGCCTCCATAAGGACTGTTCACCTAGATAATGGAACAAGCAAGACGTCTATGTTAAACAGTTATCAAAGCCCAAATTTGGTAATGTTCAGTGGAAAATTTACCTCCATAGGAAATGCGTTGTCGTTGTGATTGGGACCAAATAAGGAATTAAGATGAAGAACCATGTGAAGACATGTGAAGACATGAACGAGACTGTGAGTTCTCAGGAAAGATTTAGTAGCTTGGATAGCTATAAAGGTAAAGGATATGGAGCAAATTGTGGATAGTAGTGTGCCGGAGTTCTTTTTGGGAAACGGATATAGAGGTTGAACGTGGTTTATGCTTATGGACAATCAATTATTTTTGAAGTCAGTAATTTCAAAGAGGATAAGCAAAGGAAGGTGATTATTTGACCCGTAAGTTATGAAAGTTGCGATGGAGCAGTTATCTTTGAGTTGATTTAAATGTCAAAGGAACCAAATGGAGATTCGGTTTAACCTTTGGTCAAGAAGGTTGGATTATTGATGTGAACAAAGAATAGCGTCGGGAGTTTGTATCATCGGGATATTAGGTGAATGTAAGGGAGATCAAAATCTAGCAAATGAAACTTTCAATTTATTCCCATTTAGCCAATAAAGCTTTGGCCTCAATTACAAAATCTCTCAGTTCAGTTTCAAGCCTATGATTTTCATCCATAATCTCGGCTCTCTTTTTTTCATAAACTTTGACTATTCTAGCAGAAGCATCAAATTCTTTTTTCAATTCCCGACACTGCTTCATTTTACGCCTAAGTGTAGGACAAATAGCTGAAACTGTGAGCTTTTGTTCTTCCAATTGAGCATTTACCATCCTCAACTCTGCCTCAAGTTCTTCCTTTCTAGCCTCCAAGCGTTGGAGCTTACTCTCTTCAACTTTGAAATTGTCGTAGAAAAGACGAGCATCTTCACGCTTACGGGCAAGCTCATCTTGAACTGTCAATCATCTGTTTTCCCCAAAGAAAAAATGAGGAAGTTGATCAAGGTTGACTCTTATTGTGTTTACACCATCCACAAAGCCAACGGCAAAGAGGTCAATCTTGTCCTGAAAGGGCTCAGATAAAACAAATGATGGATTATCAAAGCATACTTCTTGGAAAAGAATTATTGCCTGGCTTTCCTTATTAGAGTCGTTAATCAACTTTCCATAGCCAGATTCCAATAAGTAAAGGAGCTTTTCCCATTTAGCCTTGACTATTTCTCGAGGAATTTCAGCAAACATTGATAAAGTTGAGGGTTCTGAAGAATCAGGAGCTGTAAAAGAGCTAGGATGAGTACCTGCCAATATCCTTTCCAGTTCCGCCCGTTCAACTTGAGAGAAAAGTTCTATCTCGGCAGGTGGATTAGGTACTACATAAGATGTGGAGGGAGGCAAAACAGTAACTATATAAGTTGCTCTTTCAGGAATTAAAGTCTCTTGAGGCTCATCAGTGCTTGCAAGTGGTGGTACACTTGATGTTCCTTCATAAATCGAAGCCTCTTAAAGCACAGGAATGGGCTCATCCATGATTGCAGGAAGAGGTACACTTGATGCTTCTTCAGAAATTGGAGCCTCTTGAAGTGTATGAGTGGTTTCATCGGTGACTGCAAATGTTGGCCAATGTATATAAGACAACAGTATAAGATTTTGAATCAAATAAGAGATAGTAATAGTTACCGATGAAAGACGAAGTAAGATATGCTTCAGGTTCTACAACAGAGGCAAGAATAGAAGGTTGGAATAGAAGTTGTTCTTGAATCGATTCAGCTTCTGTCAAAGGAGTAAGTATCATCGGTAAATGATTGGAGGCTGATGGGGTAAGATCCTTGCTAGGAAGGGAAACAGGAGAGATAGTATTGGGTTGATAAGTCTTAAGAGCCCCTAAATTAATCAAGAAGATAAACAAGTTAATGCTGTGATATTCGCCAAAAGTAAAGCATTAGAATTACCTTTGGAGTATGTGGCTTTATCATACCTCTTAGTGTGGGTTCTGGAGATTGATTCATGGTTGGAGATCGTTCTGGAGGTGATTCTGAAGATCGAATAATTACTTTCCTCACACCACGTTTTTACTAGTATTTTCTTTGGAGCAGGAGCATGTGAGTCTGAAGCTTTCCTTTTCTTACTCACTATAAGAATAAAAGTCAGATTGGAAATGGAGTATCAAACGAGATATATGGATATGAAAAAAGCATAATCTAATTACCTTGAGAAGTCTATGCTTGTTTAACTGAAGGTACATTGGTGACTTCTATTGTTTTTGACAATGTGAGAGGAATATCATCCCTTATCTTCAGGAGAATTTGATCTAGAGGATCTGAAAATATGGTCTTTCGATAATTATCTTACTAGAGATCAAAATTGGCTGAAGAACGGTTGGGATGTCCAATGAATTCGACAACACGAAACAATCGATAAACACCCCGAACCAGTGTGGTCAGCTCAACAAAAGGTTAACTATCTTTTAGCTTGCAGGATATTTTGTCAAAGGAAGCATAAGAGAAAGTATAAAAGGGCTGGAACAAGAACCCCTTGAATCAATCCAAGCTATCTAGCACAGTATTTGGGAGAGTAAATTTCAAAACCAGCAACGAATCTGCCTTTTGTTGAAAATCTTACAGGAAGATCAACTGAAGTCAGAATGGTTTGCCATAAATCACTCTTATTTTTTTGAAAAGCAAGAAGGTAAGACTTGAACTGGGAAACAAAGAAAGGAGTGAAAGAATATGGGTTCTCCTCAACAGAACAGATTTGAGAAATAAAGTACCGAAAACAAAAAGATGGTTCTTCGAAAAAAGGGATTAATTTCCTACTCAAGGCCTGGCAAACTGGGTGATTAGGAATGGAAATCCTAAGGAGTTGAATGACTTGATCCTTAGAAAACCATGCAGGAAAATAGAAAGCTGTCCATGCTTGAAGGAGCCAAAGAGGACCACAAAAACTCCACTAACTTCTTCCGAAGCAATAGAGGAGGAAGCATAGGCTAAGCCCCGATATAGTAAGGCTAACATGGTTTTACCCAAAGCTAGTGAGGTCCATGATGCTAGAGTGAAGGCAATAACAACAAAATCATTTGAAATCCTAGCTATAGGGTGGCAGAAAAGGAATTTACAGAGCCAATATAAAAGAAAAGCAGTATGCTTCTCGTCGGTAACTATGTTCTCCTTCTTGAAATACTTTTTTACAAATGCCCCATAGGCCATTTCAGAATCAGATAACTTGCCAAGTTTTGAACGAGAATCAAGAGATAGGGTAGATGGGTTTGTACCCAAAGGAGAAAGTCCAGTGAGACAGTATACATCAAGTAAAGTTACCGACATATGAGAGAAAGGGAAAAAGAAGCAATTAGTGGAGGTTGACCAAAAGCAAGATAATGCTCCGATTAACTCACGATTCACATGGTAATCAAAGCAGTTAAGACGTAAAGCATCATGAATTGAAAGAGTATCCCAAAGGGGATCCTTAGAAGGGAGAAGACGAAAATACCATTGATAGAAATCTAGTTCAAAGTCTGAAAAAGCCTTAAGATAAGGAGGACGAGAATGCCATTGATAAGCCAAGATAAATGACTCGTGGACTGGAAGCACTTCAAATTGATGACGTTGAAAGTGGATTGATAGGCACTTTGAAACAGAGAAATGACCGTGAATTGCTGGATCGAGAATGAAGGAATCCTCGAAATTGTTTTCCACGGAGAACAGATGAAATTCTTTATTGAAATCTTCAGAATCTCGGAATATATGGTAGCGATCAAAAGCATCTGATGTAGAAAAATAAAATGTTTGCACCTTGGAAACCTTGGAAGCCATTGGGTTTAGGTGAATATCGAGAAAAAATGCAGAGAATCAAGAAGTTACAGAGAGTCAAAAAGGTGAGAATGCAAGGGCACGAAGAAAGGAAAGATTTTTAGAAGAAATGTTTTGAAGACGAAAAACAGAACGCGCGAAGTGAGGTGACGAAGCAACTGCAATAATAAAATGTGAGCGTCTTTTCTTTTGGCATTTAAAAGAATTAAAAGTCCTTTTAATTCTTTTAAAATGGGGTATATGTTGACATCAAAATAAGAATCGGCATAAGTGCCGAATATGCTTCAATGTCGAATCCGGTGTATAATGGAAATCAGCCATCTTTCGAAACACGTCTAGATCAAATTTGGCAACATGCTGAGAAGCAAGTAAGAATGGCATGGTATCCTGAATTCGGTAAATGATGAAAATATGTATATTTACCGAAATATGAAGAGTTATAATTTGGGACGTTGGAATATTTATGCTTCATGATAGCAATCCTTTTCGGGAGGTTCACACTTCGGGAATACACTGAAGAATCACAACTTAGCCACGACAGCAAGAAATTATGAACATGAATGGAGATAATGAGCACGAGCATATTATTGAAGGTTACTGGTCCAGATTTGAAATCATCTCAGCGGTTGAGATTAAGTTTTGGCGGACAATAAAACTAGAAACGTGGGTAGAAAAGGCAGTTATTGGAAGCGCTAAAATATTCAAAGTTTGAAAACATAAAAGTAATCAACGAGCAGTTGCAAGATAGGAAGAGATACAAATACTCAGATAAAGCAAAGAAAAGAAAAAACGACAACAAAAAGAAAAACCACTTAAACTTATCTGCACTTTAGTTTCCTATGCATCTTTACTTCCTGTATTTACAGTTTCCTGTATCCTTAGTAACTTTCCAGTTCCTTACAACTTTCATAAGAGTATTGTAACGTAACTTGAAACTCTGTCGATCCCAGATCCGTTTTCAATCCATATGCTTTTCATTCATTCCATATAATTTTGTTCTGATTTCCATCCATTCCATACAATCCCGTGTTACACTTTATTTTTTGCCATAACTCTCTTAGTAGTCAAATCACAGAACCTACTTTAATAAAAAAATCGAAGACAGAAGTTTCGATAAAGGATATTCCTCGTGAAAACAAGCGAACAGTTAGAAAAGTGAATTTCCTAACCTACGCCGTTTGAGGAGTTAAGTCCACGAAAACTCCCTCTCCTTCTCCCTCTCGATTTTTTCTATTCTAAGCTGCCTTCCAGCCCTCTTCTTCGAAAACTACATCCCTAAGGAGACAGAGGGACCTTTCTCTCTCCCTTCCTTCCCCTCTCCCTCTCCCCTCTCCACCTCTCTCACTTCATCTTCAAGGTTACTTTGTTGATTTTGCGAACAAAGCGGTCAACATCCTCCATGGAAGTGGAGAGATTTGTCCCGTGAGCTTTGAAGATCAAAACACGAACGCCTCTGGAAAAATCTGTTCTCTCTGAATATGCTCGCTCGCTCTGGCTCTGGGTGCTTGCTCCAAATAGTCAAGCACTCCGCAAGTCTCCGAGGCTCCTCTACTGTTGCCTTCAGCAATTGGCTTATCTAAAAGTGATTTTGTGATCAACTAGAGATCTAGATCTAGATTTGGGTGCTATTATATCCCTATCTAGATATAGATCTGGGATTTTCAATACACTTTTTATGGTCTTTCACCCTGTGTTAATGTTGTCTATATACGATGATGGTGTTGGGGACGTCAAACCTAGGCACACATCGCCTTTTAGCAAAGCAATAGCCACTAGAGAGGGAAGTCTTGAGCACCGTGATGATGATGCAAGATTCGGTGATTAGCTGCTGGCTGTGCTTGAACTTTGTGAAATGAGTGAATCCCTATAGGCTGTACCAAATTGATTCACTTTTCAAATTTACTTACTTTGTGGAATTTGGATTTTTATCTTGAAGTTATGTACCTCTCTTTAACGTGGAATGAATATTTTCCTTCTAATTAAAAAAAAGTCCCTTTACTTGAAAAAGAGAAAAATATTTTCCTTGAGAATGATTTTCATAAACGGCATTATCTCTCGAAATAAATGCACCCTAAGACTATATCACAAAATTAATTTACTGAATGGTGTAACGGGGTGTGCGTGAGTGTTAGAAGGCGACTCAATTAAAGATTCAGCAATAGTCTGACGCGATTCATAAATCAATTCCACAAATTTGTCTTGGCATATTCGGACCGATGTTTGGGTTGTTAAATGTCAAACAGCACAAAGAAGGGGAGGCTGGGAAAGATGGAGCCCAATTGCAGAAACCGGTGCTATTGTTGGGCCGAACATGCTTGTCCTCGTTTGTGCTGACCGTTTGATCAGGGAAATAGCTCGAGAAACTGCAGAGGTTCTGCTAATTTCTCGTGTCCTTCCTCTGCTCACGGGTCTGCAGTTGCCATGGGACATGATGCTAAAAGTAAGGTCATACTCTTGAATCGAACTCTCAAACTCTAGAGCAAAAGCTTCGAAGTCTACAAACTAAGCAGGTTTACTTTACCCGACCGTGCTTTCAACACCGAGCCTTTTAGATTTTTCAGGCCCCGATCCCTCGTCCGGTTTAAAGCCGACACTCATAAGGGATAAGAGCAGCAAGAACTTTGCGCCATGCATGTGTCATGCTTAATGTAATGCGGGCTTGCATCCCCCGATCAACGTCCCCAAAAAACGACATAGGTAAAAAATTCATATCCCGTCTATCCATCCCGTTAGGACGCAGCTCAAATCTATGATCTCATGAAGGAGAACCACTTTACCACCTTTGGTGAGTCCCCTGCCACCCAAGAAATGGAAATCAAGAAATGCAAAAGAAAATGAGAATCAAGAAAACCAGCCTCGCAATCGGTTCCGCAGCAACACCAGATGATGTTAGAACCAAATTAAGCGGAGACATAAAGCACGCAGAGAATCAGTCTATGGAACGCGAATAAGATGACTACGGAAGAGAGAGAGAGGAACAAAAGAAACCAAGTTACTCTATTTCATGGACAGAGATCTTACGCTTCAAAAAATGATAATCATGTGACAGCATAGAATTTGATCTTTGAGGCATTTATTGGAGCACAACTGCTCGTTAAGGTTGGCACATTCACTTACCATGAAACAACAGAAGGCATCATCGGAAATTTCAATTGAACTAACGGAAAATGATCTACTGAAAGAAACTAGTAATCTGCTCCACCTATGGGTGCATCAAATGACCTGAGGAAAAACTTTTCGAAACGGATGAAAAATACCGTAATGTGAGAAGGCAGCTGTTACTTCACAAGATAACTCATCTAACAAAACTGGATTGTCATTGGAAGTTTCTTGAATTCTACACGCATGCTATCTAATAGCTTTGACCAGTGAATGACTCCAGTATGTCGTAGTGACCATACCCATGAAACAGGACGTTGATGGGACTATCTTCATCCTTCCTATACTCTTCGCCATACTTTGCAATATTGACCAGACTGCCAGAGCTTCTATCCACCATGAAGACCGAGATTGGTGTCCTGAGCCAATGATGTAAATGTGTAAATGCAAACACAAACATGAGTACACATAAATCCAGACCAAAACAAATTAATATATACGCAACAACAAATTATATACCATCATTAAGTAAAACAAAAATTCAAGAATGAAGCTAGAGCTTAAAGTCCAACCTCAATAGTGAGAGAATTAAGGCACTACTATATTAAAGGGATGCAAGAGTAATGACTAGTCTCGCATCATTAGGAACAGAGATGATCCTTCAGTTTGTCAGAGTTACTATTGCAGTGATCTTCTAATAATTGTACCAAGACAGTCATAAAGAATGCTAGGCAGTTAAAGCGAAATAAAAGAAAAAATGGCCTGCTACACAAAATATCAAAATCAGTAAGCAAAATGGCCAAAGAACTCACTTCAGGACATGAGAAGCCATCAGCAACTCTGGTTCTCCGCCCCATACATAAGGTTGTTGGATCCTCTCAATATATGCATCGAAGTCTCCTTCAATGGCCCTGAACATATAAAATGAAAACCATATCATGCCTTAATCCATCATCAGCTACACATTGCGTATGCCCCATCACACGAAAACTTACCACTCTGTTTCTTCCCGCCTCTTTAAGAGCTCATCCACAACCTGCATGGCAGATGGATCATACTATCATGAGACACCCCAGATTATGAAACATAGCAAGAGAATTCTGGTAGAAAAATTTATATTCAACAGGAAACTATAGAATGCCAATTTTACTTGAGCTCTCAATTCATCAGCGAGCTCTCTCTGACGATTGTCATCTGGAGCTGCTTCTCCCTTTCTCAAGCACGCGCAATGAGCTATTGCTCTGAATAGGCATCGACCATCCGCCAGCACCCCTGTATCATTCCTTCGAAATCAGATACAGATTGAACCGAATTTACAAGTCACTATAGTCACGCAATTTGGTAGCACAAGATAAAGGTGGACAGTAAGAGCTGCGCTGCTTGTGAATTGGAATGAACAATCTATCCACTCATCAATTAACAACCCAGGATACAATTCCACACACATACATATGCAAACATGTATCAGGAGAAAAGAAATTTTCCCTTTTCCCAGTCATGTCTACTTGTCATCAAGCTCAGCATCCGAAAAATGGAGGTTTTAATCCAGTGAGACGCATAAAAAGTTAACTCGCTTGAGCAACCGCCCAAGAAATCGTCACATCACCTAGCAAGCAACTTTCAATGTTCTAGGATTATGTTCCAACCCAAAACACACACAAATGAAAGTCCAGCTGGCAACTGAAACGACGAACTCGATGCAAAGCTGTAGAGCACTTGAATCTAAAATAAAATCCAACACATCAGCCACCAACCCAACATAACGAACGTCATCAGTTACAGGGAATTCGACTTCAGCAAGAGCACGAAATCAAAACTCCAAAACCCAAAAACAAAACTTTGACGAGACAACGTATCAATTTAATCTAACAACAACGTAATCGAGTCACTGTTCCATTGCAGGGCTACCATAACCCACAAGTCTCACTAGTAGCCTATGGATACACCAGTAAGAAGCAAAGGCATATGCGCAAACAGAGGACACGCATCGCGCTAAGTGCAATCGATCATCTCCGCGCACACACGCACACGCTTTTATCCAGGAATAACCTGTCACTCTGTAATCAGGAGAGTTCCGCTTCGCCTCGTCCGAGGAATGGCAATCCTCGACCCGCTCCTCCGGAACGATCTCCTCGCGGTTCAACTCGGCCGCGTCAACCGGCGCGAGGCAGGCGCAGACGCCGAACAGGAGCCAGGCGGAGTCCGGCCTGTGCAGCCACCGGGCGGGCCTCGCGTCCCAGGCCACGTTCCACGACCCCTCCCCGCGGAACACCGGCCGCCGGGGATCCATCGTCCGCCGGGAGTCGCCCTCCCCGGACGGGAGGATCGCGTGCCATATCGAGGCGACCCCGCCGGGGTGGGCGCCGCAGGGGGGGTAGGAGCCGCCGCCGGCGCCGGAGCCGAGGCGGCACGAGCTGGAGTGGTGGCGCCGGCGGTCGGGGGAGTCGGCGGCGGCGAGCTGGAGGCGGACGGCGGAGGCCCAGGGCAGACGGCTGCAATGGTGGGCCGCGGAGGCGTGGGAGAAGCAGGAGGCGACGATCCAGGGCTTGGGGCGCGCGCACAGTACCCCGAGCATCAGCGGTGTCTCGCGGGAAAGCGTAGCGGCTGCGGCGGCGGCGGCGGCGGCGGCGGAGCTCAATCCCGAGCTTCAATGGCGGGGGGAGAGAGCGAGAGCGAGCGAGAGAGATGAACATCCATGAACGAATGTGCAAAATGGCGAGAAAAATAAAATAAAATAAATACGTGAAAAAATTGCGTTTGGCCTTGGCAGGTGAATTCTTTTATTTACATATAAATAAGAATATTATTTTCTTTTGGGTTTTTCTTTTTTTCTTTTTTCTTTTTTTTTTTTATGTGGGGGGGCGTGTTTGGTCAGGGCGTAAGCAATCGAGGGAGGAGGGAGGAGTTGGTGTGACCAGCTGCGCGGGCGGTCGTACAAGTGGGCCCCACGGCGAAGCGAGAATAGCATCTGCTGTCAGAAGATTCCGAGTTCATAGCGAAAAAGGAGAAAAGGCATAAAAGAAAAGAAAAAAAAAAAAAAAAAAAGGCGAGTTTCGGCGCGATATTTTCGAGCTCTTTTTGTTCTGCGAAAAATAAATAATTTAAAAAGTATTTTTTCAAAAAATAATCAATTATTTTTAACAGAAGTAATTAGTCAATAAAAAATATTTTCATTATTTAAATATTTTTTCATGAATAATGAAAAATATTGTCCGTTCGTTCAATTTTATTGACATAAGCCTTTTTTCAGTTTACGGACATTCAAGGAAAATTTCTGACCTGTAGGATTGTCAATGTTACTGTTGATTGAGGAAAATTACGGCATATGAGGACAATTTCTGGTTGGCGAGGCCTCTTTAAAGTTTACGAGTGGTGACAGAGTGTTTCGATCATGGATGTGTATGGTACCGAAAAGTTGGACAATGGAGTTTACGATCGACGAGTGCACATTCATTACACCTCTTCGTAAGGAAGTTGCTATCGATTTGGGTATCCAGCCTCGCGAGACTTTTAAGGTAAATTACTATGTTCGAGGGATTTTTGCTCACTTGCCACTCGCAAAATGACCTTTTTAAGGAAATTATACTTCACAGTGGACAGTTATTAGGCATAGCCAACTAAACTAGGATCAACTCTACAATGTTAGAAAATAAATTTCTATCTCCAGACAACCTCATATGAACGACTTTTCTCTATAGGTTAAACAATGGGCTATATGCGAAAATAATTTGATTATATAATCATCCAAATCATTCGGACTCTAAAAAAAGAAAAATATTTCGCTCGAATTAGTATAATTGTATAAATTCCTTTCTCCTCTCGTGATTCCGACACGACATAAATATCTTGAAATAATAATAAATAAATAAATAAAGATGACGAAGATCGCAATTGAGGTTGGCATAGAGAAATATCTTTTGGAAATTAGGGGCATGCGCAGTCAACGCGGTTGCTACTAAAATAAAATGGCACGAGTCATCATGGGTCGCGTCACGGCTCACGTGTCTACTCGGAAAGTTTAAGCATATTTTGATGCTAATGAAAAAAGTAAGTTTACCGTTTGATTTCTTTTATCTTCTTGTTTTTTCACTTTTCTAGGAGGAAAAGATACCCACCCGTAGGTGGCGCAGTTGGTTTGGGCCCTCCCGCCATCGCAGGAGGTGAGCGGTTCGAAACTCTGCGTCGTCAGCGATTGAAGTGGGGGGCCCTGGCGGTGGGTTGCTGGGCTAGCCGTCCCCCGGGTTTAGTACCGAATAGCCTATCGGGCGAAAGGGAGGTTCCCGAGTCATCAAAAAAAAAAAAGATATCTCATGTTGACAGATTAACAGACCCAAGGGAATTTTTTTTTGTTAATTTGAAGTTTCTTAAAAAGTTATATTCGAATGGGTTCATATAGTTAAAGATTCCAAATTAATACTCGTGACACATTTGCCATAGATTAATTTTCAACTCAGAAAAAATAATAATCACCAATTGATAATCCATGACATGTGTAGTCCAAACTAATTTTTGTCTCACAAAAACCCTAAATCGGTACCCTTGTCCGAAACTTAACCCTTTGTGCCAGATCCCAAAGTGCCAATGGAGGGTGGATTTGAGATTTTTCATAAGACGAAAATTAGTTTGGGCTAAAAGTGTGGAGAATTGGTTTGGAATTTTTTATTTAAGGGAATTTAATTTTGGGTGAATATACAATAGGGTATTGATATATATTTGGGTTAATACCATAAAGAAACTCCAAACTAGAAACCACTATCGCATTTACCCCCAAATTAATTTTTGTTTCATGAAATATCCTAAACAAGTACAACCGTGTCAAATTTACCCCCAAGCTAATTCTTTTGTTATAAAAAATACCAATCCGATAAACTCATGCCACATTTACATATTTAGTTTTGGGTAAATGTGTCACGGATAGATTAGTTTGAAGTTTTTTATGATATTAACCCATATTTTGAATGGTTTTTACCTTATTTGATTCTACGATAACATTTTAGGTCGTAAAAAGTATTACGACAAGCTTGAAGCAACTCTAAATAAATGTTAACATTGCTATGTTTTTACGTTAAAAATTCTTGTTTCTAAAGAATTTCCGTATTTTACATAAAAAAAAATAGTTGGCAAGATTAATGTAAAGAGAAACTGAAAACCGAATAAATAAATAAAATAAAATAACAGCAAAATAGACCAAATAAAGAGCGGCTGAAATGGTTGCTCTGTCGTCTACTGGGTCATTGCCACGTGCGCGCACAAAAAGGACGGGACTCGCTGTCATCCGATTGGCCGATGGGGTTATAATATTCTAATCTCTGGTTAATTCATTGCGCTTTTTCCGTTGTTTTTATTTCATTAAACAATTATTTATTAATGAAGTTGAGTTTAAAAATTCAAAAGCATTTCCTCATTTTATTGGAATTTTGTTTATTTATTTTGCTGACCTGCTGCCAACTTATTTCACTCGAATTTCTTTTTTTTCTTTTTTCTCTTTCCCCTTTTCTAATAATAACGTGTATATCGCATGCACCAGCCGTTTCGGCTGACAAACGTAAACGTAACCTCAAGAATCTTCTCTCTCTCTTTTTTTTTCTGGAAATTCCGTGAACTACGATTTTTTTTTTCCTTCTTTTGCAAGCGAATTCTGACTAAAAGGAAATTACATAATTAGATGCTTTCAAATAATAAATTGGCTAATTAATAAAATTAGAGATGAGAAGAAAAAACCAGACTTGCTTTCATTATTCTAGTGCGCGTTGCTTTCATGACTTTAGTAGCAAGTCTTTTGTTAATTTGGACGAGTCTATAGCTTTGAGGAGACGCCGTGCCTCCTGAAATTTTTGCCATTTGACGTTGAACAGATCTCAACCTGAATAATTAAGCTGTGTTACCTATAACACGCGTAACTAGGTCCTTCCTCGTTGAGTACAAGTTGCTTCACTCGCATCTCGCAAATTTTTTTTTTTCCCGAACGTATCTATTTCTACGTAGGGCGATTTATAATAGTTCATATTATTCGCATTTTTTTTTTGGTCGAAATATTATTCGTATTAACTTACATTGATTTTCAAAGATTAAGAGAGGAAGAATAAGTACACTCAGATTGGGAAAATCAAGAACATAATACATAATAAGAAGTTGCATTACTTCGAGAGTATACATCATTTCTAATCAACCTGTTTATATACATGGAACCGATGCACGTGACCGTATGACAGGACTTTATCACCAAAGTATCCCGAATCTTATTTTTAACGATTACTCATTTATAAAATTGACCGATTCGCATAATTTCGCATCTTAATCTATACAATAGTAGAGTACAATTGGAGTGTTCAACAACCTATGGGGACATCAATTGCCTAATAGGTAAGCTCGAGGATATATACGTTATACGGTTCTCTTTGATATTTATATATTTATAATATTACACTTTTGTGACAAGTTTTAGAATGTGATTATACTTCTTTGAAAGTTTTACGACTCAATTACACTTTTATGATACGCGTTAGGACTTCCCGTGCATCAATCGATCCTTATAATATTCATTGACTCGTTTGAGCTGCTTCTGGTTTCGATTTGAAATCCAAAGCATCTCTGTTTACTATAAAGTGAACCCTTGGGTTTTCACATGTATCAATGCCTTGCCATGGAAGAAGGGAAAGAGGAAAATCAAGAGCAGGAGGTGTAGGGTTGGCAACGGGACGAATTTGCGATAGTAGAAACTGGCATCTGGGGTTCCTATTTTGGGTGTACGTAATTATATTGGTGACCTTAGATTCTACGTAAGAGCAGCTATTTTTTGGTTACAGAAGCTCTCGTTCTCGGTTTTCGAATTACTCAAAGGAAAAATCTCAGTCGCATCCCAAACCCTACAAAGATTTCGTGGATGAAACCCGAAACCCGTCCCGTGACCCTAAATTGGAACCCGTTTTAAGTCCGCTAGGGTTTCGGGCCAGTCGAGTACCCTATTGGACCCAATCCACTACCGTCCCTTGTCTCCTTTCCAAGCGAAGACAATTTGTTTGAGCTTTAGAACGGAAGAGAAGAGACACTCACGAGCTTGATGAAATCAATCGTTGTCCTTGACACCAAAAGATGAGAGGAGTCGAGCCGAATGAGAAGAACGACGTGAACGTGGCAGCTCCACAACAACTCATTTCTACCCTGTAAGAGTTGTGGACGGTAGGAGATCCTTCGAAAGGTCCATATGTTGTCATTATGTGCACACGAAACATCATTGTCCACCTCGTTTTATTAGTAGAAAAATAACATTGCAAAAATTAAACAACCAGATCGCCTCGAGCCATTCCCCTCGCCAACGAAAAGAAATTGAGAAGGATGTTTTAGGGGTGGCAACGGAATGAATTGGCGATAACTTGGGACAGTTGATTTTTTCCCATCCATCCCATACTCTATTAAGGTTTTGTAAATGGAATCCCAAGCCCGTCCCACTAAATTATCAATAGCCATTAGAGGTGAGCAAACGGAATCGCTTGAGCTGAACCGGATCGGCTAGTTTTGAGCGATTCCTACAAGAAATGGTCCAGTTCCCGATTCAAAAAAAGTTGAAATCGGTAAATATTGGTCCGGTTCCGATTTTAGGTGTGGACTCACTCGGTCGGACTGGATCAAATCCATCGCCATCCCTTGTCTCCTTTCCAAACAAAGCCAGAGTGTCCAAGCTTAAAACGGAAGAGGAGACATTCACAAGCGTGACCAAGAATGCTTCTTGCCCATCGGGGTGATGAATGAAGTCAAAGCTCATGTGGGCCGGTGCTCTCTAGTCCATTGAGAAAATGGACAGTGATCGTGGCAGCTCTACAACAGCTCATTTCTTCGCGTAGAGTCGTGGACGGTAGGAGATCCCTCGAGAGGGCCAGACGTTGACAGTGTGAGTGTGTGCATACGAAACATCAATGTCTTCCTCGTTGTATTAGTGGAATTGTAACCGTATTTGACGAAAAAAATTGCCAAAAAAAAAAAAAAACAACTAGATTGCCTTGAACTATCCCAGAACCACCCCTCTCAACAAAAAAAATTGTATATATTACCTAGGCTCGCAAAATGGGCAAGTCAAGTCGAAAATGGTCCGATTCAAATTGATTTATTTAATATGTGTGACCCATTTTTATGTAATACAAATTTAGCAACCCGAACCTGACTCAAACTTAACACATATTACTAAAACACATCATACCAAAACATTAACCTACTTTAAGCTCTTCATAAGAATACATTATTTGGATAGATTTTTTTTATCTAATTAAAAAATAAATAACTAAATAAAATTTGTTAGCAAATAAAAGAAAAAACATTAAAAAAAAACCTAACTGAAATGCACATAAAGAACTAAAAAGTATGGGGAAATTACCAACAAAATCCTAAATCTATTACACTTATGCCAATTCAATCTAAACCTTTCAATTTTGCCAATTTATTTATAAAACATTTTGATAATTTGTCAATTCAGTCATTCCGACAAATTTTGAAAGGAAATTGCTAACTTGAATGCTAGTCATCTTATATGATATGACTAGCGTACGATCATTGGCACAGATAAGGACAATTTTTATAATTTTTTATAATTTATAATTTCTTTTTCTTTTTCTTTCTTTCTTTTCCTTTTTCTTCTTCTAAACTCGGCGAGGGTCGCTAATCGCATGTTAGACCCTCGCCCAGATCTAGCGAGGGCCGCAAAGCCCTTGCCAACCTTGGGTGAGAGTCGTAGCCCTCACCCAGTGGCTACTTGGGCAAGGGTTGTGACCCTCTCTCGTTGCTGGCGAGAGCTCACAGCCCTTTCCCACGATTGGCAAGGGCTTTGCAGCTCTTGTCCAATGGCCGGGTCCTCGCCTAGTGTCGAGGAGGGTCGGTTGGTGGCCTTGCCAAACTTCGGAAGAAAAAAAAAAGAAAAAAAAATATAAATTATATAAATTGTCTTGACATCTCCAACTCCACTTGACACTTTGGACACTTTATTTACTACTAGAAGAACCGTGAAAAAGTTCCCTATCTTTCATATGGGTTTGAAATGGATTATTTCGCAACCCATTTAAGATACTTAAGTTGTTAGGCATTATTTTTTGGACCCACTTATGATCCACACCATTATATACGTATTAAAATATGGGTTCTAGACCCATTTTGCCACCTCTAATATCACCCATTTATTTCATCCGCCACGGATTTAGGGTTAATACCATTAAAAATATCAAATTAACACTTACGGCACATGTACTATAAACTAATTTGCATCTCACAAAAAATCTCAAACCGATGCCCCATGACTCATTTACCGGACACTAATTTTCGTCTCACGAAAATCTCAAACCGACACTCTCACTCAAATCTACCATCCATGTCCAATTCCAAGCTATCAACGGACGGTGGATCTGGGTCAAGGTACCAATTTAAAGTAAACGTGTCACAGGTACCAAATTGAGATTTTTTGTTAGAAGAAAGTCAATTTGGAGTAAAGGTGTTATGGGTTGTCGTTTTAAGAATTTTAATGGCAATAAGCCCCGGATTTATGGATCACATTATTATCCTAAGATGAAATCAAAACATTGGACTCTCTTTAACACATTGTATTTTTTCTTTAAAGTGCCTGAAGTATTTTATTGCATAAGTAAGACATTTACATGAAGTAAGATCCAATAAGCCCAAAGAAGAGGTTGGGTTAGATAATCAATTGCCCATGGAGCACATTGCATGCTGGCAAACCAATATAAAACGAAGAAGCCCACAAGGCCCAAATATAAAACAGGCTTGGTAGGAAAAAGCCTTGAGAGTTCTACTTCTACATGCGTGGGTGGAGGAATCTTGCACGATAACTCCAATTAAGTGTTGAAAATTAAAATATTTAATACTTACAATATTCGATATGGTCGATAACCGGAACTAGTTTTGACTATAAGATTTTAATTAAATGAAAAGATCACTTAATTTGCTAAGTGAGGATGAGATTACTTAATCCGAACAATAAAAAACATTGCATCCGAGTAGGAATTGAAACCTCACCTACTACATTGTTAAGACTTAAAAGTCCAAAACCTACCAAGAAGGTCCCCAGTCCCGTATTTGGTACGAAGCTGATATTATTCAATTCTTTAACATCCAACTATTATAAAAATAATATATATATATTTTTAATTTTCAGCACTTGAAATAGTCAATACGTGAGTGGGGACCGAAATCGCTGAGGATATATGGAGTCAAAAGAAAAATATACACGACAATTTTGAATAAAGCTACACAGTGCATATTAGTCTTAAATTAAGTAATACAACCATTTTAAATTTTGTAAATTTCATTCTTGAACTTTTCTTATGAACCTTCTTGGTCGTGAGAAATAATTTGTTTTTTCTTGATGACTCTTGATTATAACAATTTTAATAGTAATCTTTTTAGCAAGCACTTCTCCACTAAAATATTCAATTAATGTTTGCTTCATCCATATTTTAGTGATGTTTTTTTTAATAATTGGAATTTATGTAAACAATATAGATTGCCATACGAGGTTTGTATACAATGTCATTTCTTAAAATATAAAATAAAATAGAGAGATAATGGAATAGAACTATCAATACATATAAGATAAGATTTTAAGAGGATATAATATTAAATGATCGATACTACTTTATTTTATCAAAAAATGATACTACTTACTAAGCACGTGATAGATGCAACTTGGGTTCATTATTTGATTCGCATCTTTCCAATTTAGTAATTATTTTTTCACAACTTCTAAATGGATTGCATGCAAGTTTTATATGGAAAATAATTGTTTTAGATATTGCCATTTTAATCTATTCAAAACTCGAAAAAAATGCACACTCCCTGTATGCGCCATAAAGAAATAAACAAAACATTTGCATATATTTAGAGAAAGAAAATCTAAAGGTTTCTATTTTAAAAGTTATACGTGAAAAAACATATTTTAGATTTGAGAGATTTCATTCTTATCTTATCAATTTCCATCTTTGCTCATCAAATACAACATGTAATTGGCATTCACCTTAAGTCTCATCCCTTCTATTGAGATACAGGTGTATTAGAAAAACCTCACATCGGAGAATTGGTGTGGTGTAGGACAGTTATATAACATATCTGATTCACAACTCATTAGTTTAAACTTTTAAGAGAATGTGTATTCAACTGAATATGTTGACGGGTTTAGATTGAGGCTCCCCTTGGCGATATTCTCCAAGTGAAGGTGTTAGTCTTCTGGTACACGCTCCTAACAATTAGTATCAAAGCCAATGGTTGATTGGTGGCCCGCTTCCGATGTCCGAAGGAATCTCGTGAGCAACACGTTTTCTAAGTAGCTTTCATGGTTCAATTTGATTCCCATGGATGTTGGAGATTCAAGTTGAGACATGTTGATTGGAAAAGATATTTGAATTAAGGCGAAACAGACCTAATACTAAGCTCACACGTATGGAGGAAATTAGTAAGATACATGTATGAGCCGTGTTAGTTAATACATTCTAGCTGTCCATAACTCATTGACTAAACTTTTGGGTGAAAATGAGTTAAACTAAACATGTTGACGGGCTTGGACTTAGTTTTCCTTTAGCGATCTCCCTCGGCGAAGTTATTAGACTTTTACAACGCGCTCCCAACATGTATGAGAAATAATGCAATCTCCATTTCTTCTTGTAGGATTTCGGACCGTAATTGTTGCGGTTCGTATCTTATCTACACAGTAGGAGGATCCTAGGGCGAAGAGGTCAAGATACAAGGAACCAGCTGCATCTTGTGGTTCATTGGGAGTTTGCTAGGAGAGCATCACGTTAACTTTAACTTCAATTAAGACTCCCTTGCCAGCCGAGGGAAGTGCAGGAGGTTGTGTCGGCCGTACATGATGGATGATCCAGTAAAATTCCTTCACCTTCCTCACTAAGTCGATTTGGCTTCAAGATGTCGCGCCTTTTAACCCGGTGGAATTATTACCCTACATTGCTTCCAACGATTGCGGTTGATTATCTATTCCATTGCCTCCATGACCGCTCGTTACCATCGCTCGTTTCGAATGTACCGCCATCTTGATCGCTCTCGTGCCGGCAGTAGTTAATCCCAGAAGCTGCGCGTGTGCCTACATTCTGTCTTGTAAGCATGAGCTTGTCATGCCTGTATCATCTTGTAGTTTCCTTCTCTTCTTCTAACGTGAATAATATCTAGATGTCATTTACTACCTTTTATTAAAATGCGAAACGAATTATCGTTGGCTTTGATCATCTTAACACCGCCAAGATAAAATAACCTTTGCTATAATAATTTACTTTTTGTTGCAGCTTCTTTATAATAGTTAACCAAATTGGATCCATCCCTAGGCATCCGTTAGATAGCCGCCCCTTTTTCTTTTTTGATAGCCTCGATATGAATCAACCTAAAGAAATATTCGCCAAAATAGAATAATCTTCCTTGCCGATTAGTTTATTCTATTACCTTTCTTTTGTCTATTTCAAACTAACCCAGGTATTGCTTTGATTGGACCCAAAATTTGTGCCCCATGAGTCACGCTACTCACGTATTGCCCTAGTGCAAAGGGACCACGGGATTAGCTTAATGTGATAGACTGGGCTTACAAAAAGAGTTAGGAAAATTACGGAAATAATTCCTCCCATGTTTATACCAAGAAAAGGGCAAGAAAATAATGTGTGGGTGGGTTTGCGCAAACAACTTTTTCGTAAGCCCAGGCCAATCCAAATGCATTCATTTTACATCAATCAATTCAAATATCGTTTCCACAACCGTCACTTTCAATTTTGTTATGAAGGGACGGTAAGATTTCGTTGTATCTTCACGGTCTAACCTTCGCTCCCATAACGATATTTAGAAAATCGATAGCGCGATTCAATAGGTTTATAATTCGGTAAAGCCGTGCGAAAGTAAAATTAATAAAAATATCCAATCACTAGAAAACCCTTTTTCCTTGCCCGTCGGCTCTGACTGAAATTTGGCAATAAAAGTCTAGGCTACTTTTTTTTTTGAGAGCGACCCAAATTTTGGGGAGCTTTTCACAGGGGGAATGTTGACCTTGACTTGGTCAAGCATAACCACTCTTGCCAAAAACAAAAAATACAAAGCAAAAAAATATGGAGTGACTCCAAAGCACACGGCCAGAGGAAAAAGTCGCCTCGGAATTGCCGAAGGAGAAATTTCTTCCTTCTAGAAAATGAAACCTTAATTGGCGGAGACTCCAACGTTGACAATCCGTGGGATCCACTCCTGTTATGATGGCTGTCCCCCCGGCTTGTTTTGCTCCTATTGCGCGTGACGTCGGCCGACATCCCTGTCGAAGTCACCCGACGCGTTTTTCTATTTTATTACGATGATGTGATAGATATAACCAATCATTATCGTCACTTTTTGAGCTTCCGACATTTAATCGGTCCTAACTTCGAAAAGGGAATCACTTTCAGAAAGAAACTTTTGATAATAAATTGTCATATCTATTGTCAATCGAAATTGTGTGTTTTTTTGGATGGGGGGTGTAGATGGATATGACTCTCATCATTCCTTGCCTCATTTTTCTTGCCTCGGAATTCATGTTCTATATGTAAGGTGATCACAAAGAAGATTTCAAGGGAGCAAGATAAAAACAGTTTTACTCCCAAAATGATAATTAAACGTAAGCTCGAAAGTATTTTATAGGACTTATCTATTTTTGTTTATTGTTTCTTTTTCACCTAGACAAGACATATCTATTCCAAACTCATCTGTCGTATTAGTATTTTATGATTAATATATATATCTATTCCCTCCGCCCTACCCACCCAAATTCCACTTAGGTAAGGCCGTGCATCGCTCCCCCTCACCCCCTCTCTTTCTCTCTCAAAATCGATGCTTCACTCCTTACCATTGACGAAGCTCTACGTCGCTTCAAGCCCCCATGCACAATATCATCGAGAGCACATGAGCCCGAGGTGGATTTCATGCTTAGAGCTCACCATATGTTACTATCCCAAATCTAGTAGATGGAGTTTTGAGATCGAGCCTAGGAGGGAGAGGGAGGGACGGAGCGAAGGCAATTGCGTAAGGCTTGAGTTGTTGAAAAACGTGGTGGACTCGATGTGTGCCGCTGAGGCAAGCGCTAGGACTGAAAAGAGGTGGCAAGAGACATAAGAGCGTGGAAGTTTGAGCCCCCACAGACACGCACGCACACAGACAGAAGAACTTAATTTCTCGGGAGCTTATAGTGGTGAATGAGTGGGGCAGCCGGGGTCGGTTGGGCATGAGAACTTGATTTGATAGAAGATAGAGCTAATCATGATCATATTGGAAACAACATAGGAACCCTTATCTTGCATACACACCCCTTTTGACTAGTGCCTCTCAGTAAATTGTCTTTTGATTAATTCCCGACAGTGGTACGGTTGGTTAGGACGTTAGGGGATTTTCAAACTTAAGGAACTAAAAGGTTTCCTATTCAAATAGCATTAACCACATAAAGACTATTTTAGATTAGGACCACCTGTACATGCTAAACACCCGGACTTAATTGGCTCGTGGAGCACAAAGTGTTCCGTTTGACCTCCAAGTAGCCGAGTCCTTGCCCCCGTGCATCTTATTATCAGTAAGATTGTCTTCTTCTTATTAAAAGAAAGGGAAAACACCACTAAAAACTTCTAATTATACTACTTGTGATAAATTTATTCTGAACTTTTTTTGTGACATGAAAAACCTCAAACTATGCCACTTATGACACATTTACCCCACAATACTTTTGTCCAAGGGAATTTTCATCTTTTTCTTTTTTTTCCTTTTTTTCTTTCTTTCTTCTCTCTTCCCTCCGCCGGCCATGGCGAAGGGAAGTTGGCGAGGGCGGCCCTTGTCGGCATCGGGCGAGGGCAACCCTCGCCAGGGCGGGCAAGGGCAACCCTCGACGGGGTGAGCAAGGGCTACCCTCGCCGGATCTGGCGTCGGTCAAGGGCGACCCTCGCCAGATCCCAACGCCGGCGCCCTCATCGGCTTCCCTCCGCCGGCCACGGCAGAGGGGAAGCGAGAAGAAAGAAAAAAAAAAATAGAAAAAGGAAAAAGACGAAAATGCCTTTTGACAAAAGTATTGTGGGGTAAATATGTCACAAGTGGCATAATTTAGGGTTTTCGTGTCACAAAAAAATTCATGGTAAGTATATCATAAATAGTATAATGTGAAGTTTTTTGTGGTATTTTTTCTAAAAGAAATGCGAGATAGTGGTGTACGGTTTCAGGATAAAAGTTTGCCTAAGCATAGGCCAAGCTCTAGCTACTCCTGCCTAATGATTACGTGATTTTTCATTTTTGTTGGAATGGGATGAGAGTAACGGCATAGGCTTGAGTTGTTGGAATTGGATGAGAGGTGTGAAAGAGCGAGCGTGTCTACTAAGGATTTGTGAAGATTCAAGAATGGGATTAGGGATTTTTTTTTTTCAGATCTGTAAGAAATAAAATAAATTCAGTCTAGTCCGGGCGGGCGGTTTCACATTTAGAACCGGAAACGGGATCAAAATTCACCAGTTCCATTGAAATCGAGAACCGGACCGGTACCCCTGAAAACCACCCGAAATCGGTCAGTTCTGGGCGGTTTCTTTTGCTTGCTCTGATCAGCAAAGGAAGATTGCTATGCAGCTACACTGTCTAATCCTAATTCGCACAAAAGTATTCTGGCAAAATCAATTGTGTGATCGAAAATTAATAGAATACCCATTTACCAGAAACATTTTTCAGACCTCGTCGGCTTTGACTGAAATTAAATAATAAAAGTCTCGAAACTTTTTTTAGGAGGGAGACAAATTATTCCTGCAGCTATTGGAATTTTCCTGACGTACACGGGAGACATCAACCTTTGAGTTATGTCAAGCAAAATCAGCTTTCCAAATAAAAAATCAAGCATGCCGGCACTTCCTTCGGTAAAACTAACATACCGTACAATTTTACAACATGTCATCATAGCCTAGTGAAAGTATATCTATTTTACGGAAAAGAATATGAATAGATAGATAAAAATTGACAAGGTTTTTGAAGGATTATTTGTTAATTTTGGACAGGAAAGTAAACGATAAGGAATTTAAAACTACGACACTGGAAACAATCGTTGCCGGCGATGAAAATGCATGAAACTAAAAATACAAGATAAATTTGCAGAAAAATGTTGAGTTCTTTGATTGATTAGGGGGTCCTTTACAATGAATACACTTAGGTATTTATAACATTTTATAGACGGTTACACAATTACTAAATTTGATAAAGAAATAACTTGCTTATTCTATCGACAATACATGAAGTTACATTATCCATAATCTCTTATTATCTAATAACACTTATCCACAACAAGTTATAAAAATTCCTAAATTAACGACAATAGACATAACCACTAAGTAGCTATGTTTTTGTATTGATTGCCCGTTGTTGATGACCCTGTCGATCAATTTCTAAAGTCTCGACGAAGGCTTTCATCGGTAACTTTCACATTGTGTGTTGCCAAGGACTTCACTAGCAAGTTGCCAATTCCTCGGACTCTACTCTCATCGACTAAATTTGTCACTTATCAAAAATAGTTGAAAGTTGGTCATTTTTTGGTATCAATAACATTGTAATATGTAGTACAAGTATTTCACAATCAAGTGGGGAAAGATTGTGACTTAGGCTCTGTTCGTTTCACGGAAAATATTGTGTTTTTGAAAAATATTTTCTTGGAAGTCATTTTCCTGGAAAATGTTTTCCCGGAACATAATTTTCTGGTGTTCGACAACCAATATGAAAAAGTTTCGGAAAATATTTTTTGCCGGAGGTGGCGGCGGCAACCGGCAACTAGCGGCGGCGGCCGGCGACTGACGACGGTCGGTGATCGGCGGCCGGCGACGGCGGCAATCGACGAGCGGGGGCCGGCAACCGGCGGCGGCGGTGGCCAGCGACAGCGGCGACCGGCAGCAACGGTAGCGGACAAGCGGCGAGCAGCTACCGACGAGCGGCGGGCGACGACCAGCGACCACGGTCAGCAACCGGCGGCCAGCGGCGGCGGCGATCGTCGAGCAGTGGCAGCAACCGACGAGCGGCGACGGCCAACGGCCGGCGACCGGAGGGGGGAAGGAGGAGTTTGGCAGAAAATGATTTCCGCTTTTCAGAAGTGAAAATCATTTTCCTCAAAATAATGAAGAATTTGAGGGTGGAGAAGGAAAATGTTTTCTTACGGAAAACATTTTCCGCCCCCGAACACCGGAAAACACGGAAAATGTTTTCCAGAAAAATATTTTTCCTAAACGAACGGAGCCTTAGTAAGTTAGTAGGACCCCCCGGAACATCTTAAAAAGTTTCACAAATAAATTTAAAAGACCACAGCCAAAAAAAAGTCTGCAATGGAATTGCCAAAGTGAATTTTTTGTCTGCCCCTTTCCTTCTTGAAGGGGGTAAAAATGAAACCTTAATTGGCAGATACTTCAATGTCGACAATGGTGCGATCCACTTCTAGGACAATGACACTTTTGAGAGATGTTTTAGATTGCATATGACGTAATCAAACATCTACTATTGTTAACATGTCACTTAGTGATAATGACGTGATGGATATAATCAATCGTTACTTAATATTTTACCCCGTAACTCATGCTTAAAAAAGAGAGAAAGGAACCGACAATGACGTGTGCCTTGGAATAAATACCCTTATGAGCTTGAGGGTCACAAAAGAGATTTGATTGAGGTAAGAGAAGGAACTTTTGTCGCAAAAATGATGAGCAACGTCAACCTAGAAAGATCTCACATGGTGCCCCTAATTTGTTAATTAATTTTTTCTTTTTCCCTAGATAAGGTATCTCTATTTTCAAACTCGACTTATGAAATAAGATAAAAACATAGGGATAACATTACTGCACAAATAAGTGTTAGACAATATTTTGTATTCAGCTCCTATTATTTATCAAATAGGTGAGACGCCTCCATCCTCGTTCCCTCAAGGTAACGTAGTATTAGAGAAATTTGATTGCTAATGAAAATAGAACGGTAGTTTATAGTTCTTTAATGCTTTGATGTGTGATGATCATTGTTCTTAATGTATTATTTACTCCCACTATTGTTATTACCGGCTCTAGAACAAATATACTTCTAAGATATACACAAAAGTCACATAGAAATGAGTTCAACAATTACTTCGCTCTTGGAATTTCACCTTGAATGTGTTATCACACTTGTATGTGAAAAGAGAAAATAAAAGAGAATATTGTGAAGAAGAGAGAGTTACGAAAAAGAGAAGGTTGCTATTTTTGAACGGGCGTGTTGAACAATATATGATGTGGTCATATTTACAGACAACCAATTAACACATCTCTTGGGAATAGTACCTTATTCTCGCAATTCACCACTTTTCATGATCAATCATCACTTCTCTTTATGTTAACAATCACTTCGTTTTATATCCAATAATCACATCTTTTCAAGTCCAACGATTACCTCTTTTCATAATAACAAGCTATATCGACAAACACCCACTTAACAAAATCAATGGTAGATAAAACTTGGAACCATGATTCTATTTGTTAATCGAATTATCACATATATTAATTTATGCACATTCGGTTAGAAACTTCCTATGCCTTAGCACTTTTGTGGCCTTGTGCCTCCTCTTGCATTCATGAATAATTGCAAAAGTTTATCCAACATTTGTTTGAAGAGAAACCACTTCTCAGGTTTATATAGGTGAAGTTCCTAACTTATTACCTTAGCATTGACTTGCTAAAATCTTGAACTTCACTAAGAGTGTTTTCTTACATCCACCTTCCTAAATTTACATGAGTACTAACCTTGGGCCCCATTACTCAATCAATTTCAAGATACAATAGCTCATTGTTACCCATTGAACTTAAACAATTGCGTAGAAATTATAAAGTTGGGTTTCCACTATACTTGACTATGATCAATTGGTCTAAGACCTATTCCTTTGACATTACTGCTAACTAAACGTCTTGAGAGTCCCCTTAGCAAATGGATTGGCCAAGTTATTATTTATTCGAACATAATTACTGAAATAATTCCACCAGTAATTAATTGTCAACCATACTCATGTCACAAGCCAATTTCCAGGTTTTTCATTGTATATTTTATTGTAAGCCTTAGACATAGTTGCCTCACTATCAAAATGTAAAGATATCGTTATCCTTGATCATGGCCACAACTCTATAACAATAATATTTCCATAGCCATTCAGCCTTTTTATTGGCCATCAATAGTGATATAAATTCAAGTTCCATCACTGAATAAGCTATACATGTTTGGTTCTTCGATGCCCTAGAGATTGCGCCATTTGCAAGCTTGAAAACCCATCTAGATGTCGACTTATTATCAATTGTGCTAATTATCCTACTAGCATATAAATTCCCCTCTAATATTGCTAGTTATCTTCCATAACATAGACCACATTGTATTTTTTTTCTTTAAGTATTCAAGGATTCTACTCATGGCTTTCCAATCCACATAAATCTGGACAATTTAAACACAATAAATGTTATATCTAGTCTAGTGCAATGCATAGCATACACAAACTTCCAACTGCACTATCATATTTTAATTGTGCTAATGGTTGCCCAATATTTTCATTAATTTAATTGGCACATTATATGGTACATTTGACTCATTAATTTCCATTTACTAACATCTTTGAATGATTTCCTACACATAATGGCCTTGACTTAGAGCATATCCCCCACTTTGCTCACACGTGAGGTGGAGATTATTGATATGCTCGTGTGAATTGTGTTAGAGAAGTCTCACATCAGAAAAAGTGAAATAGTGTGGAGCATTTAATATATTCTAGTTGACTCATAACTCATTAACTTAGTTTTTGAGTGAAAGTGGATCTAACTAGATATATTGACAGGCTCGAACTTTGGCTACCTCTTGGTGATCTCCCTAGGTGAAGGTATCAGACTCTCATTGTACACTTCAAATAGTATTTGGTCTCCAAGGGATTTGAAGTGTCTTTGGGATTTGTGTAAGATCGAAAATTTTCATATAGACGATATGGCAGAGCATTGAGAATTCTTCCATGACACCTACTTTCATCATCCTTTTCTTATCAAGATTATACATACCACTTTTATTCATAAATTTCAAAGTACTATTGCCAACATGAGATACTATATTTTTCTATGAAGAAGATGACTCAAGCATGCAAATATTAATAAAAGTTTTCAATAATACATACTTGTCAAGATTGCGAGCACTTGATATAGCCACTGTCTCAATCTCCATGAAAATAATACCTTAAGATTGTTGGGGAAAGTTGATTGCCGATGGAGATAGAGCAGTAATTTATAGTTCTTTGATATTTTAATGGTGATAGCGATCACTGTCGTTAAGGTATTGCTCTCAATATTTTTGCTGCCAGTTTAAAACAAAATACCTCCAGGATATTCATCAAAGCCATGGATAAATGAGTTCGACAACCACTCAATTTTTCTCTTGAAATTTCACTTTGAATGTGCTATCGAATTTGTGTGTGAAAAGAGAAAATTAGAGAGAATATTGTGAAGAAGAGAATGTTGTTGTTTATGAACGTGTGTTGAACAATGTATGATTTGATCGTATTTACAGACAACCAATTAACATATCTCTTGGGAATAGGTATTGTATCCTTAACATCACCACTTTTCATTATCAACCATCACTTCTTTTCATTGCAAAAATCACATGTTTTCATATCCAACGATCACCTCTTTTCATGTCCAATAATCACATTTTTCATGATAGAAAAACATTTCAACAGGCAATGCCCTCTAATGCATCTCTTTGCACAAAGCAACATACTATTACTGAGAAATTTCTCTTAAAGGAATATAAAGTATAGAGATAAGTCAAGTTTTTTCTCCATTGCATCAAGGGACAACACCTTTATCAATCGTGACTGTAGCCACCTCTCTTAGTGGTGCCAACCTCCCTCCCTCTCTCTCTCTCTCTCTCTCTCTCTCTCACACACACACACACACACACACACACTCCTTTGCTTCTCACTATTGATGGAGCTCGGCGCCACTTTGACCCCTGTGATCAAGATTCATCGAGGGCACAAGAGCCTGAGGTGGATCACGTATAGAGCCCACAACATGTCGCCATCCCAGATCTAGTCGATGGAGCTGAAGATTGAGAGTAGGAAGATGTCAGAGAGGCAAAGAGAGAGGTATGTGAGTGGATGAGACTATTGACATGGTGGTTTATAGGGCTTAAGTTCTTGGAGATTGTGTTAGCAAAGACTTTAGCAGTCAAGGTTGTGTGTTGGCATGAAAGGAGGTGAAGAGAGATTAAGAACAAACAAGGTTTCTCTTTAAGGTTACGTTCTCCTCCAATATGCCACTGACTGGTGAGTTATAAAACAACTGGTATTGTTTTCGTTAAGATTGATGGAGTGATACTTGTAGCTTATAACCTATCAATTAGAGGTATACTTGTGAAGGAAATTTCTTTCAATCATGAACGGAGGAAAACAAAACTTTTTTTGTTAATTAAAAGATGGACACATGGCACGAGTGAAGCAACTCAATAAGTGGTGACACGAGATAAGCACAAGGGATAATGATGAGTAGACATGCTCATTAGGCGGGTTTTAACCTCCCATGGTCCTTCTTAGACTCGCACTCGCGAGCTTGGGCAAGTGCACGTGAGGTAAAATAAAAAGGGGCAAGCCAATCCCACCCACCGGACCACCTTTTTTTTCTATTTTCAAAATTTTCAACCGAATATAAATAGAATAGAGAAAATGAAACAAAATTTTAGGGTTTTGTGTTTTATTTTATTGCTTTACCTATGAGTTGTGTACTATTTTTATCCACTACATTAGAAACTTGGGCTTATTTATCTTGTTAGTGTTTACAAGTATTAAATATGAAAGTAAAATTATTAATAAAACATATTTTGTTATTCTTTTAATAAATATAAGGGCGGACTTGGAATTTTTGTCTAGATCCGCCCAAGTGGCCTAAAATATTCAACCAAACCCACCCATTTTGTGAGCACGCCCACAAGTCGCCCGCTCTTTGATCCGGTCCAATGACAAAGACCTTTTTGTCCTTTCCCAAAAAGCAAGCTTCTACGAACGAACTGGAGAATGAGAATTTTTTGCCCCAAACCTTGTTCCAAATCTCTCTTAAACGGCATTGGTACATATGAAAAACCCCAAGTTTTTTCTGTGCTTCGAGCCCTAAGAGAATGCTTTTTGATTTGTCCCAAAAGTCACCTCTCCTTGAAACCTTAATTCAAATTGACAATTTTGAGACAAAATTGTAATAGAGAGGAGAATGAGCAAGATCGGCTCAAGTTCGTGTCAACAAAGCCAAGACAAAGGTGAGAGTCAAGATCCGGTTAACACCGAGTCCCAACTTTTTTCCCCTCCAACTACCAAGCCAAGCCCTAATTTTCCTCGCACCAATTGAGTGAGTGAATGGGAGACGACGACGCTGAGAGAGAGAGAGAGAGATACAGTTGCAGTGTCGTATAGGTATGGGTATGGAATGGCCATCTCATCGTCCACGTTGGACTTCTTTTATAAAAAAATTATCACTATGATTAAACATTTTATTAAAACAAGTCACATAAAACTTTTTATCGGAGTCTGTCGCTAAAGACACTTAAGTAATCGTTTTCTCTTTGATATGATACTTAAGTGATCCAATAAAAAATATTGACATTATCGTTTCTCGTCAATGAAAATTATAATATTTTTAATGTCCTTTTCTCTTTTTATAAAGAGACTTTAACTCTTCTGACAAAAAAGGAGAGGCTTTAACCTTAATGTCATTGCTTGAATGTCATTTTAAAAAGCGAGCTTGATCTATCTGAACAGGGATGATGTGTTTAGATGCTGTCAAATCATTCATCATTGAAAATGATTCTTTAATGATTGACAGTATTTGCTAGAATGGATACTAGTCATGTCACCTGATAAATGAATAGTGCCGGAGCTGTCTTCGAGAACTTACTATTGCTTTGGGTTCGCTAATCGCTGTTGAAGTTTCCGTCCAATCGCCTTGCTTTTCCTATTTTATGGTCTTGGATAAGTAACTGTTCACGTGTCGCCATCGAAAATATTTATTGCATGGGACCATTTAATCAGAAGTTGATTCTTTTACTCTTTTCCCAATCCGATGTAAAATATGTTGATAATCACCAAATGTATGAGTTTATTCTAATGGGTTTGAGTTTATTCTTTCGAGATTACTTTTTGGAAAATGAATATTTATATCTCTAATAATTACTCAATATGTGAATGACGGGACATTGCCACATCTAATAAAGAACTTTCGCATCAAGCACTTCATTATTAACAAAAAAATGTTATTCTATTACCAAATCCAATCGAAATTTCTTGAGTAGGGTGGAGTATTGCTCAATAAGGTCGAATTCTTTTATCTCATGTAAATGGGAAAAGTACCAAATCCTAAACTTATTGCATTGGTATTAATTAAGTTATAAATTTTTCAATTGGACTAATTTAGTCCTAAACATTTTCATATTTGTACTAATTCAATCCATTAAGCTAATTTAGGTCAATAATAGCTTATGTGAATGCTAACCGTCTTATATAGCACGATCAGCAGACGAGCGGCACTGATGTTAATATTTTTAATAATATTTTAAAAAGAATTTCCCTTTTTTTCTTTTTTTTCCTTCTCTTTCTTTTGGCTTGTGGCCGGTACTCAGCCATGGTCGGCGACCAGCCACAATCCAGGGTTACCATTCGCTGATCCAGCGAGATCATGACGCCCTCATCGGCCCTCGCCTGTAGCCGGTTACCAGCCATGGCTAGGTACCAGCCACAGGCCAAAGGAAAGAGAAGGAGAAAAATATATTCAAAATATTAAAATTTATTATGAAAAATGTCCACGCAGCACTGGCCATGCCACGTTAGCACGGTTGACGTCCATGTCAGTGATTTCCGATTTAAATTAGCTGGATGGACTAAATCAAAACTAATGTGAAAAAAGTTTATGATTAAGTTGGTCCAATTGAAAGGTTTAGAATGAATTGGTACCAGTGCACTAGGTTTAAAACTTCTGTGGTACTTTTTCCCGTGTACATTCCTTTTGTATTTTGGCTCCTGGGACTTTTTCTTCTTGTCAGGAATAAAAGTATTAAGACAATTCATATGTTTTCCATATCACACACGCTCGCACGTATCTCATATGTTGGACTAACTACATTGGATGCGACCAATAACCCGTTGGACCATAAGTTGTGTTGCTGACATAGCTGTTTGTCGTGTCCCGTGCCTACACACAGAAAAACACGAGAAAGCAAGCCTCAACTAACTCTCCTCCCAACTTGTAATAAAAGATTTGAGGTTAGATAGTGCCTCAAGGACAACTCGTCCCAGGATTCGCTTTTCCTTAGCATGGGCATGCAACGATAGGTTAAATAAGAATTGTTTAGGATGTCCAATTACCAAAGACAAGAACTTCATATTATAATCTACTAGTGCAAAGTGCCGGCTACACTTTAGGATACACGTTATCATCTCTGTGTATTGAATTGCAAGTTGCAACAAATTGCTTTTTTCTAACAAGTACCGCATTAAAAGGTGACTTAGAAATGCTTCTATGCCGTTTCGTTGATAATAATGTGCAACCGTTTATTCCAAAAGTTTAAATTGTTTAAGTATGGATTGAAATATTTTTCATAGCTTGGCACTCTCCGTCATGTGAAAGCTAATACGGTGAGACAAAAACCTAAAGCATGCAATCCGATATGCATGGCTTAACCTAATTCTTTTCATCACCTCTTGTGAGAAAATGATCCCACAAGCAACGGGATTGTATAGTACGAAATCACACAAAAAACAGACCCATTAAAAAAATAACTCATAAAAAGAAAGATATGACCTTCTACTCAAGTTCTTTCTTTTTGGTTGGAATCAATAATAAGAAATATTGAAATCCAATTGGGTTTCATCCAAATAAAATATTCGATTTCATACAAATTATCGAGTAGTGTAATAATGAATAGGGGGAGCTATTCCAATTCCATCAACGTGGAAGAATGAAAGAATTTGTCCTACAGATTAAGATAATTTGATAAGTTTTGATTGAATTATGATCAAAAGAGGAAAAAGAATCGAATAATCGTCCTATGACAAAAATAGAATAAACACCCATTTCGTGCGCAAAATGGTGCGTAAGATATTTATTGAAAGATATTTTGCTTAAAAATCATAAACTATTAGAGTGTGGTGCTCAAGATATTTATAACTTAGCAAACTACAGTGGAAGACCAATTGAGGTCTTTCATGTAGGACTTATTGAATATTCTAAATGTCTATGATACTTAATGGCATCAACAGAAAAGAAGGCGTACAAATTGGACAGCGTTTTGCCCCGTCACTGTTAGTGCTATAATCGTAAGACGGAATAACACCTCGAAGTAAAATACAAAACATGAATATGCTTCCTCCCATCATTTCACATATTAAAGCATGGGAAAAATTTGTAAAGAATAGAAAACATCATAGATAGTTCAATAGAAATGTCTTTTCTCAAACCTTACGTAGAATACCCCGTATCTTTGTACAGGCTACCTTACACAGGGTACAAGTATGTACTCATCGGTTTTGAAATTTTGGAAGTCTAAACCTACCTTTGCAAGCTCTAATATGCTCTCTAGAACCTACCAAGCTATGCCGGTTTTGCAGGTTCCACAAGTTGTCTTGCCCGCCGCTATTAGTTAAAGACCAATCTTACTAATTGAAACGGCGAAACTACGGATTTTTGGTCCTTGAACTGTATTGTTTTTTAGTTGGACCGCCCTGAAACTTAAAACTCGTGCAGTCAACTCTTTGGACTCGTAAAATATTTCCAATCAATTCCCCCGATCGACAAATTGTGTAAACTTTAAATACGAGACAGAGGAACTAGTAGAAAAGATTATTATATTAATTTGGAGCTTGGCTACATAAGTTATAAGTTAGAAGATCACATTGGAAGAAGAGCACAAGTTTGTGGATCGAATGTGTACTTCTTTTATATATATATATAGATATTGATTTCTGGATCTCTATGGCTTCCGTCAGGAGGCATTGTTCACTGTAACACATGGATCTCATGATTTTATCCTAAAAATCAGCACCGTCCCCGTGGATGCATCCTTCCTTTAACCGAAAACGTTGTGTGTCAATGATTAAAGTTCGTGAGAAATGTTGAAAAAAGAGCAGCAGCCGCGAGATGGTCCAAAGGCACTAGAGAATCAGGGTGCTCCTACAGGCAAGTCCCGTTTCTTAACAGTAAATTTATTGAATATATTGTAATCTACCTAACACCGTCGTACGGTTAATTGTACTTGTAGATAGTAATTTTACTTTATGGGTCCTAACTTACATATAACGGTCGTAACTCGTTTGCATCTGTAACCGGAAGTTTGCCTATGATAAATCTATCCGTGGAGCTCGTCCCATGAAAATGCTAATACTTAAGCAATTGACCGATAGCATTGCTAAATATCTCAAATTGACGCAAGCGATGGTACCTGTGTTTAGTAATTGTCCTCAATAATCGTAATTTTCATACAAACCTTTGTAAAATGACAAGTTAAGTAACCATCCTTCACATATAATGATTTACCATAAAGTCTCACAAGGTTGCATCTCCGAGCGTCCGATAATTCTTCATGAAAAATCCTAATCAACCTAACTATATCTTTACTCTTTTTTTCTATTCTTAGTAACTTACCTTCACGATCGTGACATTCCTTCCCAATTCGTAAACTCGAAGACCCTACCATCGAGTAATCATCCCCCCACACCATAACTTTCGTCAATCAAAAGTAACATAAAAAATTACACCCCGTAATTTCCCTTAATTGTCTGTAAATTACTACCGTTTTACAATCATCCGGCGGTCGAAATTTTTTCCCTTTTTTTCTTTTCCCCCCAATTCGACCCATCCGTTGGGCTGGACCCGTAGAATTTTCCAAGGAGAATACGGGAAACGCAGAGACCAGCTGGGGGAGAAAACAAACAGATGAGTTGGAGAGGAGGAAGAAAGAAACACAAGCTGATGGTGACCGATCACCCTATTACAGCTCCACCCTACCTAACCATACCATTAAATATTTATGTGGCCGCCGGCTGGTCTCTCCCTCCTTTGAAATTCAGCTTTAGGACAGCGTCAAATCCGTCTCTCCGACGACAAACCGCTTTGACGGCGTAACAGTTAAATAGTCGTATCTCGTGACCAGAGTTGTTGAATCGAAATTGAGGAATTTTGAAAACGACAGCACGCGGATGTACGTGCACGTATGAACTACGGGCTAGGTATTCCAAAATATATATTATGTGATGTACCAATCATGTGAATCGCGTTCATCTTCGTCGCTGATCACGTAGGTTCCATCCGTGAAAATTAGGTTGTTGATAATTGAAATTATATAGGTCAGTATGATTTGTAGGCCATGCAATTTCCCCCCCAATGTCTCATGTAGTGTGACCATATGCCGTGTTCGAGACAGAAGTGCAAAGTGTTTCTTATAAAGGGGGAAAATTATCTAAAGAGTCTTAAATGTATTTTAATTCAGTCCTGAATTTTTTCAATTTTGTTAATTAAATCCTAAACATTCTCGTATCTTGTCAATTGAATCCATTAAGCCAATTTTTGCCGGAAATCGCTAACGCGAGAGTCCAATCATGACCGGCCGACGCTAACATACACAAATTTTAATTTTTTTTTTTTATGTTTTTTCAATTTTTTATTTTCCCTTTTCTTTTCTTTTCTTTTCTTTTTTTTTTTTTCACTTTTTTTGTTCAAAGCGTCGGCGGGGCCACCCCCACCTAGAGGCCGACATGATACGGTGAGGGTTGCGACCCTCACCCCCGGCTGGTGAGGGCTTTGTGGCCCTTGTCTAAGGGCTGACGGGGGGCTGTCGGTCCTCTCCCAATGGCTGGCGAAGGTCATCAGCCCTCGACCAGTAGCCGGTGGCCCCGTCGGCCATCTAAACCAAAAAAGAAAAAAAGAAAAGAAAATTATGAAAAACAGATTCGAAAAGATTATAAAAACATTATTAAAAATTATCCACGCCAGCACCAGCCGTATAACATAAAACAACCGACATCCATGTAGGCAATTTTCACCAAAAATTGACCGGATTGACTCAATTGACAAAACAAAATATTTAGGATTGAATTGGCAAAAGAATAATAGATTTATGACTTTTTGACCAATTTTCATCCTTACAAGGCACTCGATAAGCTACTCCCAACTACGACAACTTAAAACTTTTAAGGAAGTACCTCACACAATTTGAGGTACCGCAAGTCCCTTCACCCAAATCTTTGACTGCGTGCCACATTTCAGATAGAAGTGCAAGAGTGTTGCTTATAAGGGGGAAAATTATTCAAAAAGTCTTAAACGTATTTCAATTCAGCCTTGAATTTTTTGATTTTGTCAATTAAGTCATAAACATTTTCGCGTTTTGTCAATTGAGTCTATCTAATCAATTTTTGCAGGAAATCACTAATGTGAGAGTCCACTCAGTGTCGGCTATCGTGTGACACTGTCTGTTGATGCTGATATGGACAAAATTTAATTTTTTTAAATATTATTTGGATTTTTTATTTTCCCGTTTTCTTTTCTTTTCTTTTTTTTCGTTTTTTGTTCATAGGGCCGGTGAGGCCTCCCTTACCTTGGGGCCAACGTGATATGTCAAGGGTTGTGACCCTCACCCCCGGCTGGCTAGGGCTTTGTGGCCCTCGCTTAGGGGCAGACAGGGGCTGTTAACGCTCGTTTAGTAGCCGGCGGAGGTCATTGGCCCTCAGCCAATAGCTGGTGGCCCTGCTGGCCCTTTCATCCAAAAAAGAAAAGAAACTTATGAAAACTAATAAAAAAAATTTCAAAAAATATAAAAATGTATTATTAAAATTTGTCCATGTCAGTGCCGGATGTGCCGCGTAAAACAGCCAATGTTTATGTTAGCAATTTCAGGCCAAAATTAGCCGGATAGACTTAATTAACGGAAACAAAAGATTTAGAACTGAATTAGCAAAAGTACAATAAATTTAAACTATTTTGAACAATTTCCCTCCTGCATTCGATGAGCTACTCCCAAGTGCAACAACTTAAAACTTTTAGGAAACTGCCGCATGCAATTTGCGGTGCCGCAACTCTAACACATATGTTAGGAAGTCCCTTCACCCAAATCTTTATATATAATGTGGGTGATGTGATTGAAAACTTTTGTCTCGCCTCCCTAACTTTAATCCTCTATGGTGATCTTCCTAACTTTAATCCATCTTCGACGGAGCAATCATGGGTCCTATCTGTGATGATCTTCACGTCCGCAGGACCTTTCCCTTCGATCATTGGGAGTCGCGATTCATAACCAATTCTTTCGCCTCAATTGGTGTAGCAGTGACATTGGATAGTATCATGAGCCGGTTTCCGCACGCCCAACTAATTCCACCTCTCTAGTGCAATCGAAGGCGAACCATGTCAAAGATCGGGCATCTTTCGTGACTAATTTACAAAAACAATCGGCGCATAAATTTTTATGTCCGTATGAATATTCAGACATGTTGCGCTTTTGAAAATCGAAAAATTGAGAATGCCATTATTGCACGCAGCAGAATCCGATCTCCGCAGGCATCATGTGTCGATCGTCAGTCTCGATTCGTTTTGTTTTGTTTTTTTTTTTTTATAAATATGACAAGAGGACTAGTGTTATCAGTTGGCAAATGTATTTTATATTAAGCCAACACCGGCTATATTATAGAAAGTTGCGAAGGTCACGATTCGTACGAATTTAAATATTAAGCAAGTTTAAGTTCGTGATATTTTTTTTAAATCTCTTCTAAAGTTTTTATTAACAAGTTGCTAAGCACACTTATCCAGGCGACTTTGGAAATTCACAAAAATTGCAAGGACAGATGTTAAAAAGAAATTGTTTGTTTCTTTCCTCGGACCCCGCCGTAGCATCTTGCTTTCTTCAGAATCTTACATGGAACAACGTATAATTCTGGAAAAAAATTTAGAAAACTAAACAAAGAGAAGATTACACGTGTCATGCAACGGGCCAAACTTTAAAAAAAATGAATGTTTACTTTTTCGTTTTCGTCACACGTTGGTGTAATAATTCCATATTAATTTGACTCCACTAATTCGTTAGTGCGACTTACGTTTGACAAATTTTTTGGCGCAACTCACTTTCACGAGACTTTCTCGATGTAAAGCGCGTTCTAATCGAGGCTAATCGTGTTCGTGTCGTGACGGGTCGCCGAATTCTTAGACATATAATGAACAAATCGCGCATGAGTTTGACATTCAGATCAGCTCGTGGTGCATTCAGACATGTGAGTTTAAACGGGTCAACATTTCATTCATGTCCACTCAACACGTTTATGTACGTTCAAACAAGCTAACATTTAAATTAATTACTGCACGTTTACATATATTGGAGATTACATCATGATAAATGTGTTCGACATGTCATGTCATGTCGGCTCGTTTGATAAATTTATTGCATTTGGATTGCAAGGATAATCACGATTGATAGTCGTGTCAAAGTCGGGTTCAATCGAAATTTGATAGGAAAAATTACCCAATTAATCCTAAATTCGTTGCACTTAGGCCAATACAGTTCTAAACTTTTCAATCTTATTGATCTAATCCTAAAATTTTATGCGAAACCCTAATATAGTCATTCCAATCAATTTTCGCCGAAAATCGCCGACATAGAAGTTTAGTTCTCGCCGAGCACCTCATCACATCAGAGATTTCCAGCGAAAATTGATCGGAATGACTATATTGAAATTCAGCATGAAAGTTGGCAAAATTGAAAAGTTTATGGCTAAATTGACATCCGTACAACAGATTTCGAACGGATTGGACAATTTCCCCAAATTCGGCATGATATGATTACGTCATGAATTGTCGGCCTAAATTTGACTCCTTTCAAATTGGAAATTCAACCTTTATGCATATCCATGGCAATTTATATATATATATGTGTGTGTGTGTGTGTGTTACAATACCTACCAGTTTTGGGGTCACTGGTGCGAAAGGTTGTGAAGCAGCAACCACTCAAAGATTGACCGCTCGAGACTTGTTGACTGGTGGAGGCGACTCCGTTCTCATCAAAGTTTGGGTTGAATTTGAGTAATTTCGAGAATTAGAAAAAGTCAAATTCGACATTGAAATTAGTTGCGCCACTTTAATTTAATTAAGATTGAGCTCGAATTCGCAATACTTGATTGAAGCTAGCATGGCAAGCCCAATTTAGGTGTCAAATCATATTTACATTTAACATATGAATTCGTTTGTAAAATTAGCAAAAATGAATCCGATATTACTTTCGATTTTCATTATGCTCTTCACTTCGGCTGGCTCTAAAAGTTTTTAGTTGAATTGAACTTGAGAGGATGATGGCCGTTCTAAAAATTTAAACTGTGAGAGAAAAATTTAGATACGGGAGTTAGTATCCAACATAAGACGGCCGATATGATAACGAAAGAAAGCTTAAACATGCGGACTGGAATACGAGCTTGGAACAATAGCAGCGGTCCCACGTATTAGAAGGAGAAGCCTTAGTTTCGAGCTCCGTTGCTAAGTTAATCGGAGCATAACGCGTAATCACGTGCTCGAGAAGCCCAGATTGATATTAGCCGAGTGTGAATGGAAGTGATTGACCCAAGAGCCCCTAATAAGGGGTTCCGGTGCGCGACCCATCACGGGGGCCAAAATTCGAGACGTTCTTCGAGAGCACGTCGGAGATGATTTCAGGACCCGACACCCCAATGGCCACTCGATTCCTAAAGGTCGAGCCTAAGCTCGAGCACGCGGAACAGCCCATCAATCGCGCGTGAGGTACGGCAACCGACCCAGTCCGAACTTGCAAATTACGCCGGTCAGATCGGCCCGATCCCGATTCCCTCCTTTCCCCCCCCCCCCCCCCCCCCCTTTTCTTTTTTTTTCCTCGGAGAAGATTCTAATTTGTGGGGCTCTTCACATCTAACCTCACCGACGAGAACGGCTCTATGGATGGTCCGTGACCCTCCCTGCCGTGGAAGTGCAAAGGTAGGCGCCTCGTCAGACCCACGGATTTTTCACGCATGAAGACCTTGGAGAAGCCGCGCATAGGACACACCCCAACCGCCTCCGCCCCCCAACGTTTCTCCCCCTTTTCCTTTTTGGTACTATCTATCACGAAAGCGGGACGGGCGAATGACTGATGGAAGCGACTCGATGCTAAAGTCACGGAATGATAGGAGTTCGCTTCGACAAGCTCTTTGAGTTTGTAGTCCGGCTTTCGGATAATGACAAAAATGATTTCTCAGTGCGGGGCCGAGCCGTACAGTGTTATCGTTAAACTTTTAATTTATTCAGTATAGCCAGTCAACTTTTCATGCGTATGCAATTGATACCCTGGACCGGATAATTCGGGAATATAATAATACATAAATTAGCTATAATGTTTATCAAAAGTTCAGGGACCGCGCTGGATAAATTAAAAGTCCGAGGGCAAGATTACACATCGCGCTAGAGTTCGGAGATCATACTGAGCGAATTAAAACTTCAAGGGCCCACATTGCACATTCGGCAAAAGTTCATGGACCATTTGAGTAACTATCCCCGGTAATAAACTACATCAAATCAATTTATTTGGATCAAAACTTCTTCTATTTCCCATTAGAAAAAAAAAATCCCAAACTTTTCCTCGTGATCCATGGTACTCCGAATATTTTTTCTGTCTCGCAAATACCCTCCATACCAGCGACTCGACCAAATCCCTTCTGTTAGGTCTCTCATTACAAGGGACCCTTAAAAGTCCGGCGCGACAACATTCACGAGCAATGCCGGACAAACGGATCCAAGCATGGCAACGGATGGAGACCGTCACGTTCAGCCACGTCGGACTTTCGACGGCCACATGGACGGAAGGTATTCTCGGGTACCGGTGCCCCGCGGCGGCACGGAAAAAGGGGAAAAAACGAGGAAGAAGGAGAAACTCATTCATGATTTCTCACGGGGAACGGCCCCCCCTTTTTTCTTTTTTTCCGGGATTTCTCTTCCATTTGGACTCGAGCTCGACCCCGCCGACAGGTGGCGACGTAGTCATGCAAAAGCGCGACGTAGTCACCTCGACCTCGACGAGCCCGCCCCCCCCCCGAAAAAAAAAAAGAAGGGGGGAAAGAAATATTTCCGTGCATGAAGATCGTGAGCGACCCCCCTCCCTCGCTCCTCCTCCTTCCTTTTTCACCTTTTTCCCAATATAATCGAATTAATTAATTTGGTCCTCCTCCTCCTCCACCAAATTCCTTTTTCCTCCTTTTTCCCACTTCCCCGCCGCATTTACTTAAAATTAATTTAAACTGGCTCCTTCATCAATGAATGAATGAATGAATGAATGGATTGTTTTTAAGAATTATCGGGAAAAGCCCCCTTTTTTTTTTATTTAATTAATTAATTAATTCGAAAGTCAGTCAAGCCCCCGCTAAAGCGAGCCGCGACGAAAAGGTGGCTCCGCCATTGGCCGAATCCGGTGCTTCCGGGACAGGCCAGAAACGACGACGGGAGCCCCACGCGGCCCGCGGGGCCCCCCCTCCCCTCCCCTTCGTCGGACTCCGGGGGGTTTTTACGCGCATGCCCCTCCGGGGGATTTCGTTTTTTCTCGAAACGCGAAGGCGTTTTTGGGGTTTTTCCCCGTAAAGGAAGAAGCCCCGGGGGGGGGGGGGGGACCCCCTCGCGGCATTTAACTTTTTTTATTTTTTTTAACCCCGCTTTAAAAGAACCGTATCTCTTCCCATTTTTTTTAGCTTAAACCCGACCACATTTATTACAAAAAAAAAAAAATGCAAAGGAGGAGGAGGAGGAGAGAGAGGCAAAAGGTTTGCCCCCACGGACGTTACTTTGTCATATATAGCCACTTTCACATTCATGCATGTTAAGTTATCCCACACAAAAAAAAAAAAAAGAAAGAAAAAACACAAAGAAAAGGAAAGAAATTGCAAATGTTTCTTTACTTATTCAAAAAGAAAACAAAATTTGAATTTTTTTTTTTTTTTTTTTTGGGGGGGGGGGGGGGGTGTTGGTGTTTCTAATTACTTACCATATGGCCTAACTTTACTCCCCCCGCTCCCTTCTCGGTCGTGCGAGAATCATTTCACCAAAAGGGTTGATTTGTCCAATTGGAGATTTTAGGTGGGAGGCGAATTTGGCTCTTTAAGGTCTCTCCTGTGGTTTGGTCAGCATATGGGGGGCTACACTTGCTGTCCTCACGTCTAATTTTACAAGATCCCCCAGCACTTAATGTACGCACACCAAAAAAAAAAAAAAATTGATTTTCCGATAGTACGTATGAGTAATTACTCGTCCAAGGTGTGGCATCCAAAGATAGGTGGCGCAAAACTAGTTTCGTGGACCACGCTCGCCCCGAGCACGTCGGACGAATTCGACCAGATTTATGATTTTTCTCGTTTACTAATGTGGCTTACGAATAAAAGGCAGTACGATGTAGAAACCATGCATTAGGGTTAGGTGGGAAATATCGTTCTTGTGAAAATAGTTGCGCTTCACGAAAAAGTTTGCAAGAAAATTTGAGAATTTTTTTCTTCTAGTATTTGCAAGCATTTTCTTAGGAGCTCAGCATGTTGGGCAAAGCTATATCCACGTTACAAAGGTTGCATCACTTTGGAAAGAATTTGCATAAAGAGAAACTATCAGAATTTCTCGGTAATGACCGGGTCAAATAACAATAAAGGATGCGACGACACTTAATGAGTCGGATAGGATTGGATTGGATCGGATTGGATCATTAACATAGACATCAACTAGCCCCGTGCGCGAGGCCTTGGATCCGCGATCCCCATAGTTCAACAGCCGCAGTCAAGAACTACCAAGATTGGCATGTCAATCACTTTTTTTTTTTTTAACATTTTGCATACCTTTTTTCGGATTTTTTTTGTTTTTTTTTTTGCCCTCGAGGGAAGGGGGCCAGAGCAGGACTATTCAGGGTGTTTCCTTTTTTTTTTTCTTTTTGTATGTCAAGAAATTTGGCAACAGCCAAGAAAGGTAATTTCCAGATTTTGCGAGTCATTTAACTGGTTGGTGTGGCCAGTCTGAAGATACCAAAGGCGCACCCCCCCAATTCACACCACTCTCTCTCTCTCTCTCTCTCTCTCTCTCTCTCTCCTCCCTTGTATTATTATATTTATAAAAATTGCATTTCTTTTTATCCAAATATTATATATTTCTCTATCTATTTGGCCTATTCTCTCTCTCCTCTCTCTTCTCTTCTCTCTCTCCTCTCCCTCTCTCTCTCTCTCTCTCTCTAGAGCTTGTTTACCGCGGCGAAGACTGACTGGGCTTTTGCTTCCGGCATTGATTCGCTTCCTGAAGCGACCTACCAGGCGGCGGCCGTCCGAGGGGCCGCGACCAGATCGGTGAGCTGAGCTCGAAATTGAATCCCATTCTCCACCTCCGCCTAATTTCGCTTGAATTTGCTTCGGACATTGACCGGGCCACCGGCGAGCTGTTTCTCTTCTGCTGCTCTTCGTCTCGTTCATTTCTTCCCCTGCATCTCCGAAGATTCCGAGGAGATTTCCTTCCCCGTTTTTCGCTGTTTTCGTGGATATCGATTTCACCGCATTTAGGAGCTGAATCAATTCGTTACCAAATCCTGCTGATTCAGGAGTCTTCCATCATCTTTTCTTCCTCAGATACTTGCTGGTTTTTTCCGCAATTTCCTTCCATTTCTGCTCCTGTTTTTTGACCGTGTTTTGAGGAGCCGGGGGCATCGCAAGCTGGATTTAGTTCTGTCGGGAAACATCTGGGTAAAAACCATTAATGTGCAATTTGGGTTCAATCAGGTGAGGAGGCATCTCCAACAGCTGACGATTTCACCGGGTGTGCGCGGCATTCTCAGTGGAGGAGGTTGCGGTTCAGCGAGAATTCGATTGCGGGATTTCGGAAGCTCGGTGAATTTTGAGGAAATGTGGCAGGAAAAAAGATCGGGTTTTGGAGCGAAACACTAGGATTCTGGAGACTTTGCTGTCTTTCCTACTTCTTGTTCTTTTGGTAGCCGCATTTGGCTACCAGAAGAAAATAGAAGACATTCAAGATTCCAGCCGACTGGAGAAGGGATTGTACAAGGGATTGAATAACGAGAAGGCCGCATGAATTCCGGGTGGAATTCAGGCGGTGGGTTCCCAATGCCGCAAGGAGGAGACTTCGAGATTGGCAATTGGGAAGTACACACCCCACAGAGACCAATCCCAGTGAGACCTCGCGCGACTCCAGTTGATCAAATCGATAGCACACAGGGCAGAACGAATTGCCCTATATTTGCTGGCCTGCCCAATGGCCATGGCTATACGCAGGAGATGCCTTACTGTAATGGTGGGTCGGTCCAAAATCTCAACTCTAGAGCACCAGCAGAGGAGATTCAGAGCTACCTCGGGTATGATGTGGATTTAGCGCAGACGAACCAGCCGATCAATCGGATTGCTGGACAATTGACGCCTATCTTCGATATGGATCAAACAGGTTGGAATAGTGGACCGATAATGAGTTTGCTGGGACTTGACGCTTCTGCTTTTGATGCATCAATTGAAGGACCTTCGAGCAGTGGTGCCAACGGGGTTCAGAGACCTTGGTCTTCCAATTTCCAGCCGATTTCCAGTAGCCGTGGAGATTTCACCACAAACTTGATCAGCAGCCCGATGAATGCTGCAAGCACAAGTGCATTCATACGAGATTACACATGTACTCAGACAACCGAATGTAAGTATAAATATTTGTCTCGGGATTCTTTCTCAGTAGCGCAACTAAACATTATCAATTGCCAGTGCCGAAGACTTTCCTCCCAGACTGAAAATATTGTACTTCGTAAGGTATTTCATCAGGACATGCTTCTGTAGAGAAACATATAAGTCACTCCATGGAGATAGTTACTGCAATGAACCAAATATTTGAAATACATCAAGAAATAAAGAATAGATCATTCTAATACAAGTCTTCATTTTAAAATTAGGTTAAGACACCATGAGAGTTGACGGAAACAAATAGCTCAAGACCAAACATAAAGGCCGCTTGTCGGATTACGAAAAGAATCCTTACCTTCATAAATCAACTGAAACCGAGGAAACTTGCATCCTCTGGACTGAGTAGCATCCTCCCCACAGTAGAGGTTCTGCTGGCTATGCATCCTTTGGTGTCAACATATACGACCGTCTTTCTTTCTGTTTTATGCTATTCTACCTCAGAATTCACTAACAAGAATGGAGTGACACTGAAAATTTTGAAGTTGTGTATGCTATGTGGCTCCAGACGGTGCAATACCATAAAAAATTCGTTTAGCTGACTCAGTAGGACGAAGCTTGGTTGCTGCCTTATTTGTTCGTGCCTGGTATTTTATGAGCTTAAGAATATCATTCCGTCAAAGATTCTACTGTGCATCCGCTAACAGTGAAGATTGAACTATGTTGTCTACAGATGAATTCCCTTTGCCTTCGCGACTGACCTATGATCTAAACTCCACTCCACCAGAAGTCAGCTCCCCACCAAGGATGACCAACTTATTGTTTGCACCAGCAACACCGTATGAGGACAGCCAGTTTTCTGCATTACTTGAATCCTCACCATACGAAAGCACAATCCAAGAGAAGGACAAGCAGGGAAAGTCATTCTCATTGACAAGTGAAACAAACCATTCAGACGAACTCTTGGAGAATATTGTGGAATCTTTCAAGCAGAAGAAGGATGCCATCGTAGAAAGCAACCAAGGCATTGACCTTAATACGACACCCCAGCAGAAAGCACCCAAGCGAAAAAAGCACAGACCGAAGGTGATCGTAGAAGGTAAGCCAAAGAGCACTAGAAAACCTGAAGCTCAGGTAAAACAAAAGGGAAATGAGAATCCATCTGGAAAGCGGAAGTATGTACGTAAGAAAGGCCTGAAAGAATCAGCAAGTCAACAGGCAGATGCTGCACAGGCGACCGCAGTTGGCAATGACGGAACTGCTGTAAAGTCCTGTAGGAGAGCTTTGAATTTTGACTTAGAAAAGAAAGCTCAGGCAAGCACAGTAGCTGGACCAGAGGAGTTGAGGAATATGGAGGGTTTTCGCTTGCCTGTGGATTCACAAGCCTCAGAACTCAGCAGGAGAGTAAACATTCCGTCTGGAATAGCATCAGCTCAGCAGATAGGTCACCATGACAGATCAACCATGATGAATCAACTGGAAACTGTGAGTTTGTTTGGGACAAATCAAAGGCGCACTACTTTTTTTCCATTGCTACAAAGGCAGGCCGGTCAGTGCCTGCCAGCCAGAACAACAGACCAACTGGAACATAGAATAGCCACTCGAGAAAACATGGATAGGGCCATTGGCATTACTTGCCAGATGGGTTCAAGGGATGGACAGCTTCTCAAGCAGCAGCAATTTGTATTTGCAGAACCAAGAGAAGTGAACATTCCAGGACTCCGCAACCTTGAGATGTCTAGGCAAGCAGGACCTCAATCAGCACCATTAATTTTTGCCAACTCCAGTGAGGCAAGGGGACTAAAGAGGGTTTATAATCAAAACAACGAGCAGACATATCTTCCTCGTGCAAATTCAATGCCCACATGGCTGCAACAAATGGTCCGGACTGGGGAATTCTGCAACAGTAGTATTCTCAGTTCACCTTACTCAGAGACCCAGAAGAGAAAGAAAGCAGAGAAAACACTAGATATTAGCAGTCTCTCATCTTGTGCTCCAGCGGTCTTAGATTCTTCAAGCCAAGTGCATGTAGGAGGTGTATGTGGTCAAGCCACATGTAGAAGACCGTTACAGATGAACAATGAGATGTTGAACCCCTGCATTGCTTCTGGAAGCATTTACCACAATGAAAAAGATGGGCTGCAGAAACGTACCATTGGATGGAATCTACCGTCTCTCGCTTTGGGTAATGTTTCAAGAGAGCATCAAATTTCTGCTGAACAGCATTCTCACAAACAGAGGGAGGAGGAAACCAGCAGATTGCAAGTGAAAGACATGCCCAAAACAGCTTGTCAGGAGTATAATCAAAGCCAAAAAGCTCCAGAACGTACTGTTCAACCAGTAAAGAAAGGAAGGCCAAAAAAGCAGCAGGCAAATCATTTAACAAAGAAGACTGCAGCTCCCACCAAGCAGAGTCCTTCCGCGGAGAAGTTCCAAAAGGAGCAGAAGGATCCATGCCATGAAAATCAACAGACGGGTGCAATGACAAGAGGTACTTCCCGGATCCCAAACTGTAAGCGCTTGCAAAGCCAGTATATTTTGCTAGAGTCCATCACAATTATCAGTCTCTTCATGCTATATTCAGGTTCCAGCTCATCGATGGAAAAAGACCCCAATGCTCTTGACGAGATCATATACAGATTGGAGGTGCTCAATCTCAATGGAGAAGGCAGCAAACTGAAGGAAGCAGAGCAAAATGCAATTGTGCCCTACACTGGAGCTGGCATGATTGTTCCCTATGAAGGCAGGAAACGCAAACCACGGCCGAAAGTAGACCTTGACCCAGAAACTAACAGGGTATGGAATCTTCTAATGGGTAAGGAAGGAACTGGACTTGAAGAAAATCACAAGGACAAGGAAAAATGGTGGGAAGAAGAGAGGGAAGTGTTCCATGGACGAGCAAATTCATTCATCGCCAGAATGCATCTCGTTCAAGGTTAACTGCTTCGCATAGTTCCTGTAGATTCTTGATCCATCGCGCAAATGTTAATAGGCACTTCTAGTTGCACCAGAGCAGAAAGGCCAATGCTGCTGCTGTAATCTTCTCGACAATCATCATGAGATGTCCCTATATCATCTGATCAATTTAGAGATAGAACAAAAAGTACTAAATAGCTTGCATTTCACCCAGCAAAATCTTTTTAAAACAAAGAACATACAATCAGAAAACATCAATCATTTATAAGTCCCTGAAGTATTGACCCTCTCAAAGTCAATATATGCAAAGATCAAAATTACTATCTCAGTAAAAGTGCATGCATCATGGATCAGGCATTTATGTTCAGAATTAAAAAACAGACGAGTCCTGCAGAAATCAATTTTGCATTCGAGTTTGAGTTGTATGCAAAGTCTCCATATTTCAAAAGTTCATTTCATTATAAGTTTCCCCTAAGTATTGCCCTTCAACTAAAATGAACAAAAGACCAATTGACAGCCCCAATAACTGCATCAAGAGCTACTGAGCATGCCTATATTACCTCTCGCAGGTGACAGACGCTTTTCTCGATGGAAAGGATCGGTTGTTGACTCGGTGATTGGAGTATTCCTGACTCAGAATGTCTCTGATCATCTTTCAAGGTAAGCAAAAGTTTTAGGACGATTCCGAACTATTGCCAACAGAACACATCCAGTAAAACTGACCATATCTCTGATTTTGCCGATCATGCAGTTCTGCCTTCATGTCACTGGCGGCAAAGTTTCCACTGAAGTCAACTTGCCCTGGAAGATATTATAGCAAGGATAACACAAACATATTCTCCAAGGAACCAGAAATAATCCTGTTGAGCCCAACTGACACGATCAGTTTGCATGCAAAAAGGCACCCAATCTACAGCCAAAACTCAGTGACTGACCATGAATCAACAGTGTCTTGGCAAGCCGCAGAAATACCTGGGACAGAAACCATAAACTTGTTAGGGGGACAAACTCATAGCTCAGAGGAGGAAGTCCTCTCTTCCCAAGAATCTTTTGATTGCTCAATCAACGAAAGTATTGGAGGAATCAGATCCTATTCGGGCTCCAATTCTGAATCAGAAGATTTGGTCATTGGCCACAGACCTGAAGAAATTCATCGTTCAATGTTCGAATCTTCTTTCCAGAAGGAAAAAGCCCTTTTCCAGGATCTATTCAACCATCAAAGCAGGAGCACATTGGGATCTCGGGATCAACAATCAAAAGATAATGCAGACAACCACCAAAACTCAGCGTTCAACGCTACCAATAGCATTAATGGCTCTTCATCGTACACTCAGCTGATAAATTCAGATGCTCAGCCTGCGCACTTTCCACCAGTTGCTTTCATTCCACGGCACGCACAAATTAATCCAGATTCCAGAATATCGAGAGCGGAGGATGACATGCTTGGTGATGAAAGCATATGTTCATGGCCAGCAGCATCTAAATTCAGCACTGCAGTAGCAGCAAATCATATATCTAAACTGATGGAGCAACAGGAGGAAAGTCAACATATATACGCAGTCAACCACCAATCATCACTACGCACTCAAGAAATACCGATGATGAGTTATCATGCATCTTTGGGCTCAAATTATGCATGCCCTCAGAGTCCCAACTCTGGCCCTGATCTCACAATTAGCCAACCTTCTTGCATCTCCCATCAACATGCAGATGAGAAGTTCTTTCACTTGGAGGGTAGTTTGGCTACAGAAGCAGATACTCTTGGAGAATCATTTTCTCAAAGACAGTGCAATAACGTGGAGAATGCTTCACAGAGTCCTCAGCAAGTTATCGATGTGAGGGACGGAATCTCGACAGTTGTTAATCAAAGCCACGTGGAAAATAAAGCTGCCGAGCCACATATTGAGGAGCAGTTGTCTTCATCTGCTAAGTCACGTAAGGAGACAAATATTGAGCCAGGAAAAACCAAAAGAGGAAAGGCTAAGATTGGGAAGAGCAATGAAATTGATTGGGATATTTTAAGGAGAGAGGTGCAACCTAATGGAAGAAGAAAAGAAAGAAGCCAAGATGCAATGGACTCACTAGATTATGAAGCAATAAGGCAAGCCAGTGTTAGTGAGATATCAAATTGTATTAAAGAAAGAGGGATGAACAACATGCTAGCAGAAAGAATTAAGGTATTTCCATCAAGCTCAACAGCCACGTGTTATTTAAGAGCAGCATACATGATATCCTCTTTAAAAAATGAAAAGGCAAAAAAGAATAGAAAGAATGTAAACGGGAATGGTATTTGACAATGGCACATTCTGCAGGGATTCCTCGACCGGTTGGTCCAAAAACATGGAAGCATTGACCTTGAGTGGTTGAGAGATGTCCCACCCGACAAAGCAAAGTAAGCAATTTAATATATTGCTAATGTAACACCATGAGCATCGCAATCAGATCTCACATTTAGCATCCAACACATCCATACCCAACGCACATACATATTGACATCTAGCTGCAATATCATATAGCATATGTGCACTGCAGACCAAAAAGGTGTAACACAAATATGCAGCATAAAATTTGCCATAAGCATTATCTGACACCTACATGTGCCAAATTGCAGGGACTACCTACTGAGCATACGAGGGCTAGGACTGAAGAGTGTAGAATGTGTGAGGCTTTTAACGCTTCATCATCTTGCCTTTCCAGTAAGAGTTACTACATGAAATTACTAGCTATATAACCTTTCTGAAGAGATGAAAATTAAGAAATTAAGGATGACTTTTGGCTTTGTTTATCATCTTCCACAGGTGGACACCAATGTAGGACGTATAGCAGTTCGACTTGGATGGGTACCTCTCCAACCACTGCCAGAGTCACTGCAATTGCACCTCTTAGAACTGTAAATTCTTTGGCCTACTATCATAAGCAAAGCCTCAGACTATTCATATTTTAACAACAATAATTAAATCCTCAGGTACCCAGTGCTGGAGTCAATTCAGAAATATCTGTGGCCAAGATTGTGCAAGCTTGATCAACGAACACTGTACCGGACCTTCTACCTTTAATTTCTTAAAGTTCTTAGCATGTTCTCCTCCGATAAATTAGTGTATCATGTTACCTCCAATTTCTAAAAATGTCAATTTATGTGTTGTTACAGCTATGAACTACATTACCAGCTAATCACATTTGGAAAGGTACTTCAGATAAACTCCCTGTATTGCCATTAGATTAATCAGATGAATTTTGATGTTTCTCATATTTGATTGTCATGCAGGTTTTCTGCACCAAGAGTAAACCAAATTGTAATGCCTGCCCAATGAGAGGAGAATGTAGGCATTTCGCTAGTGCTTTTGCAAGGTTTGCCACTTATTATCTCTTGCATGCTACATTTATGGTACCATTAAGCCAGAAAATAAGCCTAACGAGCTTCTTATCAAATTCATTAAGGTAGAGAAAATCCTCAAAAGATACTAGATACAGCGCCTAAATATTAAAGAATCTATGACATCTATTATCAAGCCTTGCGGTCCAACAAGTTTGACAGCAGTCTGACACAACTCAACCATCCCTAGTTGCTAGATGCAACTATTTAAGGGGAAAAGACACAGCGTGAGAATGAGAGTGAGAGTAAGAGTGATTACAGCAAATATTTGAAAAAAGATTAAGCTCATATTTCACTGTTTTGAAAGGATGTCATAATAAAACTAAAGCCACACCTGTCTTTTGCAGCGCGAGACTTGCCCTTCCAGGACCAGAGGAGAAGAATCTTGTTTCTTCGACAGTTCCTTTGGCTGAGAGCAAGCCCGCAACAGTCATCAATCTCATGTCGCTACCTCCACCCTACTCACATGAAGAATTGTTTCAAGTTCGTAACTGTGAACCCATCATTGAAGAGCCAGCCACTCCAGATGAAGAGCGTGCAGTGGCATTGGAAAGCGACATTGAGGATGCATTGAAGGATGGTGATGAAGAAATCCCCACCATCAGATTGAATATCCAAGAGTTCACCGAAAACCTTCAGCAATTTATGCAAGCGAACAACATGGAACTCCAGGAAGCTGACATGTCCAAGGCCTTAGTTGCTCTGAATCCAGAAGCTGCTTCTATTCCAGCTCGAAAACTCAAGAATGTGAGCAGACTACGGACAGAGCACCAAGTGTAAGTCGAATTCTTCTCAAAGTACTATTAAAAAGCATGGGACAAAACCTTCTTTATTATAGTAAAGATTCTTATAATCATACTTAATCATGATGCATGAGATATATATTGTGACCAAGTGGGAAATAATTGTTACTAGAAGATTGGAACATTAGGACTTATAACTGCCAGCATTTGAATAATGACTCTTATCCCAAATTCTCAAAACTTGTCTTTTTAACACATGTTTATCTTCTCTCCTATTTGCTGGGTCTTTTCCCCATAAACCTCTAAGGTTCACTGCCTTTATATCTTGCAGATACGAACTTCCTGATGATCATCCTCTCCTAGAAGGGGTTTGTTTCCTGTTTTTTGAGAAAACTTCTTTCTGACTTTATATAGACTACAGATATATGCATACAAAGCATCACTTCTGACTAGCAACTCTATATATCGACAGCTGGAAAAGAGAGAGCTGGATGACCCAAGCCCTTACCTACTTGCTATATGGACACCAGGTAAGCGTACAGCTTTAAGTAAAAAAATGAGCTATCTGCACGTGACTGCCTATTACCATAGAAATGATGCCACAAAATAGACTAAATGTAAGTCATTCTTACTGAGAAGTTGATCGTTCTATCTCAAATTTGACAATTCCGAGACAACACACACCAGGTGAAACTGCCAACTCAGTCCAACAATCTCAAGAAGGATGTGAAATCCAAAAGACAGGAAAGTTGTGTGAGGAGAAGACATGCTTTTCATGCAATAGCATTCGAGAAGCTAATTCACAAACTGTCAGAGGGACTCTTCTGGTTAGATAATACATTCCTTCCAACCTTTAGCATGAGATAATACATTTTTCCGACTTATTAGCTTTTCCTATAAGCAAGATGCAATGTGTAGAAATGGTGATTTGCTGACATTCAAGCAACGCATTTATAGATACCTTGCAGAACAGCGATGAGAGGAAGCTTCCCATTGAATGGAACATACTTCCAAGTAAATGAGGTAAATAGGCTACGTATCTTGTACATATTCAAGACAAATAAATGACAAGGCAACTAGTTTTCAAAATTATATCATAGATTTCAATACTCTCAGCAGTAATAACATTGATACCTTCATCATGCAGATGTTTGCAGATCATGAATCAAGCATCAATCCAATATGTGTTCCAAGAGATTCTATATGGAGTTTGAGAAGACGAACCGTATACTTTGGAACTTCTGTTACAACAATATTCAAAGGTAAACAAAGATACAAAAACCCATTTTTTGCGCTTTCAACGGCAACATGAAAGGATGTTTCTTACCAAGAAATTATGTCTTCTAGGCCTGTCAACTGAGGAAATTCAATTTTGCTTCTGGAGAGGTAAGTCATGTTTCCATCAATATCATCATCATCAATTTCCTGTTAACCTGCAAATGTAAAATTCTGTTTTAAAACAAACGCTCTGTTAGAATAAGAAGATACTATAGGAGACATCATCTAAAAATGATGAGGATTCCCTTTGACATTGCAACAAACCGGTTCTACCCCATACGTGTCTATATCTGGGGAGAAGACAGCAGTTCAAAAGGAGAAACCCATACTTCAGATATAATATTACAAAAGTGACAGAAAATGATAAAAAGACGACTATGGTTCCGATCAATTTCCTCACTTGATTGCACATGCATACATCTATTTGATACAGCCATTTTTTGACAAATGAAATTTCAAATGCAGGATTTGTTTGTGTGAGAGGATTTGACCGCAAATTCCGAGCACCTCGACCACTGGTGGCTAGGTTGCACTTCCCCGCAAGCAAGGCCAAGACCAGAAAATGAGAAGGGAAAAAGTAAAAGAAAAGCAAGCAATGAATGGAGGCCTCTAGCCAACTAACAGGATTTTTTCACAGAAGACCAGATAACGCTGATAAAGCCAGGAAAAACAGAATTCTCCTTAACAAAATGCAGCTTTTCTTCATCTAACTGCCAAAGGGTCAGCAAAAAAAGATTTCAAGTTCAATCTTCCTCTAACGGGAGAGATATGGTCATCACATGGCACAGAGAAGATCTCAACTAACTACCAGAGAAATAACAAGTGCAGTGTAGCCTGTACATATAATTGCTGTCATTTATTCATTCTTGCTCACAAATGAGCCATTCTTCAAGAGCTAGCTCTGTCAATCGTGAAAGCAATTATATTGTGACATGGAAAAAGTATGGTGTAGCACCATAGACAGTGCTGGGACGGTTCATAAAAATTCATCATTATATGTCATGAAAGCATCAATGCAATGACAAAACAAGCTTTCAACAGGTCATGCAATATTAAGTAGCTTCAAACCTTCTGATAATATCAGAGATACATCTACCATGTGCCAAGTGCAATTTGCATTCCTTAGCCGGAGAGTTAAAATGAGCAAGCCAAGATGACTTTCCATTTCCTTTCTTCACAATGTTGAAAGTAATTCGTATCTTTCTTAAACTGTTGCAAATAAAGCAAATCTCATCAAGCCATCTATAGTTTAATCCCAAAGTTCTCATCACTGGTTACTTTTATGGTACTGCATACAGTGACACAGATTCCCCAGAGGAGTTGATACGGGTTGCTAACCTTCCAAAATTCACACCGATCTGTTTCTTAACCAAGAACACATGTTCTTAAAGCATCAGTCGATCGCAACCGTCATCTTTTTCTTATCATTTATTCTATATTCGGGAAACTTTCAAAATGCTTTTACCTCCCAATTGCATCGAGGAAAAGATCAAATTGTCTAAGGAAAAAATCAACTATCCTCTCTATGTTGTTATTTGTAGCTACCAAACTTCTCATCATATAAGCCTACAGCTGGTATACCATCAGAAGTGATATTTCAACAAAAGTCATGCAAGAAACATAACTAGAAGTTGAAATCTCTTTAGCACGGGCTGTCATTAATTCAAAGACAGATCTAACACCTATGAATGCAAAGTAGAATGATATCCACATTGCTAAGTTATAATGATGTATACATGACTGATTTCCAGCCATAAGGTCAATGGATGTTACCTGAAGCTCGAGATTGACATGCCACCACATTTTCCATCTCCTGTCTCAACCAGCAAACAATATCGTCAAATGCTGGTTCATAAAAGTCACAGCTAGCTGAATTTCTAACTGTTAAAACCAGGATGATCTGATGATTTAATTTTGGATCTATACTAAATTACAATCTGGCAAAAAATCCATAAGCTATTCTTACAGATAAATACTTTCCTCATCTTTAGTATCAAAATTTCTATCACTGTTATGTCACTGGCAGTGTTAATCATTCTGATATTCTATACCAAGTTAACAACAGAGTAGTCCAAACAAACTTCCAGTCAGGTGCCAATACCCCAGCAAGATACAGTGGAGAAACAAATTATAGGAAAGGCAGCTTAGAAAGGGGAAATTTGTTCCTCAAAGCAGCACTTATTTGCACTGACCATGCCCCCAGAAACAGTTTCTTCTAATTCATTGGCTAGACGGAGAAGCAGCAAGCAAAAGCGACGACATTCTTTAAGAAAGTACGACAATTACAGAGGACCAACAAACAGTAAGTTCTACCTGAGGATTATACTCCAGTATATGAATATTCAATTGCAAGCTGGATTTAGAAAAGGGCATGCAGAATAAAAGGAAGACATGCAGATATCTAAAATCAGTAGACAACTAAGAGTATCTAACAAGTAAAAAACTTCAAGCATCAATAAATCTCTCAGGAATTTCCTTAAAACTATTATTAAATAGTTTCCTGAGCTATCTTTCTAAGAGTTGAAGACAATTAAAATAGCAGCTACAATTAAATAACTAGCATCATCTTTTTACTTGTGCAGACAACCCTTGTCTCACTTCATAACCAGATCTATTCAATGACATAAAAGTTCAGCTTACATACAAGGACTATTATGTCTCCAAACTGTTAGTCATCATGATTCAGGGCCCACAGCAGAAATAAACAAGGTTTCCACGATAGAGCAAACGGGAAATCAGAAACACCAACTAAATCTTGCAATGACTCAATTTACTTTTCACATGTAAATTGCACAAACTGTCCCGAGATTTTATCCATGTTAGCAACCATTTCTGACATGATCAAAATATAAATAGAGATCTCAGAAAAAAATACACCAAATCTATATATAGATTCCTCCCACGTCAACATTAATGGAAAGCAGAAAAAAATCTTTAACTCTCCTATGAAATAAATTACCATAGTCACACAAAATGCGCAATTGTAATGCTCACGTGACAGGTTATCATATTAGTTATGTAAAACTCGTTTTTCGGCCAGTAAAACTCATAGGTAAAAATCCTAAAAATTAGACATAGAAAATTAGCTTCTAAAATTTCTTCCTAACAGCTCATCATACTACTCTTAACAATGTTCTCTTCAATATCTGAAAGGAATAAATGGCAAAGAGAAACTTAAGAATGGTAGCTAACGATATAGAAGTCAAATTACCAAAGTTATGCGCCAAAAGAACAAAGTTCTTTAGACCATATGACAAATTACGACAGTTTAGCACAACGTAACAGTGTTCAGTACATGAGAGATAGGAAGACAATCAGTTCTACTATAATTTGGCAGATCTCCTTCTAATTATACTCAATACAGGATACTGCTTTCGGAAAATACACAAATTACCCTATTGTAGTACAAAATATTAAGAATACTATAAGATCACTCAGTCAGAAAATTTAAGAATACTTCTTTAAGGAATGGATCTTGTTAACGAGTGCCCCCAGGACACTTGATAACCATACCTAATAAAGACCGCTTTTGATTTCCAATGTTCAAAAACTTCTAACACGAGGAAGACAGGAACATATGGGATTGCAAAATACAAGATACTTCTGTTGGAAAACACACAAATTAGCCTATTTTAGTACAAAATATTAAGATCGCTTCATCAAAAAATTTAAGATTAGTTACTTGAGGAATGGATCTTGTTAACAAGCGCCCCTGGGCCACTTGATAACCGTACTTAATAAAGACAGGTTTTGATTTCCAATGCTTTGATTACACCTAACCGAGGAAGATAGCATGAAGTGTAGACAAGCTTGTTATATTATACATCATGCACCTTTTTAATACTTTTACTTCTAGATGACTACATACGAGATTGTTGAAATAATGCTTAACCTAAGAGTAAAAAAGCACAAGGACAACATGATTTTGCTTGTGAAGTGCTGAGGCAGGAACATATTGCACAAGACATGGCACATGATAGTCAATAAGTATATGTAATATACGTTGCATGTAACTGAAATCATATGGCTATTGTTTTTTGCAAAGAAATTAATTGCTTTTTCCGATATGCTCGTAGAATTTTACTGCAACTCCTCATCTAATTGTGAGAACATTGTACTGTGCATTTATTATGTCTTTCAGTGTCAAGTGAATGGAGGACTTCCTAAGAAAGATCTAAGAGGGAAACATGAAATTGCAAGACAAAAGTAGGACCCCTTGTGCCATATTATTTCCCATATAAAGTAAACTCCTCAATGATTTTCTCAACAATATTGTTCTATACAAAGGAAAATAAGATCCCGTGCATTTCAGTTGACATCGTACGTAGAAAACTCCTAATCAATAAACTTAGAGCATATTTGACTGATAATTATCATCTTCATCACATCCCGAAGTGAGCATGATGTTAGTGAGAAGTCATTAAAAAGTAAAAAAGAGAAACTGAAAGTTCAATCAACATCATCTTACACCATAAGAAAGTTAAACTGTAACCTTGATCAGTTAACACATGTACTACAAAACAATGTATCAAACTTAGCCTCACCCACCGACTATGTGAGATTCTCCATATCCCAAGCACTTATCTGCTCTTCCATAGCCTCACCCACATACTATGTTGGATCCTCCTCGGGACTTCTCCACTATATCTTCCACAACCTTGCTGCAAATTTGCGTAGGTGTAAGAAAGAAAAATAAGCCCGTAAAGCGTATTGGTTGAAATTAACGTAAATAAAGTAGAAAAAAGTACTAGAAAGACATTAGAAGGACACCAACAAAGAAGTAAATTGGTTAATTCAAGAGGTTGAAAAAAGACAAAAGTATAATTGCAAGATGTCAAAAGAAAAAGCCTCCCGGCACCATAATATTTAATACCATGTTGATAACTTGAAAGCAACGAGTGAAGAAAGCACGGTGAGGATCTGAATTTAAAGCTGTCTAACGGCACGATGGCTTAGATTTAAGCACTCTTTGGACGATATTTGCCATTCTGACTGTTGATAAACATTAAATGCATCTAAAAAGCTGATGGTCATGTCTCTCTGATAAATACTGCTAGATATTACTCATATCTAGTACAGGTGTCCAGTAACCGTTAAAAAAATTTTCTGCTATAACTGCCAAGTTAATAGTACATGTCTACCTGAAATAAGAAGATTCATCTCCAACAAACAAAAGGTAGTAATCTTGCAAAGCAGAACTTGGGGAAACAATCGCTCGCACTAAAAAACTTCATTTTGAATCAAAGTCGAGTGTCAAATGCAAGGCACACGAATACATGCCTCAATCATCAAATGATCCCAACAGAAAGTGTATTTCATGCCATCCTCGCTAAAAATTAACAAAGCATCAGTTGGTTCCCGATCCTTGAGCTCATCAACGAGTTCCTTGCAAGATAGCTACTCAAATTTTCCAAGATGCATCCATCAGTAGCCCGTTGTGGATTGTCAGGAAATTAGTCAGCTGGCAAAATGAAAAACGCATTAGCTGAAAAACCCACCGGACAATCAATGTTACAAGTGAGAATTTCAAGAAGCCACTATGATACTTTAGGTGCAAGAAAAATGAGAATGTGCCACACATGCAAGTTAATCCAATTATTGTTCATTGACAAATGTACAATCAGGTTGCGAAGCGTGTCTGAAGGTTCTTAACGCAACAGATGTCCAAGAAGATGATGATTAGGAATACCTTGGAATGGAATAACTTTGCTACCAGAAAACAAAATTAATAGCATATAGCTAAGGAGGAAAATTTTGTTTGTGAATGCGAAGGATTCGCGCTAGAAAAACTTGGGTTCTCGATTATAATGGCAATTAGCAGTTATCCTATATGCCGCAAAACTAATTAATCATTACTATTGGTGATAGAAAGAACACAAGTAGCTTCCTTTTGCATTCATCCACCTGGCCATAATTTATACTCAGCCATACCTAAGTTGCCTTGTCAACCAGCCTAATCAAGAAAGAAGAATCCTATTTTGTTCTCGAAAAGTTATTATCTTTGATAAGCATAATCACGTCATAAATCTGGTCATCTGAGTAAAAAAGACAAAGGCAAAAACAGAAACAGAAGAACCTTTAGATTAGGCGTCATGAGCAATTAATTGAATGACGAGGCTATCGGATGCCAACTACTATTTCCCATGCAACCGTTCATACATGTAGGTTAACTGCTGAACAGTGAAATTACATTAAAAGAAGTGAGGGCCATTTTCAAAAGCAGTCGGCCAACCATGTAAGATAAAAATTGGTGCATTGGTATATCACCATATCACTCTTCGGTATGATTGAAAAGTCTATTTAATCTAAATCAAGAAAGAAGATATTTGCTTGTGATGTTAATATTTCCACTCTAAACGGTGGAAAAATGGTACAAATCATAATGACAATAAAAGTAGCCAGAAGCCATACAAGTACCATCTTAGCAACACTTAAATGCGAAAGATCAACAAATCCATCGAAGAAGAGAATGCAGAAGAAACTCATCCATGAGAGCAGGTGGAAAGAGAATCAACAAACAGCCTTGTGGGCATGAGAAAAAAAGTTCCTTGATTCCATAAATAAGCTTGCGAATCCTTTCTGACCATATGCATAGAGAACCACTTCCAATCCTAGAATCCTTTTCCTTACCAAATTCTTGCCAAACGGTCTGCATCATTCAAGTGGCAGACTGAACAACACGCAACACCATCATGTCATAATCGAAGACCACAAATAAGGATGCAACTGATTCTCTTTTTCTGCTATCCGCCTGGCATGTAGATCAAGAACTGATGACCACTTGTAATCCCCTGGACAAACTGACCTGTCAATATTCAAAGATGAAATGTCTATGCAGACAATCTTCAACACAAAACAACAAGAACTTATATCCATCACTCTTGACCTGAGCTGAATAAAGCTTGAATAAATCACTGTGGTACTTAAGTATAAACAATTAGATATAAATCGATGGACAAGCCTTCCAAGTAAACATTGAAGCCTTTTCATGACCTAGATAAAAGCACTATCCATTCTCAATTTCATATGGTTAACTCCATCCATTGTGTAACAGAATAACTAAATTGGTTTAATGGTGGTTAGTAACTCCCACGGTCATGCTTGAGAAAATTGCCATTAAATCATAACCGTGTTTTCCTAGCCAAGAAAATTTCAACCTCCCCAAAAATCTGCAGCCATTAGATCATGTGGAAGTAATCCACCTAGATGATGCGTTAATCATACAAAATACAAAACTTCCAATGTATTCAATTTGTTATATAGGCTTTGTTATTGAAAATGGTTGTCCGAATACAAATCAGATACGCCTCTCGACGCAACATGTATCAGGTGTCTTGAGTTTATTCATTGTTTGTACCTTTTAAGAACACCTGCCTCTGGGGTGAACGCTTACCCAAGCCACAGAAGACATATGACAAGAAAGGCATGTGACTCAGGTTAACAAATTAATTGCTAACACTTGATTAGATATAACATCCGCGCCACTCAGGAACTCAAAAAACGACAATCTTTCAAAACACGGAAGTACAACTTCACACGCCAGATAGGAGGGTCTCCCACAATTCGAACACTAGATAACTTGAAAGATCAGCGCATTGCCTCAGCCAAGCAACTAGTGCCACTGTGGTCAAATAAATCCAACCAAAGAACCCAACGGTTTCGTCGACGCAAAAAGACATCATCTTCGATTCTCATCTTCCACTGCATTGACACTAGACCACCCCATGGTTCATGAACAGCCGTTTTTACTATCAATCTCCGAACCTCGTTCTCTCCTAGACATCAAAACAATTAGCCTCAACGTAACCCATTCAAACAAGCAAGCATCACAACTCAAAACTTCAGTCAAAATCAAATCAACGAGCAGAGCAAGCTCATCGCCGCCACACACACAAAAAAAAAAAAAACAGAACTAAACCTCGACGCGGCCTCCTCTCACCACAACCCAATCTCTCGCGCTCTGCTCCACTTCATCGAGGCACTCACCAACATCGAAACCAAAAAAAAAAAAAAAAACAACAACAAAACAACGGAGATAAGAAGGTTTCCCTACCACGCCGCACTTCTTCCAATCGCCGATCGCCCCTCCGCCGCCTCGACTCCTCAGGGGGGCCCTCCGCTCTTCCACCCGCTCGCCCTCCCGCCCCCGCCCCCGCCCCCGCCCCCCAAAGCCCACACAATGCAACCGCGAGAAAACACCGGGCGGGAAGGGCGGCCGGCCGATCGAACTGGAAGCGGCCACCTAGGGTTGCGAGCACCCGCCCGCTCGCGGGGCGCGCCGAGTTCGAACATCCTCGCGGAGGACAGAGTAAGGGGGGGAAGGAGAGCACGGGCGTCCGCGAACTGATCGGAGGAGAGCGGAACGGCGGCCCGCCCGCGCCCCCCCGCGCCCGCGCGGGAGGACGAAGGCGGAGGGCGAGGCGGCGGCGGCGGCGGCGGAGGCGGAGGCCGGCCGCCGGTCCTCTGGAGGGAGGGAGGGCCTTCGCCCCCCGCGGCTTTGGGCTCCAAAAAAATGTTCGTAATGGTTTTCGCGTTGCCGCCTTTTGATCTTCTTCCCTCCCGCTCTCTCTCTCTCTCTCTATCTCTAGCCTCGCTGATATTCCCCCCCGCCCCCCGCTTTTTTTATTTTTTTTTATTTTTTTTGGACCCTGGCGAGAGAGAGGAAAAAATGAGGCAGGGGGGCCGGTGGCAGTTTCGTAATTGCCGAGGCCTTCTCGACCGCCACGTGTCGATCGGTCCGGGATTTTGGGATTCAAAAGGGAATGAACATTAGGCCCGCGCACCACGAGGAAAAAGCTTTTTGTCGGAAAAATCTCGTTATAAACCCACTCACGATATTATTACGATTTTAAAATAAATATAAAACGCATTTCCATCTAACGGACCAAAAAGATAAAAAGAAAATGACCATATTGACCTTCCCGTGAAATCACGTAAATATCTTTCGAGTTTTGGTCCTGAGCAAGACCTTAAAAGGCTCGATAAGAGACAGGAAAAGGAAATCCCCGATATAATAAAGGAATCTCCTTATAAGTTTTTTTTCATATTCTCTCTTTTCAAGAAAAAGAATGGAGGAAATTTAGGATTCTCTTTAGTAGTGAAGGTATACACTCCGTCAATTTCGATTGGCTATGTTTGGGTAGGCAATTTGAATCTTAATAAGTTAAAAGTTATATCTCTGGATAGGCAATTTAAATCTTTTCAAGTTAAAAGTTATTAGAGAGTAATCGATTTAGTTTTGCCAATGCTATTGCTCATTTCCCTATTATAACATTTTTGCTTTTTTCGTAGTTAAATGGGATTGTGACGTCCAATATGATATTGAAAAAATTTGAAGAATGTCGAGGAAAACCGTACAAGTGGGAAAGTATGTACCCTACAAAGAAAATAAATCCCATCTAGATTTTTTTTTTATTTAAAAAAGGGCGAAAGTCATAGATCGCTCCACTGTCCGCATGGTCAATCAATTCTTAGTCAATAATGGAGTGCCAAATGCAAAAGTTTAGGAATAAAATAATAAATGTTGTACGCCTAAAAATCAAAAGATGGAAGAGAGATCAAAACAAGCAACATATTTAATTCGCCACGAAGTGAAATGAATATGCCACCTTGAGACCACTTTATACGTGGAGGACTCCAAATAAATAGATGGATAGAATCACATGTGAGTCGCAATCGAGAGACAGACGACTTCATCACAATGCTCAGGCTCCATTTATTTCGTAAAAAATTAATAAATTAGAAAAAAATTCCTAAAAAAATCGTTTGTATTGCTCAAAATAATTAGTTAATTAAAAATATTGTCATTATCGACATCAATTTATATCTAAATATTTTCGTGGACAAAAACCATTTATTTTCCTCGAAACAAGCGCACTCATTCTCGGAAAATAAATGATTTAAAGCATATTTTTCTCATAATAATCATTTGTATCGTTTGAAATAATTAGTCGATAAAAAAAAGATTTAGATAGATGCTAAAACATTTTCTTTCAGAAGATAAAGGACATTAATAAAAGAACAGATCCATAACAAAAATCATGAAATCTCTTACCGGAATCCTTCGGATTGAATTCTTCTTCGGCTAGATGAGCCATTCATAGATTTCACCGTCGAGGCAACTCATTTATGATCTGACCAAAAAATTGAAGACGAAGATGAGAAAGAATTCTCCTTTGACACAAGAGACATATAGGGTAATTAAAATTCCAAAATGACGAGAGAAAATAAGATAAATTAGAGATGAGTATCCTAAGTTTGAACGAGATCTCAAACGATAAAGATCCACCACAAATGGAATTGAAATTTTCGTGACATATGAAAAAAAAATGAATTTGTGATTTTGTAGGCATCGAGAGTTGGCCAAAGAACGATAGAGGGAGCAGTAGTGATTTTTCACGTAAAATGAATGATTTTAAAAAAATTTCCCAAAAATAATCGTTTGCATTGCTTAAAATGATTAATCAATGGAAAATATTTTCGTTATCAATAACAATTTATGTCTGTATATTTTTGTGGACGATGAGAATATTTTTCGTTTATTTATTTTCATAAGTGATATAAGCGATCATTTTTAGGAAAATATTTGAAAGCTCGTCTTGCGGTTATCATGTATGCCTTTGTCAGTTTGCACAATTGTAAAACATGCAATGGCCAACTTTACAAAGTGGCAATTCATTAATCACAGCATCTGGCGTGGCATTAAAATTCAAACCAAACCTCTTCTAATTTAATGAATTGCTTCTTTTTAAAGTTGGCCATTGCCGGTTTTACAATCGGGCAAACTGACGAAGCCGTAAGCAAAAGCTGTAGGATGAGCTTGCCTACATAGAATCATGTGCTATGTTGTTTCCAAAATGACAGAATTTCAAAACCTTTGAATAAAAAATCGTTTCTTATTTTCCGTCACTGCTGCACCCCCTCCATCTACACTCCCAAACTCACCCAATTCACCAATTTCCACGGTTGTAAAATATGCAATGGCCAACTTTAAAAGTGGCAATTCATTAATGACAATATCTTCCATGGCATTAAATTTCACATCACACCTTTGCAAAGATGGGTTTTAATTATAAATAATCATCTTTATTATTTTTTTAAAAGGAGGATGGTCACTTTTATGGTGGGGTTTCAAGAACAAAAATCAAATGGCAAAACTTTTAAAACTTTTTTATTGATTACATAAAATTCTTTTTAAATCTTCGGCAGCTTGACTAATCTGTTATTATTTAGTTACATCAGAACATGTGATTTCGAAAATAATCAATCAAACAAAAGTATTTACCCTAGAAAGAAAATAAATCCCATATAAATTCTTAAAAGCAACGCATGGTCGATCACTTCTTATCACACTGGAGAACCAAATATGAACTTTGCAATAAAATAATAAATGTTAGATTCCTAGAAAGGTAAAGATGGAACAGAAATCAAAACACAACACATTCATTTTGGGACAAAGCAAAATGAATATGCTCCTTTGAGACCACTTTATATGACAAAAAACTCTAAATAAATACAACTTTAACATTCAATGATTTGAAGGATTTGATTAGTCAATCATCGGGGATTTTGAGAAAGGAAAAGAAAAGATTCGTGCGATCAAAATAATTTATTTTCTTTTCTATAATACCTAGAATGTTTTCTTTATGAAGATAAAGAACACTACTACAAAGAAGAGATCCATAACAATATTCACGAAATCTCTTACCGGAATCCTTCAAATCGAATTCGTTCTTCAACTATATCGGCCATCCCCACAGATTCCATCGTCGACTCAAGCCATCCGTGATCTAGCAAAGATGAAGATGGAGATGGGATTCAATTCTCCTTTGGCACAAGAGACATAAAAGGGAACTTCAAAATTCAAAATTGCAAGAGAAATAAGATGAAATAGAGATGAATATCCTAAGTCCGAACGAGATCTCAATGATAATATTGATCCACCCCAAATCGAATGGAGATGTTTTGAGACATTTTTAAAGAAGAAAGCTTGCGTTTTTACTTGGAAATCGATGAAGGAAGTCGAGGAGGGGGGAGGCTGCAGTAGTGATGGAAAATCATCATAAACAGCGACACCCCCAAAAGAGATCGAAAGAGCTCGAGTTGATATAAATATAAGTTGTCAATTCATCTTTTTCGGGTAACAACATAAAACTTGATCCTAAACGGGCAAGTTCATCCTGCAATTGTCATGTATGTCCTTACGAGAATTGGCTATGCATCCCGTAGTTTTCCAATTCTGCAGATCGACAGAGATATGGATGGCAATTGCACAATGAGCTTGCTTGTTTAGAATCGCGTATTTATGTTGGTACCAAAATGATGAATGCCAAAACCTTATTTATATCCACCCAAACTCTTTCGATTTTTTTTGTAGGTGCCGTTGTATTCTGATTTTTTTCAATCTCTATTCACCATTTTAAACTTCGATTGGGAATTAACGGCAATTTGGTCTTGTTAGTGAATATGTGATGGGTTAAGTTGTGTATGAAGTGGAAATAGTCTCACTTAGGGCTTCGTTTGATTTGCAAAAAATGAATAATTTGTAAAATATTTTCTTCAAAATGATCATTTTTGTATTGTTTGAAATAATTAGTCAATGAAAAATATTTTCATTATTGGCAAAATATATATGTCTCAACATTTTGGCGACAGTAGAAATATTTTTCTTTTATTTATTTTTTTAGGTGATACAATAGATCGTTTTTGAGAAAATATCTTTTAAATCATTCATTTTCTGCGAAACAAACGAAGCCTTAAGGCATGACTATTTTCACTCCTTGCATGACTTTATCCACCACATATTCAATAACAAGATCGAATTGCCATTAATACCCAATTGAAGTTTAATGCCATGGAGGATTTTTTTTTTTCACAACTAAGAATTGCTAATAAGAGAAGAGAAAGAAGTCCCTAAAGTTCCTTAGATAAATCTGTCGAATTGAATTCTTCTCCAACTAGATGAGCCATCCATAGATTCCATCCTCAAAGTAATCCACTTATGATCTAACCAAGGGATGGAGAGGAAGATGTAATATGACTTTTTTTAATTCATTGTTTCGTTAACAACATGTCACGTGGCTCCACGCAAGCAGACTCACCCTACAGCTGTCGTGCATGTATTGGTCAGTTTCCACAACTGTAAATCATGCAATGGCCAGCTCTAAAAGCTGGCAATTCATTAATTGCGATATCCTCCATTGCATAAAATTTTAATTTACGACTTCGTTACAATAATTTAGCTAAACATTTGATGATGGGAAATAATTTATTTTTTTCTTTCATTTTTTAATTCTCAACTCATTTTTAGTCTTTTTTTTTTTTGGTAAGGCAACTCATTTTTAGTCTTTTGTCCCACAATTTTGCAAATTATAAGAATCGAAACCTACATCTAAAACTAGAAGATGAGACTCAAACTCTGATGATGGGAACGATTTAAACATGTGTTTTGGATCTAGACAAATTTCGTTCTCTACGCCACTTAGTCAATCATATGTGACTTTGGGAAAGCAAAAATAAAAAACCAATGTGCGATCAAAACAATTTCTTTTCTTTTCTAATTATCCCTAAAACGTTTTCTTTCAGAAGATAAAGAACACTAACAAAAGAAGAGGTCCATCACGAAATTCTTGAAATCTCTTGCCGAAATCGTTCGAATTGAATTCTTCTTCAACTGGATGAGCCGTCCACAGATTCCATAGCTGAGGCTGATCGTTCACGATCTAACAAAGACGAAGATGAGGATGGGATTAGATTCTCCTTTGGCGCAGGACACGTAAAGGGTACTTCGAAATTCAAAATGACAAGAGAATAAATAAGATGAAATAGAGATGAATGTTCTAAGTTTGAACGAGATCTCATCAACAATAATGATCACGAATAAGATGGAGATTTTTGAGACATCTGCAAAAAAAAGAGTGTGATTTTATGTGTATTTTGGCCAAAGAACAAAAGAGCTGTTGTTACCTGGAAATCGATGGAGGAAGTCAACGGGGGTGGGGGGGGTGCAGTATTGATGGAAAATCTAAAACAGCGGCACCCCCAAAAGAGATTGAAAGAGTTCGAGTTCGTATAAATACAACTTGTCAATTCATCATTTTCGGTAACAACATAAAACTTGATTCTAAACAAGCAAGTTCATCCGGCAATTATCGCGTATGTCATTGCCAGAATTGGCCATGGATCCTTGCAGTTTAACAATTGCGCAAACTGACAAGGGTATACATGACAACTGCACGATGAGCCTGCCTGTTTAGAATCGTGTGTTATGTCCTTACCAAATTGATGAATACCTAAACCACCCTAACTATTTCGGTTCTTTGTGGGTGCCATCGTTTTCGATTTTGTCATCACTATTCACCACTTTCAAATTCAATTGGATATTAACAGCAATTCGGTCTTATTAGTCAATGTCAAGTGGATTAAGTCATGTGGGAATTAAGTGGAAATAGTCCCAGCCTAAGATAAACTCGGTCAAATATTGACACCATTGTGGAAAATATATTTCCTAATGTTGGAAAGAGATTAAAAGTCCTTTAACTTTTTTTTCAAGGTAGCCTTGAAAATATATTCTTTCACAAGTAAGAATTGCCAATAAAGGAAAAGAAAAAAAAATCGAGATAATTACTCAATCAGTTTTTAAACCTATTGTACGATGTCAATTCAGTCCTTAACTTTTCAATTTTGTCAATGTAGTCCTAAATCTTTGCGCGAAATTCTGATGTAATCCTTCCGACTTATTGCCTCCAGAAATTACAAACGTGGCAGTCGTCGACTCACCACCTGCCACGTCGTCGATTTCCACTGGTAAATGACCAAAATAACTACATTGAAATTTCGTGTAAAGATTTAGGACTATATTAGCAAAATTGAACGGTTTATAACTGAATGAGCATGCGTACAATAAATTCAGGACTGGTTAGGTTATTTTCACGAAAGATATCCCTAAAGTTTCTTATTGAAATCCTTCGAATTGAATTTTTCTTCAATTGGACGAGCCATCCATAAATTGAGTCATTTATGCATCTGCCCAAAAGATGGAGATGAAGTTGACATGAGATTCTAATATTGAGTTTGGCACAAGAGATATGAGTAGACTACTATAAAAAAAAAAATTTAAGATGTCAAAACAAGCAAGATTTTCTATATGGTCGATCAAAATCTGAACAAAATATTTCGGCGCACGTAAAATAAAAATTCTTTAGACATATAAAGAACCAAAGAATCTGCTGATGTTACCTGAAAACATCGGTGGAGGGTGCGGTAGAGATCGGAAAATCGGAAACAACGGCACCCCCAAGAAACTGAGGGAGTTCTAGTTGATCTTATTTATATGGTTTTTGAATTCATCGTTTCATTAACAAGCATGACACGTGGCCCTGCGCGAGCAAGCCCTCCTTACAATTGTCATGCATGTATCCATCTGGGTGTACATTTGTAGATCATGCAATGGCCGACCTTAGAAGTGGCAATTGATTAATTGCAATATCTTCCGCGACATTAAATATTGATAAATACATGTGAATTATGTTAGAAAAAGTTCCACAAGTGATGTGGAATATTTAATATATTATAGTTAACATATAGCTCGTTGACTTAAGTTTTTGACTAGATGTGGATCTAGCTGGATATATTTATGGGTTCGGGTTCGAGCTTCCTCTTGGAGATCTCGCTAAGTGAACATGTCGGCTTCTTCTGCGCGCTCCCAACAAATAGGTATTAGAACCGATAGTTGATTTGTGCTCCACCTCAAATCTGTTTCGGTGTTTGGTGAATATCCGAAGGTAGCCTTCATGGTTCGGTTTGGAGATGGGTGTTGATGGAGATATAAGTTAAGATATACTGATACATATCTTGTGCTACACTTACATGCGAGAAGAAGATTGTGTTGTTGAAATATTTATGTGAGTTATGTAGAGTGAAGGTGGGTCCGACTGGATATGTTAACGGGCTCCGACTGAGCTCTCCCATGGCGATCTCTTGAAGTGAAGGTATAGATTCCTCTTACAATGCTATAACATAGTAAAAACACGTAGCATGTATGTCATTCAACAAATGCTAGTGCCATTGCTTCTAATTTGATCATGATTGGTCTCCTTAGATGGTCGTTATGGCATTTATAGACATAATATTATTATTAGATAAATACATCTTACTATCGGGGTTGGTGAATTCTATGATAGTGACAAACTAAGGCATAACGGATGTGAGGTTCACATGAAATGCACAAGCGTGTTACATGCTTTTTGTGAGTCTGAATTGTTTGGTATATACTTTAACTCCAAGAAATGTCCTACGTTTGGTAGCGTCAGGACAGGATAACATTTTATCTAATCCTATATTTTGTTCCTATTCAAAATGAATAAATTAAGTCGAATATAAAAGGAATATAACTCAAATAAAAATATCACATAGAGAGGTAGGATAAAAGTGAAGCCGGATTCTTATATCTATAATATAAAATCTATTTTTCTTGAATGACAAATTGATTAGATTAATAAATTAGAATAATGATTAAATATAAATAATATTTGAATCTAATATAAAAAAATTCAAAAAAAACAACAAATTTCGTTTTTATTATTTATATTATTTTTTATATATATCATGTTTATATGTGTATATATTCAGCATTTATATTTACTACGTATTGTAGGTATATTAGAATAAAAAGAAAATAAATAAAAAAGAGGGAAAATATAAAAAAATAAGTAAATAAAAATGAAGTAAAAGATACCATATTTTAAATGACACAACTCCTAGAGTCTTTTGGTTTATCTAAGAACTCCACAAAAATGGCGAGAGAGTCAAAGCTCATTCTAATCCGTAACTCTTTGGTTCACTTTAGAAGTTTGCGAAAGCATCAAGAGAGTTGGAATTCTTTCTCCTCGGTAACTTTGTGGTTCTGTTGAGATTTCACGAAAGTGGTGAGAGAGTCGAAACACTACACTTTTCGGAATCGTGAATGTGAATGATTGCGTTTTCTTTCTCTTACTAGATTTGACACTTGCTGATTGAGTTACCTTGTTGATGTTACCGTTGCCTGTTTACATTTCTTATCATAGTCGAGCCCGTGACTCTAAAATGCTGCACGAGCTCTCCATTTGTGCGTTTATAATTTCTTACCGTAGCCTGATTGATAAAAATTATCTCCATTTGTGCATTTATAATTTCTATAGCAGTAAATCATAAGAAATTCTTACCATCTCCATTTGTATAGTTTAAGGTTCATTTATACTGATATGCCATTTACAATAAATAGGATATGATATCAAAATATTTGACTTTATTACCGTGATTCATCAAAGAGTGGATAGAATATAACAAAATTCTTGGATTTTATATCTTATTATATCTAATTCTATTTCAATTAGAAATACAAGATGACCAAACGTAGTCTTCGGGCCCATTTGGTTTAACTTTTAAAATGCTACTTGGGGGAATGCAAATATTTTAGGTTAGAGTCCCTTGCGGAAATACAAGTGGCGTTTGATAAAAAATCATTTGTAAAGCTACTTTGGCCCAAGTAATGTTTGGTATTTTTTTTTTTGTCAAAGGGCTTTGGGAATTATCTTTTTTATTAAAAAAAAAAACTATCCTACCCTTTGTCAGAGCCAGTGAAGGCCTACGGTCGCCGATGAGGGCCTACGGCCACCAGCGAGCTAGATCTGGCACCAGCGGTTATTGCCCGAGGTCGGGCGACCCCTGGCGAGCTAGATTTGCCGCTAGCGGTCGTCACTCGAGGCCAGGCGACCCTCGGTGAGGGGCGCATGACCCAGGCTACCGTTGCCTGGGTCATGCAACCTCGCCGGCCTCTCACCGGTCCGATCCGATGTCAACCACCTTCGACAGCCACCTCACAAAAGAAGATGAACAGTACCAATAGGGGCAAAACCGGAATAAGCCAAAATAAGTTAGGGTAGTTTGGAGACAAAAAATTTGGATTCAGCATTTCACAAATGTGGAAAGCCCAAAGTTGGTCCGGACCAGTTTTGGGCTTTTGACATTCCAAATGCTAGCATTTGGCCAATGGTAGGCCGAATGCTGAATCAAACGATTCAGCATTATGGGAAAGGGCTTTCGAGGCTAAAAGCCCATTCCCAAAGCTGAACCAAACATGATTCATGAACTATCACAAAGCTAATTGAAGTTGGTGACGCATGAGGTCACATTGTATTGTTTCTCTCCTAAGTTGGTCCCGTAGCAGTTTCACCTGTCTTAATCCACAGGTAATCTCATCAATTGTTCAGAATATTTTGAGCTCCTTGTTAAATTTCTTTCTTTCGTTAGTATAAGAATTTTGTTGCGCTTCTCCTAGCATACTGTTTTACTCTTACCGAACCAATAGGTAACGAAGCTCTATTATTCCATTTCCGTCATATTTTCGTGTTATGATTTGTATGACGACCAAAATATTTTAGAAGGTTGAAAATATATATTTAAGCTAATGAGAACTTGCTAAGTCGTGCCAGTTTTGAATCAGCCATGACTTTTTAAATATGAATTTCGCTCTGTAAAATTTTATGGAGTCCGAGTACTCTTTTGTATCAGAAATTCGTTTATCCTGCCAAAACATTTTTCCAAAAACACAGCTCATATATGCGTCATCCATGATGACAAATACAAAAATGCAAATTTGGAGTCCAACTTCAACTAGGCTTTTCCCTTAAAACGTATAACCACACCTTCTAGATAACAGGGGCAGAACTTGAAGCCGACGGCACACATTCTAAATCTATGTCGTAGCTCGAGGTTTCTCCTCTTCACCCTGCGCTGGCTTCTCAAGATCACTCAAATTCTCTATCATGTGGTTTCTTGTGTTTTCTCTCCATTGCTATATATACTCATTAGAGATGGATAGCTAAGAGAGAAGAAACAAGAGAGAGACTTGAGATCAGGATGGACAATATGCAGAGACCCATCAAAGTTCTGATGTTGCCATGGCTTGCTCATGGCCACATATCACCATTTCTAGAGCTAGAAAAAAGGCTTTCCACGAGAAACTTCCACATTTACTTGTGTTCCACTCCTGTCAACCTTAGCTCCATCAAACCCAAGATTTCCGAGAAATATTCATCCTCCATTGAACTTGTTGAGCTTCACCTCCCATCTCTGCCTGACCTTCCTCCGCATTACGACACAACCAAAGGCTTGCCTCCTCAACTTATGAACACCCTGAAAAGTGGCTTCCAACATGCCGAGCCCTGGCTTCTGTGATATCGTCAAGAGCCTGGTCCCTGATTTGCCCATCCATGAATTTCTTCAACCGTGAGCGGCGGAAGCGGCAAAATCTCATGGCTTGCCATCGGTCGTCTTCTTCAGTGTTGGTGCGGGGACGCCATCTTTTATGTTCCATATGGTCAAGAACACCGGCAATAAGTTCCTGTTTGAAGCAATTTATCTTCTTGATTACAAACTGGCAAAAATCATTAAGGTGGCAGATGATTCTGCGGCCCGCGTCAAGGACAAAGATAGGGTTCTACAAAGTGTTGAGAAGTCCTCTAACTTGATCTTATTGAAGACCTTTAGAGAGCTAGATGGGAAGTACATGGATTATCTCTCAAGTCTCATGGGGAAAAAAGTGGTAACTGTTGGTCCACCTGTGGAAGACCCTAGCAACATGGAAGATGGAGATAATAGCATCATGGAGTGGCTTGACAAGAGAGAGATCGTCTACTATTTTAGTGTCATTTGGTTCTGAATATTTTCTCATTAAGAACGAAAGAGGAAATTGCTCATGGATTGGAGCTTAGCAATCTCAACTTCATTTGGGTCATTAGGTTTCCTGTAGGACAGAGCATTGAGCTTGAAGAGGCATTGCCTTAGGGGTTCTTAGAAAGAGTGAGAGATAGAGGATTGGTGATAGATGGATGGGCACCACTGTTGGAATTGTCAAATATTTTCGGGGACCCTTGTTTCTTATATCAGGCAAGTTCACGTGAGTTTAGGAAAACCGAAATATGAATCGACAACATGTGACCTTTACACATGAAATGTCGGGAGTCTGGCTACCCGGACAGTGGGAGGGGGTTTCACTTTCTGGTGAGCGGACAAGGTAGTGCCCCCAAAACAACAATGGGTTTGCTGAGCCGTTTGTTGTGGGATCAAAGAGATTCAGATAGGTTTGAGCTTTGGGCCAATTTTAAGTTTTATATATATATATATTGTACTCGTACGAGAGGTCATTGTAACGAGATGTTGTGTTTGAAAATCTAAATATCATTGTGGAACCCTTTTGCATGACGTAGCCTTATTCTGAGGTGAACCTGGATAAATTTATGTGTCAATTTTTCTATTATCTGTGTAATTGTTTTGATTCTATTTATGATATACCCCGTCAACCACAAGGAAAGATTCTGGCACAGCCAAGCAATGGTGGGTTTGTGAGTCATTGTGGATGGAGCTCCATCATGGAGAGCATGAAGTCTGGGGTCTTGATCATCTCAATGCCGATACAACTCGATCAACCGTTGAATGCCCAGATGGTCGGGGAGGTCGGTATTGGATTGGAGGTGAAGAGAAATAGGAGTGGAGAGCTTGAGAGATTGGAAAGAGCGAAGGTGATCAAAGATGCGGGGGAGAAAGATGGAGAAAGTGTGAGGAAGAAGGCAAAAGAAATGAGTGACAGTATTGGGAAGAAAAGGAGAGGGAGAATTAGATGAAATGGTTGATGCATTGCCCCAGCTTTGTGTGGGACATACAGAACAATCCATGTCATAGGTATTTGAATGTGTTTATTGTCCCCTGACAGCGACCTTGTCATTGTAATGCTGTGCCACAAAAGACTTTATATAATGAAAGATCCGGAAAGATTCAAACTCAATATTTCATGTCCTAATAGGATGTGAGATTTTGTGAAACACTGCAAACTGTTCTAAAAATTTAAGTTATTAAATGAATGTGTAGTTTAATATTTAAATATTCTATCAAGCAGGTTAGTAGATAAAAAAAAAAGTAAGTAAAGTGTCATGTAGAACAAGTTATACTTCGTTGGTGATTATGTGAAAATAAACAAAACTAAGGAGTTATTGATTTCCACTTAAAACAAGCTTGAAAATTTCAAGTTTGTTTAAACAAAAAAAAAAAGCAAAGGAAGTTGGCATAAATTGCAAAACTTGTATAATGCATTTACATTATTAAGGAATTCATTTTGCATACTTGGTTCGAACACCTTAACTTTTGGCAACTGGGTTTTGAAATTCAATCTGAGCAAATCACGTGTCGGTATTTTCCATTGGAGAAAATATTTCATTTGAGGGACATATCACGTGACCGACCAATCATCACTGTCCAAAGATGGGTTCGATTAGGTTTAAGTAGTTGAAAATAGGTCCAACCCAAATTGACCCATTTTACCATATTGATCCATTTTAATGCAATACAATTTTAATGACCCAACCTAATTCAGACCTAACCCGGGCTCCAATTCTCAGCAACTTTCCCCATTGAATATGCAAAAATATCATACTGAAAAAAGCACTAATCAATTAAAAAAATTATACATGAAAAGAATTAGCATTTAAGAATTAATAAAAAATTCAACAAATCAAGAGACTAGAACTCATATTCTGTTAATTCTCCTCGTATTATAAATTGGATCTAATTTAGCTAAAGAGACCATTTCTGGGACTATCAATGTTAAAAAGAACAACCGAAGCCATCAAACTAAGTTCTATGTGATTTTTTTTTTTTTTTTGCAGCAGTCATTTTTAGATTCAACTATTACAGCGGATTTTCTTACAGATCATAATGTAATTATTAGAGATACAATATGTAATTATTTTACTTTGTTTCTTAATGGATTGGAGGACATCGAAATAAGATCTCCTCAACGAGATTTGCGCTATATGTTTTAGTGATGTTCATTTCGGGTGTGAAAGCTTGGTATTTACAATGGGCCAAAAATGGTTCTATAGACACCCATCAAGACCCAATAATCCAATTGAACTTGCTTTTTTTTTAAAACCCATTTTAACCCGGCCCTTTAAATGTTTAAACAGCCCATGTACAACCTCATCCTAAAAATGTGAATCGAATAATGGGCTCATGACCCATTTTGACATCTCTACCCGTGTGCTGTGCTGTGCTATGCGTACCCCCGCATCTCGATTTAGATCGGTCGGCAATAAGATATCTTCTCTCGAACTTGGGATTCGAGTAAAGATGCATAAATTTCGTACTTCGAAATTTTGTGCAAGACTATGGAATTTCTGCTGTGGACATTGTGAATATCTTACATGACCTTCGAATGAGATGTTAAAAGAACTTCCATTTCGATTTCGAAACCACTCGTAATGATTGCGGGCATGTGCCAGTTCGAAACAAGCATCTATGATCACCGGTGGATGCAAGAAGACCTGTTAGCCATGGCACAAAGTTTCGCTCGGTCATCCAAGGGCAAAAAGCCAGCCTAATTTCGTTGACCCCCTCCATTGACTCAAACATCCAAACCTAGATTTGCATAATGATCCTGTCGTAACACAAGCGAAGAGATCAAGCAAAGAGAACGTATGGTGTACGGTTCTGCCTTGGACGACGCTTGAGTTTTGCTCGCTCGCTCGGGTCACAGAAGGGTGATGAGGATGACAAGCAGCAGCGCGGCGACGAAGGAGTACTTGAGGGCGGCCACCAGGATGGCGCCCGAGATGAAGCAGAGCTGCCACAGCACCTGCACGCTCGCCCACGCCAGCAGACCCGTTAGCCCCACCGCCAGGATGTTGTCCGGGTCCGGGTCCAGCAGATCCCCCAGCCTCAGATTGAACACGGGCGGCCGCCGCCGTTCGCTCTTCACGTCCCCGTCAACGTCGCCGTCGCCGCCGCCGCCGCCGCCGCCCTCCACTCCTCCATCGGGCCCGTTCTCTCGCCGCTCCACGCTCCCCGGTTCTCGGTTCCGAGCGTCCCCGTCGCCGGCGAAGACGGCGAATCTTGATGGGTTTTCGTGGGTCGAGGCTGGGGCTCTGAAAAGGGAAGATGGGCAGGTGAGATTGCGGCGGGCGGTTGCGAGAGGAGGCGACGGAACTGGTGGAATTGGAGGGTGGAAGCGAGACGCACAAGCGAACCCCAGCATCGTTCCTCTTCTTCTGCTGCCGCCGCTTCCGAAATCGTTTTCCCCTTCGTTGGGTCTCGGGTCCCAACTCCCGACTGTAATGGATTGGGCCTGCGTCCGGTCAAATTCGAGCTGGCCTTGGCCCAGTTTGGCTTCGGGAGTCTTCACGTCGAGCAAGAAGAAACAGCATCCCCCCTCCTGCGCCGCCCCTCTAACGGAGGGGCGTGGAGGGTGTTGCACGGCGGCGCGTCGTCCGCCCTCGACCGATTAATTCGTTTCCTTCTTTGCACGTGCAGCGTGAGTTGGAATGATCGTGGTATCGGGCGCATTGTCATTTCACGTGTCATTCATATACGTTTCCATACTGCTCGCCACGTGCCGTATTCAATTGTCACGTCATTATTGCATGCCGTTCGCTACATGTCAGGTGTTTGATTTTTGTTTCGTCCGGTACATGTTACGTTCGATCAGTACATGTCTCGTCTCACGTTGCATGTCGTGCGTAACATATTGCAAATTTTCACTGTTACACACGGTGGGGGTCCTGCCGGTACTCAAGACGCAATCCATTTTTGCCCGCCCAAATTATATCTTTCAAACCATTTTGCAAATGAGCTCGGAGAAATGCACAAAAAATGCAGCATACGACTTAATCAACGGGTTGGGGAAGGATCAGAAGACCCTCGCTTGCCATCATTATGGACGGTCCGCCACATACGCCAGCGAAGGAGGGCAGCAGTCACGGATAGATATATATAAGTTTGGGTTTTTTTTTTTTATAAAACTTAAATTAGCAACATTTTATTTTCCCACAAAAATTAAAGATATTATTTAGATTTTAAAAATATTATGGAAAAACTTTTGTGTAAACATACGTGTCGATACTTGTGTATTTTGAAAGTTATAGGTATAATGCAAAGAAAAAAGTCAAAAGTACATCCACCGTAACGTTTAGTTACAGGAAAAATTAAATTTGTGCATTTATTGACAAGATTAGTGCCATTTCACCTTCCACAAAGGGCCCTCCCCGTGTTCTTACGCCCACCCACATCCAAATCCCAATTAACAAAGCATGAAGCAGGCTAAACTAAGTTTCATGGCTGTAGCTCCGTTGTCCTCTCCGATCGTCTCTATATCTTGCAGGTGGAGGCACCGCGACCCATGGGGTGCGTTGATATGAAGTCTGCTGCCATGGGGTCACGGCCGCACAAGTGGTGCCGGCGAGGCTTCCCAAGACCACGGAGGCAGTGGCTAGCAACAGGGGAGGGTGGTAGGAAAGCTCGGTTGAGAGAGTACGGGTATGTATGTGACATTCGGAAATTCCTACATCAATTTACAATATGTAGAAAATGTAGACGATAAACGACACGAGTGGAAATGCTAGTCGGACTCTTAACTTTTTAGTACGTGGAAGATCCGAAATGTGGCGATGAATCACATATTGCCACAGTAATAGCGGATGGAGACTAATATGCTTCGTAGTGTGGATCGCATAATTTTCAAGTTAAAAATTTACTGAGTTGTGAATTGGTAGGTAACTTTTGTTGAATGTTTTGATAAGTTCAAAATATTTTTCAGTGTCTACAGTATTTAGAATAGACACTGATTTCCTTGTTTATACTAGCGGTGAACAAGACGAACTGAACAAATCGGGAACCGACCATACTGGCTAGTTCTAGGCAATTCCAAGGGGTGCTGGTCTGATTCCCGGTTCCAAGATGGAAGTCGGACCGACACGGCTTTCCCTCTCGCCTTCTAAGCCTACGGATTAGTGTATTGCGTCGGTCATTTGGGTTTAGTTAGGGGATGCTTAAAGTAGATCATTGGTTTGAAAATTTTCTTTTCCTTAAATCTTTTGTCCCGGATTCATGTGGATGAAAATGGCGTTCCAACTTGACAAATCTTCTGTTGGACCAAAAAAAAAAAAAAGAGAAAAAATTATGAAGCTTAAATTAACATTTGCAATTTTTCTTGCTGGAAATATTGTGAAGTGACAAGTTCTATTGGACTAGACTGGACCGAATCAGTCGGTCTAGTCCCTGGTCACAAGGCCAGCTGATTCGGTCCATAATCCATGAAATTAAGAATTGGTCATTCCGATTCTCGGGTGGGACCGGATCAGATCGGGAACCGATCACCCCTAGTTTATATATTGATAGACAATATATCTTAGTGACTTACCAATATATCTTTGATTCTATCATCCAAATCTAGCCATGTGTCACTCTTTAAACTTGAAAACCCTTCTCTCATTCTCTACTTTGTGTTTTTAACCCACTGTCATAATTGCTTTCAACCTTAATTAATTGTTCTGATCTTTTGCAACTCTTATGTAGTCTTCCAAATGCATTCTCCTTGGCCACAGTCCTTCAACTTTCTTTTTCAATCTCACTCTTCAAATTTTTGAGTGTGAGCAATAGTGTTATACTTGTGTTGTTAAACTTTTAAATTCCATTTTGCAAGAGTTTACAAAGTAAATTTGTGGGCTTTATTCTCTTTTATTAAACTAGTTTTGTAAGGAGATCGAGAGTTGTTAAGATTTGTTCTTATTTATTTGGCTTGAGGCTAGTTAAGACTTTAAGTTGTCAAAATCTTTGTTCAAGATAACTGAAAACTCTAGGGACTATGTTAGTTTGATTTATTTAGTATTTTTGACTTGGCTGCCGGAAGGCTGTTGATTTTTGTTTGATCTTTGTTGTCAAGTGTAGGTAAGGTTCAATGATGGTATGTGGAATCTTTGTGCTCATATGAATTGGATCGATTAGCTTGTTACATGCCTACAATGTATTTGATTGAGTTCCTAGATTAGCTTTGTGTTCATATGAATTCTCTGAGTTGCTGATTCTTTGAGTTGTGTGTTGTTACGTTGCGAATCTCTAATTTGTTGATTTTTAAGTCGCCGATTCTCTGAGTTATCGATTTTAAAACTTGTTGATGTTCTGATGAGTTTATTGACCTTTGATTAAATTCTTATCGGTTACGTGAGAAATGAAATGAGATAAGCATGTGATTATTATTACTAGCTTATGTGATTATTGACATAGCATGACAATTTTATTTCAAAAACGATTTGCATAAGAAGATATTGTGTACTGGATGTTGATTCTTGAAAATGAGAATGTAAAGAGTTAATAAATAGGTATTGATTTCGTTGTTGATATAAGGAAGATCATATGATTGTAGTGTGATCATGTGCATAGCTATTATATGATTATACATGGATCATGCTATATTTTTCCATTGCCCATATATTAGTAGTGACGATGCTCTGTGTGCCAGAATGCTTCGTATGTCGGGATGCTCCATGAGTTTGAATGCCTCGGGAGTATTTGGTGTTGACACTTATTTTTAATTTGCCCACAAAATTAATTGCACAAAATTTAGAAATCAAATTTCTTTTATTTCTAAAATAAAAAAATATTTTTATTAAATGCATTGCATATAGAAATTAAGCATATTTGCATTAATGGGGTCTATTAGAATGTTTTCAAAAAAAAAAATTTGCTCTGGGCCGAGCCGGAGTCCGGCCGGGCCAGCCCCTTTTTCTTTTCTTTTTTTTTCCCCATCTCCCACGGGCCTGACCCGCTTCCCTTTCCTTTTTCTTTTCTTTCCCCTTGCACCTGTCCAACCCAGCTTCTCCCTTTCCTTTTCTCTTTCCCCCCGTGCCGGCCTGACCCAGTTTCTCCCTTCCTTCTCCCTCCTCGGTGGCCATCGCTTTCCTCTCTCCTATTCGCCCATGTTCGCTACGTCAGCGTGACGTCGCTGGACAACCACGCTGTCGTCGCCATCTGGTCAAAGTAGGGCCAGCGCAGCACCCCATAGGGACTGGCCATTAAGGCCAGTCCCGTCTCCTCTCGGATTCCTGAGCTCTCTCCTCTCTCCCCCCGTCTCCTCTGCGTTGCCTAGAATCGACCCCTCCCTCTGCACCGGCTTGTGGGCGCGAGATTTGCGGAGCATAGGCTGGTATAGGCCGTCGTCAGCCGACATCGGGGGTCCAAGCAATGGCCTGAGGCCACTATAAAAGTCGAAAAAAAAGAGAGAGAGGGGGTCGGCCACAAAAAGAGAGAAATAGAGTAACAAAGAGAGAGAGCAGAGCAAGAGAGAGAAAACAGAGGGAGAACGGAGAGAATAGAGAGAGAGAGAGAGCGTGATCGAGACCTCGCCGGAGCAAACCAGCAGCGTCACCGTCGCTGTGAAGCAGCCAGAGCCACGGTCGGCCAGTTTTAGAAACAGAGAGAGAGAAAGAGAAATAAAGAGAACCAAGAGAGAGAGAGAAGACGAGTTGAGGCCACGTCGGAGCCAGGAGAGGACTAGTCGCCCTGCCGTCGCTCGCTAAACCAGCCAAAAGGCCCCCCGACATGTCGTCGACCGGTGAGTGGCCCCCGGTGAGCCCGTATATGTTTTTCCCTGTTTTCCAGCACGGTCGGGCTGGGACTCGCGTCGGCCGTGTCGTGTGATTCCCGGCCCATGCCGTTGCCAGTCCCGACTCCCCCTCTCCCTCGGGACCGAATCGAGGCTGTTGGAGCTGACCCAATCGCCGGAGGAGGTCGGAATTGACCGATTTCCACCGTGCCCGCTAGGTGTTTGATGAATTGCCCCAGATAAGCCGATTTTGATTTGGTTGCCGACCGTCGAAGGCGTGGCCGGACGGCGAGCCAGGCGGTCAGCGACATTAGTGGCGGCCCCAGGGTTCGATTTGGGTGGTGGAGCCGGTCTGGGTCGGCCGGCAGATGGCCAATTTTATCCCCGCCGGCGTCCCCTTCACGCGAGTTTGCAATTTTGGGTTGTATTTGACCTGAATCAGCAGATTCGATCCGGGTTAACGCCTGGGTCGGATCCGTTGACTTGGGTCGGTTCCGACTGACCCGGATCAGTCGATCCGACCCGAGTCAACTCCCGGGTCGGATCTATTGACTCAGGTCGGTTGAAACCGACCTGGATCAGTCGACCCGACCCGGGTCAATGCCCGGGTCGGATCTGTTAACCCGAGTTGGATCCGACCGACTCGAATCCAGCGACCCGACCCAGTTTAATATTATATTATATTATTATATTATTTTTTTAAAAAAAATTTGTAATTTTTTTTTTATCTTATATATATTTTTTCCCAAAAAAAATATTAAAAAGTTTTTTTATGTGGTTTATCTGATTGCTTTAATTTATTGTTGTATTATTATGCATGTTATTTTTGTATAAATTGTCATGTTTTAATTAGATAAGCTTATAAAATCATGTACTGTGCTAATCATGCATGCCTTTAGTTAAATTTTAATTGCATGAACTGCCGTGTTTTGAATGTCATCTGACTTAGCCAGGGTTAAAACCTTAGGCTGTATATCTACTTTGACTGCTAATCGCTTTTGATTATACACTCGCTTGATCACTTTACATGTTTGGAGAAAGGTCCTAAAATCAATCCAAATTGCCTGACAAATGTTTTTAAAAAAAAAAACAGGGTAAAAAGGTATCGAAAGGGCATTAGTTATCCAATTAATGTAACCAAGTCCCCGAGCTTGGTGATCCTCCTATCACCCTGTTTGGATTTCTAATCGACCTACCCCAAATCGATTAGTGACGACTCATTGATATAAACCATTTGCATATTAAACACTTAAACCCTAAGTCGCGATATGGTATGGGCTTGGGAGGGCCCGAGTTAAGTCCCAAACTTAGACTTAGCACGTATCAGGCAAGCTCCATCGTTTTTTGAGCATGTTAAAAAAAACCTCGGGAGGTCGGTCGCGACAGACTGGCGACTCCACTAGGGACTCTCTGTTTTTAAAAGTGGACTTAAGCCAAAGTTTGCCTTGTTCAAAAATAATTTTTGTTTGGCAGCAAGGACTCCAGGTATGATCCTAATATTAAGGTGTTATTTGTTCTTGTAGATTCAAATTGATTGTTTATAAATTGTTGTGCATGATTTAATAATTTCGCACTACACTGTTGCACACATAACCATGTTGCCGGACTTGGACCGCTAGATGGTGTTAAGAAAGATACGACCTCGAACGTGAGCCCGCGATGTAGAAGTTGCATTTCTTTTCCCTGAAATTCATTTCTAAAAATCATAAAGAAATATCTTTAGCCATTATTCGCATGACTATAAGATATTCCTTTCGATTTGGCTGGAGTTAAGAGGGCTTGACACCAACGCAAGACTGCGACGGTTAGGCACCCTTTTTATTCCATTCTGTTGAACCAGTCTAAAATAGAAATTGAACCTTACTCTTCATGTGCTTGTCGTTGCGATTGACATGGTTCAAGGAAATGTATATATTCTATCCCTCATTATTTTATTATATAGTCTACTTACTTATTTGATTTGTTACCAACAAGCCACCCATCGATTACATTCTATACACGATGGGAAGAGTTGATATCCAATTTGTCTCCACTCCCAAAAAAGAGCTTCTAGCATGGTGGGACCAACTCGACCAGAATGGCCAACAGTATGTCAAAGCAAGAATCGATCGCCTACTTCCACTGCTCAAAATTAATATCCATTCCAGCATGATGTAAGCACTAGCGCATTTCTGGTGCCTACAGACATCTACTTTCATATTCAGCAAATTTGAGATGACCTCGACTTTAGAAGAGTATAGTGTTGCCATTGGAAAAACTTTGAGATTTGAGCTCACCAAACCTCTTTTAAAGCGTGTCCCCTCTGCCCGAATTATCTCAATTTTTACGAACCAAGAGCGATACTGTGAAGAGAGTCATTAAAGCTTATTGTAATGCATGTCCATGGTTTTTCTTAAATAAATATTTTGAAAGCCAACCCATGAGCCAAAAAGAAAAATTTTTTATCCTTACTTTTATCGAGTACGTTCTTTTCCCCCATCGCAGAAATTCAATAAACCCCTTGATTGCTTTTGTGGTCAAACAAATTTGCACCGGCTTGAGTTATGTTAATTCGGTTTTGGTAGAAATATTTTTGTCTTTAAATTATTTTAAACAAAAGGATGATAAAATTATGTGGGCTGCTCCAAAAATTTTACAAATCTGGTTTTTATCCCATCTGAGAGGATTCGAGCACCTCATGCAACTTTTTCAAATCGACGACCTCATGCATCCGATACAAAGATTTGAGGTCCTAAAAAGTCATTCCCCTAATAAGGATTACGCCACATGGATAAATTTTTTGAAAGACCTCGATCCCAAAGCATTCTTATGGTATACTAAATGGTTCCATGAGGGTCAGACTCGATATGTCCACAAGTTCCATAACCCCATTCCGCTGCTCGGTTTATCAGGTATCGCCTCATACTACCCATACCGAGTAGCCTGCCAATACAGAGCCCTCTAAGAAGTCTCGCCGCTCCTTAAAACTGACATGTTTTGAGTTTGGTTCACCCGCTCAAACTACAATTACGCTAACGAAATTCACACTATCCAGGGGATATGGACTGAATGCCATCCTGAGAACATCCTGATGCCTAGGCTATTGAAAGGACAGGAAAAAGTCCACCATGCCTCTCTATTCTATATTACACATCACCAAATCTCGACAGATTTTCAATCAAAGGTCCCAGATGTAACCAACAAGCCTAGTTGTCATGCACAAATTGATCAACTTGAAAAGACTATAGGGATGAAGGATACGCTTATTGCGGAGCTTGTCCGTGAAAATAAGCGACTCCGAAAGACTGGAGTTTCTCCATCGTTTATAGAATGAGCATCCGGGAAAGGCGCCCTTTTTGTTAAAAGCCCTGTATTTTATTTTTAGTATTGATGTTTAGGGAGTTTTTTTTCTTCTTTAAAAATATTTTTAGGTTATAATATTGTTAATATAACTCGGATCGTTTTTATGTCTTATATAATTTTTTTGCTACTTTACGACACTACCGCGACCATTGGCCCAGTGGTATCCGGGTGTGAAGCCGAACGGTCCGAGGTGACCAGGGTTCGAACCCTGGGGACGCCACCTGTAATGTTTATATTAATAAAAACCTTTTTTCTCATTTTTTTCTTTACAAATAAATAAAATATACAATAATATTGTGATTAGGTCATGAAATGATTCTTTGGCTCCGTTTGTTTGGCGGATAATATTCTCCCGGAAAATATTTTTCGGGTTTTTCGGTGTTTGGAGGGCGAAAAACGTTTTCCGTGGGAAAACATTTTTCTTTCCCCCTCACAAAATAGCCTAAGTCTATGGAAAATGACTTCCGCTTCTGAAAAGCGGAAATCATTTTCCGCCAAACTCCTCCTTCCCCCCTTCGGTAACTAGTCGCCAGTTGCCAGCCGCCGCCGGTCGCCTACCACTGCCACCGGTCGCCGCCGCCACCGCCACCGCCGATAAAAAATATTTTTCGAAACTTTTTCATATTGGTTGCCGAATACTGAAAAATTATGTTCCGGGAAAACATTTTCCAGGAAAACATTTTTCAAAAACACGATATTTTCCGCCAAACGAACGGAGCCTTTATTAGACATTATACTCATTCATTTCAGCATTTTCGCAGGTAGTTACAAAAAAAAATGGCCAAAGAAAATGCCCACCTCGATAATATGGAAAGCAAAATGAAAATGGTTTTCTATGTGCTAGAAAATATCACTAAGCAAACAGAATCCATCAATGGCAAGCTCACGCTTGCGCCTGCAGCAATTAAAGTGATGTTACCACTACCGTCCATCGGAAAGGACAAAGCTTCCGCTAGCGATAGTAAAATCCCCCTGCTAGAAGACGATCCGCTTTTCCTGGCTGTTAGAAAAGTTGAACTTGAAAGTGCCCCGGTGACAGAGCATGATAAACGCCTTGCAAAAGTTGAGGAGATGCTGAAACAGCTACAAAGCTCGCAGCATGCTGTCCCACTTGACCTGTCTATATACAAGTGGGTTAAAGTACCAAAAAAATTCAAGATGTCAGAGTTTGAGAAGTATGATGGCACTTCATGCCCCAGACACCATTTGCATATGTGATGTGCGGATGACTCAATACGTGGATAGTGAACCCTTCATGATTCAGACATTTCAGGCCAGTCTGACGGGGCCAGCTTTGACATGGTATATGTCAAAAGACGTGGATGCTTTCAAATCTTGGGATGACGCCGCCGATGCATTCCTCAAGCAGTACCAATTCAATCTCGATGTCACCTTTACTCGGGATGATTTGGAACGTATCGAAAATAAGAAGAGTGAGTCCTTTAAAGAGTATGCCACCAGATGGAGAAATTCGGCCGTCCAGGTTACCCCACAACTCACTAAGCATGAACAAGTGAAGTTGTTTATTAAATCTCTTCCGTATGAATACAGACACCGCTTAGTTGGTGCCACTATCGAATCCCTTAATCGTTTTATTCCTGTGGGTGAACGAATCGAAATAGGATTGCGTGACGGATGGTTTATGGACCTTGTTTCCACTAGTAGGAGGCTCAGCATGAGAAAGGAGAAAGAAACCCTAGCAGACGCAAATATTGCATACACCCAGACCGTTCAGCCTCCCCGAATAGTCAAGGTGAATAGTGAGCAGTAACCAACCTCAAGTCGCCAACCTCCGAAGCGATATAATAAAAGGCAATTCACTCCGTTGCCCGGATCTCCTTCTCAGGTCCTGGCCATATTCCGAAAGAAAAACCCGTTGTCTATCAAGCCGAAACGTCCTAACGTAAAAAGCTTCTCGAATTACGATCCGTTCAAGAAGTTTGACTATCACATGGGTGAGATAGGACATTCGACGAACGACTTCTATACCCTCAAACACCAAATCTAAAATCTGCTTGATATCAAAGTCTTTTCATTCCAGACATCCAGGCCAAATGTTCAAAATAACCCATTATCCGAACATGAAAACAGAATTAATGCCGTATCCACTTCGAATTAAGAGTGAGAATGTGTGTATTGGTGACATCTATAACGCTCTAGTGAAAGCAGGGTATTATCCCACTGGTGAAGTACTATCTTTGTCCTTAATGAAAGAAATGGTAGCCAGCATGGTGAAAGCAGGTGTGATTATGCGTGTCAAGCACACCGGTATAGTGACCACTATCTCCGAGATCATCATTAATTGGAACGAAGAACTTTCAGCCTTGAATGCCGAAACAAATACATCCAGCCTCACACTTCTAAACGAACCTTCATCCGATAACCCAGATGAGGAAAAAGAGTTGATGATTGAGGTACCCTTAACCGAGGGGCATATAGTGATCAAGGTACCTTAACCTTACCGATATGAGAGTGACAAAGCAGTCCTATGGTCCTACGAATTGGAGGCTGGTCTAGTTACCAAGTCCAAACGAACGTATGCTCAAGCCGACGCGCAGCCTTCGAAGCCCATCACTGATGAAGAAGCCAAAGAATTCCTGGCCATCATCAAAGCTAGTGAATATAGTGTGGTGGATCAATTGCGCAAGTTGCCCGCCCAGATCTCTTTGTTGGAACTACTCCAAATGTCCATGAAGTATCAGAAGTCCCCGATGAAAGTACTCAGCGAAGTAAATGTACCAGAGTCAATTGAACATGACAAGTTGGAAGCATTTGTGGGGTCTATCCTTCTGAAGGATCAGATAACATTCTCGGAAGAGGAGTTTCCCGCTGAAGGAAGGGGGCATACCAAAGGTCTCTGCATCTCCATCAAATGTAGAAACTCCCATGTAGCTCAAGTTCTTATAGATAATGGATTAGCGTTGAATATCTGCCCGCTGGCAACCTGCATTGCCTCAATATGGACACGTCCAAACTCCGTGTCTCCAAAACATCAGTCCGGGTGTTTGACAGAATGAAGAAGGACACTGTAGGTGAGATCAACCTTGATATCCAAATCGGCCCAACAGTATTCAGCATTCTGTTTCAAGTAATGGACATCCCCATTGCATTCAGCTTTTTGCTGGGCCGTCCCTGGATTTATTCCGCTTGAGCCGTATCGTCAAGCCTTCACCAAAGTGTGAAATTTGTGGCCCAAGGAAAGTTGATCACAGTTCTTGGGGAGGAGGACCATTGAATCCACCAAGAAACCGCCATTCCGTATGTTAAGCCAAGCGGTAAAGTGGAATTTAGCTATCAGTCCATTAAACTCGTGTCAACTGTGCACGGATATCGAGGAACGTCTCCCCCTGCCCTTGATGTTTCAAAAACCTCAATCATGATAGGGAAGGTTATGGTTGGAAATGGCTTCACTCCAGGCCAAAGACTCGGCAGAGGAGGCCGGGGTATCCAAGAGCCTATTCAAGCCGCTAGGAATCATCGTACGGCTGGCCTAGAGTATCGCGGGGGAAACTCACAAGTTAACAAAGGACACGCGAGGGGTCAAACTGGTTTGTTATTTCCCCATATTCGGGAGACCTTCTTGCCGCCTGCTAAATTGCTGCAAGATGAGAACATTTATCTTAATCGCTTAGGAGAATCAGAAAAGAAGTTTAAGTAGCCTGTCGAATGTTCAAGTCACCCGAGCTTTTCGACTCCTCCTGCAAATGTTGATATTGACCGACATTAGAACTTAGACAAGCTCCCTATTGAAGAAGATTGTGGACGAGAAGAAGCGGTTGATAGTGTGGTCGCCCTATTTGACGACATCCTTATAGGAGCCATACACGAAGACTCAACCTCATAAACGAGTGCCTACCCGCTTGATTTGTTTGCACGTTTGCGGCATCAGTTAGGCGAGTTATAGGATTTGCTGACATCTTTAATGAATACCATGCATCAAATCTCAGACATGTCATCACCGTCGTCCGATTAGGAGCAGGTTACTCAAGAAAATGGATCCGGAGGAAACCCACCGTCAAGAGTCATTCCTGACATGATTTGGCGAGACATCTAACTCTTATAGTGGCAGGGCAATGTACGACGATACTCGCCGGTTCTTAAATCCATAGAAGTGATATTTCCTACCCTTTTGCGGAAGGAGTTAATCGCAAAGAGGCCAAAACACTCTACTCCCGAGTATTTCATCAACTATGACTCCTCCAAGTCCTATGATTATCATTCGGGAGATATTGGACATTCGCTGGATGATTACGATGCTTTGAAGAATAGAGTTCAAGACCTACTGGATGCCAGGGCATTCACTTTTCGCGCCCCATGGCTGTGTCATGGTGAAGATGATCTGTTGGTTGTACCTAGCCTTCGGGCTGCTGCTCTTGAGCTTTCTGATGCAGCGCGTAAGGGAAAGATGATTATGTATACCCTGGGCCAGCCTAGTAGTAAGTTCGACTATTATGTTGACTACCAGTTGCCATTAAGTTTTTATGAAGACCAGCAGAATAGCATTCTTAGCGGATGGGACGACATGGAAAAGCTGACACCATTAAAGAGAAGGGCCGAGAAGCTAGATTCCTGGAACAATACTTTCGAGAATTTCTTCGTCGGGGCGATAGACGAAGGACTGGTGGAGGGAATGGGCTTGCGCCCACTTGAGTAGAGTTCCTCTCCTCTCTTTTGCATAAATCCTTGGAAAAGTGGCTATCCTTGTGTTTTGTTTTTGTTATTTTGTCGTCATTTCCGTTGGAAGAAATGTCTTTTTCGAATTTTCCTCCCTCTGTGGAGATTGTAAATCCATGTATTGTAAATAAATAATGTTTTGAGGGCATGATGTAGTATCCCAAACCGGCCTGTTGATGATAACCAGCCATGAAAAGCAAGGTATTCTGAGGCCCGGGCTATCTCATGTTTCCTCGTCTTAAAAGTTTTTCGAAAATCAAAGACACTTTTATTATTTCGTCAAAAAAATGTTCTAAGAGGAAAAGGATAATGAAAAATCCATATCCCCATTTGTTTTTCTAATCAATTTACCTTGTGTTCCAGGCGTGATCTTGCAATTTGCGAGGGAATTAGTGCGGTCCAGCTCGATGATGGAGATACTCACAACAACGCTTCAGATAACTCAAGTGATAATCCCGCTGAGATCCGAAGAAATTGGGAGTAGTATGAACAATTCAAACCCCTTACAACCGAAGACACTGTTACCATCAACTTGAGTGGTACTCAAGATTCAAAAAAAGTCAAGATTGGAGCCAACCTTTCCAAATAGAAAGCCATGCGTATAATTGCTCTTCTCAAGGATTATCAAGACGTCTTTGCACGGTCTTACTCTGATATGCTAGGATTAGATCCCCGGATTATTGAGCACAATTTGCCCACCAATCCCGACATACCTTCCAAGAAACAAAAGTTATGAAGGACCAAACCTGAACTGTCGAAAAAGATTGAAAAAGAAGTGATGAAGTTGTTGAAAGTAGGGTTCATCGAGGTTTCGCAATACCCTAATTGGGTAGCAAACATCGTGCCAGTCAAGAAAAAAGATGGTCGAATTCGAGTTTGTATTGATTACCGTGACTTGAATGGGGCCAGTCCAAAAGACGATTTTCCATTCCCCCACATAGATGTTCTCGTAGATAGTACTACTGGATTTGAATTATTTTCTTTTATGGATGGATTCTTCGGGTATAACCAGATAAGGATGAATGAGGAAGACAAGGAGAAGACTGCGTTCATTGCTCAATGGGCGACCTTTTAGTATAGAGTTATGCCTTTTGGTTTGAAGAATGCCAGCGCAACATATCAACGTGCTATGGTCACTCTCTTTCATGACCTGATGCACAAAGAAATTGAAGTCTATGTTGATGACATGATCGCCAAGACCAGATGCGGAGAGGACCACATTGAAGCTTTAAAGAAGCTATTCAGCCGGTTGTGCGAGTTCAAATTACGCCTGAACCCTACAAAGTGCATATTTAGGGTGACCTCTGGTAAGTTACTCGGGTTCATCGTGAGCTGCAAGGCGATCGAGGTCGACCCCTCAAAAGTCAAAGCTATATGTGAATTGTAACCTCCATCCACAGTCAGGGAGGTCAGAAGCCTTTTAGGAAGGTTGAATTACATCGCTCGATTCATCTTCCAACTCTTTGAGATTGCACGGCTTTTCTTCAAACTCCTCAAGAAGGATGCCTAGATTAATTGGGATGAGGACTGTCGGGAAGCATTTGAAAAACTAAAGCATTATTTGATGAATCCCTTGGTATTAGTGCTACCAGTCCCGAGACATCCTTTGACTCTCTATTTAACGATTCACAGTGAATCGTTAGGAGTTCCATTGGCCCAGAGCCACCCTGATGATGGAAAAAAAACAAGCCATTTATTATTTGAGTAAGAAATTCACCATCTCGGAACAAAATTATTTCGAATCAGAAAAAACCTATGTCGCACTGGTATGGGTGCTATATAGGCTTTGATAATATACCTTGCACTGCCAGACGTTTCTGGTAACTGAAAATGACCCTATTCGGTATTTGCTTAACCGATCGACGTTAGTGGGAAAATTAGCCAAATGGCAAATTCTGATTTTAGAATTTGACATCCAAATGTTATCACAAAAATTGGTGAAGGGTCGGGTGATCGCTGATATGTTAGCTGAATGCTCTGGGAAAATATATGAAGATGATCTTCCAGATGACCGTATTTTATCAACGGAGGAACACAAGTGGACTATGTTTTTCGATGGAGCAGTAAACCTGTCTGGTTCTGGCACCGGGGCGGTCTTAATATCCCCAGATGGGCAACATTATCCGGTAGCCGTGAAACTGGTGTTTCCTTGCACCAACAACATTGCCGAGTATGAAGTATGTATTCTCGGCTTACAAGCAGCAATTGACATGAAAATAGCAAAACTAAAAGTATTCGGTGGTTCTGTCTTAATCATACTCCAGACTGTGGGCGAATGGAAGACTAGGGATACTAAACTAGTACCATATCATGACTATCTAGAGGAGTTGGTTTTAGTATTTGATGATATTTCATTTGAATACCTATTTAGATCTCATAACCAATTCGTCGATGCGCTGGCTACACTGTCGTCCATGTTACAGGTTACTAATGGTTTGGAAATAGAACCTTTGAAGATTGAAGTCTTGACTAGACCAACCCATTGCATGATTGTGACCAAATAACCCGATCGTAAACCATGGTATTACAATATCATGAATTTCATTAAGGAACAACAATTCCCCGAAGGGAGTAGCCCTGCAGACAGGAGATACATAATGAAGATAGCAACAAAGTTTTTTGTTGAGGGTGAGAACTTGTACAAGAGATCCTACGATTCTATTTTGTTAAGATGCGTGGACGCGACCGAAGCAACACGTATCATGTAGGAGTTGCACGAGGGAGTATGTGGCCTGCACATGAATGGGCACATGTTGGCCAGGAAAATAACAAGATTAGGTTATTACTTGCTTTCCTTAGAAGGTGATTGCATCCGACATGTTCGAAATTGTTACCGTTGTCAGATCCTTGGAAATAAGATAAATACCATTCCAACAGAATTACACCAATTGTCTGAGTCATGGCCATTTTCAATGTGGGGTATCGATGTGATCGGTCTAATCAATCCGAAAGCATCAAATGGACATCGTTTGATCTTGGTCGCAATTGATTATTTCTCTAAGTGGATTGAGGCCACATCATATACCAATGTTACGGCTCAGAATGTGATGAAATTCATCAAATGAGATATAATTGCTCGTTATGGTGTCTCTGAGGCCATTGTTACAGATAATGGGAAAAATCTGAATAATAAGCTTGTTGATGATTTACTCAGTGAATTCAAGATCCGTCATCTGAATTCATCTCACTATCATCCTCAAATGAATGGGGCTGTTGAAGCTGCCAACAAAAATATCAAGAAAATTTTAGTAAAAACTATTGAGAATTACCGAAATTGGCATGAAAGATTGCCTTTTGCGTTAATGACGTACCAAACATCAATTCGGACATCTACTGGGGCAACTCCGTTTTCCCTAGTGTATGGCATGGAAGCAGTCATGCTTGTCGAGGTGGAAATCCCTTCACTACTGGTATTGTCCCAAGTGAAACTGTTTGAGGCGGAATGGAAGCAATAAAGACTAGAGCAGCTAAATATGATCGATGAAAAGCTATTGAAGGCTCTTTGTTATGGGCAATATTATCAGTAGAGGGTAGCCAGATCATTCAACCAAAAGGTACGCCAAATACACTTCGAAGCAGGCAATCTCGTCCTGAGGAAAGTGCTACCACTATCTCCCGAGCTCGGAGTTAACTCTGATGCAGTGAAGAAGTACTATCCTTGAAACAATTTCTATGTTCCTATTGATGATAAGGGAATTGGCAGAAAAGTTATTGATAAGGATACTTCTGCGGTAAGTCTAACTGGAAAGGATTTCGCATAGGACAAAGTAATGTCAAAGCTGATCCTGGCAACCACGGAAGTATTAATGGTAGCCATGCCCACATCTGTCGAAGACCTTTAAAATAGAGATTAGCTTTACTGCGAAGTTCCCCATGCAAGCAATTGCACATGTCTTGTGCAGTCAAGAATCAGAGCATTCACAAGAAACCCTTCAACATGCTGGAACCGCATTGACACAGTCTGCGCTGACAATAGAACCCTCTATTCGGGAGCACCCCTAATTATAGAGGATTTCATTCGAGTTTCGAGACCAAGAGTATGGAGGAGCAGACTGAGATAGAGAAGACTGAACAAAGTAAAGAGGAGAAAAGACTCTGTTAGCTATGAAGATAAAATGGAAGAAAGGGTAATTTGTACCGTTCTCAATTTACTCTCAAACATCTCATTGCTAACATAAACTCATGTTTTGATAGAAGGGAATTATTGACATTCGAGAGAACTCAAGGAGTTATCAATCTGATCTTAAATGAAGGGAACCATGAAGGGTAATGTTGTATTGTTCCCAATTTCTGTCCCTCAAAGAGCTATTCATTAACATGGTTTTCCTTATTACCTTGCAGGTTTGCCTTGCCATTGCAGCATAAGTAAGTATCTCATTCCTTACAAACTTTTCACATGAAAATAGAAAAAAAAATAAGAAGGAAGAAGTGTGTCAAAATAAATAAGTGTTTAACCTTCCTCTAAGTGCGTTGCATATCTTTCGAGAAGAACTTTGCACGGTAATTTTACCTGTTTAATTCACCAATTCACTGTGGAAATCTTAACAATTCGACGAACGGTGTTGAACTGCTTCGATGTATTGAATGACAGGTGTCGGGATGAGGAAAGGCAATCCTTAGTCTATACACATTCTCACATACCAAACCCTTGCAAGATGAGCAAAAATGTTTCATTTCTACAAGGTAAAGAGATTTCTCGCATAAGGTACGGTAGCCAAAATGATGAGAGGCAATTCATTTTTCTTTGCCCCATACACTATAATTGACCCTTTGCTTGACCATTTTTGAGCCTATACATTCGAAAATTCATTTTAAATCACCCATGTCAAAAACCACCCCACATTGGGGTAGCTTGAGATAAATCAGCATCACAGGAAGGATTCAAACTCAGAGGAAACAAGAAAAACGTCCCTTCCCTTCGATCACCACCCTTCTGACTTCTACCTTGTCGCCTTCACGGAGTCGACAGTCTTCCAAGACAAGCACACTATCGACGGCAAGACGGTCGAGGGTAAGAGGACTTTGTCAAAAGATAAACAGCAAACTAAAGCCTGTCTAAAATGCCAATATCTCATTGATAACAATGATGTTTTCACTTGCGAGCTTAGCATGACAAGAAGGATGATGAGTTTATAATATCTAAAATTTCCTATGATCATCAATCATAACAGCTCGCACAAGGTGAAAAAGATGAATAGAAATTTTCTTGCTCTCACTTGTATTAATCTTTGAGTGTTATTATTGCAGATGAACTCTCGCGATAATTTAAGTGCCCTAAGATGATGAAGAGTAATTCTTTTTCTATCCCATACATTTATATTCCTTGCTAACCCAATCGAGCCGGCGATTTCATTTAGTACGAACTCAGTTGGTGATCATCCCCTACGCCGGGGCAAAGTAAAAGTCATCACAGTTTGAGCATTAAGGTCCAAAGTACTGAATGAAGATGAAGGTTCCAAGAGCTTAATAATGTTGTTATGTTCAAATTTGTTTAGGCTAGTCCTGACAACACCAAAAGAATAGCACAAATGCTGAAAACTAGGGGTATGAAAAAGCAGTGTGCCTGGTAAAAGCAATGCCAATGCCCATAAAAAATAATGAAAAAGAAAAAGAAGAAGAAGAAAAACGATGAAAAGATAAATAGACGACCCCAAAGGGTTTAAACTTGAGTTCTTCTTCTATACAAATCTCCACTTTAGGAACTCTATCTTGACAAAGATCTATCATGATTGATGAAGACAAACATATTATGGAGAAAAACAATTGATACAGTGATAGAATGGTATCCAGGAAAATGTTTGACGCAGAAGCTCCTCAAGAAAAAGTTGTCAAAGAAGCTAAAGCATGGGATTTCTCAGGGAGTTTTCCAAAAGGATCCTGACGGTTGAGAAAAGACTGATGGCAATGCCTGGATGATCACTAATTCTCATCCCTTACATTTTTTGAGCCCAACGATCATTTTGTTCCTCAATCTGTGAACCAAGCCCACGTTACATCCCTCATAAAGTCTCTTCTGACTAGGGCACTTGGATTAACGTGGAATTTCAAATGTTTATAAATAACGCTCGATGAAGTGTGAGCAAGACTACTTCTATCTTGTTTTGCAAGGTTCTTGACTTGTAAACCTGGAGATGATTGCAGAATATTTTCTTTCATAGCCTTGACTTGGACAGTCACCTTCTGTTAAGCCATTGACCAAGCCAGCATTACGACCCTGAAAAAGCCCTCTCAGAATGGCAGTGTCGTATTGCTTGCGAGAAAACTCAGACCTTTGCTGATGTGATAACGGTCAGATTGAGTGTTCTCGATGCTCCCATCTCAATGGACGGGACAAATAACTCTTTTCAACGAGAGTGAGTGGAAAGTCCTTTCTGATTGAAGATCTCTCGTTCAACATCTCGATAAGTCCACCTTGAGAGTGAGAATTGTCTTGATTGACCCTCGATGGATGTTTGGTGATGCAAACATGGCTATCCCTGATGAAGGCATGTGTATTTGTGCTAATTGTCCTTGACAACTCAGATTTTAATCCCCAGTGATGGGACACAAAAATTCGGGCACTGGAAAAGCCCTCATTGTCACCCCAAGGGAGATGCCTCGAAAAAGGTCGGTTATTCAGTAGATGATGCATCAAACCTCTGGGAGACATGTCCTTAAGAGGCCGGAACGTGCCCAGGTAAGTATTCTCTACCCTTGCCTGGTTCCAAAAAAATCCATATACCTATGATTGTTATGGTACCCTTTGAACATTGGACTGATCCCTTTGTTCACCCTCCTGAGCATGGGACGGACCCCCCCTCTGTTCACATCAAACCCTCGGGCGAGGACCCCCAGGTGCTCATTGTTTGAGTCTTCTCAAGACCTGCTGGCGAGGACCCACCAGGCAAACCATCAAATCCTTGGGCGAGGACCCCCAGGTGCTCATTGTTTGAGTCTTCCTAAGACCTACTGGTGAGGACCCACCAGACAAATCATTAAATCCTCGGGCGAGGACCCTTAGATACCCCTTGAACATTGGATTGTTCCTCTGTTCACCAAAGCTGTTAAGTGCACCAGTCAAGGCGATCGAAGAAAAGTTCGAGTCCTAGACAAACAATTTCCTTCGTCAAGGTAACCGAAGAAAGGTTCGAGTCCTGGATGAAGCAAAATCCAGTCGATGCGACCAAAGATAGGTTCGGGTTCGCGACGAGTGAAATCCAGTTGGCCACAGAAGAAAAGTTCGGGTCCTGTGTAAGCGATTTCCCCCCAGTCACGGCAACTGAAAGTAGGTTCGGGTCTGCGATAAACGAAATCCAGCTAGCGACCGAAGATAGGTTCGGGTCCTGTGCAAGTGATTTCCCTCTAGTCACGGCAATCGAAGGTAGGTTCGGGTCCGCGACAAACGAAATCCTGTCAAGGCAACCGAAGATAGGTTCGGGTCCTAGGCAAGCGATTTCCCCCAGTCAAGGCGACCGAAGAAAAATTCGGGTCCTAGACAAACAATTTCCCTCGTCAAGGCAATTGAAGATACATTCGAGTCCTAGATGAAGGAAATTCAGTCGAGGCGACCGAAGACAGGTTCGAGTCCTCGATACACGATACTAATTATTTGGAATTACTCTACCCTTCGGCAAGGTAAGTAGCTTAAATATGTTTTTATTTACTTTAGCACGCATCATCTTATTGCATCAAAAATGGGACTCACAATCTTGCAAAAATAGCATTTATTGACCATGCATGGGCCAAATTTAAGTGTTATTTTATCTTTGAACGTAATCTCTACGAGCTCAACCTTTGCGAGCTCACCTTCAAAAAGGGGCAGCTGTTGACACCTATTTTTAATTTGCCCAAAAAATTAATTGTACAAAATTTATGAATCAAATTTCTTTTATTCCTTCAACAAAAAAATATTTTTATTAAATGCATTGCATATAGAAATTAGACATATTTGCATTAATGGGGTCTATTAGAATGTTTTCAAAAAAAAAAATCTCTTTGGGCAGGGCCGGAGTCGGGCCCCTTTTTCTTTTCTTTTTTTTCCCCCTCTCCCGTGGGCCCGGCCCACTTCCCTTTCTTTTTTCTTTTCTTTCCCCTTGGGCTGGCCCGGCCCAGCTTCTCCGTTTCCTTTTCTCTTTCCCCCTGCGTCGGCTCGGCACAGTTTCTCCCTTCCTTCTCCCCCCTCGGCAGCCGTCGCTTTCCTCTGCCCTGTTCGCTGCGTCGGCGTGACGTCGCCGGACAGCCACGCCGCCGTCGCCATCTGGCCAGAGTAGGGCCGGCGCCGCACGCCACAGAGATTGACCATTAAGGCCAGTCCCGTCTCCCCCTGGATTCCCGGGCTCTCTCCTCTCTCCCTCCGTCTCCTTTGCGATGTCCAGAACCGGCCCCCCCTCTGCATCGGCCTGTGGTTGCGAGATTTGCGGGGCATAGGCTGGTGCAGGCCGTCGTCAGCCGACGTCGGGGGGCCGAGCAGTGGCCCGAGGCCACTATCAAAGCCGAAAAAAAAAGAGAGAGAGGGGGTCGGCCACAGAGAAAGAGAAACAGAGTAACAGAGAGAGAGTAGAGCAAGAAAGAGAAAACAGAGAGAGAGAGAGAGAGAGAGAGAGAGAGAGAGAGAGAGAGAGTGAGTGTGTGTGTGTGTGTGTGTGTGTATATGACCGAGACCTCGCCGGAGCAAACCAGCAGCGTCACCGTCGTCGTGAAGCAGCTAGAGCCACGGTCGGCCAGTTTCAGAAACAGAGAGAGAGAAAGAGAAATAAAGAGAATCGAGAGAGAGAGAGAGAGAAAACGAGCCGAGGTCACGTCGGAGCCAGGAGAGGACTAGCTGCCTCGCCGTCGCCTGCCAAACCAGCCAGAAGACCCCCTGACGCGTCGTTGATTGGTGAGTGCCCCCCGGTGAGCCCGCCTCTGTTTTCCCTTGTTTTTTTGCATGGTTGAGCCGGGACTCGCGCCGGTCGTGTTGCGTGATTCCCGGCCCATGCCGTCGCCGGTCCCGACACCCCCTCTCCCCTCAGGACCGAATTGAGGCCGTCGGAGCCAGCCCAGTCATCGGAGGAGGTCGGAATAGACCGATTTCCACCGTACTCGCCAGGTGTTCGACGAATTGCCCCAAATAAGCCGATTTTGATTTGGTTGCTGGCTGGCGAAGGCGTGGCCGGACGGTGAGCCAGGCGGTCGGCGACATTGGTGGCAGCTCCAGGGTTCGATTTGGGTGGCGGAGCCGGTCTGGGTTGGCCGGCGGACGGCCAATTTTGGCTCCACCGGTGTCCCCTTCACGCGAGTTTGCAATTTCGAGTCGGATTTGACCCGAGTCAATGCTCGGGTCGGATCCGTTGACTCAGGTTGGTTTCGATCTACCTGAATCAGCCAATCCGACCCGAGTCAATGCTTAGGTCGGATTCGTTAACTTGGGTGGGTTTTGACCGACCTGGATCAGCCGATTTGACCCGAGTCAACGCTCGAGTCGGATCCGTTGACTCAGGTCGGTTTCAACCGACCTGGGTCAACGCCCGGGTTGGATCCGTTGACCCGAGTCGGATTCGACCAACCCGCTTTAATATTATATTATATTATAATTATTTTATTTTTTTTAATAAAACAATTTTTAAAAAAAATTTGTAAAACTTATATATTTTTTCTCGAAAAAAAATAAAAAAATAAAAAAGTTTTTTTTATGTGGTTTATCTGATTGCTTTAATTTATTGTTGTATTATTACGCATGTTATTTTTGGACAAATTGCCATGTTTTAATTAGATAAGCCTATAAGATCATGTACTGTGGTAATCATGCATGCCTTTAGTTAATTTTAATTGCATGAACTGCTGTGTTTTGAATGTCATTTGACTTAACTAGGGTTAAAACCTTATGTTGCATATTTACTTTGACTGTTAATCGCTTCTGATTATGCACTCGCTCGATCACCTTATATGTTAGGAAAAAAGTCCTAAAATCAATCCAAATTGCCTGATAAATATTTTTAAAAAAAATGAACATGGTAAAAAGGTGCCGAAATGGCATTAGTTATCCAACTAATGTAACCAAGTTCCCGAACTTGGTTAATCTCTGATTCGTAGGAATAGGGTGATCTTCCCATCACCCTGTTTGGGTTTCTAATCGACCTATCTAAAATCGATTAGTGGCGACTCAATGATATAAACCATTTGCATGTTAAACACTTAAATCCTAAGTCGAGATATGGTATGAGCTTGGGAGAGCCCGAATTAAGTTCCAAACTTAGACTTAGCACGTACCAGGTGAGCCCCCTCGTTTTTTGAGCATGTTAAAAAAAACATCGGGATGTTGGTCGCGACATTCGGGATGCCTTGAAGTTTAGATGTCTTGTGTGTAGGGATGCCCGATGAGTCGAGATGTCTCGAGAATATTCAGAATGCCTTGCTAGTTGAGATGATTTGCCAGTAACAAGTATGATATACGTATATAGATGTGCATATATAGATAAACTAATAAATATATATATTCACATGTGCACATTGATGAACTACTGTGGGATAGCTGTGCATCACATTAAGTCGAGTCATTTGCTTGCGTTGGAATAAATGTTGTTATGCATCATTGTTTAGTGGTTTTCATTGGCATGTCACGATAGAGAAGATAGTGCATTTACCCCTTTAATTGCCATACGTAATCATTTTGTACTTACATTGAATTTATGTTATTCTGTTGATACCAGGTTGAGTGATAAGATGATCTCCTATCTTAAATTTAGATATTTCATTCACAAAGATTTGGCTTATTCTTTATTTTCTTAAATTTGTAGGATGGATCCACCGCCCGTTCTATGTTTTAGAGTACTTGTGTAGAATGGAAATACCAAGATATATTTATGCCGAGGTTTGAGATATTGTATGTTAAGTATAGTTTCATCGTCTAGATTAATGTAGGACTACCTGAGTTTCTTCCCATTGTCTCATCGCTGGGTACACTAATGTTAATGGTTAGATAGTGGGATCTTTGAGAGGGTTCAACGGTCCTCCTGGCTTCGTTGTTGTTGACAATATGTCGATGATTGAGGTTGTCGATCCATAGGATAGTGTTTAACTTTTGTATAGGCAAGTTTTTGGTGTGGGAATAGAGATGCAGTATTTACTGTCGACCCAACCCTTTTCCCTGGACTACTGCGTTGTAATCATCTTTTTGTATGCTTGTATCAATACTTGTAAGAGTAATATTAAAGGAAATATGCATATGCAAATTACTTAAAACTTGTCAATTTCCTTTCTCGTATGATGTGATTATTTTATTGTGCTTCCCCGTGTCTAAAAGAAAAATAAAAAAAATTCATTGAAAGATCTCGTGTCTCGCATAGCATTATGAGGCGTCACAGAATCGGTGGTGTGAGACTAGGGTTTTGAGATCTTTACACAAGGAAGGGTAATCAAGTTATTTTAGTGGGGTTGAGGTATGTAATTATATTTTCGAGAAATAGAGGTATTCATTTTGGCATGGAGTAAAAATTGAGACATAGTTTTGGTACTTTTCTATAATATTAGTAACTTTTCTTGGTTTTTACATAGTTCATTTGGCAATCTCTATTTATGAGGCTGCTACTTCACACCTAAAAGTAAAATCCTACAAAGAAAGAGACCCGATTGCCATGGCGTAAGTCTTATTCCTAAGCTCAATAATTTCTAAATCCTACCATTACCTTGCGCCGTCAGCCGTCGCCCCACTACCACCTCCGCCCAGAATTTGTTCCTAAGGCAGATGTTGTCCCAGGTTTGCTCCATGGCGTCCTTGGACCTTAATTAACTGTCGGCAACTTCAAGCTACAGAGACTGAACAGAACTCGAAGCAACAGACACCGTCCGATAAAATGACTTGTCCAATCCCATCTTTCGAATCAAAATTTCAGGTAGGTGACACATCAAAACGCCCCCCATCATCTCTCCTTTTGATCTTTTCTTTTGGGCAACACCAAGATTATCTAATGATGACGAGCAAAAGTGCCTCCTCTTTTATTGAAAATTTTCCCTCTCAGAATCATCATTCATCATCATCATCATCATCTGGCCATCGCCATCATCATCGCCATCGCCCTGTCTCTCTTTCTCTCTCTCTACCAACCATCCATCAAGTGCCGTCGACTTCCAATCTGGCCCCGCTCGTACGAAGAGATTATGATGATATGATATACAGCTGTGAGCGTAGGGCCCCGCATTCCCTTTTGGGCAAGACAAACCCTACCTTCCCTTCATGGGCATAGGGATCTCCATCTCCATTTCCACGAGCCTCTGTCGGGCGGATCGAGTGCATATGCTCTCTAGTGCTGCTGCATCACAGGAGTTTTGACATGATGCTCTTCGTGTTCATTGATCGGGATGGAAGGAGGGCAGTGCATTGTGTTCTGATTCAAACGAGAAAAGGTTCCCTCTTAAGTCCCTGTAAGAGATGTGACGATTTTGCTTAGCGGTATATTGATGTCCCTTCGTCTGAGAAGCACACTCATCGTTGGTTTTATTTGAATAATTGATTGGACATAAAGTTTAGAGAATGATAAGCGGAGACTAGCATGCTCGCCTGAAGGGTACACATGTAAAAACTCAGGCACGATTTTAATTGGCTAGGCACTTGACTGATCTTTTTGAAAGAATGGACGTAAAGTTATGTATATCGAAATTTGAAAGTCGAGTGACCTTTATGAAAGTAAGTTAAAGTAATTACTATAGAACTTTAATACTTTGAAATTTCGAAAAAACTAGGGGCTTATTTAATTAATGAGAATGCTTGTAAGGGAATGGAATTGGATCCTCATGCCCATTCTCAGGTCTTTTTGGTAGAGAATGGACATTAAAACTAGAGGTAAAAGATGTTTCATTATTATATTTTTATTAACAGGAAGGAGGTTGTGTGAGATGGAATGAATGAGCACAAAACCCAACAAAATTGTAGGTTTGTAAATCTACAAAAACTAGGCAGCATGATTATTGCAAGCTCATGAGGTTTAAAGTGCGATTAAAAAGTATTTTATACAATAGTTGCAACGCATGTTACCGAAAAGAATAGTTAAAATTTTTAAATTTGGGTGGGCTTGTTAAAGGGTTGTTAACTTGATTAGGCCCGTAAATCAATTAATACTTTTTCGATGATGGACGAAGACCGAATAAGTTACGTTCAACACAAGAACTGACTTGGCCTGATCCGATCCGTTCGATAATGCGCTCTAAACTTTTTTCTTCATGCTATGATCACTCCTCCTGTTGGAAAAGGAAACATCACACGTACTTCGAGAACATATGTATAATTTTTCGAGAAAAATTTGGATTATTAATTCACCTCCCGTTCGATGATAGGCTAAAGATCAAATTGACTTAGGGTTTCATCACAAGAATCGACTCCACCCGATCCTGGCCTGTTCACTGTTCAGCGATCAGCTCTAATTCCGTGTCTTCATGTTATGATCACCTCCTGCGGGGAAAGGGAAACATCGCGCACACTTCGAGAACAGGTTTATACTTTTTTGAGGAAAAAATTTCGATATTAATCCAGAAGAGGAGAAGAAGGAAAAGAAAAGAGAAGAGAAGAGAAGTGGGCTAGGGTTTGTCTTTATGAATTCACTCGTGTGTACAGTGAAGGATGGGAGGGAGTTGTCAGCAACTTCTGATATAAGCAATCAGACCTGGCTGAGGGTCTGGGACTTCTTCACAGGTCAGGAGAGGAGACGGGGAAGGACTGAGATTCTTCCCTTTTTAATGCTACGTGGGGAATGCATTGCCAAAGTCCCCCAAGTTGGAGCCCTCCTCCTTCGACCGCTGATGTCAACCCCCATGCCCATGCGCTATCGAAGTCCGAGTCCTCCCTTTTACCCCCCCTTCTCTCTCTTTCTCTCTCTCTTTCTGTTCTGTTTACAAGGAAATGTCAGCCATTCTTCTCGTTCCTGTTTATCCCTTTTACTTTGGTGCTCCTCCCGATACGTGTTTAACAATGAGATGAGCACACATAAGAGGACTTAATGACACGTGCCGAACCGCCTGGATATTCCGTGTGGGAGTTGCGTTGGATTTCCGATACTTTGAGTTCCACCTACGGCGAACTGGAGATTTGATTGGGGCTTTTAAGCATTTCGAATGATGAACCATTCCGTTCTCGTTCTTTTTTTTTGTAGCGGAGTTTTCCCCCAAACCAAGTTACCCTTGATGGTCCTGTGAAAGGCAATTTCTCGGTATATTTCTTTTTCCCATGTCTGACAAAACTTAGTGCAAGTTTCGATTGTAGGAGTAGCTCAGCCCTCCTCACGAGAGTCATATGCTTATGGAAGGAAGAATAACATAAATGGTTCACGAACTTTAAATCAACGTGCAATGTTATTAATGAACATTTGATTTGTTCTATATGATTTGTAAACTTTAATCCAGTTGTGTTGAATATCTTACAAGGATAATTCACATGTAATGAACTACTTTTTTGTCCATCGTTAAAACTCACTGGCATAAAAGCCAAATCAACAAATTTCGTTAACTTGAATTAATGGAAGAATAACACTGGATATTTTCATATATTTTGGAGACTAAATTAAGTATTTACAAAAAATTCATGAACTACATTAAACAAATTAAAAATTTATGGACAATATTGCATATCAAATCAAAGTTCATGGACCTTTTATGTAATTATCTCTATAAGAAATTTAATTAGACTTTTGTTTCGTGCACAATCATTACAAATAGTTAATCCTACAATAGGATTGAGAAAAATCATCTGTAGCTTTTATTTCTAGATCCAACTTAGTGGCTAGGTTATGGCTTAGTGGAGACAATCGTGGGATCGGCGGCTCATCGGTACAAAGATAATCGGCCTAAAGTGCAAAATGGGTGGATCTGGGGAAGCATTGCCCTAATTCCGTGGCCCTACTTCCCCGTTATGCCTACTTTTGGCTCGTCAAGAATTAATCACTTTTGTTACTACTAATGTGAAAACGCGAACATGTGAAACCATTCGATTAAAGAATAAATTGTATACATAAAACCTGAACACAACACATTTATGTGGTTAGTCGGTATGTCTACTCCACAAAAAGAGATAGATGACATGGTTCCACTATAGTCGGCCAAAATGAGATCCCAATCATTTGATCACACGCACTATAAGTGTTTTTTAATCCTAGAATAAAATTGAACCCGTAAAATTCGATCACAAGAAAAGAACTTTCTCACATTCTCAAGTCTTTTGGTACACAGTTCTCGATGCTTTATCAGTCTTTGGCAAGTTTTCACACATATTAAGCACACTTACTCTGCACACCATACCAAACCCAACAACATAATATCTCTATGCAGAAAACTATGAGCCCTTTTCCCATGTCAACATGGACTTTATCTTCGACAAAGAAAAGAAGTTTAGTGGGAAATTAATTTCCCTTTTTGCATCACCCATGATCTTGTTGGCAAGATTTCAATTGGACTTCCGAATCTAGCCCGAGCTTCCGTGTTATTCAATTGTGGGCCGGGATTCAAAATCAATCAGGATTAACTTTGAGTAATAATCAACAAAGTTTATATAGAAAATTCAATTTTTTTATTATTACGAGCGAGTCTAGAAAATAATTTCAGGTTTGTCCAAAAACCTGGCTACACATTGATAAGATGTAAGGCTTAGTTTTCTTGTAGTTGTTATAGTTGATGTTATTACTATTGTTGTTGGCATCGTATCCCCAGATAAATATTTCTGTTGCCAATCTGTTTGTGAAAAAAAAATTACATACACTTACCGGAGTTTCAATGTAAATCCTATTTTTAAGGATATCAATGACGAACCATTGGCAGTAGAGCCAGAATTATAAAACATGTAACACTTGTGTATTGGTAGAGTAAAGTAATTACCATGCGATACTGAATGCCTCATGAAAAATAAAAGTCTTTGCACTCTATAATGGATTTACTTGCACTGGTTTCGTGATGGAGTGATGGTGACAGGCTCGCTCAAATGAGTAGTAGGTATTAGTCAAATTAAGCAATCCGTCGCCAGGATGCAACTCCTATAATAATGCTCAAGTGCTGTCGAAAAATGCTAGTCACGGTTTCTCATATGTTTTTTTTATCGATAAGAAGGAAACTTTTTCATCGGTCGCCTTTTCTCATCCTTCTTTATGAGTAACGGAGAGTCGACATGATGTTAGCATCCACTGTTACATGGGGAAACATATTGCTTTACCTTATCTGCTACTAAGATATGCTTGACCAATTCCTACGAAGTTCTCACACACTGGGTGTCGAGAAATAAAAGGTTTTTCTAGCAAAATGTGCTAATAATATGCTTGCAAAATTCCTTTCAAGTGCTTCAAAGAGGCGCAAAAGTGACGTGATATATATAAAACTAGCAAAGATGCCCCGTACATTGCATGGGTTTGAGATTACAATTGTATTATTCTAAATGTTGTCGTCGACGTGAATTTTGCAAGAGAAATAATATGTAGATAATTGTAGCATAATAAATATTCTACGCACGGGATTAGTGGAGTTTTATTTAAAGTGGATCCAAATGCCATCATGTAGGTTTATCCATAAAACTGTCGATCTTTTTCTAATCACAACATAAGTAGATATTGAACACGCAAAATAATATGGAACAATATAACATGAAACGTAAGAATGTAAATTCCCCTCTCTATCTCCACTTTTGTGCCATTGACTTGGTGTCTTGAAGGTGAGCAAGTTATGTGTTAGAATTTTCCTGAGAGTAAAATGATTTCTTCTCTTTTCTCCATTTGGCCCTCTCTAAATAGAGTTAAAGGCGATTTTTTTTAAAGATCATCTTCCGATTCCATATATTTCAGTATCTTCTTTTAAGGAATTTCTCCATTTTTTTTTATCTAATTAGTTTATGTCTGTCGTTTTCTGTTGACAATAGTTGATGGATATCTCATCATCTATGACAAGGTAATTAAAATTAATCAGAAACTAAATTTACAAATATCTTACGAAAAATATTTAATATTCAATTTGTATATTTGAAGAAATTCACAATATTCCTTTCCCCAAAAATACACATTAGAGTTCCCTTGATTTATTTTTGGAATCTGTATATTGACATATTCCTTCATTTTCTTGTGGAAATCTTGGGGCCAGCAGTTGATTGCTAGTATACTTTGCATTTATTGATGCTTCAATTTAATTATTTTTCCCAACTTTTTAAACCTTAATATGGTTATATCATGATTTTCGTTACTATTTTCTACTTACGTTATTAAATTTAACATTTTCTATAGACATGTTGGCGGGCACCACATTTTGACATCTTTATAAGAAAAAATCGATACTAAACTAAAAGGAGCATGACATGATGTTTTCAGTTAGTGTAAAGTTTCAATAAGATATCTCTTAAATTGTGATGTGGACTATACTTTGAACTTATTACTATTGTAAAAAAATGTTAGGAATGGTAATATCAGTTAAATAAAAAACAACTGAATATAGTAAAAGAATCACCATAATGCCAACAAATGACTAAAAATATTTTTATGTGTTGACGAATTCCATTGGACACATATTTATTTTTATGTTGATCAATAGACAATATTATCTCAATCCTTTATAAAATTCATTTAATTGTTTTATTTTTCCATCAATGAGTCCAAGCACATATCTGTTTACTAAATATATCTTAGAGAAGTAGCTCCTATGATGAATTAACAACATGAAGATTTAGTTATCATTGCCAAATGTAGCCAGGTTGAGAAGATGCTAATAAAATATTTATGCTAATCAAAGCTAGGTACATATTTTTCGTTTATAAATTTTTGAAATCAAGTAATTGTTGATTTTCTATTGATTTTTGTCCTTTTACTAACTATAGTATATTTTATCATAAGAATTTCTTCAAGACTTGTTGAAATTCATATAAGATAGGAGCTCCTTCAAAATGTCATTCGAAAACTTATTGGAGTCCTCAACTCCAAATTTATTCTCACTAATTGCAAATTGATAGTAATTATCTTCGTTGACTGTAAAGTGATATGAATTATCTTTGATAATTCGTTTAATCATATATACATAATATAAAAAATTTAAAGTAGCGGGTCTATGATTTTGTTTTTCGTGCTTGTTGATGTGTGATTTAAAAAAAAGTATATACAAATTATTTCACTTACAGTTATCTTGTAATGATGAATTTCATCACAAGAGTAATCACTAATCATCCATTTATTGATATTTATTAATAAAACTAATGGATATTAAAATTCATGCATATTTTCAAAACATTTTTCCTTTATAATATTATGTTACCATGGTCGTATATTTTTGAAAATTTATTTCCATATATATTTAACATTAATTTATCGAAATAGCGACAATTAATTTTTTCAAATAATCCTCTAATCTCATTTGTTCAGGAGATATAGTGTAATTTAGGGGAGTATATGCACAATTATGAAATATAACTTTATCACGGAACATGACTTTTTTAGGCATCTAAGTTTTTTTTTATCTTATATGCAGGAATTTATTCCATCAATGTTTTCATTCATCGGCTTATTATAGGTTATGTAACTTTTTTTCTTTGGTCGAACAGGCTCTGTAACTTAGACGCAAGACTTTGTTCTCATCATCTTGAAAATCATTTTAATTTTTGTGATCATAATTTGAGGTGCCAAATATGTCAAACATGAGATATAACCTTTGAAACATTTAACTTTTAATCTATAAATTAGATGCATGAATTTGTTTCATCAACTTAAAAATTCAATCAATAGATATTTCAATATAGAATCTTGTTGGGCTGGGTCCGCCTCTTGTGGGGCTCGGCTCATCATCTTAATAAAAAAAAAAAAGAAAACGATATGGCTGAATCCACTCGATTTAAGAGAGAAAAAGAGCAATTGTTATAGCACAAAAAAAGGCAGAAAATTTTGCTTTGAAGAGGAAAAGAGGCAGACCAGATTCAACGGTGAAACTTCGTTGGAATTGATTGAAATTTCAGTACGTTGTTCGCGAGTCCAAGATCTATAAGTTGATTGGTTTTGGCTGTTGAAATCCTTCTCCAAATTGTCTCTCAGTTTTCTCTAGCAGCAATTAGAGCTTTCTTACTTCTTTGTGTTAATCCACCTTTGTGGTGTTGATATATTGCTATTTGCCAATGTGAAGAGCCTCTATCTGTGTGAGTAGAGATGAAGTATTGTGTATCTTGTTATTCTTGGTGATTAGTGGAAATTTTTTCAGCGAACTTGTGGTTTTTTTGCACTGGGATTTCCATGTAAAATTTGTGGTTATTGTTTCTGCCTTTCTTTAATTTTCAACTCTATATTTATTGCTTCGGGCTTGATATTGCTAGAGTATTGTGACTGGTTCTTGATAGGGTTAATTCTATATTAGTTGGTTGAGTTTTGTGAAATATAATAATTTTGAATAGATATAAGGAGTAGATTCTTGCCCTTTTTACCCAACAAACCTACATTATACATTTATTATCAAGATATGCATAAGAATTAGAGATGACATCATAGATTTGTTAGGATTAGAGATTTGTTAAAGTGACTAGAAAGGTAGATTTAGTGGCTAAAACTCGCATGTGAGGATGTCATGTGACTCAATCTTGCGCAAACTTTACTCGCTTATGCAGTAACCATGCATCTCTTTGAAAGCCCCTTTTGCCTTCTAATTTACAATCAATTCCCGAGCTTTTGTTTTTGGCCAAAGCTTGTACAAAGCGGTATTAGAGTACTTATGTATCGACCCATACCTTTGCTTGGTAATAGATTATATCGTTGGGACCAATGATTGTTTAACGACAACAAACTTACTCTTTCCATCCTAAGAAACTATTATAAACCCATCCCTAAAACGAAAGCAGAAATCACAGGGCAAAAGTGATGTTAAGTTAATTCTCGTCGTTAGAAAAAGGAAATCAATATGCAATGAACCTCACATATAGTACCTTTTTTTTACGAGTGCCTTCGAAACATTAATTAATAAAGTCGATATTTTGGTAAACATTCTATGAATCTACCTAATAATATTTTCCTTGTTATTCCTCTCTCTCACACGCACACACCCGAACACACACACACACACAAGTGATAAGAGAGCGATGAAAAGGTGCGGTAGACTCGGATCCTGTCGCTTGAGAAAAAAGCTCATCAACACTTCCCATCTTCTTTTCAGCTGCAATATTTGACTCTTTCTCTTTCTCTCTCTCTCTCTCTCTGCTTTGAAAGCCTAAATCAAGACAGAAAACAACGATGGACGACCAGTACGGACTGCCGGATCTCCGGCAGCTCATAGCCACTCGAGCCACCCAATTCTCCTCCCTCCTCCACCTCGAGCCACCACTGCCACCGCCCCCTCCACCTCGAACCGCTATTCACACCAGCTTCTCACCTTCCTCTCCACCATCTTCTTCACACTATGAGCCCACCGTCAACATGTTGAGCACGGCCCTCGCTAACGCGAACGCGAACTCCACTCACCCTTTTGCTACCGCCACTCCTCCTCCTTCGCCTCTGACTGGTGGCTTCGACATATTTGAGTGTGGAAGCTACAGGAGCGACATGATTGGAGGTGCTGGGACGAGCAGCATCGGCAGCAGCAGATGGCCGAGGCAAGAGACGCTCACTCTTCTTGAGATCAGATCTCGCCTGGATCCCAAGTTCAAGGAGGCCAATCAGAAAGGACCCTTGTGGGACGAAGTCTCCAGGTAACGAAAAAAATTTATGATATGAATTCACTAAAACAAATTAAACCCCATTTTGATTTGCAGAAGTCCCTTATGAACGATAAATTGGGTCAGGAAGAAGAAAAAGAGAGGGACTGCTAGTAGTAAGCTCAAAAACCCTACTGATAAGTATCAAGATTTTGCTTCTTCTTGATCTTGGCACTGTTTCAAAAGTGAGAAGCTGCTGTGAAAAGCTTCTCTCTCTCTCTCTCTCTCTCTCTCTCTCTCTCTCTCTCTCTCTGTGCGTCTAACGATGCTCTGGTAAGGGGTTGACAAAGACAAGCCATTGAACTGAGAGTCTCAGGTGTCTTATTTACCCATTTCATTTGCCTTTTCAAAGAAAGAACTTCTGCAACCCCTCTTCCTCCTCAGCTGCTCTCCATCAATTTTTCCTTTTTATTGTGCTTTCTTTGCTATGAGCCTTGGCCTGCGTGTGCGCTACATGGATTCCCGAGCGAAAAAGCTTTTCTTGACTGGAAGTTTCACTGTTTGCACGAACTCAACATGCCCATTAATCAACGGTTTTAGACTCAAACGACAGATTTTTTTTTTTCGCGTGTTTCGAAGTATAGTGAGTTTCATATATAAATCAAAATCTGCTTGCTTCCGGACACATGATTTTACATTATATTATACCTTCAAACTAGGACAACCACATCCAAACTATATACTTCGGATGACATCCATTATTGGAATATTCATTTTTCAGTAATTAATTTAAGCAGAAGTGTATGAGGGAAACATTTGGAAACAAGCTTCTAGGGTTTATCTTATTGCTTATTATCTCTTCTCTCGTCCCTTATCTCTAATTTGTGTTCAAGGTTTCAACTTGCTTCTCTCTCTCTCTCTCTCTCTCTCTCTCTCTTAAAGCAGGATAATGTCTGAGGAACATGGGTACAATAGAAGCGGCAAGAAGTGTAGAGAGAAGTTTGAGAACCTGTACAAGTACTACAAGAAAACTAAGGAAGGCAAAGCTGGAAGGCAGGACGGGAAGAACTACAGATTCTTTCGCCAACTTGAAGCAATCTACGGAGAATCGACCACCGCTAACCGCAAGCCATCTTCGGATAATTCATCTCTTGTCTCCAACATTAATTTCTACCCAGCACCGAACAATATTAGTAGTCATGCAATCCAAGATCAAGCTCTGCAACGCGAAATGAGCCTCAGTTTCTCAAACTCATCATCGCATGAGCTCGAAACAGCCTCTTCCTCGGAAAACAACGAAGAAGATCTCTCAGCGATCGCTTTCATGATGAATAGCAGTCATTCCTCTGAGAAGAAGAAGAGATTGGTAAGTGAGAGCGACAGCTCAAAAAGGAGTAAAAAGGGGTGGAAGGAAAAGGTGAAGCACTTTGTGGATTCACAGATGAGGGACATCATAGAGAAACAAGAGGCTTGGATGGAGAACATGTTGAAGACCATGGAGCTAAAAGAGCAAGAGAGGGTTCGCAGAGAGATGGAATGGAAGAGGGAAGAGACGGCACGTTTCGACTGCGAGCGTGAGCTTTGGGCCAAGCAAAGAGTCTGGATCGAGGCTCGTGACACGGCACTCATGGAAGCTCTGAGGAAGTTCACAGGGCATGAACTAACAATCCAGTCGCCAACAAAGGACCGAAATATTACAAAAGAGGAAGAGCAAAGCACGAACTCATTCTCGGAGCCGGAGATGTTGACTTTGATTCAGCTGATAACGAGCTTGGAACCGGGTTTTCAAGAATGCGGTTTTTTAAGGGAAGGATTTTGGGAGGTAATATCGGCGAAAATGGCATGTTTGGGATTTAGTCGGAGTGCGGGTGAGTGCCAAGAGAAGTGGGAAAATGTGAGGAATTCTTTTAGAAAGATCACTGAATGGAACAAGAAGCCAAGAGAGGACTTTTCCAGGAGCCAGAATCTATTCTTTCACCAACTCCACAATTCCTAGAAATTATTATGGAATTTCCTAGAAAATAATTTAGCCTGATCAGAGTTGGAGGAAGATCCAAAACAGAAATCACAGGCTTCACATCCTGGTGAAAGTGCAAGATCAATTGGTTGGAGGGTCTCGTGCATTGAAGCTTTTAGGACAGCAATGACTTGTAAGTTTGGTAAATTTCAGTCCCTTTTTTTATTTGTTTGGAGAGTCGTGGAGTCAGTGAAGCTCAGGAGGGGCAATAACTTGTAAGTCTAGCAAATTGGCAATTTCAGCTTTTTCAGTTGTACTTTTGGTTTGACTTGATTGTTGAGAATGTGGAGCTGATGGTAGTTTTTGTGATTGGCTTGGTTATTTGTGTAAGAAAGCACCTACTAGCTAGGTAGGAATTTATTCTAGGATGATTTCTTTGATAGTCATTAAGCTCTGGTTCATTTGTTTAATTATCTCTATAAAGACATGAAAATGCTGTTTATTGGTAACTTAAGGATAATGCAAGAAACATGCCTTTCACTGGATAAACAGTCTCCAAAATGGCAGTCGATGGCTGCAAAACTATATCGTTCATTGAAGAAATGTTTATTACAAACTTACAATCGATGTATATTATTTAGATCGGTGATTTAGCCCGGTTGTGATGAGAACCTCATTTGTTCTTCTGGGAGGTGGTGTATGGACACAAAATCCGTAATGTGTATAGCCCTTTTTTGGTTCTGATTAACTGAGCTAATCAGCTAGCGGGAAGAAAATCTTATGTCGCAAAACTCATGTTCAGAAATAATTATAATGTGATAGTGCATATGGAACATCATGATCGAGTTTTAGTCTTCTACTTCGATCCTTCTCAATAAGACAAAAAAATCTCGGCTGGTATGAACATCTGATCTAAATAAAAATTTGGCCTTGTATGAACATTCTTTGAGGTTTACGCGACTCCATTTGGCTGAGGCTTCATGTTTGTTGGCTAAAAACACCCACCCAGATTTCAATCTACATCTTTTAGTTACAAGATTTCAGTTCATACATGCTAAGCTACCATGCATATGTCGAACAGTACAGATATGGGAAATACTCTTTGAATTGGAAGTTCTTTCTCAGGGTTTTTGGCAGTTCGCACATTTGCCTGGAATATGTTAATATATCTGGAAGGCGTGAATCAGATGCAAACGCACATCACTTCGTGTCTATTCGGGAAGTGGCCTGCGTACAATGATCTTCTACATAAGAAAAATCTCAATGGAATATGCTGTGAAAAATTAGCCAGTCTAAGCTAAACATCTTTTGTCTCAGAACTATCCTCGTATGTCATTCGTGGTCATGTGATTGAGTTGATCTAGAAACGTGCTGTTCTCGTGAAAGGAGTCTAGGCAATTTTTCTTATCAATTGATTTGTGTTGGCCTGACCAATGACTTGACATTTAACCATATGACCTATTTGAACTAACTAGGGTTTCTTTTAGGTGGGAGAAGTCACTAAGGTTGTATCATGTCGCGATCTTTACTATTCATTGGCCAAATGACTGATGAGTCTTAATCAGCTTTGTAATTATGATTATTTGATATAGCTACAATTTTCGCTGAAATAATTTATTAGAAAAATTACCTAATCAGTTATAAACATTTCAATTTTGCTAATTTAGTTATAGATCTTTGCGTAAAATTCCAACGTAGTCATTTCGATTAATTTTCGTTGGAAACTGCTGACATAATGGTCTAGTTATCATTGTTTGTCTTATGTAGCACACTGCCACATTAGCAATTTTGTATGATAATTGGCTGGAATGGTGACATTAGAATTTTGCACAATTAGAACTAAACTGGTAAAATTGAAAAGTTTATGATTGAATTGATATTTGTATAGTAAGTTTAGGATAGGAAAATTACCAAGAAAGTTTTAAACCTATTAAAACTGTGCCAATTCAATCCTAAACCTTTTAATTTGGCCAATTTAGTCTTAAACCTTTTGATAATTTGCCAATTCAGTCTATTTGATCAATTTTGGCTGGAAATCAATGACGTTGTGTTGCTGGCGCTAACATGGATAATTTTATAATTTTTTAACAATTGCATGAATTTTTTATTATTTTATTATTTCCTTTTTTTTCTTTGTGGTCAACAAGGTCGATGGCCACGAGGGCCAACCTAGCGATCTTTGATGAGACACAACTTTGTTGTCACTATGCGAGGTCGGCCTTGCTAATGGCTGGGCTAGCGAGGGTCAAGCCTTGCTAGATCTGACAAGGTCGTGCCTTACCTAGCCCCTGACAACCCTCGCTAGAAGTTGCGAGGTCGAGGTTAGCTAAAATCTTTGAGGTCGTGCTTTTGCATTGTACATTGGCAAGTTGAAATCTTCGATTCGACATTGATAATTAGTTTGAGGGCTGCTAGGGGCCGGTGAGGCTCGACGTGGCGAGGTGGACCTTGCCCAACTACGATGAGGTTGAGCCTCACCTAGCTAGCTAGGGTCACCAATGACCTCATCGGCCATAATGAAAAAAGGAAAAAAAGATAAAATAAAATAATAAAAAAATTCAGAAAATTTTTAAATAATTATAAAAATTGTCCATGTCAATACCGGCGGCGTCATGTTAGCGATTTCTAGTCAAAATTGACCAAATGGACTAAATTGGCAAATTTTCAAAAGGTTTAGAACTAAATTGGCCAAATTAAAAGGTTTAGAACTGAATTGACACAATTGTAATAGGTTTATGACTTTTTTAGTAATTTTCCGAGTTTAGGATTGATCGAACAATTTCCCCATAATCTATATATAAGGTTGAAGTTTCTGCATGTTGGCAAAAAAAAGCAATAGTATGTTTGCTATTAGTCTAGCTATTTGCAGGTGAAATTAACCTAATCATTCGACTAAAGGCAAATAAACTTTGCTAGACAAGGTTGAATATACAAGTCCCGATAACAACTTTCAAGACGACAGGGACTCATATCTATGGATAATTTCATCACGTGAAAATATGTTTAGATGTTGGAGAAAAATCAACTTCATATGTATTCACGACTAAGGTCATAACATGGGGGACATCACCAGAAAAGAAAGATACATACAAGGTTTCAAATAGCATTCCAAAGAGAGCATGATAGGGACAAAAAGCGTTAGAAGAGATGGGATGGAACATCAGATATTATGACCCGAAAGGGTAAATCCCCGAAACTTTCTTGGTAGTTTGATATACTACTCACATACTTTCAATTTGGTGAAAATAACCCGTTCCTTTTCACGGCTACATGAAGAACCCTTTTAATCAGTTTTTGAAAGGTTTAATATCGTAAAAAATCCGACGTGACATATTGTAAGCCGCTGTGGCAGCTGAACAAAAGTAAAACTAAATTACAGGGTCTATGAAACACCAATTCCGAAATGTGTCGTTAGAATTCGGTTGGGCAAAACTCCCCTCTGTCTCTTCGACAACAAGTTGGATGTTTAGTATAGTTGTCCGGCAATAGGCAATCTTTGAAACTAGATATGGCCTCCAAGACCCTCGAATTTGTAGTGTCTTACTATTTCCGGTAATAAACCCACTTGAAAACTTACGCGACCTATTTTCACCGGGATTAAAAGTGTCCGCGGCAGGAGTTGGTCTAGCTAGATAAGAAAAAAGGGATGAGGGATAAGGGGTGGTCGGACAATTTTACCCCGGAAAGAATCTTCAAATATGGCAAGCTCCTAGCTGACGAGCCTGGTTGAGTGCATTTTCAGGAAGAGGTCATGGAAGGTCTAAAGCAAAATTTCCGATCCTTCTTCGGCTAGAAGTTGAACCATGCTTTCGTTACTATTCTTTTCCCCTCAATTTATGACTGATAAATCCCAACACGCAAAGGAGGGAAAGGGAGGGAGTCGGCAGGTGTCGATTTGAGTACCTCTACGAGTGAACAAATGGGAAAAACTACCAAAAAGAGAAGAAAAGAAAATGGTATTGTATCATGGTCGAAGCACATGGGGGTAGAATGAGGCCCAAAGTTGTCTTCAAATCATGCTGCTTGACCTAAGCAAATGGTGCACATTCAAGTTCCCTAGTGATTGATTAAATTTCATGTGCTCGATGTGGGTCTAGCCCAAATAAACACGGGTCGGGTCCAAGAAAGATGAGCTTCTATATTTTATTTACTAAAGTTCCATCAATCTTTTCGTAATGAAATTTATGCACCAAAAAGACTAGATATTATCATTCGGAGAAAATATTCGGTGGTTAGCAACCACCGCATTATTGGCTGATGTGGTGCGCATTTTACTCTCACAACCATTGAACAATTGAAAGTGGATGCTGACTTGGAACTAAATAAGAAAGATAAGAATTGTCTAGAGTACAGCCGTGAAAGTTCGGCCATGGAAGTTTCACTGGAGTTGTCAGCGATGGAAGTTCCATCGGAGTGGCCCGTCACCGTCACCAACGGTGGAGTTGCCGGCACTACATCCTTCACGTCCAAGCTGAGCCATCCTTTTCAGCATCACTTGTGGTTGGCCCGAAACAGATCTGGACGAGCATGACTCCAAATCTAGATATGCATCTTGAGTTGTGCCTCTGTCATTGCTCCTCCATGACGGCGAGCAATGAATCCGGCGACCACGGTTCATCCACAGATCCCACCGAGCCACCCCTTCGTCGTCGCTTGCGGCTAGGTCTGCTTTTCCTTTTGCTTGCCAAAAATGAAGGGTTCAGCCTTGGAAATGGACAAGCAGGTGAGTCCTGTAATGACCCACCAAGCATCAACCAGACGAAGAAGAAGACTACCCCAGAAAGAATCAAAAAGAATTATTGAGGTAGTCTTCTTCTTCGTGGGTCATTACAAGACCCACCCTCTCATGCCTCTCCTTTTCACCTTTCATTACTCTATCAAGCCTCTCCCTTTCACTTTTCATCTCTAGAAGACTAACCCTACTTAGAATTTCAAAAAAAACAAAATTTGCTCCTTTTGTCGATCTCTTTCAAAATCAATTTAACTCCAAAAGACAACTGGAAGCTTGTAAGGTTGTATGTCCATGGCCGAGTCGCTCACGGTCGAGCTACAAAGAAGATGGAGGAGGTGGCAATTGGACACAGTGCGGAGCGCTGGAAACTCCATCAGTGGCGACTGTGGGCGGCGCGGAGGTCTACTGGCTGTCGACAGGGGAGGAGGACGAGAGAAAATGGAGCTTTTTAATTTTTATTCCAAGTCAGCTGTTGATGTTGCACTGTGATGTGATACTGTGGACTCGCATAATATTTTTAGTGGTTGTGAGGAAAAAATAATGCCCACTACATCAGCTAATGATGTAATGGTGGCTAATCACCGAATATTTTCTCAAATTTTTGCAATGGACATTTTGTGCATAAGAACGATGTAACAAGAGGATTGCATTTTCAACCAAATAAGTTGCTTAGAATTTCTACCTAGTGATTACTTGACATCTCTAAAGATTTAAGCCAAACATGGATTTTCTCTTACCATTTACGTTGACATTGTAATGCAATATAAGTTTAAAGAGAAAGAAAGTAACATTTGGCCAAAGAAAATGAATAAAATGGTAAACCAAAAAAATTTAAATACCTCCACTAAAAACTACTGTTGGTGAAATTCCTTATTTGTCCTTATGAAATCAATTACATCCTTGCTCTCGTTTCCCTTTTTAAATGTAGAATAATTGTTCGCTTTTTATAAATGAAAGAACAACAATGTCTACATTCTACACCAGAATTCGTATAACGGTGAAAAAGGAAGATTACGTCCAATATTCTATTTCTCCATCCAATTAAACTTATTAATTTTATTATTGACTCATTATGACATTGCATAAAAAATGAAAATTGGTCGCGTGCGATGCATGCCCAGAAACTAGTTTTAAATGGAATAGAGAAATTAACGTGTTGAGATTGCGCAGATTATCATCATTAAGTTAGTCGAGATGTTCGCGCGACAAAAAGTTTCTCGCGAGGAAAATGAACGATGATGCCCTAGAACAAGTGTGCTTGCGTGGTGTTTCTCCAAAACAATTTTGTGTCACGGAAAATATTCACATCCCGACACTCATTTCACTTCACACATGCTAAAATAGAACGATAAGAAATTAAAATATTTAAGGGTGAATTTTTCGGGATTCATTTGATTTTCTACAACGATGCTTGGACAAATTCGGAATTCATATTGCAAGCCCAAGGTCCACCAATCGATAGGCCCAAGGCCCACCAATACAGTATCCAAACTAAATTGACCCATTTTGATCAATTGGGCTTTAGGTCTTTCTCAACTTCACCATGCCTAACTTTCTCTTGTGGACATCTCGGTCGAGTCGCGTCCTCAGCGTTCATGTTCGTCAAGGGCTTAATTAGGCTTTTCAACGTCCCAGCTCGAGGTGCACGAGGATTGTCTCCTTTATTTCGAGATGCAAAAAGTTATTTTGCAGGAAAATTATTAGATGATGTAGATCTTGAAACCTATGGTTGGACGAATGTGGTTTCATAAACACGGAAAGTGGGAAAATTACCAATTCAGTCTTAAATCTATTGTACGGATGTCAAATTAATTTTAAAATTTTCAATTTTACCAATGTAATCATAAAACTTTGCGCAAAATTCCAACGTAATTCTTCCGATCAATTGCCATTGGGAATTGCTGACGTGGCGATCCACAAGTTACCCCTTCAATGTGCTACATAGGACAATCGGTGATGATTGGATGTTATATCGGCGATTTCCGGCAACAATTGGTTGGAAGGATTACATTAGTGAGATTATAAAATTTAGGATTGAATTGATATCCATATAATAGTTTTATGATTTATCGAGTAATTATCCTCATGAAAAAGTGAAGACCCTTCACGTTTTACTGAAGACTTCTTTTCGAGAGACTTGCCAAATAATTTTTGAATCTATAGAACGTAAAAAGCACAATAAAGAAGAAGAAAAATGCATCTTTGGTTCTGTGATAAAAGAGGCGAAACACACTTAAACACATAAAATGTGTTGTTGCTGCTTTATCACCCACTAGATCACAAATTGAATCCCTAGGAGGAAAACAAAGAAAAAGCATCCACTTTAGATCCGATGCCGTAGTTTGCGAGCCACTCAGCCAATTTATTTCAACTCCCGCTCTATACAGAAAAGTTGAGTGATGTCTTCAAGTAAAGCCGAGTTTTTATGTGCTTGTCATCACCAATGGCTTCATTCAAAATGAGATAAGAACAATATGAGTGTCATAACTTTTGTATAGCACTTACAAGAGTGTTATAACTTTTTTTACTTACTTAAGTGTCATAAGTTTGAAAAATCAAGCACTTAAGCATCATCAACGATTTGCCTAGTTGGAAAATCTAATGTGGCATGCCAGCAAGTTGAAGTCAACAATTGAGATGCTAAACAATGCATGAGGACTCATCTAATTAAAGAGCCCTAGCCTTCTTCAACAAATTGGGGAAAAATTCAATTTTCATCTTCAAGAACCCTAACCCTAACCCTAACCGAATCCACCATTTCCAATTCTTCAAATTGGGGCAAATCATCTCATCAAATTTGCAACTCCCTATAGACCAAGGTTCGTTGCGCGACAAGCCTAAGTTTTCCCTCAAGGCTATTACCTTGTTAGTCTTTGTCCAATGAGAGAGGATGACAAGCAATAGAAAACTCGACAAACAAATGGCGAGCAAAAGTGAAGATCGAAGTGTTGAGGAAGATTGAAGCCCTAATTTTTTTTATTAAAGAGAGAAATCGATTTTGCAATTTTGGGTGTACTAAGATTCAGGGATGAACAAGAGGAAGAGAGTGCAAGTGAGAGCTCGATTTGCTTCAAAGATGAAGCATTGAGAAAGATCGAACCCCTAATTTGCGATTAGAGAGAGAGAGAGAGAGAGAGAGAGAGAGAGAGATTTGGAATTGAACATACTGAGATTCACAGACAAACAAGAAAAAGAGAGTGCAAGTGAAATGACATAGTTGTTTGAGGACGAGAAACAGAAAGAAACGGTGTCATTTCCGAGAGAGAGAGAGAGAGAGTTGCAAAACAAAAATTCCATGTCGGAATGGAAAATTAAGCAAAAAATCTACGTAGGATGATTTGTTGAAAATGACACTTAAATAAACGATTTTACTCTGACATAGAACTTAAGTGAAAAAAAAAGTAATAAAATTTAAGTGAGCACCGTATGAAAGTTATAGTACTCATGCTATTCTTATTCCATTCAAAGTTTCCACAATTCTGCTGAAATCCAAGTTGAACAATTATCTTTCTTTAGCCCTCCGGAAGTGCATGTTAATGCCACACTAAAGTGGGGTAAGTTTGCCTGAATCCCCACCTTCATATCTAAGTATTTTCCCTTGTATCGGCCATCCCGGAGTTTCTCTTAGAGATCCCATCTGTGTTTAGTTTGATCAACTTGAAGGTGGTGTATCCCATCCAGGCAACATGTTTAAAAGAGAAAACACACAAGTGGTTTCTACATTAAGCTGATCACATGTCATATTTAGACATCCTTGTTGGAATAATATAAAATTGATTATCGGTGAGATTAAGCACATTGGTTGTTCGATGAGAAGGTTGCAAGCATTAAAGAAGAGCCATAAAGACTTCAAGATGTCTTTGTTTTTCTTCTATAGATTTAGTTGTTTTGTTTTCTTTATTAATGATGTGTAGGCTGTTATTTCTTCTTTGCTAAATGTTATCATTGGCATTTGTGAGCTTCAATTCCTATATAAAGGAATGGAGTCATAAGTTGAAAATCAAGCCATAAGCACGAAGTCAAAAAGAGAAAGCATTCTTAATAAGAAGTTCTCCCTCAAATTTCTATTTGTGCTCCTATTCCAAGTTTTCAAAGTTTATATTATTATTTTTGTTTCAACATTTGGTATCAGAGCTAGAAATGAAATCCACCGGTTACATTTCAATAATTGATTCGTCTATATGAAGGTTCTTTTTAAATGGCAAGATTTGTGAAATCTGGTTGAGAACGGCTACATTGAAGTGGCCAATGTTGAAGCATTTGATGCTTTAAGGAAGGAGGAGAAAGATTCTTTGGTGGAGTCTTGAAAGAAATATTTAGAAAGCATTATTTGCATTCTTTCAAGCCGTAAAGGAAGTAATATTTGAAAAAATATCGAGCGCAAAGACCACAATAGCGTGGAATGTTTTGCAACAATCCTACGAAGGCAATGATCTTATCAAATGGGTGTGGCTTCAAACACTTCAAGGAGATTTTTAGTATTTACGCATGAATGACTCCGAATCAATCTCAATATATTTTGGTTGCATGCAAACTAGTGTTAACCAATTGAGGGTTAATGTTGAAGAACTCCAAGATGTGAAAGCTATCAAAAAATCTTGAAGCCCTTGATTGAAAGATTTGTCTACGTTCTTGCGGCAATCAAAGAAGGGCAATGTCAACCATGACGTTGGAGCGGTTGCTGGGTTCATTGTACTCGCATGAGCAAAGAATGGGTCAAAAGTCCATCCTTCGCATACCAAGCAAGCATTGCAGAGGCAGGTCGCTCAATCAAGCTAAGGAGGCTATCAAGGTGGCCGAGGTTGTATAGGTGGATGAGGACGTGGAGGTGGAAATTTAAATTCCACCGAAAAATATAGAACATGTGATAAATCAAAGGTCAAGCGTTTTCAGTGTAACAAATTTAGACATTACAAATCTGAATGTCAAGCAAAGGTGATATACAAGTATGTACAATAGGCACAAACTATCAATGCTGACGAAAACGTGGTGCTAACGTGCAAGAAGGATGACTTAAGCACTGTGGACACTAGGTGTAGCAATCATACATCTAGTCGAAAAAAGTTATTCTCGCAGTTTGACAAGACGGTTGATGGTGAAGTTAATTTTGGAAATAATCCAAAGTTTTCATAATGGACAAGGTTATATTAATATAAAAGTCAAAATGTGGAACTAATGTTACTGTTGCAGATGATTACTTTGTCTTGGTCTTTTTTGGAATTTGTTAAGTGTTAACCAACTTTCCGAAAGAGGCCACGAAGTAAACATTGAAAATGGAGTTTGCACCGTCAAAGATGTAAACAATAAGATGATTACGACTATACAGACGACGAAGAACCAAATGTTCCCTTTGACTCTTCAGACGAAGAATCTTTTAAGCTTTCATGCGATTATGAAAAAGATGATGACTGGCATGCCTTTGATATTTAGATCGCTCATGCGAATGATGTCTTATCAGGAAACAACAACGAGAATCGTCTCCAGTTGGAAAAACTAAGAGGGCAAAACAAGCTTTGATGTTGAGGTGGAATTATTCGGACAAAAAAGATACATGTTAATTTTATGGATGATTTTACTAGAAAAACATGGGTATTTCCTAGGAGAAAAATTTGAGGCTTTTGGCAAATTTAAAGAATTTAATATCTATGTTAAAAAAACATGGAGGCTTTAATCTAAAGACGTTGAGATCGGACAAAGGGGGAGAATTCACCCCAAATGAATTTGACAAATATTGTAAAATTCATGGGGTGAAACGTTAGTTGATTGCCAGATATATTCCTCATTTAATTGGTATAACAAAAAGCAAGAATCAGACAAGGAGTGTTCCAAGAAGTTTTGGGCAGAAGACCTTGCGTGTGTTGTATTTGTGCTAAATAGGTGTCTAACAAGGAGTGTTCTTTGAAGAAACCTAGAAGAGGCTTGGAGTGACATCAAGCAAGATGTTTCGTTATTACGAGTAATTGGGTGTGTGGCATATCCTCATATACCAAATGAACGAAGAAAAAAGTTGGATGACAAAAGCTAGAAGTGCATCTTCATCGACTACAAAAGCTAGGAGTGTTCCAAGAAGTTTTGGGCAAAAGACCTTGCGTGTGTTGTATTTGTGCTATACAGGTGTCTAACAATGAGTGTTCTTTGAAGAAACCTAGAAGAGGCTTGGAGTGACATCAAGCCAGATGTTTCGTTCTTACGAGTAATTGGGTGTGTGGCATATCCTCATATACCAAATGAACGAAGAAAAAAAGTTGGATGACAAAAGTTAGAAGTGCATCTTCATCGACTATAAAGACATGACTAATGGTTATAAGCTGTATAATTTAGTCACCGAGAAAGTAATTATCAGCATATATGTCTTGTTTTTTCAAGATGAAGCTTGGGACTTGAACTAGAAGATTGACTAGAAAAGCATCACCATTGAAGATGAACCATTAATGGAAGAGGGAAAAATCCTCAACTAAAGATACATCATCTTTGCCTAGTAGTTTATTTTCTTCACCATGAGTAGGTTCACAACCATCCATACGTCGTTCACACTGATTGCGAGAGACACATCAAGATTGGAGGATTATGTAGTCACAATGATAGTGATGGGGACGCAATCACTGATAAACTATTGCAAATTTTTGTTTATCTAAAGAAAGAGAGCCTGCATCTTATGATGATGTAGCAACAAAATGAGAAGTGGTTCCAAGCAATTGATGAAGAAATTCACTCCATTGAAAACAATGAAACATGGGAGCTAACTTCTCTACCACTTGGTAAGAAGCCCATTGATGACTATTGGGTGTACAAGCTAGATGGTTAGGTGGATCAATATGAAGTCAGGCTGGTTGTAAAATGCTACAAGTAAAAGCCAGGTATTGATTATTTTGAAGTATCTGCGCCAGTGGCTTAAATGGATAACATTTGGATGATATTAGCACTTGCAACTCAGAATCATTGAAAGATCTGTCAAATAGATGTGAAATTAACATTTCTCAATGGCAATCTTGAAGAGGAAATCTATGTGGAGCAACTACAAGGTTATAAGAAGAAAGGGCATTGAAAATCAAACTTATAAACTAAAAAAGGTATTGTACGGGCTAAAACAGGCAACTCGATCATGGTACACGAGAAATGATATGTACTTGTTGGAGCATGGTTTTCAAAAGCGCTCGTTTAAGCATACACTATATATTAAGTCAAATGCTAATGGTGACATAATAATTGTGTACCTTTACATTGATGATTTGATTTTTACAGGGAGTTGTCAACAGATTTAGGACTAATGTCCTATTTTCTAGGCCTTGAAGTGAATTGGACAAATGATAACATATTTATTTCATAGCATAAAAAAGCTAATGATATTTTGAAGCGATTGAAGGTACAATTGCTCAAACCAATATGGACTCTTGTATCAGAATGGTTAAAGCTGAAGAAAGAAGAAAACGGTAAACTAGTAAATCCCACTTAGTTTAAAAAGCATCGTTGACAATTCAAGATATTTGGCTTTTAATAGGCCGGATATTACTTATGATGTAGGAATTATTAGTCGATTTATAGAGAAACCATATCAATCACATTTACATGTAGCAAAAATAATTTTATGGTATGTTGGTGGAACTTATGATATGGAATTTTATATTCGACAATTTCAATTTAGTGGGGGCAGGTGATATTGAGATTCAAAAGAGTACTTCCGAAAATACTTTCTTTCTTGGATTGAGAGAAATTTCTTGGTCCTAAAAAAAACTAGTCTTTGCACTCTCAACAACTAAAACAGAATACATAGCAATAACTTTGGTGACATGTCAAATGATATGGCTGCGTAGAATGCTATGTCATTTGATGCATGGACAGATAGGTCCTACCAAAATAATGTGTGACATGGCTATGGCTTTAGCCGATTTATTGTAGGAGCAAACATATTAACATAAAAAATCACTATATTCATGAGCAAGTCAAAGATGGTGAAATTGAGCTAAATTTTATGTAAATCAAAAGATCATATTGCATATATTTTGACGAAACCATTGAAGGCAGATTCTTTCAAAAAAATTAAAGGCCAAGCTTGGTGTTATTGAATACTAAAATCAATTTTAAGGGAAGTTGTTAGAATAATATAAAGTTGATTATTTGTGACATTCTTAATGGATGAAAAGGCTAAAGAGCCATAAAAACTTTAAGATGGCTTCGTTTTTCTTCGACATATTAAGCTATTTTGATTTCTTTATTAATGATGTGTAGGCTGTTATTTCTTCTTCATTAAAGGTTATCATGGTGTTTGAGAGTTTCAATTCCTACGTAAAGGAATGAAGTCATGAGTTGTAAATCAAGCCATAAGCACGAAGCCAAAAAGAGAAAGCATTCTCAATAAGAAGTTCTCCCTCCAATTTTTGTTTGTGCTCTTATTCCAAATTTCCAAAATTTATATTATTCTTTTGGTTCCAACAATCCTTTACTCAGATACTTCCTAGATTTTCTGGATACTTACAGAAACTCCTCTAGTTCTCCATCTGCTTCTCAACTTTTTTTTGCCTATTTTTAGCATAGACAGGAAATACTCAATTTGAACGTAGATCTGAGCTGGGCCTAGCCTCGGAATGGTCAACTCTGTTATTCGGCCCTAATCAAATTGCTAGCTAAATGAGCCCTCATTGCAGTTGCAACTGGCGGGTTCACAAAGAATAATATTGCAAGCAGGTTTAAACTAGTGGCCTCCGCAGAAGAGAAAGTATCATTGTAAGCCTAGGTTCAACCATTTTAGGGACTTGACACTAAACTCCGTTTAGGCTACTTTTGTATCGTGAAAAATAAAAGATTTGAAAAACACTTTCCAAAAAATGATTGCTTACAAAAATAAATAGACAGAAAATATTATAATTGTCCACGAAAATATTTAGACATAAATTGTTGTCGATGATGAAAACATTTTTGACTAATTATTTCAAGCCATTCGATAGATCATTTTTAGGAAATTGTTCTTCAAATTTTTCATTTTTCATGAAACAAACGCACCCATAAATAACTAGACTTGATGGAATTATCTATATTAGTAAGAAGTGGGGTTGCTGCTATGGGATACATGGCTAAATCTCCGGAGCACTCATGAATAACCAAATATGCACATGACCTATTAGCACAAACCCGCGATGAACAGTAGAATTTGTGGGGGTTAGTGTGATAAGTGGAAATCTAGTTTCCAAAAAAAAATCACTGGTTCAAAGAAGTTATGAATTTTATCAATAGTTTCGTAAGTTATGTCTCATTTCGTTAGATCTGGTTCACAGTCCAAAAGACACAACAATGATGCATTTCCTGTCAGGGTGAAACCAACTTTTATTCTTTTATGATAAACCTTTTTGAAATATGTGAGGATTATTATAGAAAAATATTTCAAAAAGTTTGCTTTCCTTACTTTTCTCGTCTTATATTGCTTCAATAGAATTTCTCTTCTTTCACTTTATTAATAACAAGAAATAGGCATTGGATTCGCACACAGGAGCTTGGGCTGAATCAAGTGCAAAGTTAGACTTACCCTCTTGCGTGCGCAACATATGAGAGCCTCAGTCCAAGTTTTTTTATTTTACCGAATTCTTGTTTTCTTTTTGTGACATCTTATCCAGAATAGCCTAATTTCGAGTAAATCATGTATGTTTTCCGAAAAAGTTACATAACGAAACACTCAGATGTTGGTCAGTTTTGCATTTTGTTCGGTGGTTCTCCAAATGTCCACAGTAAGTTTCCATCATTTGATTGATGGATTACCACATAAAAATAAACTTTGGCTTACCTGGAGTATAGATAGCAGCAAGGTGGTGCACGGTGACAAGGTGGTAGATGGCCAGTGAACTTGATGAGCCAAAAGGGGACGAAACCAATAGCAATAGACAGTGACTAGTCACTGATGGGAAACTTCCGGACTCCTGGAAAAGTGAGACTTGGTGCGACACTGATCCAATCTGCAGGGAACGTCGGGATTGAAGGGACCGCACTGACACTGGATCGAGGACCCGAAGGCGACAGGCACAACGACAAGGATGCTGAATGACTGGTTGACGTCGGGGCAGTTGGCTTGGTGAAGACCTAACCGGGAAGACCTGCAGGAGCACCGTGATAGGAAGAATTGAACAGGTGGGTTTACGGGACTACAGGAACAGGGACACCATCGAGAGCTTGGCGAATGTGGCGGGAGCTTCGCTAGCACGATGGAAGCCGTCGGAGAACCTGCAAAGCACGAGCAAATCGCCAGGCCTCGTCGGTGAGACTATGGATTAGCCGGAAGTATGCCGGCGTTCACTAGAAGTCTCAGCCAGGGGACGGGGGGCCGTCCGGATGGCTGGCTTGACTGTTGTGGGAAGGACTTTGCTTAGGCGGTTGTGCATCACCAGAATTGCTGATGGTGCGGCTGAAGCAGGCGAGCTAGTGGAACGGCGTGACAAGGACGCGGCTGAGATCGTCACTGGAGGTTTACGGGGACGCCAGGACAACGTCCTGTTGCTCTCTCTCTCCCTTCTGATTTATATGTGTCGATCCTGCTTGTAAAAGGCAAGATAGTATCTTAGTGCGCAAAATCTCTCGCCCACTTCCCTTTTGTTCATATTTCTCCTTTTCATTTCTCACGATCTTGTGCACCGAATGAATCCTTTCCATGTTGCTGAATGATTTCCCTCAAATAATGGGAAATTCCCATTGATTTGCTTCTTTCAACTCCTTAACACACGATGCACCAATCTTCGTCCCTTTGATTTTCCCTTACTTCGTTTCCTTCTTTGAATTCCCCTTCCTTTTTGTCAATCCCCTCTGGCCGAATCTGCTCATTCCAAAGATCATGATCCACTTCGCTCGATCATATTTCATACGTGGAATTTTCGGCCACGTCTGGAAGTTTGATGGGCTTGGCTGAAATTCAAGTTTTTACCTCCCTGCTTGAGTCCATCACTTTCAGTCCAATGCAGTTTATGTGGGCCTAATGCTAAAAACGCTCTTAACACCTATATGAAATTTAATTATTCTTTTTGTTTAGGGATTTGGGATGAGCACTAATTTTTTTATGCACTGACTTATTAATGGATCGCTAAAATTTAAGCCTCAACGAGGTCAAATTATCAAAGTGGTACGCATCTCATTTCATCAGGTACGGCCCTATTACTTCTGGAATTTGTATAGAATCCAAAGGTGCCACGGCAATCATCACCGAGGCAACAAATGAAGAAATGAAACATTCTAAAAGAGGTTTTTTTTTTGGTAAGGTAACATTCTAAAAGAGGTTCATTGCCATTGAAAGTCGAAAAGAATCACCACCGTATCGAGTAACTTGACAAGTCTTCTTTAGTAAGATCTATTTATTTCTCGAAAAATAAATTTTACGAAAATGATCACTTAAAATAATTAGTCAATACATTTTTTTTATCACAATCGATAACAGTTTATGTCTAAATATTTTCATAAATGAGTGATAAATTTTTTGTTCATTCATTTTTTAAAGTGATTTAAGTTATCATTTTTAAATCATTCATTTTTGGTGAAAACAATCAGAGTCTAAGTAAAACAACCACCTATTGAAGGAAGACTTCCAAATTTAGGAGCGAAAAAAATTTCATTTTAAATTACCTCCTTCAATGGGCAGCAAATCCGCAATCAAATTGACTACTCAAATCAACCCATATCACCCAAAACACTTTCAACTTTGAGGCCCTGGCGCCATCACGCAGCACTCACATGCATCCACCCATCTCAAGGAGAATATTTTTAGTTTGTCATATATGGTTACTTAGGCTCGGTTTGTTTCGTAGAAATTATTTCCAGTATTTTCATCTAAAAAATCAATTTTTAGCTTTCAGAAAAAAAACAGGAGAACAGCTGTTGCAAACGTGGCCTCTTCATAACATCCATGGGGGAAGGAAGTAAATGCGGGCACTGCTGAGAATGCAGAAAGCCGCAAAATTTTCGTATGGGTGTTCATTTACGCCGAGAGCATGCAGTACGACTTGTAACCAGAAACTAACCCCCACAAGAAGTCATTGATGATCTTTGGCCATCCTATCAACCCCCTCAGTCCCACAGATTTCGCTCTCATCCCTCTCATTCCGTCTCCCCCACCCCCTCTGAATTCACCTACTCGATTTAGCGTTTCATTGCACCCCATTAAAGGCACCCCTCTTAGCTGTCTCCACCACCAAATTTAAGCACCTCACTCAGTGCTCCCATAACTTCAGGATTACACAGCGTCTCTCAACCAAACCTCATCGTCTCTATATAGTCCTACTAGATCCCACTTTAGTTTTGATCCAACCATACATGACACCTTTTCTCAAGTGGTAGAGCTCAAGGGTCATATGAGCTTTTATTGAACCCTCACCTGCAATTTCATTCTCTCCCTTCCTTTATATCCTCCCCCATTCCTCTGAACTCTCTCTCAAAAGCCCCCATCCGCGGCAATGGATCTGTCCTCGTACTATCATCTCGTTTTCACTGTCCTGGCGGTGTTGGTTTGTGGGGTTATTTACTTCTTCTCGCGTAATGCAGCAGGCAAGGGCCTCAACCTCCCTCCGGGACCTCCCGGTTGGCCCGTCGTCGGCAACCTCTTCCAGTTCGCCCGCTCGGGGAAGCCGTTCTTCCAGTACGTGGAGGATCTCAGGCCCAAGTACGGCCCGATCTTCACGTTGAGAATGGGGACCCGGACCATGATCATCCTGGCCGACGCGAAGCTCGTCCACGAGGCCCTCATCGAGCGAGGGGCGCTGTTCGCGACCCGACCCAGGGAAAACCCCACCCGGGCCGTCTTCAGTTGCAACAAGTTCACGGTCAACGCTGCCATCTACGGCCCTGTGTGGCGGTCGCTGCGGCGGAACTTGGTGCAGAACATGCTCAGCTCGAGCCGGCTCAAGGAGTTTAAGGGTGTTCGGGAGGACGCGATGGACAAGCTCATTGACCGACTCCGTGCCGAGGCCAAGGCCAACGGTGGCGCCGTCTGGGTGCTCAAGAGTGCGCGGTTCGCCTTTTTCTGCATCCTCCTGGCCATGTGCTTCGGCCTCGAGATGGACGAGGAAACCATCGAGCGGATGGACGAGATGATGAAGACGGTGCTCATCACCCTCGACCCTCGGATCGACGACTACCTCCCGGTGCTGAGCCCCTTCTTCTCGAAGGAGCGGAGGCGGGCACAGGAAGTGCGGCAAGCGCAGCTCGACTTCGTGATCCCATTCATCGAGAAACGGAGGAGGGCGCTCCAGAACCCAGGGTCGGACAAGACGGCGGCGTCGTTTTCGTACCTCGACACACTCTTCGACCTCAAGATCGAAGGGCGCAAGTCGGGGCCCTCAAGCGCTGAGCTCGTGACGCTGTGCTCGGAGTTCCTGAACGGGGGGACCGACACGACGGGGACGGCGATCGAGTGGGGGATCGCGCAGCTGATCGCGAACCCGGACGTGCAAAGCAGGCTGTACGAGGAGATCAGGTTGACGGTCGGTGATCGGAAGGTGGACGAGAAAGACATAGAGAAGATGGCGTATTTGAATGCCATGGTGAAAGAGCTGCTGCGGAAGCACCCACCCACCTACTTCTCTTTAACTCATGCAGTTACTGAGCCGACCATGCTAGCAGGTACGGAAGCGAGGTTGCTGCTTACCTTGATAAATGCTGCAGAGCCACGGATTTGGCATATGCAAAAGAAATTTAGGGTTTGTGAGTTTTCGTGAGTTTAATGAGATATTTCGTAAATTCGAAATTTACCTAACTTGCTTGTCGTTTTAAAATGACTTACCATATCATATTATTGCGTAGGAGTTACATGAATTTTGGATAGGATGTCATCTCAATTATGAAATCGGACAGAGTATATAGTTACGACATGGCAAATGCCTCTAAAGTAAAGTTGGCTCATTGAATCTATGAATTGAATTAACTAACTACTTTCTGATATACATAGATCATGGTTACCAGTGGATGAGCCTAGTGTATGTTGACCGATAGGGCATGCTTTACTGTGTCCTAAACCAGCAAATTTCGTTTTAAGATTAAAAAATTACTAAGATAATAGATCGTAAAATTTGGAATTATCAAATAATTAGATGAATATACACGGTCTATATTAGGCCTAAGAAAGGTAAACATACACGAAAGATCCGAACTGGTCCGACTTAAAATTAGGAACATTAAAAAATGCGTCTTAATTACTCAATTAGCATATTCTTGGGGAACAAGCTCGTTGTTTATAGAAGGAAAGAGACTTCTGTACAGTATTTTCCAAAGACTAATACGTTATATGGATGGAGTGCTATAGTTATGATATGCTAATACGATTTAACGTCATAATTTTCCTTGCAGGCTACGACATACCCACTGATGCAAACGTGGAGATCTACTTGCCGGCCGTCGGAGAGGACCCGAAGCTGTGGAAAAACCCAGAAAAATTCGACCCGGATCGGTACATCTCGGGCAACGAAGATGCTGACATCACCGGGGTCACTGGCGTGAAAATGTTGCCGTTTGGCGTGGGACGGAGGATATGCCCGGGACTCACAATGGCCACGGTTCACGTTCATCTGATGCTCGCGCGGATGGTTCAAGAGTTCGAGTGGAGTGCATATCCTCCAAACAGCAAGATCGACTTCACCGGCAAATTGGAGTTCACGGTGGTCATGAAGAACACTCTTCAGGCCACGATCAAGCCTAGGGCTTGAGCCGAGAGGCCGGGAGGTCGCGTGTTCGATCTCTTGCACTTTATGTAATTCATTTTTTTCTGTGGGGTTGTTCCATTTAACTAAAACTACTGTGGCCCTGATAAAACTGGATGATGGACCTTTTACTTCCTTTAATTAATTTAGTTATATATGTCAATGTCCTCTCTGAAAATCCGAGGTTCACTTGGATTTGGAAGTTGAAATATAAGATACCAATTTTATTTCTCGGTTATCTAAATAGATATTATAATGTCATTAAAGAATTAATTAACGTAAGCATCGTACAATAATTTTTTTTGTTAACTAAAAATGCACAAATAGATACGAAACACCACCTAGTTTTAACGTTTTTTACATGTAAGGGTTTCCTTTGCTTTCCCTTGAAGGCCTCTGTAGTGCCCTCCCTAAGGGAGAGGGACCTTTCTCTCTCTTTCTCTCCCTTTTCCCCTGCCCCCTCTACCTTTTTGGGTGCGCATAGAATGCATTTCGGAATAAAAATTCTGTTCCAGAATGCATTTTGATCTGGAATAAAAATTCCGTTCCAGAATGCATTTCGAAACAAAATAATGTTTGTTAAAAAATTTTCGGAATGCATTTTGGAAAGATTTTTGCATTCTGGAATAAAAATGCGCTTGTTAAAAATACTTGATTCCAGAATGTATTTTTGATTCAAGAACAAGTTTTTGATAAGAAAAAGAGAAGCTACTTTTTGTAGCTTCTTGATTCTAGAATGCATTCTCCTTATTTTCTCACAAATTTTTTTTTCAGAAAATGCATAAAAATTGAAAAATTCTAGAAAAATGCATAAAAATTTCCAGAAAATGGCTTAAAAAGAGTTAGATTTCGGGAAAATATGAAATTTGGTAATTTTTTTTTAAAAATAAAAAAAATCAAAAATTTCAAAATTTCACAGAATAGCTTAAAACACATGTGGCCACTTACTTTGAGTGAAATTTAAATTTTTTGAGGTGCAAAAAAAAATCAAAAATTTCAAAACTTCACAAAATGGCTTAAAATACCTGTGGCCACTTACTTTGAGTGAAATTTAAATATTTTAAGATGCCCAAAAAAAAAGAAAAATAATAAAAAAATAAAAAATTTCAAAATTTCACAAAATAGCTTAAAATACCTGTGGCCACCTACTTTTAGTGAAATTTAAATTTTTTGAGGTGGCAAAAAAAATAAATAAAAAATTTCAAAACTTCACATAATAACTTAAAATACCCGTAGTCATCTATTTTGAGTAAAATTTAAATTTTTTTAGATGCCCAAAAAATAAAAAAATTAAAAAAATTAAAAATTAAAAACTTCACAATATGGCTTAAAATACTTGTGCCACCCACTTTGAGTGAAACTTAAATTTTTTTAGTTGCTAAAAAAAAAAGTAAAAAAATCAAAAATTTCAAAACTTTATAGAACGTCATATAATACTTATGGCCACCCACTTTGAGTAAAATTTAAATTTTTTTAGGTGCAAAAAAAATCAACAAATCAAAACAGATTACTGTTCCGGAAATCAATTTCTGGAGCAGAATTAGTTATGTTTTACTAAATAGATTTTTTCTCCAGAAATCAATTTTTAGCAAGAATTTTAGAAATTAATTTCTGGCAAAAATTTGATTTTTGGAGCAGAATGGTTACCATTCATACCCTTTGTCTCCCTCTTCCCTCTTTTAAGCTCTGTCTTTCTTTTCTCTCCTGATTTGTATTGCTAGTTTTTCTGTGTGAATAAATTTTGCAGATGATCTTGAGTGTAAGTGGAGATCAATTCGGTCATTTGTCTAATCGATAGCCACCAAGGAGAATGTTCGTACTGTGGCTCCACAACCTCTCTAAGATTAGGACGCTTTCCTCTCATGATTTATATTATATATGTCAAGTTTTGGGGATTTTACTCTCTTGAACTAGATCTAGATATGGATCTAGGAGCTCCTTATAGATAGCTGATTTGTGCTCCTTCAATATTTTAGTGTTGGTGCCTCTATATGGCGATAGTGATGAGGGTGTTGAACTAAATGTACACCTCAAGCTGTTGTAAATGGAGTGAGAGATCTCGGCGTGTGCTCATCACTGAATTTGGTGATCAGCCGTGGTTCGTTTATGGTGTTAGATTTGTTCTTGAGGGATGAGAGTGTGGTTCTAGCTATGACTATGCTTTTGCATTGTTTTGAAATTATTTTGGATTTGCTAGGCTTGAAAGCCTTATTCTGATATATGAATGGCATCTTTCTTTTGACAATATATATAGCACGTAACATCTCATGCGGGTAACTGTGCAAATGGTGCTTAATTACTCAAATGGCATGGTTCCACATCATCACTTCAAAGGTGAAATTTTGGTGAAAAAGTTTCAAAAAAGAAAGAGTTGTTTTTTAAGATTGGCTAGCTTGGCATATAGATGTGTGTGCATGTAAGGGAGAATTTCCCAATCAATCTTGAACCTATTGTACGGATGTCGATTCAGTCATAAAGATTTTAATTTTTGTCAATTTAGTTTTAAACCCTTTCATGAAATTCCAATATAGTCATTTCAATTAATTTTTGTTGAAAATCGCTGAGGTGGTGGTTCAGCTATCCCCGACCATTCTACATGGCACACCACCACGTCAAAGATTTTCAACGAAAATCGGCTTGAATGACTACATTAGAATTTCATGCAAAGTATATAACTAAATTGGTAAAATTAAAAAGTTTAAGATTAAAATGACATCCGTATAACAAGTCCGAGATTGAGAAGAATACATAGTTAGCAGTTTTGTTCTTTACTAGAAATTAATATTGTGCAATTGTCAACATTTTCCTTATTGCCGATTTGATCAATTGAGCATAGATCACTCTATGCATTCCTATTTTAGGAAATAATTTCCCGGATTAAGACTTGTGGATGAGAAATTGAGGGGGCCATCTTCTTATAAAGTCATTGAACCAACAACAACCATTAGTCATTGTCAATTAAAGTAAAGAGAGAGACCCAAAAATCATCATCGTCACATGACAAGGATGATCGGCCCACACCGGCTTCCCATGAAAAGCACATTTAATTGTTGTACAGCGTTAAAGCATTAAAAAGCCAATTTTTTTAGATGAGCTAATCGGGCATGTTATTTAAGGCTGTCCCCTATAAAATAAATATATACTGGGAGTGGTCAAATCGATCCAGAAGTCACCCGGAAAGGAGCATCACTTCCCATATCGGAACTATTATTCATCTTGTTGGCTCCCAAAACTTCCTTTGAAACAGTTGCTCTTCCTTCTCTCGTGACAAAAATCATGCAGATCTGCAGTAAATCGTATGCTGATAATATCTGCAATTTTGAGTTCCATCTTGATAATTAGTGCTTTGGATACTTGATTCGAAAGGCGTTGATTGTATGTGCTGTGTAAACAATCTTTAAATTTAAAATTGTCACCTTTTCCGTGGTTCAACAAGTAAGCCAAGATCAATGATTGCCGTATGCTATTTGTGTGCCTCGACAACACTTGCTAAGCAACCTAGGCAATTAAGAGAAGAAAAGTGTTAAAAAAGTGCTCGACAGGACTTATTAAGAGTTACTAATTATGCTTTAGAATTTTGAACTTTTATTCTCGTAACATGCTAGCCTTTTTAAATATGTTTCTTTTTCAATTTTGAAACAGTATCCACACGTGCTTTTGTTAGTTTTAGTAGCATTAATTAATGTTCCCGGACACTTTGTAACAAGACCATTTTGAACCAAAAAAAAAAGGGCCCTTAAGAAAATTTCGCAACTTTCAATGCACTTCAATTTATATATTTTCGTGTTATGTGTAGTAGGTACTTTGATAAAATAGCGTGTTGTGTATGCTTAACAACAGTTGATGGCTTTAACAATTATGCAAACTCATTGATTTTGTTGAGAAAAATCCCTAATGAATTTTAAGGAATGACAAAACTATCTGTTACATATCAGAATTACATTTAAGTTATTTGATGCAGGTAAATACCGAGTCATCAGACTTAATTGATGAAAGAATTTAGTCATCAGACTCAAAATTACTTGTCAGATTCAATGAGTGTTATTTTTGGCAAGTTTATATAGGATAATCAAATTGATATCTCAAGATATCTTAATTGATAATCACAAGATCGTTACTTAAACACGAAAAACTACACTTATGAAAATCTTGATTTGATTGTATGGGCAATCAAATCATTCGGAGATAATAGTTTTTTTTTTTTCTAATGGCTATGCATCCTATTTTGGGAAGAATCTCCAACGGGTTAATTTGGAAATCAATCCTTTGAAGAATGTTTAACAGATAGATTGGAAACAGAGGAGTATAAAAGGAGTACAAACGTCGTACAAGAAATAAGAACTAGAATAAAAAATTCCAAAGTTTGAATAGAGCTTCGATTTTATACACTTGTGATTACTGTATTCCACATTGTGACTTTAAAAAGAAAATTACTTGAGTGAAGAGTGTATGTGATAGTGCAGTTTATCATTTGTGAAGTACTGCACTTGTAATCTTATGGTGATTCAATAGTAAAACACAGCCAATAGGTTACTGTTGACACCTGATTTTTAGCTAATTTTTTTTTATATTTTCAAAAATATCAAAATTAGGATTAGGAATCTTGGCCAAGCCCAGAAACCTATTTCTAAACCAAAAAAATAATTTTTTTAGCAGTTTCCTGCATTTTCCCTTAATTTCTTTTAGTCAAAATAAGTAAGAAAATCAAGAAAAATAGCAAATGAAATTAGAAAATTCCGTAAAAATAGTCATTAGTCTTATTTTAAATTCAATTTCATTTATACATAATAAATTTTGAAAAATATCAATCGGGTGTATGTTTTTCTCAAAATTGGGCAAAATTAAACTCGAATTGAACAAAAAATGTAATTAAATCTTTTTTAGTCATTCTTAAGTCTAGTGTCTTCACAACAAATGATTCTGGGACCTTGAATTACACAATGGTCAGTCCAATTGCACAATTTGTCAAAGAAATCAAAAACCCCAAAATTCAATTGAAAATTAAGAATTTTGAGCATAAATTGGGAATCGTGCCCAATATGAAATTGTCGAATCATGAGACCATCATTTAAAGGATTAATCAGATGTGAATAATTCAATTTTGGTATCAATTTTGCCTAATCAAGTCATTAGGACATCAAATTGAATATAATTCTATTAACCCAAATACAAAAATGTGAAAATCTTGGACATGATTATCACAAAAATTGGGGAAAATCACATATTTGGGTTCAAAATGTGATGGATAGTTCAATTTTGGGGTTTAATTTAAAAAATCGGTCAAAATTGAGCTCAATTTGAGTTTTTAATCAAAACTGGGCCTGCCGGGTTAAACGGGTCAATACGACCTGACCCAGTGACTTGTCTTCATCGCCCGGTTCGCCCCAGAACGTTCAAAACCCAGAAAATTCCATTTCAAGCCCGCAACTTCACCAGTCTAAATCCCACCACAAAAACGTGCGAAATACCGATTTAATAGCTGGATAATCACCAGCTGTCTTCGGTTATTCGGTCTAACTGATTCAAGGTTAGGTCTAACCGACTTTGGGTGGGATTTTTGATCAACAAAAAGCTGAAAAAAAAACTAAAGATTGAGGAGGAGAGGTGTTCAATGATTTGCCGAAGAGAGAGAAACAGAGGGAAAAAGCCTAAAATCTAGAGAGAGAGAGAGAGAGAGGAGTGGAGTTCCCCAGGTCAAGTGATCGGCGCTGGTCGATTGAATGGTGTCGGCGAATCAACCGTCTTGGGAGGATCTCCTCCTCGAGCGAACCAAAACAGAAGTTGATTGTGAACGTCTGAAAACCAACCTTGACCAATGCGCTCAGAGCTCCTTCGACGAGGCCAAGAGCACCAGGTTGAAGTACAAGTGTCAAGGAACAACTCTAGAGGCGCGGATTAGTCCGGCGATTCCTTCTGATTATCAAACGTGGAAGGTAAAGTTGGCTCATAATCATTTTTTTTCAAAATTTCTAGAAAATGACTTTGAACTAAAACTTTACTAATCATGTGATTTTTTTGCGAATTTGAGTTTGTTAATGCTTGTAAAGAGTTCCTGATCATGTTTTGTGTTACATGATTGCATTTTAGGCATTAAACGAGTATGAATCGAGCCGGCCATTGTCAAAACCATCTCGCCGGAGCTCAAAGACCCCCTGCTAGAGCCTCATTTTGGTCTTAAAACATCCAAGTCAGTGATTGCAGGCCCTTGTTTGATGTTTTATTGATCGTTAGAACCGAATTAGACGGCTAGGGCGAGTAGGATAGTGATTTGAAGCTTGGAAATTTTACTTTAGGTCAGTGTTAGGTTCGGTTTTTCTAATCGATTTTTCGTCAGCTGGCGAATGTACGCCGGTGTTCCGAGTAGACTAGGTTGAAAGTAGAACACATGGATAATGCAATGGATCAATTAGAATGGCAAAATAGTCGTCGAAAGGTTGTTGGTTATGAGCCCAAATTGGCGGCTTCGAAAACATTCAACAAGAAATTGTGCACACTACCTGTTTGGGGAAATGCCCCAATGAAAAATGTCAAAAACGGTGCCGTTTTGGTACTGGGTTCGCTAGAGAAGGTGACTAGCGACCGGCGTTGATGATGCCCAGTTCGGCTAAGCGGAACAAGATTGAACCGGGCCGGTCTGGTTCACCACTTCGGTGGGAAATTAAAAAAAAAATAAAAAAATCTAAAAATTTTAAAAATTTTAAAAAAATTCAGAAAAATTTTGGAAAATCGGAAAATTTTCAGAAAAAATAGAAAATTCACAGAAAAATAGAAAAAAAGAAAAAATTTAGAAAATTCATAAAAATTCAGAAAATTCAGAAAATACAAATAAAAAATGTGAAAATTTTAGAAAATCAATAAAAAATTGAAAAATTGGAAAATTCATAAAAATTTTCAAAAAAAATCATAAAAATCAATTCTCGGCTAATGAAGTTTCCAAAAAAAAAAAAATCAAAAATTTCAAAAATTTTAAAAATTTATAGCATGGTCCAAAAACACTGTGGCCAACCTTAGAAAGTGAAATTTGAATTTTTGAAAGTGCCTAAGTGGCAATTTTAGAAAATTTCAAATTCAGGGGTTATAACCCATAAAAAACCCTAAAAGATGTAAATCATGAAATGAATAAGCTTTTAGAACTTCATTAGGGTTTGGATATTTTGATTGATTTTCATTTTTAGAAACCATTTAGGATTGATTGATGTGATTGACATCGATTACACATTTAATACTTGATTGGTTTTTCCTACGATTAGAATGGACAGAATTAGTGGGTAAGCCTTGGAAATTTGCATAACACGTTAGATATCATATTGTTCTTAGGTACCGAAAGGGCGTTAGGGATATTGATCTAGGATCAATAACGTAACCAAGTTCCCGTATTTAGAATCTCTGATTCATAGAATCGTGGTATTTCTCCCGTACCTCGATTAGATTTCTAGTCTACCTATCAATAATGACTAGTGATGACTCCAAAATCACAAACTTAGATTAAATAGGAAATTACCATCCGCTGTCATATGAAGTATGGTCTGAGAGAGACCCTTATATGGAAATACCTTCCTAGCGCGCAAATCCCGAAAGCCCAAAAAGCAAAGCGCGGCGTGACAGCTATCAGCGTGGAGAGTGGACATAGACTTGATAAGGCCGAACCACTATAAAGATCTGTGTGCAATATTCTCTATCCCTAAACTTTCATTTATTATTGTTGACATTATGCTGTATACATATGTGTTAAACAAGTTCGTCATAACATCATCTTAATCATCAGATGCAATCATCTAACGACAACTTACATGCAAATTTGCAATTTCCATCCATCTGATATTGTACATATGAGTTGTTGATCTCGACTATATTCATTCTGCATGTTTAAATCATCCAATTTGGTAAAATCACATATTCACCCTCTCTAGGTGATAACACTAGTCGTAACAATGGGTATTAGAGCCAAGTGCCCATTTTTCCTTGAAGTGTTATTTTACTTCCGAGCTAACGATTCTTGATGGCTAGTAATGCTGAGTCAGGTCACAGCAACAGACTGCCTTACTTCAATAGAACTGAATATAGTGTTTGGGAAAACAAGATGAAGTCATTCATCTTGGGAATAGATCAAGATATATGGGACATTGTTGAACATGGAATTATTCCACACGTTTCAACTGAAACAAAATCTCTAGAAACTTTAAAAGGGCAAAATGAGATACCTTCTATTAAAGGAACTAGAGAGCAAATCAGGCCTCAAGTTCTACCACTCTCGGCCAAAGAAATTTCCAAATGAATCCATCTGGATGCAAAGATTAGAACGGCCATTTACAATGGTCTTACAAGTGTTGAATACAAACAAATTGCAAATCTCAAAACTGCAAAAGAAATCTGGGATCGTCTCAAGCTTATTCATGAAGAAACAGAGAGAGTCAAGGAGACAAATCTCAACATTCTTCTTGGGTAGTGTGAGTCCTTCATTCAGAAACCAAATGAAACAATTTCTGAGATGCAGAACAGATTCACTGAGATCGTAAATGGACTTGAATTCCAAAACAATCTCATCTCAGAACCTATGAAGATGAACATGTTGCTAAGAGCTCTTTCAAAAGAATGGAGCAACATCAAAGTTTCTATTTGAGAAACTCAGGGGAATAGACCATTCACAGTGGACGAACTCATCGAAATTTTTCAATCCTATGAAACTGAAAAGTTCTTAGAAGTTGAAGAACCCAAAGGTAAAAAGTCCATTGCTTTAAAAACTAACGTTGATTCTGATGACACAGATACAGATGAAGATGAAGATGAAGAATTGGCTCTAATGGTCAAGAAACTGAGAAAGATGGCAAAGAAGGTGAAGATGAATAAGTCAAAGAAGCAATACAAGAATTATGAGTCATCAAAGGCCAAGAAGCTAAAATTTCAGAAGAAATCAAGTGCCGAAGATGAAGAAAACAAAGATGTAATATGTTGCCATTGCAAAAAGAACGGACACATAAAGCCGAAATGTCCTCTTCTCAATAAGAATGCTTTTAAAGCTGAAACATGGAGTGATTCAAAGGATGATGAAAGTGAATAGGAATTTGTCAATATTTGTTTGATGGAAAAATCAGACTCAGAATCAAGTTTTGATGAAGAAGATGAGGTAAGTAATTCAAATATTCCTGAAATAGATGCAAATTATATTGATGAGTTAATCTCTGTTAATAAAACTGCCTTAAAAAAGATTTCTGTATTGAAGGAGATTACGTCCCTAAGAAGTACGACTCAAAACAAAAAAAATTGATGAGTCAATTGAATGTTTAAAAAAGGAAAACAATCTTTTAAAATAGCAAGATATTTTGCAAAAGGATAAGATTGATTTCTTGCTGTTGACACCTAAATTTTAGCACATCATTTAGTGGTTAATTGCATAGAAAATTAGGGATTAAATTTTAACCCCTGAACAAAAATATTACAATTGCATAGCATATAGTTTAGGTTCATATAGATTAATTGCATTCCGCATCGGATCGGTGATGGTAAGCGTGCTTAAAATTCATCATGTAAATTGAGCTCGGGCATTGAACGAAACTCGGTTCACTCGAAAAGCATGGGCCGAAAATCACACGCAAAAGGGCTTGGTTGTTTTAATTTGAGCTTAAATTAGCCCATCAAGCTTAATCAAAGAAAAAGCCCAAATTAATTCAGTCCACGTAGAATTAAATTAAATTAAATTAAAGCCTAAACCTAAGCCCGTTAGGACTAAAAGCCCGGCTAATTGACCTAGGTTTTCATTATAAATACATGCTTATGGGGGGTTCCTAAAGGGGGAGATCAGAATTTTTTTAGAGAATTCATACACGGCCACGAGGAGCACAAGAGGGAGGGGAAGGCCACAATTCTGCAAAAGAAAATCGTGAAGATGGGGGGAGCTTCATCATCATCATCGTGGCTTTTCCTATAAAGTTACGTCCACCACTACATTGAGAGCACACAACATACACGCACAAGAAAGCTAGAGAGAAAAATAAAAGAGAGAAAAAAAAGTCAGGAAGCGAGAGTCAACAAAGAAAAGGGGTCTTCTTCTTTATGGTTTGGTCTTTGGGGGGCTTCGCCTTGCTTCAACGGAGAATTTGACCGCAACGTTGCTGCTCTGCTTTTCTTCTCCCACTGATAAGGACAAGGCACACCGCAACCTACTGCCTCCCTGCATCCACGATGAAGACGTCGTTGCTCCCTACTGACTGACGGTTGAATTGTGTATCTTCACCAGCGGGACAAAGACGCTGCATTTGTGATCCCTACACTTGCCTGCTTGTCGACCACCAAATTGATACCTCTCACCCACCCGCGACGCACCACCAGTCCAAGAGTCTGTTGGTCGATCATCATCCTGCGGCGGCGACTCACGGTCACCATCCCGATCCTGACTTAATTTGGTGGAGCGGCGACGACTCGCGGCCGTGGCTTGCGACACACCGCCGGTCACCATCCCGACGCACCAACGCACCGTCGATCCGCTGCAAATTCAAATTAGGAAAGAAATTTGCAAATCGGGTAATTATCCTATTCCAATTTGATTTGAATATTTGGTTGCCTATTTTGTGCTTATTGATATCTAATTTTGCATATTTGAATAATAGGCATTATTCCAATTAGGATTTTATTTTATTTTTTGAAATCTCGGATATCTATTACTTTTCAAACTTGGATAAAATTTAGAATTTTTGAAATCTTTTGAATATATCCAAGATATTTAAAATATCGAGAATTTTTCAAGATGTGATCAATTAGGAAAATTTCCTAATCCGCAACCGCACACGTGGAAATAAATCTATCCATCAGGCTTTAGATAGAGTTATTTCCATAGCGGGTATTTTGAATTTTAGGATCGATCTGTCAGGCTTCAGATCGAAACTTAATTCAAAAGATTTAGCGGTTATTATTATTATTATTTTTACTTGATTTTAATTTCGAATTTTGATTTTAAAAAAAATACCAAAAGATTACTCTAGAATAGGTTAATTTCTTTAGTTTAAATTTGCATGTCTAGATAATTGACATTTTTAATTTCGAATTTCATTAAAAAAAACAAAAAAAATAATAATATGCACGTCATTAGAAATAGGTCACGTCGTCGCATGACATATAATTTGCATGTTAGATTGCATTAATCGCATGTCAATTTTTTGCACGTCATTACATATAGGTTAGCTTTCTTTTAAATAAGTGAAAATAAAAAATTTCCACACCTTTAAACTCTAAGTCAGGATTTATCAAAATTGCCAAATTGAGTATTTTTCTTGAAATTGGTACCGAAAGGGCGTTAGGGAATCTAGTGTAACCAAGTCCCCGAATCTATAATTTCTGGTTCGCAGGAATAAAATAGTACTCCCGCTATTTTATTTAGGTTTCTAATCAACCTACCTTAAATGATTAGTGGCGACTCCTATTGAAAATATTTGCATGCTCATAATTGGACCTAAGTTGCGATTTGGTAGAGTTTGGGAGAACTCGAGCTAGGTTAGTTAATTTAATTGATCTAGTAATCCATTAGCCTAAGATCGAAAACACGATTTTTTTTGGGTCGCGACACTTGCGGAAAGAGTTTAATCTTATCAAGAAAAATAAAGATTTTCTTGAAAAAGAAAATGATTCATTGAAAAAGGAAATTTTTTATCTGAAAAATATTTCAAAGGAAAGTATTGATCGAATCTCTAATGAAAAAAAAACTTTAAAAAAAATGATATTTCTAATATAACCAAGAAATTCTCAATGAGTTTGAAAAATCTTCAACATATTTTATCAATTTAAGTTTTTTATTATAATAAATCAGGTTTGGATTTTGAGAAAAATACTGAATTGAAAAATGCTTTTCCCAATGTCAAAGAAAGACTACATAAAAGACTCTCTAGATTTGTGTATCAAAATCAAAAGCAGTTTGTGAAATTCAATGGTCAACCTTCCTTTAAGTGCACAAATTGCGATGATACAAATCACTTAAAGAATGACTGTCCTAAGGTTTGAATACCTGTTCAGAGAGATATTCTAAGAATGATCGATCCTAACCAAAATGGACCCTAGAAAATATGGGTACCAAAGAAAAAGTAAGTTACTTATCTTTTGCAGGTACCAAAGAAAAGAAAGAACGAAGATTCAGGAGCACAGAGTAATGTTCAGCTTATTCTAAAGGTAAACAGGTAAGAAGTTCATTTAAATCAATAAATTATGTCACCACTAATCAAGCTTTGCAGTTGCTTCATATGGACATTTTCGGTCATACTCAAACTCTAGGTCTTTGAGGTAACAAATATTGCTTAGTTATTGTAGATGATTATTCAATATTTACTTGGGTATTCTTTTTGGCTCATAAAAGTGAAACATTTGAATATTTCTCAAAATTTGCCAAAAAGGTACAAAATGAAAAAGGGCTGTACTATTTCAAGTACTAAATCTGATCATGGAAGAGAATTTGAAAATAAAAAATTTTCTTATTTTTGTGATGAAAATGGTATTCAACATATTTTTTCCTCACCCTGTACTCCTGAGCAAAATAGAGTAGTTGAAAGAAAGAATAGAATTTTGTAAAAAATGGCTAGAACTCTTCTATTTAAAAACAAAACTCCAACACATTTTTGGGCTGAAGCTGTATCAATAACTTGTCATATATTAAATAGAATTTTTCCAAGACAAATTCTTGAAAAGACTCCTTATGAACTATTCAAAGGTAAAATTCCCAATATCTCGTATTTTCAGATATTGGGATGTAAATGTTTTATTTTAAAAAATCCTAATGATCGTGTTGGTAAGTTTGATAAAAAGTCAGATGAAGGAATCTTTCTTGGATATTCAACAACAAGCAAGGCTTACAGAGTATTCAATAAAAATACTCAAATAGTCGAAGAATCATTAAATGTTAAGTTTGAAGACTCAATTTAGACTCAACAAGATGATTCTGACACTGAAAATCCAGCATCTGAAGAATCTGACATAGCATCTAATGAAATGATGGTAAGTGAAAACGATCAGAATCAAAGATCTGATGAAGCTCAAGAATCATCAAACCAACAAGATAATGAAGAATCATCAAATCTCAATGATGAAAATGATGAAAGATTTAACAAAAACTGGAAACAAAAATTCAGTCATCCCAAAGAACTCATTATTGGAAATTTAGATGAAAGGATCAAAACTAGAGCAAAAGCGAAGGAAATCATAAATACGATGGCTTTCATTTTAGAAGTGGAAGATGTCTTGAAAGATGAAAGTTGGATTGAAGCCATACAAGAGGAACTTTTACATTTCCAGATCAATCAAGTATGGGAGCTTGTTCCTAAACCTAAAAATCATTCAGTTATTGGAACAAAATGAGTATTTCGAAATAAACTAGATGATCAAGGAAAAGTTATCAGAAACAAAGCAAGACTTGTGGCCAAAGGATATTCACAAGAGGAAGGAATAAATTATGATGAAATGTATGCTCCGGTGGCCAGGTTAGAAGCAATAAGAATTTTACTGGCTTATGCTTGTTTTTGTGATTTTAAACTGTTTCAAATGGACGTCAAAAGCGCATTCTTGAATGGCTACATCAAAGAGGAAGTATATGTAGAGCAACCTTTAGGTTTTGAAGATTCTCCCAAGCCTGATCAAGTATATACTCTTAAGAAAGCATAATATGATATTAAACAAGCACCACGTGCTTGGTACGAAAGACTGAGCAGCTTTTTGAAACAAAATAATTTCACAAAAGGTAATGTAGACACTACTTTGTTCATCAAAAGGAAAGGTAAAGACATTTTAATAGTTTAAATTTATGTAGATAATATTATTTTTGATTCTACAGATGAAAAATTATGTAAGAATTTTTTAAAAATGATGCAAAGTGAATTCGAAATGAGTATGATGGGTGAGTTAACTTTCTTCCTTGGATTACAGGTTAAACAAACCAAAAATGACACCTTTCTTTGTCAAGAAAAGTATGCCAAGGAAATTACGAAAAAGTTTGGTTTGGTGAATTGCAAAAGGATAGAAACTCCAATGTCATATTCTATTAAACTAGACAATGATGAAAAAAGAAAACTAGTAGATAAAAAATTGTATAGAAGCATGATTGGCTCACTTTTATATTTAACCGCTTCAAGACCAGATATTTTGTTCAGTGTTTATTTGTGTGCTAGATTTCAATCAAAACCAAAAGAATTTCATCTTCCTACAGTCAAAAGGATTATCAAATATGTTGGCACCTAGCACCAATCCTACACTTGGATTGTGGTATCCTAAGGGATCAAATTTTACTCTATTGGATATTTTGATGCTAATTATGCTGGTTGCAAAATAGACAGGAAGAGCATTTCTGGAACGTGTCAATTGTTAGGACACATGAGCTCTTTCAATGGCATAAGCTGAATACGTTTTACTTGGAAGTTGTTATGCTCAAATTTTTTGGATGAAACAACAATTGAGAGACTTCAATATCAAAGACTCAACTGTGGAGATCAAGTGTGACAATACCAATGCCATCAATCTAACCAAGAATCCAATTCTGCATTCAAGAGCTAAGCATATCAATATTAAACATCATTTCATTCGTGACCATATTTTAAAAGGAGATATTTATGTTCAATTCATTGACACTAAACAGCAATTAGCTGACAATTTTACAAAACCTTTAGAAATGAAAAGTTTTGAGCTTATTAAAGATAAACTAAACATCATTAACCCACTTTATTGAGCTGTGCAGTATAAAGTCTCATTGCATTTAATGACTTATTTGATCAGGCATATATTTAAAATGTCTGATTTTGGCGTGCAACTCATTTTATAAAAGGTATGCATATCTCATATATTTTGAATGTCATCATTATTTGAAATTAGTTGTCTTAATTGATACCATTTGAGAATTATAATCCCAAAATTTTTAGAATATAATTTCCGAAATTTCCCATAACCGTCAATTGACAGTTTCCAAAAAGGGTTTTGTAAAACCCAATATATTGTACTCCTCGGTTTAAAACCTTTTTCATCTTCTCTCTTATTCTCACACTCTCTTCGAACACACATTCTGCACTCTGAAATCCTAAAGATCTCCAAACACATGTTTTACCCTAAAAGATCTGATCTTTCTTTTCAGAAACTTAAAAATCTCTTCAATGGCACCAAAATCGACCACTAAATCAAAAAAAGGAATCAAGGGTTCCAAATGATCAAACCGAATCATGGGAATGTTCACCAGAGCAGACAAAGATGGAGAAGCAGAGAAAATTGATATCTCTGACTCGAGCTCTAAGAAAGAGTCATCTGTAGGTAATAAATCTCCACGAATTCCTGTTCAAGAACGTGATTGTTTCGTTATGGCAAGACGACTGATAAAAACCATTAGAGTACTTCAAGAAAATCGGAGTGACTAGAGTACTGTAAATGCCTTATGTAAAACATTAGGTTTTTTGTCTGAACGTGAAGTTATAGAGGAATATGAGAAGGGTATAACGCTTGGTAGATCACCTGTCGCTGAAAAAGGAATAGTTCTTAAAAAAACCTCTAATGTTCAGGAAACCCCTGTGATTTTAAAGAAATGAGTTTCTCGAAAAGGAAAAGAGAAAGTTGGAGAACATTCGAATGTTGGAGAAGAAGAGTTCGTTGGTGTGGAGGAACTGTAGACTTTGGAGAAAAGTAAAAACATTAATAGTAGGAAGGAGGATAATGATGAGAAACTATTTGTTGAGTTTGTGCTCATTTCTAGAATTTCTCTTGATGACAAGAAAAATAATAATATGTTTAGAAACAAAACTTATAAGGTTGCTTACAATTCGCTCATAGCCAAAGGAATAATAAATAACATAGTTGTAGACTTTAATTTCTTTGAGAATTTCAAAATCAAGATTCAGAGTCTGATTGAAAATCTTGATTTTCAAAGAATGTACTCTCTCTCACAAGTCTATCCTGAACTCACGGCTTATTTTTATTCAAATCTGTAATTTATTTCTCCTGCCGAAATTGAGTTCTCTGTTTTTCAACAAGATTACGAGTTATCGGCCTTTGATCTCTCTGCCATTCTAGGAGTAATACATACAAAATTTTCTTTTATTGCTGTCACTTCAGATTTGGCATATTGATCTCTGTTTGGTGACTCATCTTTCATTAAAGGCTTTACATCTCATGTATCTCACACTCTTTTTCCTCTAAATTCTACTGTCCTCCACAAAATCATCATCAATTGTCTCAGACCTAAAGGATTTTCCAAAACTGATGTCTTTTGATATAAGGCTAAATTGATTTGGGCAATTCAAACCACCTTTCCCATTTCTTTGTCCCATATGATTTTTCGTCAAGTGTTTAGAACTATCAAGAAGAGTAAAGGTCAACTGCCTTATGGAGCTTTGATCACCGCTATATTTGAGTATTTAAAAATCTCTATTCTTGCAAAACTTAAAGGTAAACCTCTTTAAACTATGACTGCTGGAGAACTATGATGACTAAAATGTGATACGGGTTTGATAGTGAAAATTGGAAGAATAAGAAGGGTAAGATTATTTCTGCCGAAATGATGACTGCATAGAACAAGGGCTTTGTTAACATTTTTTATGAGTCTGATAAGGAGGAATCAATTGAACCCTTAGTAAGAAAGAGGAAAGTGCAGCCGACGACCTCTAAAACTGACAGACTAACCAAAAGAATTCAAGCCGTGGCTAGTGATTCTAATGAGATGGAAATATCCGATGAACAATCTATTGAACGATTTCAAGCTGATAATAGGAGCCTTGAGGAGTTAAGGTTTATGCAATGGCTAATTATTCAAGATGCCAAGCATCAAGCCCGTGCAGACAGACATGCTGCCAATCAGCTTGAAATTTAGAAACTGCGAGATGAGGAGGAAAACTTGATGAACTCACTAAGTGACATCATCAACAAAATAGTCATGGAAAATCAGCAAGAACACATGGCTACTGCATAAAAAGAAGTTGAGGAAAGACTTTCTAGGAGACAGGGGGAGCGTGAAAATGAACATATCATAGAAGATGATATGCAAGAGGAATTTGAGGAAGAAGATGCTTAAGATGTTAAGGATAGTGACTTTAATCTGCCTAACATACAGGAGGATCACAATTAGAATGCACAAGAGGCAGCTTCTTCAGCAGCAACTTCTACGGATTTTCCTCTTGAAAGAGATGATTGTGAAAACAGTCCATCTAAAGCTCAATCGAGAGGCAAAGGGAAGGAAGCAGCATCTGTTGACATTCGGACCACTCACACTCCTTCTGAATACAATATCTCCTCATCCATGTCAGACCATTTAGCTATTACCGATCTAAGATAGAGACAAGCTGCAGTTCAGAATGAAGTCCGAGAACTCCGCAATGAACTTAAAGAAGAATTAGGGAGATCAAGGACTTGATGGAAGCAAGAATCAATAATTTGAAGATTCGAGTTAGCACTGATGTACAAATTGTAGCAATTAACACTGTAGGCCAAATTCATCAGCTCTCATCACATATTTAGCAATGATTGAACCAACTTTCTAGCTTTGGTCTTGTCCAAGTGCCTTGCCTATCTGCACCTTTTGGAACTTCTTCATTTGAACCCGCATGACCTTCAACCCCTCCAATAAATTAGCCAAATTAATCACTTCTTTTCCCAACTTATCATTTCTGAGCTATTTGTTTCAATTTTCAATATTGATTTTTGTTAAATGTTTGACTTGGTATGAACCTTGACTATTGACATATGATTCGACAATGGTTGTTCAGCTTACTTTTACTACTTTTTTTATTGATTATGCTATCTATCTCATCACATATTGAGCAACGATTGAACCAACTTTCTAGCTTTGGTCTTGTCCAAGTGCCTTGCCTATCTGCACCTTTTGGAACTTCTTCATCTGAACCCGCATGACCCTCAGCCCCTCTAGTAAATTAGCCAAATTAATCACATCTCTTCCCAACTTATCATTTCTGAGCTATTTGTTTCAATTTTCAATATTGATTTTTGTTAAATGTTTGACTTGGTATGAATCTTGACTATTGACATATGATTCGACAATGGTTGTTCAACTTACTTTTACTGCCTTTTTATTGATTATGCTATCTATCTTTTCTGCTGATGTCAAAAAGGAAGAGAAGTATTATAGCGATAGAAGAGTGATGTGAATGGAAGCGGCATAATATATATTGATATAATTTGATTTTAAAGCTTAACAATGCTTTATATGCTTCAAAATATGAATATTGATTTCAGAGCTTAACAATGCTTTATATGTGTGCTTCAAAAGTTATAAACTATTTACATTACATATAGATAGTTTTGTCATCATCAAAAAGGGGGAGAATGTTAAGAAAAATCCCTATTGAGTTTTGAGGAATGACAAAACTATTTGTTATTGACTAGAATTACACTTAAGTTATTTGATGCAGGTAAATGCTGAGTCATCAGACTTAGTCGATGAAAGGACTTTGTCATCAGACTTAAAATTACTCGTCAGATTCAATGAGTATTATTTTTGGCAAGTTTATGCACGATAATTAAATTGATATCTTAGGATATCCTAATTGGCAATCACAATATCGTTCCTTAAACACGAAGAACTATACTTATGGAAACTTTGATTTAATTGTATGGACGATCAAATCACTCGGAGATAATAGTTTTTTTTCTAACAGCTATGTATCCTATTTTGGGAAGAATCTCCAACGGGTTGATTTGGAAATCAATCCTCTGAAGACTGTCCAGCGGATAGATTGGAAGCAGAGGAGTATAAAAGGAGTGCAAATGTTGTACAAGAAATAAGAACCAGAATCGAGAATTCCAAAGTCTGAATAGAGCTTCGATCTTATACATTTGTGATTACTGTATTCCACTTTATGACTTTAGCAAGAAAATTACTCGAGTGAAGAGTGTATGTGATAGTGCAGTCTATCATCTGTGAAGCATTGTTCTTGTAATCTTCTGGTGATTCAATAGTAAAACACAGCCAATAGGCTGCTAATGTGGAGAGTGGACGTAGGCTTGATAAAGCCGAACCATTATAAAAATTTGTGTGCAGTATTCTCTATCCCTAAACTTTTATTTATTACTGCTAACATTATACTGCATACATATGTATCAAACAAGTTCGTCGGAACAACATCTTAGTCATTAGACGCAATCATCTAACAACAACTTATATGCAAATTTGTAATTCGCATCCATCTGATATTGTACATATAAGTTGTTGACCTCGATTATATTCATTTCGTATGTTTAAATCATCAATTTTAGTAAAATCACCTATTCACCCCCTTTTAAGTGATAGCACTAGCCGTAACAGATTTAACAACTTAAATAGGTGCAAAAGGAGAATTCTGCTTTTACATTTTCCACCGAGCAAATAGAATTTCTACGTAAGAAACTTATAGTGATAGTTTTTTCATGCAAGATAAATGTTATCCTAACTGCTCAAAAAAACATGGCAAAAAGCATTAATTGGGACAACAGAGAGCTCGTGACTAACATGGCGACTTATTGCTTCCCATGGGCATGCGCTGTTTAAATTCTGCTGCCGTCTTGTAAAATAGCATTTTCTTGAAATAAACTTAAATTGGGGCTTGTTCAGTCTGGGCCCAAAAGATAAAAATAAAGAAAGTTTATCCAAGTTTGCCTATTTATGACTTGCATCTTTTAGCGAAAAAGAGAGAGAAAATACTATATAACATCACTGTTTTTCTTGAGTAGTACAATGATCGAAATCACTTAAACTTTTCTATGATCTAGAAATGTTATCATAATAGACTGACTCTAACTGTATGTTGATTAAGTTAAGTATGATCACGTAAATCAACGATAGTTTTCAGTTGATGATTAAATGATATGATTATTTGACCGCATGATTTATGTGAAATAAACTAGAATATATTTAATTAAGCATAATGCAGCAACTTTTTATTTGTGCTATTATTCGTTTTGGAGTAACTGTGTACTTTTGCATGGCTAGCAAAACAACAGGATGCAAACAAGCGATACTTTGAAAGTCAAAACTCCGCTTATAACGTATACCTGAAGAGAATCTTGGAGGAAAAGTCGATCGACTGTCCCGGTTTAATCGACAGATTTTACTGTAAGTTTGACTTTTCAAAGGCTTATGAAAGATCCCCAGTTAAAATTTTGCTTTTTATGAAGGAGGAACACTGTTTTCTTTTGGAAAGAGAGACCACTACGTGCCAACATTGTACCGACATTCATTTAACTTGAAATAATTCATTGTTGAAGTATCTAATGCGGAAGCCGAGCGATTAAATAATAAATTTGATAAAAAAATAAATTGAATATTAGATTTACGTGATTCGATCGTGGTGACTTATATCCATGAAAAGAGTAACACGAAATTTTACTATAGATTAAGCAATATAACGAAGATTACAAACCACACTCAAACACTCAGTATTTCTCGAGTTTCAATTATATCTAATAACTCACACAGTATTTAGCCTCAATTTTTCATGAAATAATCTCTTCATCTTGTGAAAGGATTTATCACAATTTTACCACAAGATTTTATCAGTTTGAACATTAATTCTTCTTAGATGTAATTCACGAACGAAATCAACTGCCAAGCACTCGCAAGCAAGCCGCGCTTCAAGGCCCACCCACACTGCTCTTCATCAACAACAAAGAACATGTATATATTCCCAAAATAGAACCTGCAGAAGCCCGACTCCAACACGGAAACGTTAATCCCATTCAAGAATCCAAATTTGGTCAATGGTCAACACTTTCCCTTTTGATTTTCCTTGGACCGACTTCATTTAGGATATAATAAACTTGAATTTCTTTTTCTTACTTTTCAGACCCAAATTCGGACTTCTCTGAGTTAGCAACAATCCAAGTCCAAATATGGACTTTCTTAATTGAGACACGTTCGATTATCCAAAAACATATAAGCCGCACTTAATATAATTTTATTTTGTGTTGCGTTTCGTTCATGAACTCAAATTCAAGATATATTTTATTAGTATCGATTAAACATGACACGAGATAGTTCACCGCATAATTGGTGAGAGACAGAGAGTCAAAAATAGGTAGGTGGACGGTGAGGTGAGAGGCAGCATTCCTCTCTTGATCGCCTCCCTGTTATTCAAACGTGGGTACAGAAAAGTCTCTTTGCAATTCAAAGCTTGCATTAATGATGCCGTTGCCGGTCCAGTGAAACGAGCTCATGCTAAATGGTTCTGTGATGTCGTCATTCATGGCCCTTTTCTGGCTCCCGAAGTTGGAATGGGTCCCAAAAACTGCATGCAGTTGCAGAGAGGCCTTTCTCTTGCCGGTCAAGGAGGGTTGTCAAGAAGTTCTTTCCTGGCCGACCAAAACAAGCAAGGAAACAGTCTCGCATACTTATGTTCGAATGATCTGTGTGCGTTGGTGTGGCCATTTCTTATAGCCCGTTCTTCTCGATTGGGCCAAAAATGGGGAACAGTGGTTGACAGAGAACAGACCGAGAGCACTTGCTCACATCGTACATCGCAAATTCCTGGTTTACGAGGCAGTTTGCGGTGACTTTGGCATCTAGTCAAAAAGACCCAGAAAAAAGCCACCAAAAACTTTAAATTTTACCCACACATTTATCTCGAATTTTTTTTTGTGACACCAAAAATCCCAAACTTTATTATTTGTGACACATTTACCCTAATACACATTGTTCATAGGTATTTTTGTCTTTTCTGCTTTTTCTTTTTTTTTTTACTTTTTTTTTTCTTTCTGACGAGGCTCGCCCAGGCGAGGGCGAGGCTCGCCTGACCTCACCCAAGCGAGGGCGAGCCTCGCCCGATGCCGGCGAGGCTTGTCCTCGTTGGATCTGGCGAGGGCGAGGCTCGTCGGCATCAAGCGAGGCTCGCCTGACCTCGCCCAGGAGAGGGCGAGCCTCGCCGGAGGTCGGCGAGGGCCCCCCTCGCCGGAAAGGAAAAAAAAAGTGAAAAAAAAAAGAAAAAAGCAAAAAAGACGAAAATGTCCATAGACAATGTGTATTGGGGTAAATGTGTCACAAATAATAAAGTTTGGGATTTTTGGTGTTACAAAAAAAAGTTCGGGGTAAATGTGTCACAAGGAGTAAAGTTTGGAATTTTTGGTGACTTTTTCTGAAAAGACCCCGATATTTGCCCAATAATAATGGATTTTTCGTTCTTGTTCACCACCAACTCAAGAATAAAATAATATTATGCACCCAAATATATTTCGAAAATTAGGTAGCGGGGAGAGAATTTATTGTAATTTACTCATAATGAATGGCCATGGTATAGGACATGATTACTTATTTAGATTCTCTCACGTGTCCAACCTGACCCATATTAAATTGTGTACAAAGGACGAAAGTTGAAAGCCAAAATCTTGCAGTTCTGAAAATTTATTACGTGTTGCAGTCGACTGTACACGGTGTTGCAGAAAAGGATAGTCTACTGTCAGAGAAAAAGAAAAGCTAAAAGATATGGAAATCTTTTAATTCTTATTGGATTAGGTCACATGAGCAGACCGCATATATACTTAACTATTTACTTGTAAATTGTTCTTTTTTTTGGACACGAAGTTCTTGAAGCCCCATTTCGTCGAGTACTTGGCAATGGCTTATCTCCGGGGGTTTTATTTGTGGAATTATACCAAAAATTTAAGTATTGAACCAGTTAAATATCGTGGTAAGATTTGTCAATTCATTTATGAGATTGAGAGGTTATTTCGTGAGGAATAATAAGACTAAATATTGTGTGAGTTATTATGTATAATTAGGATTGGAAAATACTGAGAGTGTTTAGTGACTCGAGTGTGATTATAATCTCCGCTGTATTGCTTAATCTATAATGAAATTTTTTGCTGTTCATCCTGTGAATGTAAGTTATCTCGACCGAACCACATAAATTTGATGTTCGATTTATTTTCTTATTGCTCAATTGCTTGCTTTTGTAATTATTGATATCAGAGCTAGACTTGGCTAAGTTGAAGCGAATCGATTACGATAGAAGGAAAAGTGAAAATTAAAAGATTTGACGAGAAGGATTTTGGTTTCTGAAAGACGCAAATCAAGGATTATCTATATCAAATGAAACTGCGCTTGCCCCTATTTGGGAAGAAACCAAAGTCGATGAAGCGAGCTAAATGGGATTGTTGGATAGACAAGTGTTGGGTGTTATTCAGCTGATGTATGTTGGCTCATAACGTCGCCCTTAAAATCATGAAAGAGAAGATCATTACAGGTTTGATAAAAGCTTTGTCGGATATGCACAAGAAGTCCTCTGCGATCAACAATGTCCATTTAATACAACGTCTGTTTAAATTGAACATGAGCGAAAATGCGTTAGTTGCTAATCATATCAATGAATTTAATGTTGTTATTAGTCAATTGAGATTGATTTTGAAAATGAGGTACGTACTTTGATTCTATTACTCATTACTTGATAGTTGGAATACCATTGTTGCTACTGTTAGTAATTCCTCCAGGTCAACAAGTTTGACATTTGATGGGATTCGAGATTTGATTCTTAGTGAAGACATCTATAGAAGAGATCTGGTGAATCTATATCTACTAATTTGGTAGGTGAAAATAAAGGAAGAATTAGTACTCGTGTTAGTAAAAAAGTATAAACCTGAATAGACATATTCAGTCTAGGATTGCTGGTGCTGTCTATTGGAGTTGTGGCAAGATGTGCCATTTTAGAAGGGATTTCCTTAAACCGAAGAAGGAAAATGGTAAGAGAATTAGAATTTTGCATATGCAGTTGTAGCTGATAGTAATTTGGATTGTGCTGATTATGTCTTATTTGTCACTGATGACTCATCTTTTGATAGATGGATTATAGTTTCTAGTTGTTCGTTTCATGTCACACCAAATAGAAATTAGTTTACTATTTATCAATGCACGAAACTTAGTAAAGTATAGTTGGGAAGCAATGTTGACTGTGATGTTTTAGTGTTGGCGATGTTATAATCAAAATGCAATAGTATCGTGAGAATGTTGACTAGAGTGAGACATGTCTCAATGTTAAAAAAGAACTTGATTTTCTTGAGTGCCCTAGATTCAACTAGGCGTCAGTATACTTCGGAATGTGGAGTTTTTAAAGTCAATCGAGGTGCATTTGTTATAATGAAAGGAATCAAGAATAGCGGCCTGTGTGAGCTTCAAGGTGAGACAATGACAAATTTCTCTACAGAGATGTCAGATGCATTTATTCGTTAGTTTGAATTGTGATATATACGTTTGGAACACATTAGCGAGAAAAGCTTGAAGGTTCTAAGTGAAATGAATCTATTGTGGGGTTATGTTGCTAATGAACTGAATGTATACAAGTGCGTTGACTTCAATCAATGGCGAAAAGTGCAGTTTAGTGTTATTGTAAGAGAAATCATGAAGATTGCAGAATTGGTTTACTTGGATGTTCGTAGGTTGTCTCGATTTCTTTTGATAAAAAGTGCTCAATTTATGCTAACAGTTGTGGATGACTATTCGAGGAAGACCTGGGTGTTTGTGTAGAGGTACAAGTTTGATGCTATTGTTAGGATTAAGTAGTTGAGAGATTTGATCGAAAAGGAGACTTGTTAAACAATCAAGAAGGTGTGAATTGACCGGAGTATGGAGTTTTGCTTAGAGCTATTAAACGACTTTTGCATGAAGGAAGGGATAGTGAGACACCGTATTAGTGCAAGTGAACCACAACAGGTTGCAAAGTTGATGAGCAAATGTTACTAGAGACGGTCCATAAAATGCTCTCTAGTGTTGATATGGTTAGGAGATTCTTGACAAATGCGCTTAGTTCGACAAGCTACTAGATGAATAAATCTCCATCTACTGCAATTAGATGTCAAACTCCCAAAGAAGTGTGGTCATCAGTTCCTAGAATAAATCTCCATCTTATGTCTTATAACTTTGCTGATTATTCAGTTCTTAGAATATTTGATTGCCCATGTTATGTTTGAGTGAGCGATGGTAAGTTCGATGGGAGGGCAAGAAAGTGCATGTTTGAGTTTATGCACAAGGTGAGCGGAGTTATCAGTTGTGGTACTCGGAATTAAATTCACCTGTTGTTAGCAAAGAAATTACATTTGACGAGTCTCCAATACTTCTTGGTAGGAGTATTTTTGGCGGTGTTTATACAGATCTAGACGATGTTAAGCTTGAGGTGGAGTTGCAATTAGAAACTCCTGAGGTATTGGGTACTAGCGGAGTAATCGACATAGATGATGCTTGTAAGAGGTGGAGCCTGAAGAGCCAACAGTTATTCTAACTCCTGAGTTGAACAAGGTTTGTTGACAGATTTGTTTGCAGCAGTGGTTTTACTTTATTTGTGATAAAGAAAGTTGTGTCGAAAAATCCTTCTAGAGTAGTTAAATGTGCAAGTAAAGTTTGTGTTTTGATGAAGTCAATGGTTATGGCGACGTTTAAGCAAGACTTAAACTTGAAAGATATCTGTGGCGAATGAGCCCATTAGGGATTGTGTGAGAATAGTAATAAAGCTCACATTCCAGCAAAACAATTGTGACTTGGCTCAAACGTCAGGTCAAGGCAAAGATTATTATAATATATCTTAAGCTTGAGCCTATTGAACGAACTTAATTTGAATTAAATTGTGTGTAAGGACAAAAGTTAAAAGCCAAAATCTTGCAGTTCCAAAAGTTGATTTCGTGTTGCAGTCGACTCTGATTTCTACACGGTGGAGTCCAAAGATGTGTTGGATTTTGACCTTGAAAGAGGACCATAAAAGGAAAGTCTACTGTCAAAGAAAAAGAAGAATTAAAAGATATGAAAATCAATCTTTTAATTCTTCTTGGATTGGGTCATATGGGCAGAGTGCATGCATATTTAACTATGTAGTTGTGGGTTGTTCTTTTTTTGGACACGAAGATATTGAAGCACCGTTTTGTCGAGTGCTTGGCAGGGGTTTATCTCCGTGGGTTTTATTCATGAAATTACACCAAGAATTCAAGTATTGAAGTTAATTAAATCTTGTGGTAATATTTGTTAATTCATTTGTGCGATTGAGAGATTAGTTTTTGAGGAATTGTGAAGCTAAATATTGTGTGAATTTTTTTGGTTTAATTGGGAGCTGGGAAATATTGAAAGTGTTTAAGTGGCTCGAATGTGATTGTAATCTCCGTTGTATTATTTGATCTATTGTTGAATTTTTTGCTGCTTTCCTCGTGAATGTAAGTCACCTCGATCGAATCAACTAAATCTGAGATACGATTTATTTCCTTATTTTATCTATTTTATTATTAAATCGCTTGCTTCCACAACAAATAACCAGGGGACTTTGATTTTTGCTTTCCCGTTTTGGCAGCTTAAACAGTGTGAGTATCCGCAGATTTGAGCATGCAGCCTTAGAATTGGGGTCACGGAGCTCTTGTATGACCTTAAAAGGTGATGGTGGCGATGACCTCCATTGGAGGTCGACTGGAGTGAGCAAGAGTCGAAGGTGGTGGTGGAGAGCGGAAGGTGACAGAGTTGAGCTGGGGCGGCGACGAAGTAATGATGGTGGGTTTTGGTAGCGGCTAAAAATTGCGTCAATGACCAAAGAGAGAAAGGACTCATGAGTTCGGTGCGATTAGTGGCGATGATGGAACCTGGTGTAGGGCCGTGGTGGCGGCGCTAAGAACGAGTGTTTGGACAGCGGCATCGATCTTGAGCAGTAGTGGAGGTGGTATACTTAATTGCACGATCTGAAAGTATCATAACTCAATTGTAATTTTAAGTATAAATTTTTAGAATTTTGCTGCACTTTCCTCTTCCCTGTTTTCAATTATCTCTCTGATGTGGTTACGTGTCCATTAGGTGTTTCAGATGTAAGACTTGACTTACATGCAATAAAAAATCCAGTACGTACGTACGTACATACATTCGACCATATTGTAAATACTTGATGTGAGTACTATTAGCACACACCTCAAAGTGCTTGTGTAATTACTTGCTGGAAAAATTATAAAAAAAGTTATAAACTCATTGCTCTTGTTGTGCCAATTCAATATGAGAGCATATCTACACAATTCTCTCGGATGACAAATTGTTTGATTTGTCTAACAAATGTTAGTTTTAGTAACTTTCTCTTATGAAAATTGATTTATTCATCACATTTCGTATAAATAACACAGAGGACGCATTTTACAATGTTTTAGGTGAATGTACCATTCCAAATGCACTATTTTATAGATCATTTATTTATTTATTTATTTGTAGTTGTCAGCATTTTCCACTTCCATTAACAAGATAGTCTTCATATTCTTCGGCCTACTCATGTGAGCCTGTGACCACAGCTTCTTTTGAACCCAAGCAACGTTCATGAAAATCTTGGGCCATCAAGAAAACAAGACAGGATTGACAAATAAAGAACTCGATCGAAATGGGCTCCTGGTGAAGCCCAGGGCAACAGAGATTCGTGAAAAAAAAATGTTGACGTGGTCACGTAGCACGTACCTAAATCACAATCCAAGAAGATAGGTAAAGCAATAATTCTCTATTTGATCTTGTAAGTTGTAACTTATGTCGCTTGTGCGATTGAACCATCAAAAGTTTAAACTAGGGAGCGAATGACCACATATATATAAAATCCGATCAAAATCCAGTAGTCAAGCGATGCGATATATATAGATTAAGGTCAGGTTGTGTTCGTACCAACTTTTGTATACCTCAATTAGTCCACGTTTCCTATCGATTTTAAGGATACAATCTTGCACATTAGTGGCTCTCAGCTTATTTGAGCCGTTAGAGTTGGAAGAGAGAAATGAGCAAATCTAAACCGAATCTCTATAAATCTCGCTTACAATTTCTCATTCCTTAGACTCTTTAACTTCCGCTGCTTATGTTGCAAGTCACTTGCATGTAGAAGAAAAGTTTTTTCAAAAGGGATTGATTATATACAAATAAGTTTTAGTTTACTTGAAAAACCAACTCACCCTCTTGATTGTCTATTTGGACCTAATGAAATTTAACTAAGGCTCCATTCATTTTGTGGAAAATATAACATTTCCGGAAAACATTTTCCAGGGAGCCATTTTCCAGGAAAATGACACGATTTTCTAGTGTTCGTTTGAAATATAAAATAGACTTGGAAAATATTTTCCGCCGTTTGGTACGGAAAATCAAATCTTCCATACACTACTTTTAATAAATTTTTTTAAAATCAATTTTTAATTAACTTTTTATTTTTGAAATTTTTTTTATCTTCTTCTTCGACTAGTCGCTGGCCACAGGCAAGCTCGAGCGTCGCTTGAGGGTGGCGAGGCTCAAGCTTGCCAGATCGACGATGCTCAAGCGTCGCCTGAGGGTAGTGAGCCTCAGGCTTGCCAAATCGGTGCCACTCGAGTGTTGCTGGTTTGGCGTGCTTGAGGCTCGCCGCCCTCAAGCAACTCTCGAGTGTTGTCAATTTGGTGAGCTCGAGCGGCGCCTATGGCCGGTGATTGGCTGAAGAAGAAGGTTAAAAAAAAAAAAAGAGAAAAAAGAAAAAGAAAAATAATTAAAAATTAGAATTTAAAAAAAAAGAAAAAGAAAAAAAATTAAAATTAAAATAATTAAAATGAATGATGAAAGAATGAGGTTTCCACACTTTTGAAGGTGTTTTGTCAATTAAGGAAAAATATTTTTTATGATTAGTTCATTTTCCGTGAAACGAACGCCGTAAAATCCAACAAATATTTTTTCGAAAATTATTTTTCATGAAACGAGCGGATTCTAAGAATTGCTCATTAACTCACCTAGAAATTAGTCAACGATCATGGCAGCTCAGGCTGATAAACATTTGCTTATGGGGCAAGACATTAGTACCCATGCGGTGCAAGCATTACACAAAAGACTTTCTTCACTAACAGGGTCCACGATTTGACCCTTCAATTTGGCTGCCTCTAATTTCGTGTCGAATCCCCCTCGAAAAGACTTACAATTCTTTCTAAGGTCCAACGAAATGCTTTCTTTATATGTCGTCCTCATTTATCCCTTCCATGTCATAAAATATACATCTTGGGGGTTACTTGATTGGCATGATGTCAATTCACGATGACAGCACGTTTTCGTGCAGAAACGGATCGCAGCTGGGAAAGGACGCGATTGGTAAAGCAAGGAATTAATCGGCGATTTTATTACCATAAACTAGTCAAACCACGTTCAAACCACGTTTCTTGTACTGGCGCAAGAAATTCTTTTTATCACCTTTTCGATTGAAAGAATAAGGAATGAGGGCTTTTTTTACAGTGAACATTCAACCGAGAAGCTAAAAACATCTTTTTGTCTGAAAAAGTTTCTTGCAATCCAACGATACATGTCCAAATAAAATCTTCTTCATCAATTCAACCCAAAAAAAAAAAAAAAAATGAAAAAAATCACTTGGATTTGGATCCACCGGAAGGCTTTGTGCCACCCTTTCCTCCTTGCCCACCACCTTGACCGCCGCCGCCGCCAGCTGGTGGTGGATCATCGTCATCTAAATCCACCGTCCTCACTTTGAACCTCTCGAGCTTCAGGGGCAGATCACCGCCTCCTACATCTCTAGAAGTTGTTCGCGGGGATCCGACGCTCAGACTCCGCCTCAATCTATCTCCCGGTCTTTCCTTCTCCTCTCGAAACAAAAAATCCTCGAGCCTCTCCGAGAACTCGGCGAACTCGTCATGAAGCTTCGGAAACAGCTTCTTGAACAAGTCCCTCCTCCGAACGTACAGCTCTCTGAAAAATTCCAACACAGCAAGCAACTGCGGATCGACGGATTTTCCGGCCTTCGGTCGATACTTGAAATTATCATTTCCACCACCCATTTTGTTGACGCAGTTCCTTCCATGAAGGCCGCTCTCGAGGAGGGAGAAATCATCGAACGTGCGAGGAAATGACAAATCTCCGGCGCTTGACGATTCGGCCTCGTTGACGACCCGTGCGTCGTTGGGCTTCATCTGCCACGGCTTGTGGTGGCGATCCATCGACAGGGCGATATACGTGATGAAGCAGGGAAGAATACAAGAAGCTAAAATGGAGGGTGAAGGTACCGGGTGTAGTATAGAAAGTTTATGCCTTCAGGTTGAGTTAGGGATGGGTTTTGGCTTGGGTAATATATATATATATATATGTTTAAAATGTTGGGGGGCTTGGGGAATAATTAAGGATCACAGTATAAGATAATGAAGGCACGACTTGGTCATTTTTTCAACTGAGCTACGCGTTGCTGAGTCGCACGTTTATTTTGTCCCCGTTTACATAATGCCAACTGGGAAAGGGGAGGGCTGACCAACTTTATAAGATGCCAATGCACCAAAGCCCATCACGAGACCAATTTGGCTCTAAAGTTTTAGAGAAATGTAGCTGTAAGGCGTTGGAAGAATCGAGGAAATCACATAGGAATCAACAAGAAGAAATCATTCCAAAACCCATTTCTTCATTACTTTCTCATTTAACAGGATGGATGTTTATAAATATTTACATACTCAAACTTGTGTCGACATTTACAGTATCCAATTGTTTTAAAAACGTAAAAATTTGAGTCACGATAAGAAAGATTGAGATCCTCTAAATTTAGAGGGTAAATTTATCCGTGAGACGTTGACACCTCATCACAAGTACAATGGATGGTCCATATATATTTTTCATTATTTTCCTCTTTTTTTTCTCTATTCTCTTTTCAATTTTACCCTACTCTCTCTCTTCTCCGTTCGTTGCCACGTCGTGGTTCACCACCGAACCGCTGGAGCCACTGCCCCTCAAGTCATGTCAAGGCCACCCCCAACACCTTGCACTTAGGCCTCATCTCTCTCTCTTACTGTTGTTAAACTTTGTCACTCACCCCAGCTTTGGCCCTCGCTACGGCGAAGGTTGTTGGACTTGGATGAATCAAATCGGAGGTCACCTGAGGTAGGCAATGTCCAACCCTCGGAAATTTGCGTGGTGGCAAATCATTCTGGCTTTTGCTAGTATAAAAATTTTTGGGCCACCGTGAGAGTAAAAACATATTGTAAGCAACAACTTCTTGAAAGAATAGATCATGCAATAATTTATAATTATTTATTTTTTTGTGATCCAGGATATGCTATTGATCTCATAGTATGTTAAATACCATCACTTAATCATTTCTCAATCATTTTTAGGTTGTTTTATCCACCTTGTCCTCCATGGATGAGAGCGCTCACTCGCGCTCCTGAAAAAGTAAAATTTTTATCACATAGAGTATCAAGGAAAAGTACTGAATAAGTCCTAAATCTTTTGGGATTATGCCAATTTAGTTCTAAACCTATTTTTGACGCAAATTGAGTCATAAACCTTTTGATATAGTGCAAATTCAGTCCTTTTGGCCGGATTTTGCTGACGTTGATGTCAGCCGATCGGTCATCGATGTTGATGTGGATTAAATTTAATAATATTTTAATTTTTTTTAAATTTTTTTTCTTCTCCCTCTTCCTTCAGTCGGTCGCTAGAGCGATGATCAACCGAAGGCCAGAGGCTGGCGAGGGCGAGCCTCGTGCTAGACTGGTGAGGCTTGCCCGGCCCTCGCCATGGCCAGGCGAGGGTTGATTTCGCTAGATTGGGCAAGGCCGGGCCTGGCCCAATAGCCGGTGAGGCTCGGCCGGCCCTTGCCAAACCTCGCAACCTTTGGCGAGGGCCGGGCGAGCCTCGCCAACGGCTAGGCAAGGCCCAACCTCGCCGGATTTGGCGAGGTCCAGCTTTGCCTAGCTATGGCGAGGCTCGCCTTTGTCGTCGCTGGCGAGGGTGAGCCTCGCGATGGGTTGGCGAGGTCGAGCCTCGCTTAGCCATGGCGAAGCTTGCCCGACTCTCGCCATGGCCAGGCGATGGTCGACCTTGCCAGATCTAGCGAGGTCGGGCCTCGCCCAACTACCGACAAGGGTTTCCCAACCCTTGCCAGAGGTCACGAGGTCTGGCGAGGGCCAAATGACCCTCGCCGGCAGCTGGGCGAGGCCCAACCTTGCCGGATCTAGTGAGGTCAAGCCTCGCCCGGCCATGGTGAGGGCCGGGCAAGCCTCGCCAGCCCAGCGCGAGGCTCGACCTCATTGGATTTAGCGAGGTTCAACCTCGCCCAGCTATGATGAGGCTCGCCTTTACCGTTGCTGTCGTTGTCGCTGTCGCCGGCGAGGGCGAGCCTCGCCAGTGGCCGGCGAGTCACCCTCGCTGACAAGGTCAACCTCGTTAGTCTCTGGCCTTCGGCCGGTCGCTGCTTTGATGATTGGTTGAAGGAAGAGGGAGAAGAAAAAAAAATCAAAAAAATTATTAAATTTTGCCACGTCAATGCCAGTGATCGGTCGTCGGCCGGCCGACATTCACGTCAGCAAAATCCGGCCAAAAGGACTGAATTGACGCTATATCAAAAGGTTTAAGACTTAATTGGCACCAAAAATAGGTGTATGACTAAATTGGTACCACCTTAAAAGGTTTAGGACTTGTTCAGTACTTTTTCCTAGAGTATTACGTTGGACCTGCCATAAATTTAGAGAAATTATAGCAGGTAAGAGTGTGCCACCATAATCTAAACAAATAATACAGATTCATCATGAAAAATGAACTTGCTCATAAATTCATCCGTGCGAATGCAATGGGTCACTGAAACTCATCCATGCAGCATTTTGAAAGAGTCACGATTACATAAAGATCACATCATATATTAGTATAAATAAAGCTAATACAATACCAAGAAAGAAAACATGAGGCGGTGGCCATAGAAAATCTGGCACCATGGCCTGAAGCATGCAACTAATTGCATAGATAAGCATGAAGAAAACTTATTGCATGGATATGCATGAAAGAACAAATTAATCCATGAACTCGATCTGAAATTGAAAACATGACAAAAAAGAGAGGAAAAGAATTGGTCAATGAGAACATTCCTTTCTTTGCCTAACAAACACGACTAAACACTAGATTTCCGCATATAACATCTGTTAAAACTTTAGATAAATCAAACGAGGCGTCTTGACTTATTATGGAAAAAGCTTAAATATATAGAAAAAAAGAGTTCCTAAACACGGGTGTACATCTTTTTGGTCAAGAAATGCGGGTGTACTTGCATTCTTAAATCTATTGCAAATTCGTGTAGAATTAGATGAAAATTAGATGGGACATTACATTATAATGAAATCACGGTAATTATATAAACTCATAAATAGAATCGTGCACGGTCGATTCTTGCAATTCAAATTTAGATAACATATTCCAGATTGTCAATAAATCAACTCATGGGGTAGAAAATTTCATGTACATAGTATTAGCCTGCCCACTAGTTTTGTCTAGATTGTATGGAAAGGCCTATACTAAACTTTTATACAAAGAGGAATGTCATTCAACTTCTGTTTTGTGAACGATGGATTGGTACTACAGATTTTGTGTAGTTCTGTTTTGCTAATGAAGAGGATTGCTTGCAAGTTCAAACTTTCTAAGGCGGTCTTCGCTTGAACACTTGCAGAGGAAGTATTGGCCCCCACGTCTTCCCCTTCGATGAAAGGCCTTGGTGAGGGAGTCTTCTTTTGGGCCCATCTTAACCAGAGAAGCAGCCCCTATTTCCATCATTTTCTATCCTGATATTTTGGATTCATTGCGTGCTTAAATATTAGGGATTCGATCTCATTATTTAAGAATAACACCTCGTTTCTTCATTAAACAGATATCGTCGTTACATAACAATGGACTAGCTAGTAGTTTTCAGAGGTTTTTCTTTGTTATAATCCGAGGCGTGAATATAGAAATCTAATTACTCGGAGGCCGGTGAAAAATATGGCAAGCGTCGTTAACAAGTTAAGGTCAAGCTTTTGGCTTGTGCAGGTGGACAAATTAGGAGTAGTTCACACGCATTTATTGGGATTTGAACCGACAATGTCCAATTCATGAGTTGGAAATCTTCCAATTCTTCAACCTATTGTGCCAACTTGACAATTTGGTTTTCAGAGGTTTAGGTAGTGCTTTGGTTCTTGCCAATTTTGACATGTCCAATTTTGCTCGATCCTGCCTAAACAGTCCACCACTTTCCCATTAACATCAAAATTGGAATTTTTTTATACTTAATGTTATGAACACGCCACAACAGTATCCTAACCTTGCATTTGTTCATAAAAAACGCATGACATTTACTATTCTACAACTATTTACGATTTGCGACCTCAAATTATTGGTGAGTGACCTAAAATAGGAGATCCACGGAGGTCGCAACCTCCAGGTCCTTCACCACAGAGATTGCGGCCGCCTCTCAAAGAGGAGCAATACTTGCATTATTGTGGTGCCAATGAGCCCAATTAATCTTAGCCGTTGGATCTTTGAGATTCACGTGAAGGCCACATGATTGACCAAATTAGATCTTCTAGGTGCATGTGCACTGGGATCAATTGATAGTTATGCTTGTAAAGGCCTCAAGCAACTTCTGAGGCCTTGACCTCTTTCCTATTTCGTGCTCTTGTGGAGAGAGAGATATGTGAATATATAATTGTTCTCAATCCTAATCCTAATCCTAATCCTAATCCCATATGCATCTCATGTGTCGGATTACGAGAGAGATGAATATCTAATCGTTCCTAAGCCTAAGCCCATCTTCTTCCTCATGCGACGGATCACGATAGGTGTCAATTTTCTTCGCGTCTACATTCACACCTTAGCAAATTTCACGTTGAAATCTACAAGATTTTTCCACAAATACAAAAACCTCATTAATATATATTTGATGAGTTTTTCTAGTGAATGCAGAAGCAGTTTCGCCAACGATGACAGTTTCTAAATATCATGTCATCTCAAATGACCCGAATCTATTGTGACATCATACGGAGATATTCATCTTTCAAAATATAATGTTTCCATTGTGAATACTGCAAAGAGAAAGGAAATAATTGTGAAAGCCACATGTATTTGATACAGACCGTAGGAAAGATTTGTGAAAGCCACGTCTTGTTTTTTACTTATCTATCATTTCAGGTTCTTTAGATCTCTATTAAAATATTATTGATGATACAACTTCATCGAACTCCAAAAATACAACACGGATTTACCTCGAGTAAACCATTGTTTTGATTATAGAAGGTGGTGGGGCACAAATGGATAATGTGGGTATGTCCCGGTCAACGATATTAATCCACAGATTGAACAAAACAAGGGGTGAGAAATTTTTAATGTTGCTATTTGATCTGAGTAGATCATTAAAAAGCTCTATGTTAGTTCTCGTTCGGATCTTAGGATCATTGGGTGTAAAACTTTCAAAGGGTATTCATTCTTTTTAGGGAAGATAAAGATATGAGGGGAACTTATGGGGGCAGGGTGTGCGAGCACTGACACATTAAAATAAAAAATGCATCTGTAGAGCCCGCTGTCACTGCAAAGCAAACAAACAAGCCATGGAGTTCTTATTGAAATTTTGGCTCCCTTCCTTTAGTGAGATAACCTCTTCACCATCACCAAGGATCCGCCCGATTAAGAATATAACTTGTCATAAGAATGTTGCCATCGATAGAATCAACCGGAAGCATCTCCTCCTACTCCTACTTCTCTAATTTGCTTTTGTCAAGTAACTACTTGTCAAAGCCGAAGAAAAGAACATCTTCTAGTCACTTCTTCTCTGCCACGCCACCAACTTCTCCAAAAATCGCCTCCTTAGCATGCCACGTCGCAGACTTCTGTCCTAGTTAGCTCTCTGTGTGCCGGCGCTATATATTGCCTCACCGCCGCAGTGACAGGCGGTGCAAAGTTGGATCCTCAAAGAGAGAAGTGAGAGCTGGAGGAGCGAGATCATGAGCAGAGAGAACGAGACTGTTCATGTTCTGATGTTCCCATGGCTTGCTGATGGTCACATATCACCATTGCTAGAGCTAGGGAAGAGGCTTTCCGAGAGAAACTTCCATATATACTTGTGTTCCACTCCTGTCAACCTTTACTTCCATCAAACCCAAGATCACTGAGAAGTATTCATCCTCCATTGAACTTGTTGAGCTTCATCTCCCATCCCTGCCTGACCTCCCTCCTCACTAATACACAACCAAAGGCTTACCACCCCGTCTAATTAACACCCTCAAAGCGGCCTTCGACATGGCGAGTCCCAGCTTCTCCAACATCATCAAGAACTTGAGCCCAGATTTGATAGTCTATGACTTTCTTCAACCGTGGCTCCGGAAGTTGTGAGATTGCATAACGTTCCCGCGGTCAACTTCTGGAGCGTCGGCGCTGGAATGACTTCGTTTATTTTCCACACGGTCAAGAACGTAGGTGAAGAGTTCCCGTTCGAGGCCATTCGCCTTCATGATTATGAGCAATGGAAATTCGATCGGTTGTATGAGAACTCGGCGGGTGGCATCAAGGACAAAGATAGGGCTCTACAATGTGCCGGAAGGTCTTCTGTAATCATCTTGATCAAGACATTTAGAGAGCTGGACGGGAAATACATGGACTACCTCTCCAGCCTTGTGGGTAAAAGAGTGGTCCCCGTTGGTCGACTAGTTCAAGATCCTGGTCAAGAGGATGGCGAAGATAACGTCATTAAGCGGCTTGACAAAAAAGAAATATGTTCAAGTGTCTTTGTATCCTGTGGCACAGAATATTTTCTCACCGAGAAAGAAAGAGAAGAGATTGCTTATGGATTGGAGCTTAGTAATGTCAACTTCATGGGTCATTAGGTTTCCTGTGGGAGAGCTTGAAGAGGCATTGCCTGCGGGGTTCCTGGAAAGGTTTGGAGATAGAGGATTGGTGAGAGAAGGATGGGCGCCGCAAGCAAACATATTGGAGCATCCAAGCATCGGCGGGTTTGTGAGTCACTGTGGATGCAGCTCTATCATGGAAAGCATGAAGTCGGGGGTCCCGATCATCGCGATGCCAATGCAACTCAATCAGCCGCTGAATGCCCGAATCGTCAAAGAGGTTGGGGTCGGATTAGAGGTCAAGAGGAATAAGAGTGGAGAGCTAGAGAGAGAGAGGAGATAGCGAAGGTGATCAATGGTGTGGTGGTGGAGAGAGATGGAGAGAGTGTGAGGAAGAATGCAAAGGAAATGAGGGATAGCATTAGAAATAAAGGAGAGAGAGAATTAGATGAAGGGGTAGATGCCTTGGTCGATGTTTAGCATGAAGCATGAAGAACGATTGTCAAGAGTAGACTTTCTTTTCTTTCCGTGTTTTGGCTTTGATATGTTTGATTCCTTCTTGAGAAATGATTGGGTGGCGATTTTTAATCTAATGCGAGAATAATAATCTATTCAGAATCATAAAAAATAAAAAATAAATAATTATAAACTATTGTAGGGTCTATTTTTTTCAAAAATTTGTATCTCACAACATGCTGTCAGTCTTACAATAACCTAAAGATTGTCATACTAACAAAGTCCTTGTTTCTTGGATGGTTAGCATAAGTAGATCCGCTGTCTACAATAGGTACCCATCTGCACAATTTAAATAGGCATTTTTTAACATTATTTTCTCTTGTCTATTTTTTTAGAATTTTGATTGATTTGATTCAAAGAAGGCAATAGATATCAATTAGTTAGAATTTCCTCGTTTAATTATTTTTATTGTTTTTCCTAGTATAGGTTTTCACCTATATCAATATGCGTTATTTGTTGGATATAACTCAGATCTTGAAGATTGGTTTTGAGAATAGTGTCGGGGGCGTTCTCTGAATCACGGATGTGAGCAGTGAGCGTGTAGCATTTTTGTGCCTATCAGAATTGCTTTATCCTCGTTTGTTGCCTATTTTCACTGCGTCATAAGATCTTTTTTATTTTTTTTCCCGCGAACAGAAGTCTTCGGTCAGTCCCCTACTGGTCTTGAGGCCTCGCTCTTCGAGAGGACACGTAGGTTTGGCAAACGATAAATCTGATTTATTTGTACCAATGGTTATATAATGCGTCAGCCATGATGACAAATCCAAAAATGCCAAAGTGGAGTCCATCTTCAACTTGGCGGTCCCCTTTGAACGACAATGACAGATAGCAAATGAAACCACACCTTCTAGAAAACAGAGACCGAACTTGAAGCCGACGTTACACATTTTAAGTCTACGTTGCTGCTCGAGGTTTCTCCTCCTCATCCTGCACTGGCTAAGTTCACTCAAATTCTCTATCATGCGGGCTCTTGTGTTTTCTCTCCGCTGATATGTATACCCATTAGAAATAGATAGTAAGAGAGAAGAAACAAGAGAGGCTTGAGATCAGGATGGACAAAATAGAGAGACCCATCAAAGTTCTGATGTTGCCATGGCTTGCTCATGGCCACATATCACCGTTTTTAGAACTAGCAAAGAGGCTTTCCAGGAGAAACTTCCGCATTTACTTGTGTTCCACTCCTGTCAACCTAAGCTCCATCAAACCCAAGATTTCCGAAAAATATTCATCCTCCATTGAACTTATCGAGCTTGACCTCCCATCTCTGCCTGACCTCCCTCCCCATTATCACACAACCAAAGGCTTGCCTCCTCACCTCATGAACACCCTCAAAGTGGCTTTCGACATGGCGAGCCCCAGCTTCTCCGATATTGTCAAGAGCCTGGGCCCCGATTTGCTCATCTACGACTTTCTCCAACCATGGGCAGTGGAAGTGGCGCAATCTCATGGCCTGCCATCGGTCGTCTTCTTCAGTGCTAGTGCGGGGGCGCTATCTTTTATGTTCCATGAGACCAAGAATACTGGCAGCAAGTTCCCCTTCGAAGCAATTCATCTTAATGATTACGAGCAGGCAAAACTCATCAAGTTGATGGACGACTCCGCAGGCCGCTTGAGCAACAAAGATAGGGCTTTACAAAGTGTTGAAAGATCCCATAACTTTGTTTTGTCGAAGACCTTTAGAGAGCTGGATGGGAAGTACATGGGTTATCTCTCGAGTCTCTGGGGGAAAATTGTTGTGCCTGTTGGTCCCCTTGTGGAAGACCCTAGCAACGTAGAAGATGGAGAAAGCATCATTCAGTGGCTTGACAAGAGAGAAAAATCTTCTACTATTTTTGTGTCATTTGGTACTGAATATTTTCTCACTGAGAAAGAAAGAGAAGAGATTGCTTATGGATTGGAGCTTAGTAATGTCAACTTCATTTGGGTCATTAGGTTTCCTGTAGGAGAGAGCACTGAGCTTGAAGAGGCATTGCCTGAGGGGTTTTTTGAAAGAGTGAGAGATAGGGGATTGGTGATAGATGGATGGGCACCACAAGGAAAGATTCTGGAGCATCCAAACATTGGTGGGTTTGTGAGTCATTGTGGATGGAGCTCCATCATAGAGAGCATGAAATCCGGGGTCCCGATCATCGCAATGCCGATGCAATTCGATCAGGCGTTAAATGCCCGGATGGTCGAGGAGGTCAGGGTCGGATTGGAGGTGAAGAGAAATATGAGTGGAGACCTTGAGAGATTGGAGATAGCGAAGGTGATCAAAGATGTGCTGGTGGAGAAAGATAGAGACAGATTGAGGAAGAAGGCAAAAGAAATGAGCGACAGTATTAGGAAGAAAGGAGAGGGCGAATTAGATGAAGTGGCTGATTCGTTGGTCCAACTTTGTGTGGGATATAAAGAACAGTATGTGTCAAAATGAAGCCATGTTATAGGTGTTCGAATGGGCATGGGGTCCGTCTATAGTCCCCCTGACAGTAACCTTGCCATTGTAATGCTGTGCAGTTTTTTCAAAATGCGTTGTAACTTGTTGATTATTAGTATTGTAGTAGTGGCATTCTAAATAGATTCTATAATAGCAATGAGACAGCGGAAGAACCCCTGTTTAGATATATGCATGCGCTAACGAATTTACCATTGTTTTCCGGATTTTGGGTCTGTTTAACGACGTCAAACAGTTTAACTTTTCTAATCGAGAGAAGTGGGAGTATAACAAACTACATGCGGATGGTCATAAATTGCAAGCCTTTCGAAAGTGGCACCATCATAACGCAAATCATTAGAATTGAGTTGCGGAATCGGTTATCCTATAAGTTTTCATATATGTTGAAAGGAATATAAGAATTTGAAGGGCTAATTCCAAAAAAATGCACCAATTTTATCATTAGTGACAATTTTGGCCCAAACTTTTTTTTTGTCTCAATAAAAAGCACAAACTTTTACTTGAGTCCCAATTTTGATCCCCGTGATGTAAAATTTTCAAATTGTTTAGGGAAGATTTGTGATTCAAATGAAAGTTGATGATTTTTTATGAGATAAAAAAAAAAGTTCGGACTATAATTATCCCTCAAGATAAAATTTGAGCTTTTTTTTAATAGGCCGAATTTGAAGTATAGAGAGTTCGAATTTTTTTGGGTCGAAAGAGAGTTCAATTTTAATATCATGATTTATCTGTCCTAAAAGCTTTAATTGTTAAGCAACTCTTGTGGTTGAATACAGAGTCCGAGTATGGACTACGTTATTATTATCCTCTTCGGTTTTCTAGTCAGTCTTCCCAAGAGATCTTAGAGAAAGCCAAATATAGCCTACGTAAATCACAGAGATGCAAAAACTTCAGCGGACGGTGTACAAGATAAAAACAATGCCCGAGGGACTCACTCCACCTTTGCCTTTAGTATGTGTAATTTGTTAGGATTCGCCGTACAGTCACAAAAAAATAGAAAGTATAAGCGACAAAAAGAATTTGAGACGTAACATTTTATCCTGATTTATTCATAAACAAAGCTATGTCTAGCTAAGGATTCTATTATAATTAGCACCTCGCACCTCTCTGTTACATTTCTTAATTACAAAAGAAAAATAATATTTATATACGATAATTTGATTCAAAATAGAAAACCGCTTTTTAGGAAATCCATTTCAATTTGGAACCCATTCAATTAGGAAGCATATTCAAAATAGGAAACTTAATTGAATTAGGTAACTTTACTTTTTCAGGCTCAAATTATAAAAACCTTATAGTGGCTTGGGGGCGTTGCCCCTGCAAACCCCGTTGGGGCGGCCACCCGGACCCCCGCCCACTCACTAGGGAGTGAGACCCTCGTGTCGCCCAGTCGCTGGAGAGTATGAACGACACCCCATCATAATTATGTTCAAATTCTCATGAATTTCAATTTGTATGCGTAATTATTTCTTTTATACGGCTCAAAGTAAAAAGTAAGTCTTTGAAATTATTCTTAAGTGACCAATTTTAAAGACTTGAGAGATGTAATACTACCAAATTCTTGTTTATATTTGTTAGGGGTAAAATGTTTGTATCACTCCCCGTTCTATCCCGCTTTGCGCTTTTGCCCTCTTGCCATCCTTAGTGGCACATACCCAAGAGTGGGAGTTGGATTTCCAACACCGGTCAGCTTCTTTTTTGGGTAGAGGCAGCGTTGGTTATGATGCATATGAGCCATTTCAACTGTATCGTCACAGACCAAAAAAAAAGAAACTGTATCGTCGGATCAGGTAGGTCTCACATGAAACATTTCACGTGTATCAGAAGTTCCTAATGGGCAAGTTACCATGATTAAGTCTAATCTCACGTCTTTAGCGGTGGATTATAATTTATCTACCATTCTTCTCTTCCGTTTGTTTCAGGAAAAATATTTTTCCAAAGATCATTTTCCGTGTTTTCCGGTGTTTGGGGGCGGAAAACATTTTCCTTCCCCATCCCTAAATCCTTCATTATTTTAAGAAAAATGATTTCCGCTTTTGAAAAGCGGAAATCATTTTCTGCCAAACTTCTCATTCCCTCCTCTAGTTGCCAGTGGTCGCCGCCCGCCGCTCGTCCGCCGGTCGCCAGTCGCTTCTGCCACCGCCGGCAAAAAATATTTTCCGAAACTTTTTCATATTGGTTGCTGAACACCGGAAAATTATGTTTCGGGAAAACATTTTCCAAGAAAATGACTTCTAGAAAAATATTTTCCAAAACACAATATTTTTCACCAAATGAACGGAGTCTTAAGACAATCAGTGAATTCCCTACGAAATCCATCTTTTGGTATTCTATGGGTGGAAACCATCAAATTTGTGTGAAAAAATCTTTGAATATTATATAAATACTATCTTCTCGGGAAAAGTGTTTAAAAGTCCTAAACTTTTTGCATTGATGACAATTTAGTAGTAAACTTTTTTTAGTATCAATTCAGTCATAAACCTTTTGTCTTTATGCTAAGTTAGTCTTTCCGGTTAATTTTGACTGGATATTGCTGACGTGGACTTTGACTAGCTTACATGGCACTGCTGGCAATGAAGTGGATAACTTTTTAATAATATTTTAATATTATTTGAAAATTTTTAATTTTTTTTTTCTTTTCCTTGCTTCTTCCTCTAGCCCTTCGCTAGTCTAGCGACCGGCTCGAGTTCGAGGTTGGCAAACTTGCCGGTTGTTGGCGACGCTCGCTCTCAGCAATGACAGCGATAGCAAGCCTAGCCCAGCTGCTATCAATGCTCGCCCGCTACCTCACGATCACTGGGGAAGGCTCGAGCCCTCACTAGCGGTTGGGCAAGGCACGACCTCTCTGGATCCGGTGAGATCATGCCTCATCTAGGCTAGCGGGGCTCAACCCTCACTAGCGGCTGGGTAAGGCATGACCTCGCCCAATCCGGGGAGGTCGAGCCTCGCCCATGGCCAGTGGGGCTCGACCCTCACTAGCCCAGCAAGAGGTCGCCCTTGTTGGATCTGATGAGGGTCGAGCCCCATCAGCCATGGGCGAGGGGACGTCGTTAGATTCAGTAAGGTTGTGCCTCGTCGTCGTCGTTGTTGGCAAGGGTGAGCCTTGCTCGTGGCTAGCGGGGCTTGCCGGCCCTGACCTATAGCCGGTTGCTAGACTGGAGGAAGAAGAAATGAAAAAAAAAAAAGAAAATAAAAGAAAAAAAATTTGAAAAATATTAAAATATTATTAAAAATTATCCTAGTCATTGCCGGCGGTGCCACGCAAGCCGGCTGGCGTTTACATCAGCAAAATCCAATCAAAATTAATCGAAAGGACTGAATTGATATAAAGATAAAAGATTTATGACTGAATTGATATAAAAAAAAGGTTTATGACTAAATTAACACAAATATAATAGGTTTAGGACTTTTCTGACACTTTTTTTTCCGTCTTCTCTCGTATAACTTGAGGAAGTTTACACACTTTGAACTGTCATATTTTTTATGGAATCACTGATGACGATCCTATCTCTCCGGCCTATGCCATTACGTAAATGCCAAATCCTACTTGGACTCGGTCTTTTTGTTTGAGAAGACACGAAAGTGTCTTGATTTGATACCTCATACGTGCGGAGGAAGATGCATTAAAGAAAGAAGAAAGAGCCCATGACAGATGATCAAACACGTCATTCTTCTATAAATAGCCATTTGAAATCAAAATGATCAAAAGCTTAGAGCGAACAATAATTAGCTAAGAGAGTCGCACACACGAGAGAAATCATATCGACCATGGCTACAACAAGAACCGTTAGGATTCTCATGCTTCCATGGCTGGCTCATGGTCACATAGGTCCGTCCATTCCTAGAGCTAGCCGAAAAGCTCTCAAAAAGGAACTTCCACATCTTCCTATGTTCAAGTCCTGTCAACCTTAGTTCCATCCAAATCCCTCATGAATATCGCTCCACCATTGAGCTAGTGGAGCTCCATGTCCCATCTTTGCCCGGTCTCCCTCCTCAATACCACACAACTAGAGGCTTACCGCCCCACCTTATACCAAAACTCAAGACAGCCTTCGACATGGCAGGCCCTAACCTCTCTGACATCATCGCTGATCGCCAACCCAATTTGCTTATCTTCGATTTTCTCCTCCCGTGGGTGCCTGAAATTGCGAGGTCGCACGGCATCCCAGCGGTTAACTTCTCGAGCGTGGCAGCGGGGACAAGCACATACGTGCTCCACTCCATCAAGAGGCCGGGCGATGAGTATACTTTCAAGGCGATTCGTCTTCAAGACCATTAGATGGCAAAGTATAGGAACCAAGTAGAAGAAGCATCAGAGAGTGGCATGAGCACCACGGAGAGGGTTGTGCAGTGCATTAACCATTCATCGGGCCTAGTTTTCATGAAGACCTTCAGGGAATTGGAGGGCAAATACATTGACTACCTAAGTGATCTTTTGGGGAAGAAAGTCGTGCCTGTTGGCCCACTAGTTCAAGACCCTGTCGAAGAGGTTGGGAATCACATAATTGAGTGGCTTGATCAAAAGGAAAGATCGTGGACCATATTCGTGTCCTTCGGCACGGAATACTTCCTCAAGGAGAAGGAAAGAGGAGATAGCCTATGGGTTGGAGCTTAGCAATGTCAACTTCATTTAGGTGGTTAAATTTCCTGTTGAAGAGCACATCAATCTTGAAGGGGCACTTCCCGAGGGATTTCTTGAAAGGGTGAGAGATAGAGGGCTAGTGATAGAGGGATGGGCACCGCAAGCTAGAATTCTAACACATCCAAGCGTTGGTGGTTTTGTGAGTCACTCTGGGTGGAGTTCGGTCATGGAAAGCATGAAGTTTGGGGTCCCGATCATCGCGATGCCGATGCATCTTGACCAGCCGCTCAATGCGAGGCTCGTTGAGGACGTCGGGGTTGGATTGGAGGTGATGAGGAATGAGAGTGGAGAGCTTGAGAGAGAGGAGATTGCGAAGGTGATCAAGGCTGTTGCGGTGGAGGAAGGTGGGGAGTGTGTCAGGAATAGGGTCAAAGAAGCGAGTATCGGCATTAGGAACAAAGGAGATGAAGAGATTGATGAAGTGGAGGATGCGATTTTGAAGCTTTGTGGAGTGGCGACGGGTAGCGTTTGACTGTCCGTTGAGTTCCTGTTGTAACTTTCATAATTATGTTTTTCGAGGTCAAAATTTTTGTCTCGATGCCCTTTCCTAGAGTAGCTTGTGTTTGGATTACAATCCATACGCACGTCCCTATCGTATGAGAGAAGAATAAAATTCTATTTTCTGAAATTATGCAATCTTTTTTCTTGTATGTTGCCTTGAGTTAATATACTAACAACAAAACATCATGCATAATTTAGAGTTGCTACTTGAGTATTCAAAAATCATAGAATACGGATATATACCCGCACTTTGCATGAGTCAAGTATCTAGTTATTATCAAGCCTTGATTACAATTTGTCACATTATTTAATATATCAGCTTTGCTGGACCAATTTTTATCTCCTGGTCCTTTCTGATGACCTTGTTATCTTTTGTCATTGAGTACATCATTATCTTATATTATCATGGAAATATGACCATTCCAAATAGCAAGAAAGGTTAAAAAACACAGTCAAGCTAGCAACACTCAGCCCTTTAGACCTGCTTCCACGCACGTCCATCAACGCAACGTTTCCGCTTCTGTCGTCCATCTCTCGGCCACGTTTCATGCACATTCATCCCCATGAAAAGATAGCCTCTGAATCACCGTCCTCTTCCCATATTAAACCTATGCACAGTGGCTGAACGTTCCGATCCTTTAACCAAACCTAGAACAAACACCCGAAAAACAAAGTGAACTAGAAAAAGCAAGAAATGGGCCCGCATAGAGACACATCGACAAGCAGAGCCCAAAAGGCAAAAAGGCCCAAAAAGGCATGATGAGTAAGCAGAGCCCAAAAGGCCCAAAAATTTAAATGACGATCTTATCTCATTATTGAAGTGAACGTTAAAGATCAAGACCATCATTACTTCGGCTTTATATAAACGAAATTTTTTTATAACATTAACAAGTCGTTTTCTTCCTTTTATCTTTTTTTTTTATTTCTATAATTGAGTGTTTAAATATTTATTATTGAGTTACATATGCGAGTTGTGTTAAAAAAATTCTCAAATATAGGAATTGATGTAGTGTGAGAGCAGTTCATATGTCCTAGTTAATCCATAACTCATTTGCTTATGATTTTGAGTGAATGTGGTCTAATTGGATATGTTAATAGGCTCATACTTGAATTCCCTCTTAGTGATCTCTTCGGATGAAGGTATCGAGTTTCTATTATGCACTCCCAACAAGTGATATTAAAGCCGATGGTAGATTGGTGGGCTCTCAATCTGTTCTAGTGTTTGGTGAATATCTCAAGGAATGAATCTGATGACCATCGCGATTTTTGAATGGTGGGTGTTGCGGTGTAAGAATGCAGTCCAAGTGGCAGCCTCCGTAACTCGGTTTGGAGAACAAGATCAGGGATGAAGATGGGAGCTCAATATTCAAGTTGAGATATCTTGATGCTAAAAGATACTTGAATTAAGAGAGAACAAACTTAACAATGAGCTTACACATTAGAGGGAGATTGTTAAGTTGCAAGTGTGAGTAGTGTTAGAAAAAATTACACATTAATTTGGTATGGAGCAGTTAATATATTATAGTTGATACATAACTCATCGATTTAAACTTTTGAGTGAATATAAGTTTAACTAAATATACTGACAGGCTCGAACTTTAGCACTCTCTTGGTGATCTCTTGAATGTATCAAGCTTTTGCTGTGCGCTCACAATATTTATTCTATGAAATATGGACTATCAAAGAAATAATGTGATCTAGATTTAAATCCAATATGCATGTATGCTTTAGTCCCACGTGTTGTTGGAGAAATCAAAGTAATATAGCTGGTTTTCTTTTTTTATTTTTTTATTAAATTAGAGAGTTGAGAGCAAGATGCCGTCAGTATTACTCTTTGGTTAAACAGGTTGAAAGTGGGTTATTTCCAAACCTACTATAACTCATCATTAGTGGGTCTTTGGTTTATTATACCCATTCCTACTTAAATACTAATCATAGGCAATCCATATATCATTGAAGCCATTAAAAATGAGTTGAAATATGGATCCATAATCCATTTTGTCACTTTTATTAGCCAGGAACAAAGGCCATAAGCTCCATGACTCCATACAGCACATTGCTTTTCAAAAGATTGACTTGATACCAACAGACTCAATGCAAATAGACACCAATTTGCATCCCACTTAAGCCTGCACTTGCACAATTCAACAATTTCAAAAAGATGATATTGAAGCTTTATTTATTTCATGCAAAACATAAAATAGGAAAGAAAATAATTTTTAATTCCGTTTATTTCGTAGAAAATAAACTATTTGGAAAGATTTTCCTCTTCTTATTGTTTATATCACTTAGAAAAATGGATTCACAAAAAACATTTTCATTATCAATAAAAATGTTTTACACTAAAACTGTTGAGTGATGGAAATATTGTTCATTAGGTCATATGTCTAATTGATAAAAACAACATAATTAGGAAACTTACTAATTTTTCGCGTTAAAAGGAGCCTAAAAGAAAATTAAAATCACTTATTATATAATATCATCTACTCAATACTATATCACAATCTCTTAAAGCTCGTTTAGATAATTGGTAGCTCTGTCGTGATGTGGTTGCTTCGTGACATGTATGATTGGTAATTAAAAAAACTGCAGTACCTAAAAGCTGGGTGGAGCAACTTCTCAAAAGCTGCTGGAAGTTGCTGGACCGTGGATATTTTACAATGCTAAATTGCTTATTAAACACCTTATAAAACTAGCAGCCGAAAACCCATGGCAGAATTATATTGAATAGATTGCTTAGCATTTTACAATTGATAGAACCAAGACATTTCCTTAGGGTGACAAGTGGCAGTCAGCCGATCATGGGGGTTCTAGTAGACATTATGCTTTTGTTATCCATCTTTCGTGAATTATGTTCATCAAAAGTGTATGATATTGTGGATTGGACTGTATAGTCTGTCTTCAATACTAGTTCTCCTAGTTCGGAGCCATGTCTGGTTCCGATGGTCATGGAAGCAACCGTCTTGCTGATGAAGATCAAGGGATGCAGGCCTTGTGGACTAGTCTCAAGGCATCTCAATAGACCATAAAACAGGATCTGGGGCGAACTCTAGACATATCCGCAAAGTGGCTTGGTCTTGGGGCTGAATTCTCCAACTTTTGCAAACGAAATTCCATTCCAAGCTCCATCTCAATTGTCAGAATCTCCTGAAGGGGCAGTAGGAGCAGACTGAGTAGAGAAGAGTACCCCCACGATCGAGGGATGGGGAACCCATACAGGACTAATGGCTGAGTGATGGCCGAGTGATGGCTGTGGCCAATTATTTGATAGATCTTATCCCACGGTTCGTTATAGCAAGCAAGTACATAAATTCTCATACTACGGTGCAGATAGCCATTATCATCGCCGTCTCAAAAATTACATGAATTTCGTGACAAGATTCCTTATTTCAATAACTATACGAATTTGAATTTTTTGTTGCAGACCGAGATCTATTTTTCCATGACACATGCATACCTAAAAATCAGCAAGCAAACTCTGTGGCTTGTAGATTTAAGGGAGACGCCTCCTTTTGGAAGGATAGTTTGCAAGTGGAGCGACAGAGAAGGGAAATCCCCGGTAAAAAAACATGGCGAAAATGTGGACGTTGTTAGACTGACAATGGATTGCACATGATCAAAATTTTCTATGTCCTTCTTAAAAGTTGCAGGGGCAGGAGCCAGGAAGTATCAATAGAAACTAAGGTTGAAGGAGAGAGCACAGTGAGAATTTCATGGAAGTGACCGATCCGATTCCTGAGCCAGTTGGAAATAGTGTTGCAAGATTTTGAACCTATTCCTACAAAAGGAAAAGAATGAAGCTTATGGTGGGGGTCGAGAACAAGACGTATCAGCAAGAATATCATGGATTGGAAGATATTTGCTTAATAGAATGATGCAACATTTTAGAACTTGAGGTCCAACTTTTTCAAACGGAGGAAATATGATGCGGGGAATGTTTGATTTGTTGATGATTTTTCGTTTAGATTTAAATGGAGAGAATATGCCCCTGTCCTTCGTCTGTTTTCACTCTACATCATGAAGTTTCAATCATCCATATCTTTTGTTTTGTCTACGTAGCAGGAGAGTCTGCTGCCCAATTACCTGCTGATGTTGACGCGTCGCAGTTGGCTACAATAATTCAGGTTTGTCTGCTAGCCGCCACCGCCACTCCTGGACAACTCCATCTTCATGAACTGTCACAATGATCATGTGAATTTGTGAAGTCACGGGTCACATTGATTTGTCCCCCTATAAAGTTGGCTCCGTGACATTTGACCTTACTTGGTGCGTAAGATTCTGGTTTTGAGAAAAAAAATTAGAAAAATAAAAGGAATTTTTCGAAATACAAATATTACTTGATAAATTATAGAGAAAAAATCACTAAAACTTTCAAATTATGTCACATTTACCTTGAACTTTTTTTATGATACTAAAAACTCCAAATTATTCTATTTGTGACATATTTACCTCATTGTATTTTGGTCAATGGACATTTTCGTCTTTTTTTATTTTTCCCTTCCGGCGAGGGCCGCCCTCGCCGGATCTGACAAGAGTAACCCTCATTGGCGTTGAGCAAGGGTGGCCCTCACCAGATCCGACGAGGGTCGCCCTCGCTGGTGTTGAGCGAGGATCGCCTTGCTGGGCGAGCAAGGGCGGCCCTTGCCCGACTTGGGCGAGGGCGACTCTTGCTAGCGTCGGGTGAGGGTCGTCCTCGCCTGAGTTGGGCGAGGGTCGTCTCGCTTGGGCAAGTGAGGGCGGCCCTCGCCTGACTCTTGCAAGGGCAACCCTCGCCTGACGTTGGTGAGGGTCGCCCTTGCTTGAGTCGGGCAAGGGCCGCCCTCGCTCCCCCAGGCGAGTCGACCCTTGCCCGACTCAGGTGAGGGCGACCCTCGCCGACATCGGGCAAGGGTTGCCCTCGCCTAAGTTGGGTGAGGGTCGCCTCACCTGGGTGAGTGGGGGCGGCCCTCCCCCGACTCCGGCGAGGGCTGCCCTCGCCCTACTCAAGTGAGGGTTGCCCTCGCCTGACTCAGGCAAGTGCAGCTCTCGCCTGACTCAGGCAAGCGCAGCTCTTGCTCGAGTCAGGCAAGGGCGATTCTCGCCTGACGCCGGCGAGGGCTGTCCTTGCTAGCCCAGGCAAGGCAACCCTTACCTGACGCCGGCGAGGGCCGCCGTCGCCCGAAAGGAAAATAAAAAGAAAAAGCAAAAAAGATGAAAATGCCCATGGATTAAAGTACAATGGAGTAAATGTGTCATAAATAGTATAATTTGGGGTTTTTGGTTTCATAAAAAAAAGTTCAGGGTAAATATATCACAAGTGGTATAGTTTGGAATTTTTTGTGGCATTTTCCCTAAATTATAATTTAAAAGTGTGTTGAGAAGTAACTTTAATTTAAATGGTATTTGAAAAGAGCATACTTTGTGATGACTTTTGCTATTTTTAAAAGAATCACAAAACTGACGAAGGGCTAACAATTGTCAGTTTACGCGATCTCATGCGAGGCCTTGCCGACAACTAGATATGGTCTTGCTGACGACCTTGAGCGAGGTGAGGGCGATTCTAGAATTATGAGAGTTTAGCGAGGGCATAATTGGATGAAAAGAAATATATTTGCATTTAGGAAATGCTTAAATTTCACAATACCTCCGAATCTGTCTTGGGTTAAAAGCCTTTGGAAATATAATTGCACATCCCCAAACTCCTTTAGAGTAAAAAGCCCATTGAAGAAATGGTTCCCAAGTGTACCCTTAATTCATGCAAGGACTGAAAAATCCTTGAAATCAAATTGCTTTCCTCATTTGATTTAGGTCCATCAGATAATCTTAATTAAATTAAGTCTCCATTTGTTTCATAAAAAAATGATTGATTTGGCTATTATTTTGCTATCGCTTGTATTGTTTATAAAAATGAGTGAACGAAATTTTGTTTTCATCGTTTATGAAATGTTTAGATATGAATTATTATCCCTAACGAAAATTTTTTTCAGATTCTCATAAATTTCAATTTATAAGTGTAATTATTTCATTTATACGACTCAAAGTAGAAAATAAGTCTTTGAAATTATTGTCGAGTGATCAATTTTAAAGATTTGTATGATGTAATACTACAAAACACTTTGGACCTGAGCGGGTCTTTAAAATGCTCAAAGGGAGACAGAAGAAGGAACTCCCCAGTCTGATGAAATGATTTCCCCGTAAATTCTCTTCGTATTTCCTCTTTCATGGGAAGAAAAACACAAGGAGGGTACTTAGGAGCCTGTGAGCAGGGAACGTAGACTCTATGTCAGCTTCGGCTAACTATTGCAGGGTAGATAGGTATAGTAACCTTCGACGCCTACGGTGATGCGAGGAAGCTTCGGCTCCTACTTAGTTGACCCGTGGCTTGCACAATGACCTGTAACCGTCTTGCCAAGTATCCCTGGTTACAGGCCACTGTGACCAATTTTAAAGATTTGTATGATGTGATACCACAAAACGCTTGGCCATATTTGTTAGGGGTAAAAATGTTTATTTCAGCCCCTGTTCTATCCTGCTTCGCGCTTTCGACCCTTTGCCATCCCCGGCGGCACATACCAAAGCGCCGGGGGGGGGGGGGGGGGGGGGGGGGGGGTCTGGTGTTGTTATTCCAAGTTGGGAAGCTACCAGCTTTTGACCATGTATTTGAAATTAGTTTTTTTGAGCTTTTCTATCTGTGTACGTAATTGAAAAGGCTTTGTTGATTTCGACAACATTGAACAAGAATGGTATGACATTCTGCTGGTAAAATTAAGGTTTAGCAATAAACGTTGGATTGTAACTACATATGTTCTCAAGGCTGGCAAAACCTTATTTTATTACAACTGAAGCACGCAAAAATTGAGGAGACTCGCCCCAAAGCATAATCTTTACACGTCCACAACAAACTTACAGCCACATGAGAAAATAAAGAGGATAGATAACATAATTGTAATGCGAAATTTCATTCTTATATAATAGCTAGACTTTGTACACGCGACACGGGCGTGTTAGATTTTTAAAATCTAGTGTGATTGACTGTAGGCTTTGGAAATAACGCATGTGTATAGGATTCTTCTTTTTCATTCTTTGAGTGAATTATGAAGGCAAAACGTTTCCTCCACCTCTTAATTTTTTCTCAACCTCTATAGTCCGGAGATTATGGGGTTTTGTTGACCGAACTGCAGAAGTCTACCGTCAGGCATAATTTTACATTTGAGGGTATAGAAATAATCTAGGAGGTGGGCATCAAAATTTGAATGTTGGCTTTATAAGGCATAGGATAGTTAAGTAACTGGTTTGAACTTTACTGTACCTTAAAAACATAATTTAAAATATATATATATATATATGTTTGAGCAAGCCTTGATCCTTCCTGCACGTTGATGATAATTGATTGAACATGTCAACACTGAGAAGCACTTTTGAACAAGTCGTGCAACAAAAATTATATACTGCTCTTCCAAGTGCAAGTTATCTATCATCTTTCTCGGGGCTGAGGTAGTGCTGGTTACGATGTATATGATCCACCTCAACTATATAGTCAAATCTATCTCTGGAGTAAGAAAATTTTTACTTTTGATTTCTATTCCAAACCTATTTCTTGAGTAGAAATTTATTTCAGAAATAGAAAAATAAAATTGCATTATTAAACGGATTTATATTCCAAACATGTTTTCGGGAACAAAAAAAAAAACGAAAAAATAGAGTGATTATAATGTGTGCTCTTAGTCTCGACTTTTCTATTTTGCTAGAGACAAAAGAGTCTTGATTTGATATCTCATATGCACGTGGAGGAAGAAATGTTGTTGGAAAAAAAAAAAACATGACAGATGATCAAATAAGCCACTCTTCTATATATAGCCACTTGAAATCAAAACGATCAAAAGCTTAGAGCGAACAATAATTAGCTAAGCGAGTTGCACATATCGAGCATGGCTACGACAAGAAGAACCATTAGGGTTCTCATGCTTCCATGGCTTGCTCATGGTCACATAGGTCCATTTCTGGTGCGAGCCAAGAAGCTCTCAAAGAGGAACTTCTACATCTTACTCTGTTCAAGTCCTGCCAACCTTAGTTCCATCGAAATTCCTCATGAATATTGTTCCACCATTGAGCTAGTAGAGCTCCATGTCCCATCTTTGGCTGGTCTCCCTCCTCAATGCCACACTACTAGGGGCTTACCACCTCACCTCATGTCGAAACTGATGACAGCCTTCGACATGGCAGGCCCTAACCTCTTTGACATCATCGCTGATCGCCAACCCAATTTGCTTATCTTTGATTTTCTGCTCCCACGGGCGCCAGAAGTTGCGAGGTCGCACGGCATCCCGGCGGTCAACTTCTCGAGCGTGGCAACAGGGACAAGTTCATATGTAATCTATGTTGGAGGATGAAGCCAAATATTGTTATTAAGGGTTTTTTTTTGTCTTTTCTATTAATTTTGCTTTTAGATTAAAAGCTATGCTTTATATATCAGCTATTAATAGAAGTTAGCCGTCAAGCGCTGATAAGAAAATAGAGAGAAAAGAAAAAAGTGAAGAAAAAAGTGAATTTTTTTTCTTTGTGAGTGTTCTCAATCTCTTTGGCTTCCATATTGAGAGAAGATCATCATTATATTCCTACTTTCTTCAAAATCTAGTGGATTCGCAGAGTACCTCTGTGCGGAGACGTAACCCAAATTTGGGTGAATTTCGATAACAAATTTTCTGGTGTGTTCTTTTTGTTTATGTTCTTTTTTATATTCTGCTAGTGAGGATCATTTGCTTGGGTTATTTGCTGGAATCGGTGCTTGATTCCCAACAATTGGTATCAGAGCTTGGTTGGTTAATCGAGAACATCGAGGGATTTTTCGGTGACTTTTGATTGAAAGCAAACGATATGGCAGAAGATAAAATCAGGATCAATAAGTTCGACGGGCTGGATTTCGGATGGTGGAAACTCCAAATCGAGGATTATCTTTATTAGAAAGATCTCTATGCACCACTTGAGGGTTAGAAACCTGAAATAGCAGAAGTGGATCCGACGACAGAATCAGGATGGAAAAATCTTGATCGAAAGGCATTAAGTGCGATTCGTCTAGAGTTGACGAAAAAGACAGAGTACCACATCGCGAAAGCAAAAACTGCAAAAGAAGCCATGGATATTCTTATGAATATATATGAGAAGCCGTCCACATCAAATCAGGTGTTTTTGCTGAAGAAGTTGGTTAATATGAAGTTATCTGATAAAGGTTCTGTAGCAGAGCATATTAATAGTTTCACGCAAGTCACAGGTCAATTGGAATCTGCAAGCATAAATCTGGATATGAAGCTTCAAGCTTTATTATTTTTATGTTCTCTTCCGGAAAGCTACAACACCGCAGTGCAGGGAATTTCAAGTACCATGAAGGATGATTTGACTCTGGATGATGCTGTGAGTAGTATCATGGATGAAGAGATGCGAAGAAAAGTTCCAGGTGGAAATAATTTTTCGCCATCTACATCTTCCACGGCACTAACAGTAGAGAACCGTGGGAGAAGTAAAAGCAGAGGAAAATTCAGCGGGCGCGATAGATCACAGTCAAGGGGAAAGAGAGAGGTCGCAAAAGATAAGTGTTGGTTTTGTCACCAGACTGGATATCGGAGGTTTCAGTGTGAGGCCTATAAAAAGAAGCAACGGGATGAGAATCAAGGAGCTAATGTGGTTAGCGATGAACCTTCGCTAGAGAACTTGTGTTTATCTGCAGGATATGACTTGATGACAGACAAGTGGTTTATTGACTCCGGTGCTTCTTTCCATTGCATCTCGCAAAGAGACATATTTGCTGATTATGCCAGTGGAGATTTTGGGTAAGTGGTTGTGGGAAACGGCCATATGTGTCCAATTGTTGGAAAAGGAACTGTGATTGTGAACATCTCAGGTGGAAGACGTCTAGTTTTGCGTGAAACTAGACATATCCCAAAATTAAAGAAAAATTAGATCTCAACTAGTAAACTTGATCAAGAAGGTTTGGTAACAACCTTTGGATGCGGAGAGTGGAAGATAACCTCAGGGGCAAGAGTAGTAGAAAAGGGAAAACGTGCGAGTATGCTTTACCTTCTCCAGGGAGACAATATTAGTGATATAGTTGCAACTACAGTGGCTACAGGTAATTTGTCTACTCTTTGGCATTATCGTTTGGGACATCTTGGTGAAAAAGGTGTAAAGCAGTAACACTCAAGGAAGTTACTTTCAGGTTTGTAGAAAGTTGAATTAGATTTCTGTGAGGGTTGCATTTATGGAAAACAAAAGGCAATCAATTTTCAGTTGAATGGGCGACAGAATAAAGGTAAAAAATTAGAGTTGGTTCATACGGATGTATAGGGACCGGCTCAGGAACTCTCTTATGGTGGTAAGAGATATTTTGTCACCTTCATTGATGATGCAATAAGGAAGACTTGGATCTATGCTCTCAGAGAAAAATCAGAAGTATTCGGGATGTTTAAAATGTGGAAGGCCATGGTAGAAAAAGAGACAGGTTATCAGATTAAAGCTCTAAAGTCTGATAATGGTGGTGAATACACGAGCAAGGAATTTGCTGAATACTTGAGTCGGGAAGGCATACATGGGTTGAAAACTGTTCCTAGAACTCCTCAAGAGATGGTGTAGCTGAGAGGATAAATAGAACCATTCTAGAACGTGCAAGATGCATGAGGCTACACGTGGGTCTTCCGCAACACTTATGGGCTGCTACAGTTGATGTAGCAATTTATCTGATCAATAGGAGTCCATCTAGTGCGCTTGATAGGGAAATACCGTAACAGCAGTGGTCAGGTAAAAAGATTGATTATTCATATTAAAAGTTTTTGGTTATATTGCATATACTCTTATTGATAGGGAGGATAGGAAGAAGCTTGATGCTAAGTCCCAGAAGTACGTCTTCATCGGATATGGTGGTGATGAGGATGGCTATAGGCTTTGGGATTATGAAAATAACAAAGTCATCCGCAGTCGGAATGTGGTATTTCATGAAGAAAAGATGTACAAGGATCATCAGACGGAGCATGAGAAGGCAGTAGAATCAGAATATATTGAGTTGGACACAATAGCTGTGAAATTAGTTCCGGCGAATCAAAATGTACATGAAGGGGAGGTTTAAGATGAATCTATTATCAATGAATAGGGAGTTCAAGAGGAACGCAGTGATCCAGAACATACTGACAACCCTGAAGTACCTATCTTAAGAGGGTCTACACGAGTTAGAAAGCCAAAGGTAATTTTTGATCCATCAGCTAATATTGTTCTAAACCATGTCTTATATACATATTTGGGAGAACCAAAGACTTATGATGAGGCAAAGAAAGACACATCTCACATGCAGTGGGAGTGTGCTATGAAAGACGAGATGAGCTCGTTACTTCAGAACAAAACTTGGGAGTTAACAGAGTTGCTTGCAGGTAAAAAGGCTTTGTTAAATAAGTGGCTGTACAGGATAAAAAATGAAGCAGATGGTAGTATCAGATACAAAGCGAGACTTGTGGTCAAGGGCTTTTCTCAGAAAGAAGGAATCGACTACTCCGAAATATTTTCACCAATAGTAAAGATGACATCAATAAGAGTTTTGCTGAGTATAGTTGCGGTTGAGGATGTTCATCTCAAGCAATTGGATGTGAAAACGGCGTTTTTGCATGGGGACCTAGATGAAGAGTTATACATGGTGCAACCTAAAGGTTTTGAGGTCAAAGGTAAATAGCACATGGTATGTCACTTGAAGAAAAGTTTGTATGGCTTGAAGCAAGCTCCGCGGCAATGGTACTTAAAGTTTGATGGTTTCATGGAAGAAAAAGGCTTTGCACATTGTGAAGCTGATCATTGTGTTTATTTTCGCAAGTATAGCGATAGTGATATCGTATATCTCTCTTTATATGTGGATGACATGTTGGTGGCTAGTTCTAATATGAAGAGAATCGCTGAAGTGAATAAGATGTTGGCATCGCAGTTTGTTATGAAAAACTTGGGAGAGGCCAAGAATATCTTAGGCATGAAAATCATCAGAGGCAGAAAAAATGAGAAAATGTGGTTGTCGGAAGAAGACTATGTAAAGAAGGTGTTAAAGAGATTTAACATGGATAAGGCAAAACCTGTAGCCACTCCTCTAGTGAGTCACTTCAAACTTTTTAAGGACATGTGTCCGAGTACTCAGGCTTTGAAAGATGAGATGGCGACAATCCCATATGCATCAGCAGTGGGAAGTTTAATGCATGCCATGGTGAGCACGAGACCAGATATTGCACAGGCAGTGGGAGTTGTGAGTCGATATTTGCAGAACCCGGGCAAAGAGCATTGGAATGCAGTAAAATTGATATTGAGATATCTAGCAGGTACATCAAATTACTCTCTTTGTTATGAATGGACATCTCTAGAGTTGTAGGGTTATGTGGATGCAGATCATTCAGGTGATCGAGATAGTGGTAAAAGTACCACTGGATATGTCTTTACAGTTGCAGGTATAGCAGTGAGTTGGGTATCTCAACTACAAAAAGTAGTCTCTCTATCGACGACGGAAGCAGAATACGTGGCGATCACGGAAGCCCCCAAGGAAATTATGTGGTTACAAGATTACATGGAGGAGCTACATCGAAAACAGCCAGTGAGCACACTGTGAAGTAATAGTCAAAGTGCAATACACTTAGCAAAGAATGCAGCTTATCACTCAAGAACTAGACATATCAAGAAGCGTTATCATTTCATCAAGTCAGTATTAAAAGATAATGAGTTAAAGTTACAAAAGATTGACGGCTCGAAGAATGTAGTTGATATGTTTACCAAGGTAGTAGACAGAGAGAAACTTATTTTCTGTACTACTACCATTGGTATTACTCCATGTTAATTGGTGAGAAGTATCGCAAAGGCACAAGTTCAGGTTATTAGTTTTTGAAGTAAATGGATGCAAAGTTGCTTGCTGCATCGGGTGTATTTGTCTTCAAGTGGGCGATTGTTGGAGGATGAAGCCAAATATTATTATTAAGGGCTTTTTTATCTTTTCTATTAATTTTTCTTTTAGGTTAAAAGCTACGCTTTATATATTAGCTATTGATAGAAGTTAGCTGTCAAGCGCTGATAAGAAAATAGAGAGAAAAGAAAAGAGTAAAGAAAAAAGTGAGTTTTTTTTCTTTGTAAGTGTTCTCAATCTCTTTGGCCTCTATCTTGAGAGAAGATCATTATTGTATTCCTACTTTCTTCAAAATCTAGTGGACTCGCAGAGTGTCTCGACACGGAAATGTAGCCCAAGTTTGGGTGAATTTCGATAACAAATTTTCTGGTGTGTTCTTTTCGATTCTGCTCTTTTTTATATTCTGCTAGTGAGGATCGTTTACTTGGGTTATTTTCTGGAATCGGTGCTCGATTCCCAACAATCTTGTCCATCAAGAGGCCGAACGATGAGTATCCTTTCAGGGCGATTCGTCTTCAAGGCCAGTGGATAGCAAAGTATATAGGAACCAAATAGAAGAAGCACCAGAGAGTGGCCCGAGCACCACGGAAAGGGTCATGCGGTGCATTAACCATTCATCGGGCCTAATCTTCATGAAGAACTTTAGGGAATTGGAGGGCAAATACATTGACTACCTAAGTGATCTTTTGGGGAAGAAAGTCATGCCCGTCGGTCCACTAGTTCAAGACCCTGTCCAAGAGGATGGGAATCACATATTTGAGTGGCTTGATCAAAAGGAAAGATCGTTGACCGTATCCGTGTCCTTCGGCATAGAGTACTTCCTCACAGAGAAGGAAAGAGAAGAGATAGCCTATGGGTTGGAGCTTAGCAATGTTAACTTCATTTGGGTGGTTAAATTTCCTGTGGAAGAGCACATCAAGGTTGAAGAGGCACTTCCTAAGGGATTTCTTAAGAGGGTGAGAGATAGAGGACTAGTTATAGAGGGATGTGAAGTAGCTAGCAAGGATCACCTAGAGGGGGGGTGAATAGGTGATGTTAAACAATTTATGCGGAAATGAAAGAACACAGTTGAATCTGAATAAAATTCAGATTCAAAGCAGTTTATATAAACAATACTCCTGATGTGTAGTGTGCAAAGTAATATAATAGAGATAGAAAAACTGCACACAAGTTTATAGTGGTTCGGCTTATAGCAAGCCTACGTCCACTCTCCCACGCTACAGCCTACTGGCTGGATTTCACTAATCAAATCATTAAGAAGTTATAGGAAGTTGTACCGCTAAGACTCGAGCACTTCTTCCCGAAGCTGGTGCTGCTTATACCAAGCTGATAGATCACACTATCTCACACGTAAGCACACACTTATAACACTATCTACACCTTTCAAAAGATTACACTTTTAGGCTCACAAAAGACAAGAGATTGAATCGGAGTATGCTCAGACTTTGGACTTGTTGATTCTTGATTTCATTCTATACCTTCTGCTCCTCGTTGATCTCCTTTTATACTCCTTTACTTTCAAACTAGCTATTGGACAGTCTTCAGAGGGTCATCTTCCAATATTCACCTTTGGACAGATTTGTATAAAATGGATTGAGTAGCCGTTGGTTGATAAAATCTGAATCCCGCTGATTCTAGTCGCCCATACAATCAGAATCTTGATTTCCATAAGTAGAGCTTTGTCCGTTGTAAATGCATGCTTGTCGTAATCTTTGATTATCAATCAATTTGAATTAGATTGATATCAAAGCTTTCCTTTTGTGAAATCCATACTAGATCACTAGCTGTTATGGTAGGTTCTGTATTCTGTGGCTAAAGAAATTTTGCGTCTGCGTCTGCATCTGAGAAACCTCTGTGTCTGAAGAATTTCTGCACCTGCAAAGTTTCTACGTCTAAAAAATTTCAACGTCTGCACTTTGAGTCTGAACTTTGTGTCTAAAGTTTGAGTTTGAAGTTCTTTCACAATAAAAACTCCATGGACAGTTTTGTCAACTTCAAAATCAATAGGAGTTTTCCTCAACAATCTCCCCCTTTTTGATAGTGACAAAACTTTCCTGCAGATTGAATTAGTTTGAAATTAATTTGAAGGCATATTAAGCGCATTGAGTGACAGATTGAAATTGAAAAGAGCAAACTCCTTTGATATTTGTGTCTATCTCTTCCTTTGTATGTAACCTGCATATGATCCGACATATTAGTATATCAAATCTGCATAAAATGTATCTGCATATAATATCTCCCCCTTTTTGTCATCAGCAAAAAAATAGATCAATGATATTAAGCAATCAAGCAGTTTAAAATGTAATTGGAATTACAAACTAAGAAAAAATAGTTTTAGAAAGAAAAACAGGCTATTTTTTAGGAGTGCGAACGAGTTGAAAATTTTCCAGAATCGAAACAGCTTCATCGATCTTGGAATTGCATTCTCCCATTGCTTTGTCCAAGTTGGTGGAGCACAGATCTATAGCCTTTGTAAGTTCTGCTTTATTCAGAGCTGCCTGAAGATTCTGAGTTTGATGATTTTCCTCAACAATGTGATGGAGATTTTTCAGATCTTCTTCAAGAGTAGTTTGTTTGGCCTTGATCTCGAGCAGTAGGGAGAGAATAGTTGCAATATCTGAATGCTGTTCCTGGATATTTTCTGGTATTGATTGATCATCTCCTGAGGCTGATGTTGGTGGATGCTCCCCCTGAACAGGTGCTTGGTCTGTAAAAGGTATAGGATCTTCATGAACTGTGTCTGCAGTGCGTCCTATTTCAAAGTGTTCTGTTTCTGCATCTTCGCTTTCATCATGCAGAAGAAATTTTATCTTTTTGCTATACACTTTGATTGGAGGAGGAGAGACAGGCATCTTGCTGGCTGTGCCAGACTTTTTCTTTGGCTCCTTTGTTTTTGTCTTTCCAATAGATTTTGCCTCTGACTGTTGAGCCTCTTGTCCTTGTACTCTTCCCTTGATATCTTCAAAATTTTTCATTTTGGAGACCATTTTTTCTCTAACATACATACAGGGGATAGGGTTCTTTTGCAAATCAGCAGGAATAGATATTTTAAGGAACATGAATATGCGAAAGATTAGAGCCCCATAGGGTAACTGTCCCTTGTCCTTCTGCAATGTTCGGTACATATGAAAAATGATGACATGAGGGAGAGAAAAGGATTGACCTTTTAAGATAGCCCAAATGAGCTTGATTTCGGATCTGGAAAGGTTAGTTTTAGAGGCTACCTTCGGCTTTAAACAGTTGATAATGATCTTATGTAAGATCACAGATCATTTTGATAAGTTAGAATAGGAAATATGTCCCTTAGGAGCAAAGTTGGGATTTTCGGAAGCAACCCTCGAAGCCTCTTCAACATTAACTGCCAAAGGAATGAACTTGGAATGTCTTACTCCAATTATTTTTTGCCAAATCAGTCTCTTGTAAGTTAAACTTCTGATCACCAACAGTAAACTGAATCTAATTTGGTGACAGAATGGAGAGATTGGAATAGAAGTATGCGATTAATTCGGCAAAAATAGTACCAGACTGAAGACAGAATTCATAAATTCCTAATTCTTGAAACAAATATTCTACTGAGATTCCTACATTCTCTAGATATCCAAAATCCACTATCCTGTGGTTAATGACTCCCCGAACAAGCAACAATTTATAGAACATGTTGTGCTCATTAGTTCTGAATAATCCACCTGTGCCAGGTAAGTCAGATGTGATTCCTACCTTCATCTCAAAGGTATCAAAAAGTCGTGCATCATCATCGGGAACCACATATTTTGAGATACTGACCGGTTTAGGGCTTGTGGGAGTAGATTCTTTTTCAGAGGGAGTGGAAGTTTTTCCAACTTTCTCTTTGCCCTTTTTGGAAGATGATGCTTTTGGAGCAAAGCTTGTAGGAGCAGTTTCATTTTTAGAACAAAACAGAGTATAAGTCTGGACAAGATATTCTTCAGAGAAGAGATTATTATCTCGCAAACACGCACGGAGAACCGTTGCAGAAGCATTACACCGTTTCAGCTTTTGATATGTTTCCCATACAAACTTAATACTCCGGAAACGAAAGTCAGTTTTACCAGAGGATTTATGAGAAAATGAGTGCCTCGATGGTGTCGCGTCGGAGGGAACTTCGAGATGATCTGAATCTGTATCAGAAATATCCAGATGCTCCGCTGGTGCAGTAGATTTTGATTCTTGGTTGAGAATGCGTGAAGATCTTCTCTTGAAAGGCATTTTGAGCACCTTTTTGGCCGAAAGATTTGATCTTTAGAAAAGGGAGAGGAGGAGCGGCTCTAAGTATCGGAAGGGTTTAGAGAGTGAAATATGAACTGATAGGGTTTGATAAAAGGTGAATAGGTTTATAAAGAGGAAAAGGTTTTAGAGTATCGCAAGAGTTTTGAAGAGAAAGAAAATTTTAGAAAGAATAAAAAGTAATCTCAAGAATATACTTTATAAGCATAAAGAGACATGATAAAATCAGGAAAATATATTTGGCACAAATAAATTAGAATACGTACCCGATTTGTTTCCAATATAATAATATCTTACCAAAAATATTCCCGCCAAAGTTTGAAGTATGGACATACCTTTCTTTAGAGTCTGAAGAAGACATTCAGACTGAGAGTTGAGTCTGAAAAAATTCATGTTTAACAGATGATACACTAAAAGGGATAAACAATGCACAGTTTATATCTAATGAACTCAAACGAAGATTTGTCAAGAGGTTTTGTGAATATATCAGCCAATTGATTCTTAGAATTAATGAATTGAATATTCACATCACCATTTTGAACATGATCTCGAATAAAATGATGCTTGATTTCAATGTGCTTAGCTCGAGAATGGAGAATGGGGTTCTTTGTCAGATTGATTGCACTTGTATTGTCACATTTGATTGCAACATTTGATACTTCAATGCCAAAGTCATGTAATTATTGCTTCATCCACAGAACTTGTGCGCAACAATTTCCCAAGGCTACATATTCTGCTTCTGCTGTGGAAAGTGCAACTGTATTTTGTTTCTTGGAGTACCATGATACTAGCATATTCCCAAGCAGTTGACATGTACCTGTTGTACTTTTCCTGTCCACTTTACATCCAGCTAAGTCAGCATCAGAATATCCAGTAAGAGTAAAGTCTGAATCTTTGGAATACCAAAGACTTAACATTTGATAAGTTCCAATATACTTGATTATTCTTTTAACAGCAGATAAATGTGATTCTTTTGGATCTGATTGATATCTTGCACACTTGCAAACACTGAAAAGTATGTCAGGTCTTGATACAGTAAGATATAATAATGAATCTATCATGCTTCTGTATACCTTCTGATCAACCTTCTTACCATTTTCATCTTTGTTCAATTTGGATGAATGAGACACGGGAATGTCTGTTTTCTTACAATTTTGCAATCCAAATTTCTTGACAATATCCTTGGCATACTTCTCCTGGCAAATGAATGTACCATTTTTGGTCTGTTTCACTTGTAAGCCAAGAAAAAATGTTAATTCTCCCATCATACTCATCTCAAACTCGTTCTGCATATCTTTAGAGAATTCCTTGCAAAGCAATTCGTTAGAAAATCCAAAGATTATATCATCAACATAAATTTGAACAAGCAGAAAATCTTTACCTTTTTTCTTGATGAATAGGGTCGTATCAACCTTACCTTTAGTGAAACCATTTTGGAGAAGGAAGTTACTTAGTCGTTCATACCAAGCACGTGGTGCTTGCTTCAAACCATAAAGAGCCTTCTTGAGTTTGTAGACATAGTCAGTCTTCTTTGGTTCTTCGAAACCAGGTGGTTGTTCAACATATACTTCTTCTTTGATATATCCATTCAGGAAGGCACTTTTCACATCCATCTGAAACAATTTAAAGTTTTGAAAACAAGCATAAGCTAATAGTAGCCGAATGGCTTCTAACCTGGCAACTGGTGCATATGTTTCATCATAATCTATGCCTTCTTCTTGAGAATAGCCTTTTGCTACTAGTCTAGCTTTATTTCTTGTAACTTTCCCTTTATCATTCAGCTTGTTTCTAAATACCCATTTTGTTCCAATAACTGGATGGTCTTTAGGTCTTGGCACAAGCTCCCATACTTGATTGATTCTGAACTGCTGAAGTTCTTCCTGCATAGCTTCAATCCAGCTTTCATCTGATAATGCTTCATCAACTTCTTTTGGTTCTATTTCTGATATCAAGGCCAAGTTGCTGATGTTTTCCTTGTACTTAGATCGAGTCTTGATACCGTCTTCTATTTCTCCAATTATAAGGTTCTTCGGATGACTGGATTTGTGTTTTCACTTTCTGTCATATTTTTCCTTCTGAATAATATCTGATTCTGAAGGTTTTGGATACGTCTGGATTGCATCTTCTTTTACTCATTCTGTATATTTGACAGTATCTGAAAATTGAGCTTCTGATAATTCTTGATTGTAGGAAGATGATTCAGATTCATCTTTGTGAGTCTGAATATTTTCTTCAAACTTGACATTCATTGTTTCTTCCACAGTCTGAGACTTTTTGTTGAAGACTCTGTATGCTTTACTTGTAGTGGAATATCCAAGTAAGAATCCTTCATCTATTTTCTCATCAAACTTGCCAGTGTGGTCATTTGGATTCTTAAGAATAAAACATTTACAACCAAACACTCGAAAATATGAAATGCTGGGCTTTCTACCTTTGTAGAGTTCATAGAGGGTTTTCTCAAGAATAGGTTTGAGAAAAACTCTATTCATGATATAACATGCTGTAAAAACTGCATCTGCCCAGAAATATGAAAGAATCTTATTCTCAATCAACATAGTTCTTGCCATTTCTTGCAAGGAACGATTTTTCCTTTTCACAACACCATTTTGTTCTGGTGTGTATGGAGTAGAAAAGTTGTGTTGAAAACCATTCTCCTCACAAAAATCTGAAAAATTTTGATTTTCAAATTCTCCCTCATGATCAGTTTTAATGCAGGAAATGGTATAGCCCTTTTCATTTTGAACTCTTTTTGTAAATTTTGAGAAATATGAAAATGCTTCATTTTTATGAGCAAGAAAGAACACCCAAGTAAATCTTGTAAAGTCATCAACAATGACTAGACAATACTTCTTACCACCGAAACTTTGTGTTCTTGTAGGTCCAAACAGATCCATATGAAGAAGCTGCAATGCACGATTAGTAGAAACATGTTGTATAGATTTAAAAGAGCTTCTTACTTGCTTTCCTAGAGTGCAGGCATTGCATAACTCTGTTTTCTTGTATTTTAAATCCGGCAAACCTCGCACCAGTTTCTTGTTTGAGATCTTTGAGATTTGTTTCATACTGATGTGTCCCAATCTCATGTGCCATAGATCTTCATCTTCTTTGATTGAGATTAAGCAGTGAGTGAAACTTGGATTGACATCTAGAAGATAAATGTTGCCATGCCTTCTTCCTGTAAATGTTTGAGAAGAATCTTTGCTTGTTCCTGAGCATGTATCTTCTTGAAAGTTGATTCTGAAACCCATATCATAGTTGGCTTATGGTTAACAGGTTATAATTGAGTCCTTTTACCAAAGAGACATCATTGATTGTCAATCCTCCTATTTCAACCGTTCCTTTGCCAATGATTTTTCCTTTGGTATTTCCCCCAAAGGAAACTTTTCCACCATTCAAACTTTGTAGATCAATGAATATATTTGGATCTCCTGTCATGTGTCTTGAGCATCCACTATCTAGGTACCACTTCCTTTTTCTCTTCATGGTAACCTGCAAGAATTATAGCATCTCAAGTTTTCTTTGGTACCCAAATTTGTTTGGGTCCTTGAGGATCAGTATAGGCTGTCTTAACAAATTTTCTTCGAACAGGTCTCCAGACCTTAGGACATTCGTTCTTAAAATGTTGTGGATCTCCACATTTTGAGTATTTGAGAACACTTCGGCCAACAGGTTTTACAAAGTTCCTTATGAAATGATTTTTGTAAACTTGTCGAGGAGGTCTTTATCTTAATCTCTCCTTGACCTTTGAAAAATCAATCAAGCTATCACTTTCCTTCACAAATCCGAGTCCAGATTTGTTGTAATAAGGAATTTGGATGGAAAGGATATGTTTCAAAGTTTCTGACCCTTTTGAAAACTTGGAAGTAATTTCTAAAATTTCCTTTTTTAAAATAACATTCTTTTTGGAAAGAAAATCTCAACTTTCCTTGATTTGTTGAAATTCCTTTAGAAGGAAATCGATTTTTTCTTTTTGAGAAACATCATGTTGCCTCAGTGATGAATTTTCCTTTTTCAGAGAAGAGATTCTTTTAAGAGCGGCTTTAAATTCAAGGCATAAATCGTCAATGTAATTCGATACTTCAATAGGCATTTCAGAAAGCTTTACCTTGATTTCTACTTTGGGATCAGAATCTGAATCTGAATCTGATTTTGCCATAACACAGATATCATCGTCACTGTCTTCACATTCTGTGTCACTCCAAGTTTCTGCCTTTAAGACCTTCTCTGCTTTCTCAAATTTGGTCTTCCTTTTCAGAAGAGGACAGTTAGGCTTGATATGTCCTCGTTTCCTACAGTGAAAGCATATAACATCGTTTGATTTTTCTGTATCATCGGTAGACTTCTTTTTCTCAAACAGCTTCTTTCCTTTGAGGTTTCTTCCTCTGATATTCATCTTCTTATACTTCTTTATGAAGAGAGCTAGTTCTTCATCGTCAACGTCTTCATTTTCAGAATCTGCATCAGAATCAATGTTAGTCTTTAATGCAATTGACTTATTACCTCTGGATTGATTCTTCTCATTTCGATGTTCAATCTCATATGATTGCAGAATTCCAATCAACTCATTTACTGATAGAGGCTTGATTCTTTGTGTCTCACGAAGAGATGTTTTGATATTATCCCACTTCATTGTGAGTCCTTTTAGTAATTTGTTGACTTTCATTGCATCTGGAACTGGTTGTCCTTGATATGCAAGACCGTTTACTATGTCAGTAAACCTGTTATACATGTCAGCAATTGATTCTTCAGGCTTCATCTTGAAAGATTCATATTGACCAAGCAGCAGATTGATCTGAGTTTCCTTGGCTCGATCTGTTCCTTCATAAGTGATGTGAAGCGTATCCTAGATTTCCTTAGCTAATTCACAAGCAGTAATTTTTTTATATTCAATAGGAGATAAAGCACAATATAAAGAATAAATTGCTTTGGAATCTAAAGTCTCTCTTTTGGATATCTCAGTTTGAGATAAAGGAGGATTTTCTGCATCTGCATTTTCAGAAGATTTTGGCTTGACTCCTCTGATAATGACATCCCATTGCATGTGATCAATTGACTTAATGAATGCCTTCATCTTATTCTTCCAGATGCTGTATTCCTTGCCATCGAAGTATGGTGGTCTGTTGTTGCTTTGACCTTCAATGAGACCTGGAGCACCATAGCTAGCCATATAGATCGTTAACTCATAAGTAAAACACTTCTAAAAATAAGCAACCTGCTCTGATACCAATTGAAGTAGCTAGCAAGGATCACCTAGAGGGGGGTGAATAGGTGATGTTAAACAATTTATGTGGAAATGAAAGAACACAGTTGAGTCTGAATAAAATTCAGATTCAAAGCAGTTTATATAAACAGTGCTCCTGATGTACAGTGTGCAAAGTAATAGAATAGAGATAGAAAAACTGCACACAAGTTTATAGTGGTTCGACTTATAGCAAGCCTACGTCCACTCTCCCATGCTACAGCCTACTGGCTGGATTTCACTAATCAAATCATTGAGAAGTTATAGTAAGTTGTGCCGCTAAGACTCGAGCACTTCTTCCCGAAACTGGTGCTGCTTATACCAAGCTGATAGATCACACTATCTCACACCTAAGCACACACTTATAACACTGTCTACACCTCTCAAAAGATTACACTTTTAGGCTCACAAAAGACAAGAGATTGAATCGGAGTATGCTCAGACTTTGGACTTGTTGATTCTTGATTTCATTCTATACCTTCTGCTCCTCGTTGATCTCCTTTTATACTCTTCTACTTTCAAACTAGCCATTGGACAGTCTTCAGAGGATCATCTTCCAATATTCACCTTTGGACAAATTTGTATAAAATGGATTGAGTAGCCGTTGGTTGATAAAATCTGAATCCCGCTGATTCTAGTCGCCCATACAATCAGAATCTTGATTTCCATAAGTAGAGCTTTGTCCGTTGTAAATGCATGCTTGTCGTAATCTTTGATTATCAATCAATTTGAATTAGATTGATATCAAAGCTTTCCTTTTGTGAAATCCATACAAAATCACTAGCTGTTATGTTAGGTTCTGTATTTTGTGGCTAAAGAAATTTTGCGTCTACGTCTGCATCTGAGAAACCTCTGCGTCTGAAGAATTTCTGCGCCTGCAAAGTTTCTGCGTCTGAAAAATTTCAGCATCTGCACTTTGAGTCTGAACTTTATGTCTAAAGTTTGAGTATGAAGTTCTTTCACAATAAAAACTTCATTGACAGTTTTGTCAACTTCAAAATCAATAGGAGTTTTTCTCAACAGGATGGGCACCACAAGCTAGGATTCTATCACATCCAAGCATTGGTGGATTTGTGAGTCAGTGTGGGTGGAGTTCGGTCATGGAGAGCATGAAGTTTGGAGTCTCGATCATTGCGATGCCGATGCATCTTGACCAGCCGCTCAATGCGAGGCTCGTCGAGGACATTGGGGTCAGATTGGAGGTGATGAGGAATGAGAGTGGAGAGCTCGAGAGAGATGAGATTGCGAAGGTGATCAAGGCTGTTGTGGTGGAGGAAGGTGGGGAGTGTGTGAGGAATAGGGTCAAAGAAGTGAGTATCAGCATTAGGAACAAAGGAGATGAGGAGATTGATGAAGTGGAGGATGCGATTGTGAAGGTTTGTGGAGTGTGAAGGATAGCGTTTGACAGTTCGTTGAGTTTATGTTGTAGCTTTCATAATTATGTATGCTAAGGTCAAAATTTTTATCTCGAAGCTTTTCCTAGAGTAGCTTGTGTTTGGCTTACAATCCATACGCACGTCCCCGTGTATGAGAGAAGATTCAAATTCTATTTGCTGAAATTATACAATCGTTTCTTGAATTTTGCCTTGAGTTAATATTACCGACAACCAAACGTTATGCCGAAAAGGTTAAAAAAGATAGGCAAGGTAGGGACACTTAGCCCTGCTTCCACACATGCCCATCAACGCAACATTTCCGCTTTCATCACGGGAAAATTATCAAAATAGTCCTAAATTTATTGTAATTATATCAATTCGGTTATAAATCTTTTTTTGTACTAATTGAGTCACAAACTTTTTACATTTATGTCAATTCAGTTTATCCGATCAATTTTAGCTGGCCAGCACTAACATAAACACCAACCATTCTACATGGCACGTTCGGTGCTGAAGTTGATAATATTTAATAATATTTTAATATTTTTTGAATTATTTTTTTCTTTTCTTTCCCTTTCTTTTTTCTTTCCTCCCTTCATCTTTAACCTTAAGCTGTTCACCGAAACTAGCGATCAGCTAGAGGCAGGGGCTGGCAAGGTTGGTGCCACTAGTTGATGGCGAGGAGCGAGGACGAGCCTTGCTAGCATAGCCATTGGTGATTGGCTAGAAATTGAAGATGAAGGGAGGAAAAAAAAAGAAAGAGAAAGAAAAGAAAAAAAAAAGAAATTCGAAATTTTTTTATAAAATATTATTAAAATTATCCACGTTAATGCTGGCTCTGTCATGTAGGATAACCAGCGTCCATGTCAGTGTCGACCCGCTAAAATTGGTTGGATGAACTGAATTAACATAAATGCAAAAAGTTTATGACTCAATTGACATAAAAAATATCTATGATTGAATTGATACAATTACAATAGGTTTAAAATTGTTTTGGTGATTCTCCCCTCCCATCCTCCATCTCTCGGCCACGTTCCATGCACATACTGTTGGAATTTTGGGTGCAAATCCCTTGTAAAGTGAATAAGAGATGTGAATGGAGAAGTCCCACATTGAATAGAAGAGAGATGGGAGATAAGTTTAAATAGTTGAACCTCACAAATGAGTTTGGGCCTCAAGGGAGACCCCACTTTTGTGGAAGAGAGAGAACCTACGCTAAGCTCGGTCGGTTTCCCCTTGCACGCCGCCACCGCCGTCCAGCTGGCTCGGAATTTATTCTTTTTATTTCGAACAGATATGTTTGTTCGTAAGTTCGGGTTCTGAGTATAACCGAACCGAACAAAATTGTTCACTTCGTGACTTTTCATTAATAAATCGATCGACTTTTCGAATATGACTAAATGAGACAATTCGGTTCGTTCGTGACTCTTCATTTTTTAAAACCATGACTATATATTGCAGTCGGTTTTTTCCGAAAAAAAAAAAAAGATGAAGAGAAGCTTCGCATTTTTGACATTTTTGAAAAATACATTCATTCTCTGCGATTGTCTATGCAAAATTGCGTTCGAAGGAGTCCCCTAAATACGTATTGCTTCAGAGGAACAAGATCCGTTCTATCTTAGGAGACGATTGTCAAATATCCTCGGGTACTGATTAAGGGGCCAAATTCGTCTTAAGAACACGACGTTACTTCGTTGAGCTTGGATCAACATTCTGTTTATTTATTAGTACTACTTTCAGGTTAGTTTTCCTGATGTTTAATTTCAATTTCTGGTATGTGAACTTAGCCGACTACAATCTTAAGACGAATTTCGTTGAAATGTTATTCTGTTTTCAATTATCTTCGGTTCTATTCGTATAATGATTTGCATGGTCTGCGTATTATGTGTTGTTCATTGTTCATTGAGTTTTTTCTATCAAATATCTATATTGGTGTTCGTTTAAGTCGAACCTTTGTTGTTCGTATACTTCTGAGTTAATACAGGTATTCTGTATTGTCGCGACCTAAAAAAATCGTGTTTTCGATCTTAGGCTAATGGATTACTAGATCAATTAAATTAACTAATCTAGCTCGAGTTCTCCCAAACTCTACCAATTCGCAATTTATGTCCAATTATGAGCATGCAAATATTTTTAATGGGAGTCGCCACTAATCATATTTTCCAATTATGAGCAGGTTCCCCCATAAATGCCCATCAAAGGTACGGGCTTCTGATCGCCATGGTATAGTCAAGCCTCGACCTCCCGAAACCACACAGTTTGCCAAAGGAAAATCTTAGAATTTGGATCTTTGAACAGATGGACCCATTGCGTATAGTGCAAACTCTTAGTTTGATCTTATATTTGTTTGAACCTTAAAATAGGGTTATCAGTCATGCCCATTTCAAATATAGTCATATCTTCCCAAAATTGAGAAAGGTGTGAGAAAAGCCAGATTTGTAAAAGCTTAATCAGGGCTCGAAAAGTTCTATCTTTTCCTTTCTTGAATCATGTCAGAGATATGAAAGTCTCTGCTAGAATTGTGTTTATAAAACTAACTTCGCCACATATTAGTTTTACCGTCCAAGCTATGACATGATCAATAGCATTTTGACGGAATGGAAAAATGATGAGTTCAAAAAAAGTTAAGATAAAAATTTTAGATCTCATTAGGACGGAGTTATTTTCGAAACATTCAATAAGAAAAGATAATGGGCATGCTTGACAATTACCCCTTAGCACTTTTTCAATTTCCTTTTTAGTCAAATTTAAAAATTCAGCAAGCACTACCACATGATCTACCTTAATGGGTGGTTCGACTATATCCAACTCAATCGATTTTCCAATGGCAATATTGTATTCTTCCAGAGTCGGTGTGAGCTCAAACTTACCTCCCAACACAAATGTGGTTGTCTCGGGGTACCAAAAATGAGTGAATGCCTGCATGATCCCGCTCTGAACATCTATGTCTAGGATTGGCAGCATGAATCCAATGCGTTTGAGAACGTACTGCTGACCATCTGGCTTCAACTGGCTCCATAGCTTCTTGAGCTCCAGCTTCAGAGTAGGCACGAAACGGATATCGAGGCGACCCATTCTTATATAGACCACGTGCCAAATGACTCAACCTAAATCATGGACCGACTCAAAATAAGATGAAGAAAACCAAAGATAAAGCTCGAGAAATTACCGTCTTTGGAGAGAAAATGTCAATTACAGAGACATGCACATGAATCGTGAGTTTAAATCTTAATCTATCTATCCTAATGGCTTTTGCAAAGTGAAATGATGAACGGAACGACGCGTCGCAGCCTCGCATACAATCATCATGACTAGTCGCAGCCTCGCATACAATAGTCATGACTAGTCGGGTCCAATCACTTCGGCTTGGTTCGATCGACAAGGGCAACCCCCATGCGTTGTAGCCTCACATGCATGAGAACGACCCTTGAGCCATTTTTTGGAAAAATTTTCGGGATTCAAATGGGATAACCTTTAGCGAAGCCTTACCGCTAAGGTTAAAGAACCACCTAAATAACATCTTAAAACTATGGGTGTGACCCAGGTCCGGTCACGGGTTATGTGTGATGTAGTGTAAATACTGTAAATCATGCACAACAATTATATGCAACCAACACTTCAATAGTACGAAAATTAAATTAAATTCCACTCCACCAAACCTACAAAACGAAGGGTTAGCCAATCACTACTCCCCTTATAACTCCTATCCTGCAAAAATATTTAACACCTAAAAATGAGAATTCAATTAAATTTTTCCAAATCGAGTGATTTTTTTTTGAAATTTTTTTTTTTGGCCTAAGTCCTCCTTAAATTTTCAAAAAAAATCAAGTTGTCTCCAGCGGAGTCGCCAAGTTGTCGCGACCTAAAAAAATCGTGTTTTTGATCTTAGGCTAATGGATTACTAGATCAATTAAATTAACTAATCTAGCTCGAGTTCTCCCAAACTCTACCAATTCGCAATTTAGGTCCAATTATGAGCATGCAAATATTTTCAATGGGAGTCGCCACTAATAATTTAAGGTAGGTTGATTAGAAACCTAAATAAAATAGCGGAAGTACTATTTTATTTCTACGAACCAGAAATTATGAATTCGGGGACTTGGTTACGCTAGATTCCATAACGCCATTTCGGTACCAATTTCAAGGAAAATACTCAATTTGGCAATTTTGATAAATCCTGACTTAGAGTTTAAAGGTGCAGAAATTTTTTATTTTCACTTATTTAAATGAAAGCTAACCTATATGTAATGACGTGCAAAAATTGACATGCGATTAATGCAACCTAACATGCAAATTATATGTCATGCGATGACGTGACCTATTTCTAATGACGGGCATATTATTTTTTGTATTTTGTTAATGAAATTCGGAATTAAAAATGCCAATTATCTAAACATGCAATTTTAAACTAAAGAAATTAACCTATTCTAGAGTAATCTTTTGGTATTTTTTTTTTTATCAAAATTCGAAATTAAAATCAAGTAAAAAAATATAACCGCTAAATCTTTTGAATTAAGTTTCGATCTGAAGCCTGACAGATCGATCCTAAAATTCAAACTACCCGCTATGGAAATAACTCTATCTAAAGCCTGATAGATAGATTTATTTCCACGTGTGCGGTTGCGGATTATGAAATTTTCCTAATCGATCACATCTTGAAAAATTCTCGATATCTTAAATATCTTGGATATATTCAAAAGATTTTGAAAATTCTAAATTCTATCCAAATTTGAAAAGTAATAGATATCCAAGATTTCAAAAGAAATAAAATCCTAATTAGAATAATGCTTATTATTCAAATATGCAAAATTAGATATCAATAAGCACAAATTAGGCAACAAAATATTCAGATCAAATCAAGATAAGATAATTACCTGATTTGCAGATTTCTTTCCTAACTTGAATTCGCAGCGGATCGGGATTGTGGATCGGAGCGGTATGGCTAGCGACGGGCGCGGCCACGAGGACGGGGGTGGGGACGGCGGTGGCGGTAAGACGGCCTTGCGTGGGATGGCACCAAGATAGCAGCGGCTAGGACGTCGGCGTCGCGGTATGGCTCCGGCGTTGCTAGAGTTTTCGGGATCCGCTTGCTGGATGTTGGGGACCGTTGGGGGTGCAATTTCTGGACACGGCGAATCTGGACAGCAGCGTCGGAAGCAACAACAGGCAGCCAAACGCGTCGGAGAACTCGTCGGGATTGCAAGTAGGTGCAGCAACAGTAGCGAAACTGGGCTGGACGCGAAGAAGTTTCTCCATAAATCTGAGCGTGATGGACAGCAAGTGCTAGAACAGAAATTTGATGGGAAGTTGATGAGGAATTGGGCACGTTGGGCAAGAGCAAACAGCAACCGATGGTGGCTGCTGGGAGAAGATCAGCGTCAGTACAATGTTACGGTCAATTTCTTCATTGAAGCCCAGGGAGGCGAAGCACTAAAGACGAAAACTAAAGAAGAAGGCCCCTTTTCCTTTAGTTGACTCTTGATTTCTGACTTTTTCTCCCTCTTTGATTTTTCTTTTTCGCTTTCTTGTGTCTCCGCGTGGCCGTGCCTCTAGCTCTCACGACTCTCTCTCTCTTTTTTCTTTGATCCCCCCGCAAAAGACCATAAGCATATATTTATAATGCAAAGCTAGGTCAATTAGTCGGGCTTTCTAGTCTTAACGGGCTTAAATTTAGGCTTTATCATTTAATTTAATTTAATTCTAAGTGGGCTGAATTAATTCGAGCTTTTCTTTAATTAAGCTTGATGGGCTAATTTAAGCTCAAATTAAGACAACCCAACCCTTTTGCGTGTGATTTTCGGCCTATGCTTTCCAAGTGAACCGAGTCTCGTTCGATGCCCGAGCTCGATTCACGTGATGAATTTTAAGCTTACTTGTTACCGCCGATCCGATACGGAATGCAATTAATCTATATGAACCTAAACTATATGCTATGCAATTGTAATATTTTTGTTTAGGGGTTAAAATTTAATCCCTAATTTTCTATGCAATTAACCACTAAATGATGTGCTAAAATTTAGGTGTCAATATGTATAGTTCGTAAGGTCCTTGTCATAGTTCGTATAGTATTTTTGTTGGGATTATTTTGTTATGTAGTTTGCTTAGTTTTTGATGAATTTCTATCACATCGTTCAATTTTGCCTGTGTTGAAATTCTATTACAATATTTGGAAATTTCGTATTCAGAATACGATTCCGTTCATGCATACATTCCGCTCCTATTACAATTTTTCTATTCTGTTCGTGAACAAAATTTTTGTTTCTACTCATAATAAAAAAAAAATTTCAATTCTGTTCTTGAACAAACGATTATGTTCGTAGTCATATATTTCCAATTCTGTTCGTGAATATGTTTTGTTTTTGTATTTCAGAAATGGCTTTGACCTCGACTTCAATCAACCCTATTCCGAATCACGAAGAAAAGCCAGAAAAGTTCAATGGTACGAATTTCAAGAGATGGCAACAAAAGATGTTGTTCTATCTCACGACCTTGAACTTGGCTAGATTCCTCAATGAGGATGGTCCTAAATTGGACGTTGGAGAGACAAATAAAGAAAAGGTTGCTGTTGTAGATGCATAGAAGCATTCTGACTTCCTGTGTTGCAACTATGTCCTCAACGGTCTGGACAATACTCTCTATAATGTTTGTAGTTCACTAAAAATGGCTAAGGAGCTATGGGATAGTCTAGACAAGAAATACAAAACTGAAGATGCCGAATTGAAGAAATTCATTGTCGGTAAATTTCTGGACTTCAAGATGATTGATTCAAAGACCGTCTTAAGTCAGGTTCAAGAGCTTCAAGTGATTATGCATGATATTCATGCTGAAGGAATGACTCTAAGTGAGTCATTTCAAGTGGCTGCCTTCATTGGAAAACTACCACCATCCTGGAGAGATTTCAAAAATTATCTCAAACACAAGAGAAATGAGTTGTCATCTGAAGACTTAATTGTTCAGTTGAGGATTAAGGAAGACAATAGGCTCTCTAAGAAGAAAGTTGGGAAGAACCTAGAGGTTTCAATGTTGTTGAAGAAGGATTGAAACCCAACAAGAAGAGGAAAATGCCTAGTAAGTCTGGAGAGGGATTCACCCAAGGCCTAAAGAAGTTCGTTGACAAGTGCTTTAACTGTGGCAAGTCTGGACATCAAGCCAAAGACTGTATAGCCAAGAAAAGACAGAAAACTCAGGCTAATGTGGTGAAAGAGATTTTCAATGGTGTTGATGATATCAATCTGACTACTATGATATCCGAGTGTAATATGGTGGGAAACCCCAAGGAGTAGTGAATTGATACTGGAGCAACTCGTCATATCTGTGCAAACATATCGATGTTCTCGTCCTACACAACTGTAGGGGGTGATGATAAACTTTATATGGGTAATTCATCAATATCTAAGGTTGAAGGTGTCGTAAAGATTGTTCTGAAGATGACATCTGGAAAGATTGTGGCACTAAATAATGTTCTGCATGTGCCAGATGTTCGCAAGAATTTAGTTTCTGGATCTCTCCTTGGCAAGAATGGCTTCAAGTTGGTTTTTGTATCTGATAAGTTTGTATTCTCAAAAAATGAGATGTATGTAGGAAAGGGTTATCTGAATGATGATTTGTTCAAACTGAATGTAATGACTGTTGTAACCAATGATGATTTGAATAAAGTTGCTTCTACTTATGTGCTTGAGTCTTCTAATATTTAGCATGTTAGACTAGGACACGTTAACTATAAGTCGATAAAGAAATTAATGAATATGGGTCTGTTGCCGAAGTTTGACTGTTTAAGTGAGAAATGCCAAGTGTGTGTTGAATCTAAATTTTCTAAGCCTCATTTCCATTCTGTAGATAATAGAGTTACAGAACCTTTCGATTTAATACACACAGATATATGCGGTATGAAATCAATGCCATCAACAGGTGGTAATAAGTATTTTATCATATTTATAGATGACTGTTCAAGGTATTGTTATGTTTATTTGCTTAATAGCAAAGATGAGGCTGTGAATGCTTTTAAAACTTATAAATCTGAAGTTGAAACTCAGTTAAATAAGAAAATTAAAATAATAAGAAGTGATAGAGGAGGTGAATATGAATTTCCTTTTGAGGAAATTTGTACTGAGTTTGGTATCGTTCACCAAATAACTGCTCCTTATACACCACAATCAAATGGTGTGGCGAAAAGGAAAAATCGATCCCTAAAGGAAACAATGAATGCATTGTTGAACAGTTTTGGTTTACCACAGAATTTGTGGGGGGAAGCTGTCTTAACAACAAATTTTATTTTAAATAGAGTACCTCACAAAAGGACACAACAAAGGACACAACAAACTCAAAATGAGAAATGGAAAGGTAGAATGCCTAACTTGAATTATCTCAAAGTGTGGGGGTGTTTGGCTAAGGTTGCTATTCCTAAGCCTAAAAAGGTTAAGATAGGACCAAAGACTATTGACTGCGTTTTCATCGAATATGCTCAGAATAGCAATGCATATCGTTTTTGAAAATATATTTCCGTATAACATAGTATATATGCCAATTGATAATAATAAGAGGCCTCGAGATACTATAACTAGAAGTGATCTAATGAAGGATGAAGTTAGACGGAGTAAAAGACAAAGGACTTCCACGTCTTTTGGACCTGATTTCTTAACGTATATGTTAGAGTATGAGCCTCGAACATTCAAAGAAGCTGTGACATCGTCAAAAGCCCCGTTCTGGAAAGAAGCTATCAATAGTGAAGTTGAATTCGTCTTGTCAAACCATACATGGGAATTGGTTAACCTTTCTCCTAGTAATAAACCACTACAATGTAAGTGGATTTTCAAGAGAAAAATGAAAGCGGATGGTACTATTGATAAATATAAGGCTAGGCTTGTGGTAAAAGGATATAAGCAACGAGAAGACCTGGATTATTTTGATACTTGCTTACCTGTTACTAGAATTATATCTATAAGGATATTAATTGCTATAGCAGCGGTGTATAGGCTTAAAATCCATCAAATGGATGTTAGAATGGTTTTCTTAAACGGAGATTAGGAAGAAGAAATATATTTGGAACAACCTGAAAGGTTCATTGTTCTAGGACAAGAGAAGAAAGTATGTTGGTTTATCAAGTCCCTCTATGGATTGAAACAAACACCAAAACAATGGCATGCTAAATTCGATCAAGTCATGTTGTTGAATGGTTTTAAGATTAATGAGTATGATAAATGTGTATATGTTAAGAATACCAATAATGGTTTTGTTATTTTGTGCTTGTATGTAGATGACATGCTTATAATAGGTAGCGATAGTGAGGTTGTCAATACGACCAAACGCATGCTCACAAGTAAATTTGATATGAAAGATATTAGGGTTGCAGATGTTATTTTAGGAATTAAAATTCATAAGATATTTGGACGATTAGCTCTATCACAGTCCCATTATATTGAGATGATTTTTGGAAAGTGCAAGAATCTAGATATTGTACTAGTAAAGACTCTCATAGATGTTAATTTACATCTTTCAAAGAATACTGGTGAAAACAAAGCTCAAAATGAGTATGCTAGATCACCGCCCGTAACAGCTACGTTGGCTTTGGGCTCTCTTCCCCCCATGAAGGGAAGGAGTTCGAATCCCAGCACTATCGTTAGGGATTCTTAAGCGTGACGTCATGATGGTGGGTCCTGCACTAGCGTCACCTCAAGTTTACCTCTCCGGCTGTCGGCCGTGTGGAGGGTTCCCGGGTTACCAAAAAAAATGAGTATGCTAGTATACTAGGCAGTCTAATGTATGTCATGAACTGTATTAGGCCGGACATAGCTTGTGCTGTGAGCAAGTAACTCGATTTACAGTTAGTCCAAATAAAAATCATTGAAAAGCTATGAAACGTTTATTGGGCTACTTAAAGTATACTCAAGATTATGCTTTACATTACATAGAATATCCAGCTGTACTTGAAGGATACTGTGATGCAAATTGGATAACCAGCACTAAAGACACAAAATCAATAAGTGGATATGTATTCACACTTGGTGGGGTGAAAATGTCTTGGAAATCATCCAAACAAACTTGTATTGCTAGATCCACTATGGAATCATAATTTATTGCTTTGGATAAAGCCGGTGGAGAAGCAAAGTGGCTTCGAAATTTCTTGGAAGATATTCCTAATTGGCCTAAATCAGTGCCCACTGTTTGTATACATTGTGACAGTCAAGCGGCAATAGGAAGGGCAATGAATGTCATGTATAACGGTAAGTCTCGACACATACGTCGAAGACATGACACAGTTAAACAACTTCTTTCTAGTGGAATTATCACTATTGACTATGTGAAGTCAAAAGATAATATTGCAGATCCATTGACAAAAGGCCTAACTAGAGAGATGGTTGCGAAAACATCAAAGGGAATGGGTTTAAGGCCTATAAACAAGTCATCATAGCGGAAATCCTACCTAGTTGACTGGAGATCCCAAGATCTAGGTTTAAAGGGACAACTAAGTTATGAAGACAGTGTAGAGTACTGTCAAATTTTTTGACTCATTCCTAAATGAAAACAGTACTAATATGTGAAGGTTAAGCAAAAGCTTTTAATCACTCTGAATTGAGTATGTGATATACTATATGTTTAGAAATCACCTATGTGAGTGTGAAGTGAGGGCCGCTTCTGTGAGAATTGAAAAAGGCCGAATTTTCTAAAACACTCAGGAGACCAGGCGATGTTCATGGCCAAAATGAATACAACAGTGAAAAGCAATTTTGTTCGAAAAACAATTGTGTGATTTATATTATCTAGGCTTACACCAAAGGTCGACAGTTCAAAGATATCAAGTCTACTGATTGATCGAGTAATCAGATAGGTTTCACTAAGGAAAGTTCAAAGTCTCAGACTACTTATCCTAATGCAACATTTTCTTATGGAATAATCGCACATTGCATCTCATGCATATATGAAGAGTTAGAAAAAAAAATGAATCTCTTATTCATGTGAGGGATTGTTGGAATTTTGAGTGCAAATCCCTTGTAAAGTGAATAAGGGGTGTGGATGGAGAGGTCCCACATTGAATAGAAGAGAGATAAGAGATGTGTTTAAATAGTTGAACCTCACAAATAGGTTTGAGTCTTAAGGGGTACCTCACTTTTGTGGAAGAGAGAGGACCTACGCTAAGCTGGGTCGGTTTCCTCTCGCACGCCGTCGCCGCTGTCCGGCCAGTTCAGATCGAGCCGGGCTAGGCCCGGGTTCCCATGAATGGGACAATTCAGTTCGTTTGTGACTCTTCATTTTTTAAAATCGTGACTATATAATGCAGTCGGTTTTTTCTGAAAAAAAAAAAAAAGATGAAGAGAAGCTTTGCATTTTTGACATTTCTAAAAAACACATTCATTCTCAACGATTGTTTATGCAAAATTGCGTTTGAATGAATTCTCTGAATACGTACCACTTCAGAGGAACGAGATTCGTTCTATCTTGGAAAACGATTGTCCAATATCCTCGGGTACTTATTGAGAGGCCAAATTCGTCTTAAGGACACGACGTTATTTCGTTTGGCTAGGACCAACATTCCGTTTATTTATTTGTACTGCTTTCAGGTTAGTTTTCCTGATGTTAATTTCAATTTCTAGTATACAAACTTAGCCGACTACACATACATCCCCGTGCAAAGGTAGCCTCTGAATCACCGTCCTCTTCCCATATTAACCTATGCGCACTTGCTGAACGTTCCAATTCTTTAACCAACCCTAGAATAAACACCCAAAAACAAAGTGAAGTAGAAAAAGTAAGAAACGAGCCCATAGAGAGACACATCCAACAACATTCTCATGCTTCCATTGCTTAAAAGGTTAATGCCACATAAAATGCCAACTGGTACATCTGTAATAAATTTACTTTAAACTAATTTTTGACCATAAAAAATTCTCAACCAATACATTTGTGACAATTTTACCTCAAACTAATTTTTTAACCACCAAAAATCCTAAATCGATATACTTATGATAAATTAGATTAATATCATGAAAAATCACAAGCTGGTAAATATGTGTTAAACATGGGGGTAAAACTCTAAACTCGCACACCCGTCAATTGTCACGTATAATCCAACTTAGCAATTTGACGATAAAATTCAACAAAAATTAACGGATGGTAAATTTATCACGAGTGTACTAATTTGGAGTTTTTTGTTATATTAATCCTGAAAAAAAAAACAAGAAGTTGTCATGGTGCATTTTAAGAATAACGATCTCATCTCATTATTGAAATGAAAGTTAAAGATCAAGACCATCGTTACTTCGGCTTAATATACACGAACTTTTTTTTATAACATTAACAAATCATTTTCTTCTTTTTATTTTTTTTAATTTCTATAATTGAGTGTTCAAGTATTTATTGTTGAGTTGCACAAGTGAGTTGTGTTAAAAAAAAAAAATCCCAAATCGAGGAATTACTGTGGTGTAAAGTAGTTAATATGCTTTAGTTAGTCTACAACTCATTGGCTTAAGTTTTTGAATGAAAGTGATCCAATTGGATATGTTGGTAGGCTTGGACTTAAGCTCTCTCTTGGTGATCTATTTAGGTGAAGATATTGGGTTTTTGTTGAGCGCTCTCAACAAGTGGTATTAGAGCCAATGATAGATTGGGTGAATATATCAAGAAATGAATCTAGTGACCACCGCAGTTTTCGGATGGTGGGCGTTGTGGTATAGCAACGCAGACTCGATGACAACCTCCATGATTTGGACCAAGGATGAAGGTGGGCACTCAAGATTTAAGTTGAGAGATCTTGATGCGAAATGATACCTAAATTAAGGGAGAGAAAACTTAACACTAGGCTCGCATATAAGGGGAGATTGTTGAGTTACATGTGTGAATTGTATTAGAAAAAATCTCACATTAATGTAATGTGGAGCAGTTAATATGCCATAATTGACCCATAACTCATTAGCTTAAACTTTTGAGTGAATATAGGTCAAACTAAATATATTGACAGGCTCAAATTTTGGCTTTTTCTTGGTGATGTCCTTGAGTAAAGTTATTAGACTGTTGCTGCTGGCTCCTAACATTTATTCTATGAAATATGGACCATGAAAGAAATAGTGTGATTTATATTTAATAACCCAATATGTGTGTATGTTTTAGTCATACGTGTTATTGAAGAAATTAAATTAAACCCAATATGGTTTTCTTTTTTATTATACTAGAGAGTTGAGAGGAAGATGCCTCAGTATTTACTCTTCGGTCAAACAGGTTGAAAGTGGGTTATTTCCAAACCTACTAGAACTCATCATTAGGGGGTCGTTGGTTTATTAGATCCGTTCCTACTTAAATTCTAATCATAGGCGATCCTATATCACCGAAGCCATTAAAAATGAGTTGAAATATGGATCAATAATCCATTTTGTCACCTTTATTAAACAGGAACAAAGACCACAAGGTCCATGACTCCATACAACACATTGCTTTCCTACGATCTATTTGATACCAACTGACGCAATGCAATTAGACACCGATTTGCGTCCCACTTAAGCTCGCACTTGCCAATTCAACAATTTCAAAAAGTTGAGTATTAAAGCTCTATTTGTTTCACATAAAACATAAAATGGGAATAGAATTAAATCTTAAATCCATTTGTCTTGTAAAAAATCAAATATTTGAAAAGATTTTCCTCTTTTTAATCGTTTATCACTTAGAAAAATGAGTTCGCAAAAACTGTTTTCATTATCAATAAAAGTGTTCTACACTAAAACTGTTATGAGTGATGGAAATATTTTTCATTAAGTTATATGTCTAATTGATAAAAACAATCATAATTAGGAAAACAGTTTCCAACTTACTTGTATGAAAGAAGAATCAAATTCTATTTTTTGAAATTATATAGTCTTTAACCTGAATGTTGCCTTGAGTTAATATTACCGACAACCAAACGTCATGCATAATTCGACCAAAAAAACAATGTCATGCATAAAGGGTTAAAAAACATAGGCAAGCTAGGCACACTTAGCCCTACTTCCGTGCATGTTCATCAACACAACGTTTCCGCTTCCATCCTACCAAAACGGTCATTAGTTTATTGCAATTATGCCAAATCAGTCCTAAATTTTTTTGTGCCAATTAAATCATAAATCTTTTGCAGTTGTGTCAATTCAGTCAATTTTAGTTGGCCAATGCTAACATGAACACCGATCATCCTCCGTGGTGCGATTAGCGCTGACGTAGATAATTTTTAATATTTTTCGATTTATTTATTTATTTCTTTTCTTTTTTTCCTTTTTTCCTTTTCTTTCCCCTACTTTTTTTTTCCCTCCCTTCATCTTCAACCTCTAGCCGGTCGCCCATTGAGGCGAGGGCTGACAAGGTCAGCCCTGTTGGCCGACGGCGAGGACAAACCTCGCAATTCAATCTCGCCAGATCTAGTAGAACCAAGACATTTTCTTAGGGTGACAAGCCGCAGTCAGCCGATCATGGGGGTTCTAGTAGACCTTATCTTTTGTTATCCATCTTTGGTGAATTGTGTTCATCAAAAGTTTGTGATTTTGTAGATTGGACTGTATCGTCTGTCTTCAAAACTAGTTCTCCTAGTTTGGAGCCATGTCTGGCTCGGATGGTCATGGAAGCAACCGTCTTGCTGATGAAGATCAAGGGATGCAGGCCTTGTGGACTAGTCTCAAGGCATCTCTACATACCATAAAATAGGATCTGGGGCGAACTCTAGATATATTCGCAGAGTGGCTTGGTTTATGGGAAACTCGAATAGGACTAGTGCAATGGTGCGTTGCCGAGTAATGCCTGCAGCCCATTGTTTGATAGATCTCTTCCGGCGGCTCGTTAAACGTTTCAATTCTCAGATTACAGTAAAGATGGACATTATTACCTTTGTATAAGAGAATTGCGTGAATTTCGCCTCAAGGTTCCTTGTTTAATGACTAAACGAATTTGAAGAATTTTGTTGTACAACTAGATCTATATTTCTGTTACACTTCCATTCCAAAAATCAGTAAGCAAGCTATGCTCGTAAATTTAAGGGAGACGCATCGTTTTGGTGGGATAGTTTGCAAGTAGAGCGGCAAAGAGAAGGGAAATCTCCGGTAAAAAAACCACGATGCGGATGTTGTTAACCGACAATTTTTGAGGATTGGACATGATCGAAATTCCGTGTCCTTCTTAAAAGTTGCAGGGGTAGGGACCGGGTAGCATAAGTAGAAACTGTTGGATGTTTGTTTGTAAAACAAACAAAATAATATTCTTTTCTTTGTTCTACATAGGAAAGTTTTGAATAAGTGGGCTACTTTATAACTGTGAATATCTTCTTGCTCCTTAGAGTGAAGACAATGGGGTGTATGCTAGCTCACACAATACCCGCGTGCGGGTGCGCGAATAATTGCGCGATTTCGACACGGCCGCGGTTTAATTAGCACTAATCCCTTCATTTTTTTTTTATTTTATTTCGTAAGGTTATCTCATTAATCTTTATTAGTTGAAAGGTTATTTTTTGTTTATTAAATAATTTTTGAAATTATGAAAATTCGGAATTTTATTTATATATATTTTATTTTATTCCGGATTTTACATATGTCTTTTCAAGACAATCTTTAGAGATTATACTTGTTCAGTTTTCAATCTTTCCCGAGGGGTTGCATTTATTCAGTTTTCAACTTCTTCCGAAGGAATATCTTTATTAGCTTTGCAACCTTTCGTAAAGAGTTGCCTATGTTCTTTAAGACCGATTTCTATAAATGTTAGTTTTTTTCGCAACAAAGAAAAGACATCAATTTTTAAGTCTTCTTTCAAAAACTACAATAATCATTTTCAATTGTTTCTTAGAGAGACCCTAGAGAAATACTAGAATTGCTATATAGTATTCTCATTTTGACACTTTATTGTATCCTAGAGGATTTTTTGCAACATTGTGGGGCAAATAAATCCTTAAGGAAAGTGATATCATGCCTCAAAGTCCGACTTGATTGCTTTTTTTATTCGAAGCCATTTCTTTTTAACAACAGAAACTAGAGTTGAAGAAGAGCACAGTGGGAATATCATGGAAGTAAGAATAGCAAGAATAGCATCAACGCACCTGAAGTTTCTCCCGAAATTGATTTTGATTCAGCTGATGGTTCACTTGCAAAAGTTAAGGTGATCCGTTTTCAAGAGGGATTTTTTAAAGTAGAGAGAATATGCCGCTGGCCGCAATAATCGAAATTAGACGTGGGATTTATTTTTTTGATCCGTTGATGATTTTTCGTTTAGAATTTAGGGTTAAAATCATGAAAACCCTAAATTGGTATACAGGTGATAAATTTATCGCAACCTAATTTTTTATTACAAAAAATCTCAAACTAGTACACCTATGATAAATTTATCCTCCGTTAATTTCTGTTAAATTTTACCATCAAATTGTTGAATCAAAAGACACGTGGTAGAGTTTTGGAGTTTTACCCTTTGTTTGCCACAATGTATTAATTTGTGATTTTTTTGTATTAATCTAAATTAACGGATGATAAATTTGTCATAAATATATCAGCTTGTGATTTTTTTATGATCAAAAATTTAGTTTAGAGTAAATTTGTTATAGACGTATCAATTTAGGATTTTTCGCCATATTAATAGTAGAATTTAAATAGGGGGTTTTCAACTTTAGTTTCTTATCTTTGCGGATTGTGTTATCGGTCCTTGTATTGTCTGTTTTCGCTCCACATCGTGAAGTTTCTATCATCTACATCTTTTGTTTTCTTTTCGTAGCAGTAGCGTCTGCTACCAAAATTACCTACTGATGTCGACGCCTCGCTCTTCAAGAGAACACGTTGTTGAGTTGGCTACTATAAATCAGATCTGTCTGCTAGCCTCCACCGCCACTCCTCGGACCACTCCATCTTCGTGAACTGTCACAATGATGATGTGAATTTGTGAAGTAACGGGTCACATTCTGTTGTCCCTCTCCAAAGCTGGCTCCGTGACAGTTGACCTTACCTTGTGCGTATAGTTCGACTTTTGAGAAATTTGTTTGGAAAAATGTGAAGAAATTTATGGGAATTTTTCAAAATACAATTAATGTTTGATAAATTGTAATTTAAAAGTATATTGGGAAGTGACTTTGATTTAAATGATGTTTGAAAAAATAACTGGCAGTCGCATGACTTCAATTGAGGGCCGCCAAGGGTTTTGTGACCTTAGACAATGGTAGCAGGGTTGCACAACCCCGGGCTACGTCACCAAGGCCAAGGTCACACGAGCTCAGGCGCACCCTCGCAGGCAACCAAATCTAGCCTCACCAATGGCTTAAGCACTTTGCCGACAACCTTGTGTGAAATTAGGACATTTTCCAAATTATGAAAGTTTAGCGAGCGCAAAGTTGGAAGAAAAAAAAATATTAGCATTCTGAAAAATGCTCAAATCTCGAAGTATCTTCAAACCTGCTTTGAGTTAAAGGCCTTTGGGAATACAATTATATATGCCCACAAACTCCTTTAGAATCCAAAACCCATTGGAGATGTAGTTTCCAAACGCACCCTTAATCCATGTAGGGACTGAAAATCCACGAAATCGAAATGCTTACTTAATCTAATTTAGGTCCAATAGGTGATCTTAACATGATTAAGGTTCCATTTGTTTCGCAGAAAATGATTGATTTGGAAATTATTTCATATCGCTTGTATTGCTTATAAAAATAAATGAACCAAAAAATATTTCATCGTTTATAAAATGTTTTAGACATAAATTGTTGTTCATAATAAAAATATTTTTCATTGACTAATTATTTCAAGCGATTACTTTTAGAAAAATATTTTTCAATTTAATCATCTTCCGCAAAACATATGCACCATGAATGAATATTGTCGGTGTTTAAGAATTAAAATTTTGAGCTCCTTAGACTTTTCATTTTCGTAAGTATTAGACTTCTATTGCAATTCCCTCAACATACTGCGTTACTCTCACCAAAACAATAGGTTATCAAACTCCGTGAGGAGTACTAGAAGTAGGATCTACAATTGATTACGATTCCGTCATATTTTATGTCTATGATTCGTGATATAATTTGTACAGAAACCAAAATATTCTAGAAGGACGAAAATATGTATTTTATTAAAAGATAATGAAAACTTATTAAGTCATGTTAGCTTCGAATCAATCATGACTCATTGAATTTGAATTTCGTACTATAAATTTTTATCACGTACGAGTAGTGTTTTGAATCAAATTTTTTTCCTGCCATAATGTTTTTCCGAAAACTCAGATGGAGTTTTAGTTGTGGCCTCGGTTATTTATGCATCATCCATGATTAAAAATCGAAAAATGCCAAATTGGATTCCAACTTCAACTTGGCTTTTCCCTTTGAACGACAGGCAGAGAGCAAATGTATGTTGCAGAGACAGAACTTGCAGCCGACAGTACACATTCTAAATCTATGTTGCAGCTCGACGTGTCTCCTCTTCATGCTGCACTGGCTTCTCAAGATCACTCAAATTCTCTTAGTAAAATTTCAAATAATAGCCTGAAATGCTCTTATTTTTTAAAATAAAAGCATGAAATGGATCTTGTATATATAAAAAAAAAAGGCTTGAAGTGGCGGTTCCAAATTAGGGCTTGACCTCACCGATTGGCTAAACATACCGATCAACAAGGGCATTTTCATCCAAAGACAATTTTTACCTAAATTTTTATTAAATTGGATTAAAAATTAAGAAAGTTAAAAGTTTTTAAAAAGGAAAAAAATACAGGCGAGAGGACTGGGGCGTTGGCCATGGTCAGCGGGTTGCTGGCGCAAAGGCTCTCAACAGAACTGGGAGAGGGCTGTGACCCGCAACCAAACCTGCGCAAGAGCCGGCGACCTCGCCCCCCTCCCCCAGTTCTAATGAGGGTCTGCCAATCCTCACCCCTAGTCGGCGAGGTTGCTAGCTATGGTCGATGCCCCATCAACGATGAGGCAGCGGCCATAGGCAGAGGGTCTGGATTTTTTTGTGTGTGTGTGTGTGTGTGTTTTTTTTTTTTTTTTTAAGTTTTAGCCTTTTTTTTTTCCTTTTTTGAGTTGTTCTTCATTATGGAAAAAAGTTTTGGATTTTTTAACCTAATTTAATTAAGATTTTGTGTAAAAATTAGGATTCGAATAAAAATGACATTGTTTTTGTGGTCGGCCTAGCGAGGGTCGCCCAGATTAGGCCGTCCCTCGCTTGTGGCTTTCGAGAATGGCCTTGCTTGGCCCTCTCCAAGTATCATCGATGGCCGGTCATCGCTTGAGACCGGCCACTGGCGAAAAGGAAAGAAAAAATAGAAAAAGGAAAAAAGAAAGAAGGAAAAACATGAAAAAGTAAAGAACGAAAATACTATTGACCAGCAGGTGAGATCAGGCCATTTTTTGATACTAATATAATCACTTCATACCCTTATTTTAGAAAATGAGAGCTTCGGGTTTTTATTTGAAATAAGTTCAACTGCGTGCTCTTATTTGAAAAAATGAGAACATTTAATACTCTTATTTGGAATTTTTCCAATTCTCTATCTTGCGGTCTCTTGTGTTTTCTCTCCACTGCTATATATACCCATTAGAGATAGATAGCTAAGAGAGAAGAAACAACAGAGAGACTTGAGATCAGGATGGACAATATGCAGAGACCCATCAAAATTCTGATGTTGCCATGGCTTGCTCATGGCCACAGATCACCATTTCTAGAGCTAGCAAAGAGGCTTTCCACGAGAAACTTCCACATTTACTCGTGTTCCACTCCTATCAACCTTAGCTCCATCAAACACAAGATTTCCGAGAAATATTCATCTTCCATTGAACTTGTCGAGCTTCACCTCCCATCTCTGCCTGAGCTCCCTCCCCATTATCACACAACTAAAGGCTTGCCTCCTCACCTCATGAACACCCTCAAGGTGGCTTTTGATATGGCGAGCCCCGGCTTCTCTGATATCATCAAGCCTGGGCCCCGATTTACTCATCCACGACTTTCTCCAACCGTGGGCGGTGGAGGCGGCGAAATCTCATGGCCTGCCATCAGTCGTCTTCTTCAGCATTGGTGCGGGGACGCTATCTTTTATGTTCCATATGGTCAAGAACACCGGCAGTAAATTCCCTTTTGAAGCAATTCGCCTTCATGATTACGAGCAGGCAAAACTCATCAAGGTGATGGACGACTCCGCAGTCCGCGTGAAGGACAAAGATAGGGTTCTACAAAGTGTTGAAAGGTCCTCCAACTTCATCTTGTTGAAGACCTTTAGAGAGCTGGATGGGAAATACATGGATTATCTCTCAAGTCTCTTGGGGAAAATTGTGGTGCCTGTTGGTCCACTTGTGGAAGACCCTAGCAACATAGAAGATGGAGATAGCATCATTGAGTGGCTTGACAAGAGAGAAAAATCTTCTACTATTTTTGTGTCATTTGGTACTGAATATTTTCTCACCGAGAAAGAAAGAGAAGAGATTGCTTATGGATTGGAGCTTAGTAACGTCAACTTCATTTGGGTCATTAGGCTTCCTGTAGGAGAGAGCATTGAGCTTGAAGAGGCATTGCCTAAAGGGTTCTTGGAAAGAAGGAAAGACAGGAGATTGGTGATAGATGGATGGGCGCCACAGGGGAAGATTCTGGAGCATCCAAACATTGGTGGGTTTGTGAGTCACTGCGGATGGAACTCCATTACAGAGAGCATGAAGTCCGGGGTCCCGATCATCACAATGCCGATGCAACTTGATCAGCCGTTAAATGCTCGGATGGTCGAGGAGGTTGGAGTCGGATTGGCAGTGAAGAGAAATATGAGCGGAGAGCTTGAGAGATTGGAGATAGCGAAGGTGATCAAAGATGTGGTGGTGGAGAAAGATGGAGAGACTGTGAGGAAGAAGGCAAAAGATATGAGCGACAGCATTAGGAACAAAGGAGAGGGGGAATTAGATGAAGTGGCTGACGCGTTGGTCCAACTTTGTGTGGGATATAAAGAACAATACGTGTCAAAATGAAGCCATGTTAGAGGTATGTGAATGGGTATATGGCGTCCGTCTATAGTCCCCTGAATGTGACCTTGTCATCGTAGTGCTGTGCAACATTTTTAGGATGTCTAATAACTTGGCGTTAATTACTTTTATTCAAATTGTTGCATTCTATAGGATCCTATAATAGTAATGAGACTGCAGAAAACCCGTGTTTTTATGTATGCGTATACTAATGAATTTACTATTATTTTCGGATGTTGCATTTGTTTACCTTTGTCAAACAATCAACTTTTCTTATCGAGAAGTGGAAGTATAATAGACAACGTACGAGTGATCATAAATTGTAATTGTATTTAATCTAGCCTTTCCAAAGCGCAGCATCATAATGCGAATTACTAAAATTGAGTGCATACTCGGTGATCCTATAGATTAATAAATGTTGAATGGATTATAAGAATTTGAACTATAGATTTTGGTTTTAATATCATTGATTTACTTGTCCTAAAAGCGTAATTATTAAGCAACGCTTGGGATTAATATAGAGTCTGGATATAGTATAAGTTATTATCTATGTATCCAGCTCGGCAACCGGCTAGAGGAAGAAGGGAAGAAAAAAAGAGAGAAAGAAAAAAAAATTAAAATAAAATTTAAAAACATATTAAATATGATTAAAAATTATTTACGTTAGCACTGGCCGAATCACCTAAGACGATCGTTGTCCATATCAGCGATTTTCTGTCAAAATTGATCGGATAGACTTAATTGACACAAATATAAAAGGTTTAGAATTCAATTGATAAAAAAAAATTTAGAACTGAATTGACACAATTATAATAGATTTATGACTTTTTTGGTAATTTTGCTTGCAAGTGGCTGCTCGATATAGTAAATCACCCTGTATGGACCACGATCGGGTTGCGTTCGTAGCTAGTTTCTCTCTATTTTGGAGGCAAATACTTGTGCTCACTCCGGAAAATGACATGGTACCAAATAATTTCTTCCATTATTAATCCTAATCTCATGTCTTTAGTGTGTGGCAACCCATCAAATCAAAGTGCGTAGAAATCGTTGAATATAATATAAACGCCGTCTTCTCTCACATGACAAGAAGAAGGTAACAAACTTTGTAAAACGTCATATTTCTCATGGAATTCAAGTGACGATCGAATCTCTCCCGAAGATGCCAATTTGTAAATGCCAAATCCTACCCGGACTCGGCCTTTTCGTTTGGGCAGAGACGAAAGTGTCTTGATCTGATATCTCATATATGTGTGAAGGAAGAAATGTAAAAGAAAAAAGCAAAAACCCAAGGCAGATGATCAAACACCAAATCCTGAGAGCCAACAATAATAAGCCGAGAGAGTCACACACACGAGAAAACTTATATCGACCATGCCTACGACAAGAAGAACTATTAGGGTTCTCATGCTTCCATGGCTTGCTCATGGTCACATATGTCCATTACTAGCGCTAGCCAAAAAGCTCTCACGGAGGAACTTCCACATCTTCCTATGTTCAAGTCCTGTCAACCTTAGTTCCATCAAAATCCCTCGTGAATATTGTTCCACCGTTGAGCTGGTGGAGCTCCATGTCCCATCTTTACCTGATCTCCCTCCTCAATGCCACACAACTAGGGGCTTACTGCCTCACCTCATGCCGAAACTCTGGATGGCCTTCGACATGGCGGGTCCTAACCTCTCTGACATGGCGGGTCCTAACCTCTTTGATTATCTCCTACCGTGGGCACCCGAAGTCGCGAGGTCACGCAGCATCCCGGCGATCAGCTTCTCGAGCATGGCAGCAGGGATGAACTCGTACATAATCCACTCCATCAAGAGGCCCAGTGATGAGTATCCATTCGAGGCGATTTGTCTTAAAGACTATTGGATAGCCAAGGATAGGAAGCAAATGAAACAAGCATCGAAGAGTGGCATCAGCTACAAGGAAAGGGTCGTGCAATGGAACGACCAATCGTCGGGCCTAATCTTCATGAAGACCTTTAGGGAATTGGAGGGCAAATACATTGACCACCTAAATGATCTTCCGGGGAAGAAAGTCGTGCCAGTCGGCCCTCTAGTTGAAGAACCTCTCCAAGAGGATGGGAATCACATAACTGAGTGGCTTGATCAAAAAGTAAGATCGTCGACCATATTCGTGTCCTTCGGCACAGAGTACTTCCTCACGGAGAAGGAAGAGAAGAGATAGCCTATGAGTTGGAGCTTAGCAACGTCGACTTCATTTGGGTGGTTAAATTTCCTGTAGAAGAGCACATCAAGCTTGAAGAGGCACTTCCTAAGGGATTTCTTGAAAGGGTGAGAGATAGAGGATTAGTGATAGAGGGATGGGCACCACAAGCTAGGACCCTAGCACACCCAAGCGCTGGTGGATTTGTGGGTCACTGTGGGTGGAGTTCTGTCATGGCGAGCATGAAGTTTGGAGTCCCGATCATCATAATGCCGATGCATCTTGACCAGCCACTCAACGTGAGGCTTGTCGATGACGTCGGGGTTGGATTGGAGGTGATGAGGAATGAGAGTGGAGAGCTTGAGAGAGAGGAGATTGCGGAGGTGGTCAAGGCTGTTGTGGTGGAGGAAGGTGGGGAGTGTGTGAGGAACAAGGTCAAAGAAGTGAGTATCAGCATTAGGAACAATGGAGATGGAGAGATTGATGAAGTGGAGGATGCGATAGTGAAGCTTTTTGGAGTGTGAAGGATGGTGCTTGGCAGTTCGTTGAGTTTATGTTAGATCTTGCTACTGAATCGCTTAAATTATTCAATGATTATGGGGAGATGAAGGGAGAGAGTGAGAGTTGTAATAAAAGATTGCACAGTAGCTTTCAAAATTATGTTATGCTGTGGGCAAACTCTTATCTCCATGTTTTTCCTAGAAAAGCTTATATTTGGATTACAATCCATACGAATGTACCCATCTATGAGAGAAGAATCAAATTCTATATTTTATAATAATACTATACTTTGCCTTGAGTTAAATTACCAACACTAGAGCATTATCAATAATTCAGTTTTACTACTTAAGAATTCAAATTATAAATATAAATATGTCCGCGCTTTCCACGTGTCGAGTATCTAGTTATTATAAAGCCTCAGTTACAACCCGTCCATTCTTTAATTTATAGTCCAATTATAAAATATCTAGCATCAGGTCCATCAGGATGACCTTGCTATCTTTTTTCAGTTCGAATACATCATTGTCCTATATTATCATGGAAATATCACCAGTCCAAATGCCACAAAAGGCTAAAAACCAAAAACAAGCAGGCAAGTGACATTAAGCGCTTTAGACCTGCTTCCACGCATGTCCATCGACGCAACGTTTCGGCTTCCGTCCTCCACCTCTCGGCCACGTTTCATGCAGGTACATCCTCATGCAAAACCAGCCTCTGAATCACCGTCCTCTTCCCATATAAACCATGCACGCTTGTTGAACATTCCAGTTCTTTATCATCGAAAACCAACCCAGAAACAAAGTGAACTAGAAAAAAAGCAAGAAATGAGCCCAGCGAGAGACACGTTCACAAGCATTCTCATGCTTCCATGGCTTGCTCACGGCCACATCTCTCCATTCCTTCAGCTCTCCAAGCCATTTGCGGATAGAGACATCCACATCTACTTCTGTTCCACGCCTGTGAACCTTGCCTCTATTAAGCCAAAGCTTGTAGGCACCAATACTTCAGCAAGATAAAGTTCGTTGAGTTTCATCTTCCTTCACTGCCAGAACTTCCTCCCCGTAACCACACCACAAAAACGCTACCTCCACAACTCATGCCGACCCTCAAGAAGGCCTTTGACATGTCGAGCTCCAGCTTCGCCGATATCTTGAAGCTGCTTGACCCGGATATGGTCGTTTACAATTTCCTCCCACCTTGGGCGCCAGCGATTGCCTCGTCGCTGGGCATCCCAGCGGTCGAGTTCATGTGCACGAGCACGACGATGTGCGCTTTTGTCAGCCATGCTAGCATGAAGCCCGGTGTCAAGTTCCCGTGCCCAGAGATCTATCTTCACGATCATCAGGTCGATAAGTTCACCAACTTGCTCGAGTGTTCTGCTAATGGGATCAAAGATTGCGAGCGAGTGTTCCAGTGCTATGAACGGTTCTCGGACATGATCATGACCAAGGGCATAGGGGAAATCGAGGGAAAGTATATTGACTACCTATCGTTCTTGATAGATAAGAGGGTGGTCCCAGTCGGCCCGATTGTGGAAGATACTGTGTTTGAAGATGACGAAAAATCTGAAATTTTGGACTGGCTTGACAACAAGGAAGAGAAGTCGACCGTCTTCGTGTCGTTCGGGAGCGAGTACTTCCTCTCGAAGCAAGAAATGACAGATCATAGCTCACGGCTTGGAAGCCAGCAAAGTGAACTTCGTCTGGGTGGTGAGGTTTCACGACGGAGAGGGAGCCGCAGCCGCAAATGGCAGATCCCACTTGCCAGGCGGTTTCCTCTAGAGAGTCGCAGGACGAGGCCAGGCTCCAGAAGAATGGGTGCCACGAGCAGCGATACTGCAACACTTTAATATCAGTGGGTTCGTGAGCCATTGCGGATTGAGCTTGGTGATGGAGAGCATGAGGTTCGGGGTCCCGATCATCGCGATGCCGAAGCAGTTTGACCTGCATGTGAACACAAGGGTGGTGGAGGAGGTCAGTGCCGGCATGGAGGTGAGGAGGGACAAGGTGGGGACAATCCGGAGCGCGGAGGTGGCGAGGAGCATAAGGAACGTGATCGTCGACAAAGTGGGGGAGAGAGCGAGGCAGAGAGCGAGAGAGATGAGAGGCATTATGAGAAGGAAAGGTGATGAAGAGGTTGATGGGGCTGCAGACGGGTTCTTGCAAGTGTGCAGGAAGAGGAACTGGGGTAAAGAGAATCATAGGATTTTAGTACCCAACTGATGATGCTAACTGTCCTGTTCATGTCATCCTAGAAAACTAAATACTCCCATGTTATGTTGACTACACCGAACGAATAAGCAAAGCCTCCATTGTATCGCATTTGGACGTATGACGGTATATAGCGTTTCCATTTTCATTTCAAACATCGGGCTATCTTGATCGACACTGAACACCAGGGATATTCAAGATAAAACATCCATCCACGTAAGCATCAACCAATATCAAAAGACAATTTCAAGGCCACAGGAGTTCTCTTCCTTCGAAACAGCTAACTGTACTTGGAATCATGAACAACTAGCTTGTACTAGTAATTATGAACGAACAGAGAGCAAGTTCAACTCAAGTTCAACTTCTTTCGCTGAAGACCGATGGGTTTTCTTTTTTCTTTCGATTGACACTCTTCCACATCTTGGTTTTATGTATAAGGAGTTCACGGTTAAAGAAAAGAGTACACACAAATCAGTCAAAATGACCGACAATACTTGGATGTCATAAGAAAGTTTGCTAACAGGCCACACGGATAAATAATTTTCAAGAGACAAAAGCCTTTAGGATCGGAGAACACTGATATATCCGAAACTAGCCAAAACATTATGTCCAAAGGTCATCACTCAAAAATCCAACCACTTACTATAATACTCGCAAGACGTTGGAGAAATGATGCCGCCGGGCGTACAATGGGCTATCTGCGGGCACACCCCGCAAGGTATCGAAGCCATCGCCCCCGCTCTCGGTTCCTTCGCGGCATCGGGTGACCTCCTACACTTATAACACATCCTACCAGTTGGGACAGAAGCAAACTCCCCAAGTCCATTGCTCCTCATTTCGACCACATCATTGTCCAATACCAATGCCCTCACAATGTCCCCAATCTCCTGGCTCGAGTAGTCGTTCTTCAGGACCCTGGACCGCCGGACAGCGTCCGCGACCATGTCCACCGTCGCAATTTTTAGATTCCTGATGTGCTTCAGGCACTGGTCCTTGAGGAAGTTGATGAACTCAGAGTCGAGGCTCCCTTGGTTGTACCACTTCCCGCCGGTGATCTCCGGGGAGGGCTCGAACTCGGAGGCAACGAAATGCTTCCGGCCCTTGAACTGGACATTGACCACCTCCTTGATCAGACCTCTGCTGAGAAGGGACTTGAGGGACTTATCGACGACGTTGTCGGGGAGGCTGGTCTCCCGCTTCATGTCTCTCGACCAGATGCCCAAGTCTTGCTTGCTCTGGATTAGATTGTAGAGTATCTTCTCTTGCTCAGTCATGGACTGAGCAGGAGCATTCGAGTCCGCTCGCTTCCTTTTGCTCATTGCTGTCACTGAACACAGAGAGAGAGAGAGCACTGGTTCATTACATTATGAAAATGTTATCTTAACCCAAGGAGAAAATAGCTCCCTCCGATTGCAAAACAACGTTAATCTGAAAAAAAACGGACAACACACGAGGGGAAATAGACAGAGGACATTAGTCTCCAGCTCAAAAGCGACATTTGCATATCAGCAACCAGGAAGAAACCTCTTGAACAAGAGCAACTGAAAATTCAAGCGACAGAGGAGATCGAATAGAACGAACAATCAAGAAGAGGTTAAAATGTCAAAGATCTCGACACATTGGCCACTGTTCGGAGACAGGGAAGATTAACTGGGATAATAGAAACCGAGTCACTCACCAGTCTCGAAACAGCTCGCTAATCCGAGATTGTTCTCACAATCCAACATGTTAACCAACTAGAAAATTCTTGCAACTAATCAATCCACCAAATTTTACGTCGTGAACCGGTTACAGATATAATTCTCAGGTAGTAATAGTTCAGAACAATCAACAAATGTACATATTGGAGTTTAATTACACAAACCGCATGGACTGAATAATCAAGAACTTGACAAACACACAAATAGCTGGTGATCATACTATCAAGTGGGGCATAAGAAGTCCCGTCTTCTTGATAATACAACAAGCACACTGGATACCAGCGAGAGAGAAAATGGGAACCTGTTCGGAGAGCGATGGGGCGGAGGAATCCGGACGGAGCGGTTCACACGAGCGAGAGAGCGGGAGAGAGAACCAACGACGGTTTGGGAGCCTCAACGGAGCTTGGACTGTCAGCTCGTGCGTGCGACGGAGCTCGGCTGAGGAGTCGATCGGCGACGACTGAGTTCCGCGCGGGCAGATGGGTAAAGTCACAAAAAGCCGCCGGAGCCCGTTATCCGGCGGTCTCGTCGTCCGGCTGAGACCTGCACGATCGGATGAATTCCGTCGATAAACGGAAACCCATCTTCCATCAAACCACTACAAATCACTGGACACGATACCCAACGCCGGAAATCGAACGTTACCGTGTCGGCGGCCGCGGCTGCGAGGAACGAACGGGAGGAAGATGGAAGCACACGAGGAAGAGAGAGAGAGATTCCTCGGAGAGGCCGAAACACCAACAACAGTTAAACCGTAAGCGGGACAACAATGTGAGCTCGGAGTGCTCTGCTCTAGAACTAAAGCCCCGTTTGTCTGGTTACCCTAAACCATGGCTTTGATTCTTGGTTTGGGTCGGCATGTCTGGGCTTTTCATCAAGAACCCAAATATCAAGAGAAGGCGTTTCAGGGGCAACTTTTGCTGCAAACAATCTTGTGTTCCAGTGATTCACCACCCCCTTTTCTTTCCTGATTTCTTTTCCTTTTCTTTTTCCGCATTCCGAGACAGTTTGTTTTTTTTTTTTTTTGTCTAAAAGACGATGCGGTTTTGAATAGGTTCAAAACTAGTTATGCCTGGGAAGAAATCTCGAAACCAGTTCACCGTCAGTTCGCAGTAAAAAACCGGGAATCGCCAAGGCTAGTTCCCGAATCTTTTATCCGTGCACCTGTACCGGTCCTCGTGCGAACTAGCCCGGAATCGGTCGGGTAAGCCCAATCTGACTTGAAATCATGCCTTGGTTCGTTTCCCTTCATGCGAACGACTGTTTTTTTTTTATTTTTATGTAGGGCAACAAATGTGTCAAGAGTTTAAAGGAGTTAAACTTAAACACTCAAATATCTTTTAAAATAAAATTATTTGTTGTTGAAATGTGATCACTTGAATTTTAATTCTCAAAAATTATCCCTCAATAAATATAATTTCCTTACATAATTTTTGAAGTTTATTTTTTTACTAATCATTTTTTGCATCAATTAACCATTTAAAAATACATAACTAATAATCAATTCTTATTATTTGACCTTTTTATTACTGGCACCATTTCCCTTTTGCTTAACTTTTTATTCCTTTTCCTAATTTGTCGTATTTAGTTGATCTATCAAAGTGGCTATATTCATCAAATTCTAACAAAACTTTATAACTTATTAATATTTATTATTTCCATTACTAATATTATTTAAGCTTATTTATATTTTCCCTTTTCTCTAATCTTTTCATTTTCTATAGAAATTGAGAGTAAAAAGAGAAACTCCTTCAAAAAATTGAATGGAAATACTTTTTTACCCTCTGAAAATCATGTATATTGCACATGCTAACATAAAAAATAATGGAGGGTAAACGGTTATAACAAAATGAAAATTTAGAGGATATTATGCAATATTGAAATTCTGAGCATAAACGTGTATTTCCTTCAAAGTTCATTAAAGTTATGAGTAACTCTCCCCGATAGTTTTAGTTGGTTCACACGATATTGTTAGAAAAATAATACTGTTTGTAGTTTTGCCCATGGAAATGGAAATCCCTTCTTTGCAGGTGTTGTCTCAAATAAAACTAACCGAAGCAAAATGGATTCAACAAAGGCTAGAGCAGCTCAACATGATTGATGAGAAGCGCTTGAGAGCTCTTTGCTATGGGCACTGTTATTAATAACCGATTACTTTTAGGAAAATATTTTCTAAATAATTTATTTTCCGCGAAACAAACAGACACTCTCTCTTGTCTTGGTTTGTTTCCTTTCGTGGTAACGCATTCCTCTTGTGGGGCCGCAAACATGATGCGAGTTTCCAGGAGATCAATTTATACACTTAAATATCTCTTAATTGTTCAAACTGTAATCACTTATATGTTATTTCTCGAAAGATTATCCCTTAATATACATCGTTTCTAATATGTTTATTTACTAATCATTTTTTACATTAATTAACCATTTAAAAATCCACAACGGGGAAACAATTTTTGTTATTTGACCTTTTTCTTATTGGTATTCTTTCCCTTTTGCTTGATTTTTTTCATTCTTCTTCCTAATTAATCGTATTTAGTCCTTCTAATAAAGTGGCTGTACTCATCAAATTCTACCAAATCTCTTTGCATCACCCTTATCTAAGATAATTTAGCTTTTCCCTTTTCACTATTTGTTTCATTTTCTATGCTAATTAAGGGTAAAAGAGAGATTTCCTTCAAAAAAAATTAGATGAAATTACTGTTTCACCGCAATTATATGTACTGCGCATGCCAACATAAAAAATAATGAAGGGTTAACAGGCATAACAAAACGAAAGTTTAGAAGAATAGGGTATTATGTAACAATGAAAGATCGGGGGTAAACGTTTGCTGCTCTCAAGTTTCAGGAAATTAGATATAATTTAGCTTTTCCCTTTTCGCTATTCTTTTCATTTTCTACACTAATTAAGGGTAAAAGAGAGATTTCCTTTTAAAAAAATTAGATGAAATTACTGTTTCACCCCAATTATATGTAATGCACATGCCAACATAAAAAATAATGAAGGGTTAACAGCCGTAACAAGACGAAAGTTTAGGATAATAGGGCATTGTGTAACATTGAAAGATTGGGGGTGAACGTGTGCTGCTCTCAAGTTTCAGGAAATTTCCGCGTAATTTTTCCCAATAATATATTCAGGTTAACATTATATGCAGTGAGGGGTATTCCAAGCCTCCATGCTTGTGTTTGGAATGAAAATACCGATATTATTGAAAAGTTTTTTTGTCGTTTGTGATTTGAGGTAGCGTTTGAATCCGTTTGCTTTGCTTTTTTCCCCCATAAACAGGAAAACAGTTCAATTTAATTTTAGTTTAGTGGAAAATTAAACATTTCTCAATCCAACACACTATTTGTCTAGGCTATGTCCATTGTCCCCTACGCAGGTTTCGTATACGCTTGTACAAATACACAACTCAGTGTGCTTTCGAATGTTTCAAATACACTTGTTCACTCCCTACATATTCATTCATTAAGACAAACGTTCAAATACATACTTGTGAGATCAGATAAAAACAACCGTATGAAGCATTGAAATGAGCATAGCTTGATCACTTCTATCAGGAAAGGAAGCATCTTCATATGTCAACGCAGAGACTCCACATTCTTGCTGAGCTCCTCCAGCTTCTTCATCCTCAACTGCTCACTCTCAGATAGAAGCTGATACCAGAGATCACACAACGAAACAAGCCACGATCAATCACTAGGAGGCACTGACGTTATGCAAATTGCAAACTACGTACGCGGTGCTTGACCTTAGAGGAGGACAATAATCAAGTGAGGAGAAGAAACAATACGGAGACAATTGTGCAGGATTCGAATGGAAGATACCTGCATTAGCGTGGCCATTCGTTGAGCCTTCTCCTTGCTCTTCTCATTGAAAGCTTCCAAGGCTTCTTTGTACTCCTTTTCCTGATTGGGTCAGAAAACCCGCATGACAAACCTAAATTAGTATTGATGCTCAAGCGAAATGATCAGTCCCATATGTGTCAAAGTAATCGAAAGGGCTTTCTCCTAGGCAGACAATGCAGAACGACGTTACCATAACAGAAAAGTTCGTGCGGAGATTAGACTATAATTTGGAGAGTTTAAGGTTTGACCTTTTTCTGGCAACTCTGTCCAAGCGGCTTCAGCTCGCGAATGATCATGTCGATCTTCTTGCGAACAGTCGCAACTTCCTTCCTCAAGGGGTCTGTTAGCTCTTCCAGCTCCTAACAGATCATCGAGACAAAGTTGTCGACAAATGATGCTTCACAATTAGCTCTTAGTTCTTTCCTAGCGTAGCCAAATGGTCCAAAAAATGCAACTTCATCTATTTACAGATGAACCTTGAGAATGTAGAGATATACGGTCATTTTCTAGCAATATATATTGTGTGGCGCATGTAATTTGGTGCAACAGAAGACAAATCAGTGCAAATAAAACTTTGGCTGTTGAGAGCTTATCAAGAGCTGACCTCCCAAATCTGAGCTAACCGCCTCGTTGCTTCCTCGGCACGCCCCAACCGAAGTTCCACTCTCTCCTTCACCTCCATCTTCTTCTTCACGATCTCTTCTTCCCGAGCCTGCAAAGTCGATATGGCCAACCTCGAGATGTCCTCGTCTTCGTTGACCTGGTCTTCATCTGTGGATGGCCTCCCGCCACCATTGATGCTCCCGTGGTTCTTCATTCTATGCAACGGTAGCATAGCGATTCGATTGTTTGCGGATTAGTTCGAAGCAGAGGGCTCATGTTCTCTTTTGGGGTCTGTTTTTACGTGCCCACACTCTATCCTTTTTTATCCTTTTGCTTCAATCCTCTGCTTCTGAAAGGGCAGAAAGCTTGCTTCACTTTCAAAACATTCCAAGAGAAAACAATGAAAAAATAGAATCTGCACTGCCATTTGCACGCCCAGCTACTGGTTTTGGCAATAGAAGACCATGAACTCACTTGTGCCATGATTTTCAATTAAGATTGAGATTTACGAGAACCGTTCTTTGATGTACTTAAGTCTTTAAACATTTGAAGGGACAAATCGAAGACAGAGATTAATAATATGCTAACCTTGTTGTCTTCGAAAACAGAATAGTGACATAGTTGGTCTTGACTTTTCTTCTATATTCAATTTGGTTTTAAACTTATTTTCTATTCAATGTAAGGTTAATACCACGAAAAACCCTCAACTAGAACATCTGTGATAATTTCATCCTAAATTAATTTTTTGATCACGAAAAATTCCGAACTGGTACACATGTAACAAATTTATCCAAAACTAATTTTTTGACCACAAAAAACCCCGAACTGGTACATTTGTGACAAATTTACCCTCCGTTAGTTTTCATTAAATTAAATTAATTCTACAAAAAATCATAAATGGTACACCTATAACAAATAGGGTAAAATATAAAATTAGTACATCTATCAATTGTTGTATGTTATTTAACAAAACAATTTGACAGTAAAATTTAATGAAAATAAACTGAGGATAAATTTATTATAAGTATATTAATTTGAAGTTTTTCATTGTCAAAAAATTAATTTAAAATAAAATTATTATAAATATATTAATTTAAAACTTTTCACGATATTAACCCTTCAGTTTAATCTTTGAACTTTCAAAAATCTAATCTACTTAAAAAGAGATCTTTCGGTTGCAAATTCTGACACCGTTGGCTTAAGTTAGTCCACGTGGCTCATGTGGCTTCTATTGCATATCTTTCTCATTCATTTGGCCCAAAAAGAAAGGAAAAAGATTTTAACAATTTGGAAAAACAATGTAATAAAATACACATCGTTATTTTAGCCTAATAAATGCTGATGTGACATTCAATGTCCCAAAAATGCCCGTGATTGTGATACCCTTAACGAAAGCACTACATTGAATAGATTTTTAAAAAAAATTAAAAATTAGATTGAACAAATAAAAAAGTTCATCAACTACTCATATAATAATACCAAAGAGAAGATGGCATCTTGCCGGTTAGCCTGGAACTCTTCCAAAGAAGGAAGATACTGGGAATTTGGTGTCACCCTTTCTTTCAGTTAGAATTGTTGAACTGTCAATTTGGCACATGGCCAACTGGGCCCATTTTCCAATCTGGGAAGCTGGTTTGGTAAGTCATCTTGAGGTGGAACCAGAAAGTTGCTTGAACCAGAAGGGTTGAATCTCAAAGACACTTATGTCATCTATATGACAAAGATATATAATCATAGACGATATTATGTCTCAACTCTGATCTGGAGGTGCAATGTGACAGATTTAGGACAAGTTTTCATACTCTTACATGAAAAACGTATGCATTTTTTTAACATGCGCTCTTTATTAGCTCTTTTTTTTCTTTTATCAATTTGTTAGCACAAAAAACAGAACGTGCGTATATTTTCAGCATTTGCTCTTTATGGATTGCTGATCTTGCAATCGACAATCTTGTACATGATAAAGAAAGAATAGTTAGTAATTTGGCAGATTCAATTTTCAATGAAAACTGTCAGTGCTATGCATAGCTAATATTAGTCCAAAAAGAAAAGTTTGTTTTGGACTTAATGTCATATTAACTTATCAATATCCAGAAGAAGTGCTCTATAACATTCTCTCATTTATTTAGCTATTTGGTAGGAAAAAGGAGGCAAAAGTCTCAAATAGTAGATCGTTTTGGCAAGACAGTACAAGGTTGGTCGCTGAAAATTAAAGTGATTAAATTTATAAGAGGGAGTAATTGTTGGTTAAACTTCGGTCAAAATTTTCAATACTCGAAAGAAATGTCTTAAAGCCCAAAACCATACCTAGAGGACTGGGAAATGAATGAAACAATTCAAACCTGTAAGGTACGGTAAATGATGGGGTTTTTTAGAATGAAAAGCCACTATATGTCGATGTTTAAAGTCAGAGAAAAAATAACAACAAAATATTTATGGTGGCTTAACTGCAATTAGAGTTGTATGATATGCATTTATAGGAGTTAATAATAACATTAAGGGTACAGATAGAAACATAATTACAAGATTACCCCATAATACATATAAATTACACGTTAATACTCTCCCGCAATTCGAAGTAGGTGTAACAATTGAGAGATTGGATCTCAATAGCGTGTGACGCGGATTAGATAGTCCCTTGGTAAAGATGTTTGCCAACTAATCCCTTGTAGGCACGTAGTGAACACATAGATCGCCAAAAGTAACTCATTCTCGAACAAAGTGGTAATCCAACTCTATGTGTTTGGTGCGAGCATGAACCACGGGGTTGAGAGCAAGATAGGTGGCAGAGATGTTGTCACAATAAATGGTGAGAGGATTAAAAAAGAGGACCCCGAGCTCACGAAGTAAATGACAAAATCCAATAATCTCAGCAACACAGTGAGCGAAAGCACAATACTTAGTCTCCATCCTAGAATGGGCCACAGTGGGCTGCTTCTTGGCACTCCATGAAACTAGATTGGTGCATTGAAAAACACAAAAACCAAAGGTGGATCGTTGAGTATTAAAGCATCTAGCCTAGTCTGCATCTGCATAAGCAGTCAATGAAGTAGGAGCATACCACTCAATGAGCAATCCATGGGTGGAGATGCCAGCTAAATATTGGCATATACGTTTAACGGCCAGGAGATGAGGTAATCTTGGTTCATGTATGAATTGACTAACCAAGTTCATTGCAAAACTAATCTTTGATCTGGTCATGGACACATATTATAGAGCACCAATCATCTATCGATACAATGTCAAAGAAGTGAGAACCTCACCCTCGTTAGTGGACAATAGAGACTTCGAGACTAGAGGAATAGATACAGACTTGACCTTAACAAGGTCAAACTTCCACAAAAAGCCATCAACATACTTGGTTTGAGATAAAAGCGCATTGACAGAGCAGTGATGAGCCTCAACGCCAAGGAAATAGTGAAGTGATCCAAGATCCGTCATAGCAAAGTTCTGTGAGAACCGAGTAATCAAATACCGTAATAACGGAGGAGTATTACCGGTGACAAGAATATCATCAACATACAACAAAAGATACAGCCGACCCCGAGAAGAAGCATAGACGAATAATAAAGGATGGGCCTTACTCGTCATGAAACCCAAAGATAATAAAAAGCTGCTAAAGCATGCACATTGAGCTTGTTTTAAACCATAGATGGCTTTCTGGAGATGGCACACGTGATTCGGAAACTCAAGATGAGAGAAACCGGGAGGTTGACGCATGTAAACTTACTCACAAAAGGATGTCATGCAAGAAGGCATTCTAAATATCAAGTTGATGTATGGTCCATCCCGAAGAAATCGCCATAGACAGAACAGTATGAATTGGGGTTAAACTATCAAGTTAAATGTCTCGTCGTAGTCCGCTCCGACCTACTGCTTAAATCATTTTGCAACAAGACGAGCTTTGAAGCGTTCTACAATTCCATCAGATTTTCCTTGATTTTAAAACCCATTTACAATCGACTAAATTTTTAGAAGAGTTAGATAGTACAGGATCCCACATGTGATTGATGGCCAAAGGATTAAATTTATCTGCCATGGGCGCTCAATATGGATCAAGAATGGCCTTAGAGTAGTAAATCAGTGTCTCTTCAATAAAAGAATGAGAGAGATTAAAAATTTTCCATGGTTTAGAAATTCCAGATTTGGCACGAGTCTGCATAGGATGAGTCGGAAAAAAAGAAACGAAAGTGGAGGAGCTGGATAGAGATGTAGAGGGAATTTGCGGGTCTGTTATAAGAGGAATTTGTTCTGGAGAGGAGTCAGTTTGGAACACAGTGAGCGAGTTCAAAGGGAGAGGCGGTGGAGGTGAAAAAGAATTGCAAGTAGGATGGGTAAGTCGAGAGAAGGAGAGAGGCATTTTAGGAGGTTGGGCTTGAGAAGAAGAAAGAGGCAGATGAGAATCTTGAGAGCCAAATGAGGTAAAAGGAAGAATAGATTAATTTGAGGCAACAAAATGCGAAGGAATTAATCTGGACGAGTGGGTTACATGACTAAGAGTTGAAGGTTTTAATGAAAAAGGAAAATTTCCCTCATCAAACCGAGCATGACAACTGATAAAAATAGGACCACTTGATCAATCAAGGCAACGATAACCTTTGTGATATGACGTATACCTAAGAAATATACATGACACAGAATGAGGTGTCAGCTTATGAGAGACAAGAGATTGAAGCAAAGGATAACAAGCACACCTAAAACCCCAAAAGAACGAGTAATCTAACTTAAACTCAAATAAACAGTGGAAAAGAGAAATATTACATATGACAGGAGTAGGAAGCCGATTAATAGTATAAACAGCAGTGAGAAGAGCATCAACCCAATATAAAGGAGGCATTTGAGCATGGACTAATAAGGTTCGAGACATTTCAACTAAATGTCTGATTTTACACTTGACAGACTATTTTGAGATGGGGTGTCTAGACAAGAAAAACGTTGAATAATACCATTTTCACGAAGTATGTTTGGAACACATTATTGGAATCTTCACCTTCCTTATTAGTTTGTAAAAATTTGATTTTAACACAGATTTTAGTAAAACAACAGAAGCAATGAAAGTGTGTAGGCACTTCAAATTTATTTTTCATGAGAAAGACCCAAGTAAATCGAGAGTAGTTATCAATGAATAACACAAAATATTTGAAATCAAAATTAAATAAGATTGGACTTGTTTATACGTCGGAATGCATTACAACTAAAGGAAAAGATTCACAATGACTAACAGACTCAAAAAACAATCGGTGAGATTTGCCTACAAGATAGTATTAACAAGATACTGACTTAGAGCTAAAATTACAAGCACAACTCAAAATATGATTATTTGGATGGCCAAGACAAGCATGCAACGAGTAAGTGAAGCAAAGGAAGCCATGATAGGATGTGAGTGAGATGACACCATTAAATTGGAAATTGGATAAAGACCATGAGAAGATTTAGACTGGAGGAGATTTTCTCGGTTCGTTGAGCCTTCAAAGAAAATGATGAACCATTAAAATCAATGGCACAAGAATTTTTATTGCAAAGTTAAGTAACTGAAGGAAGATTGCAAGCAAGATTAAGATAGACATGAGATGACAGTAAAGATCAATAACCAATATGTAAAAAGGCTTTACCAACTTTCTTAATAGGCAATTAACGATCATTACCAATCGAGATTTTTGTCAAATCATAAAAAGGTCTAGAAATTAAGATTTTACTTATATCACTAGTTATGTGTGCCGATGCTTCGCTATCAAGATACAAAGTTGAATAAGAGGTCTCACCAATCAAAAGAACTGAGAAGTTGTCTGATAAATCAGTGGTGGTGAAGGCATGGTTGGATTGTTGTCGACATTGTAGCGCAATGTGCCCAATGCTATTACAGATCTAACAAGTAAGATGAGGTCCAGATCTGAGAATACCTCCCCGTGTGAATGGGGGAACTTAGGGTTTCAAACCACCATTGGGATGACCAGAGGAGGTGGAGGAAGCATAAGGGGCCGATAATGATTATGAATTGAACCGATCATAGGAAGATTGCCAACTCGGTTGATCCTGCGAGAACCGTCCATCTTGTCCTTGACTAGATTCGCAACCTCTAGCATAACGTCCACCCCGAGATCTTCAACACGATGGACTGGGTGAAGTGGCATGACCAATTAAAGCATGATGAATATTAGATGAAGATGATGCATTCGATTTTTGGAGAAATCATTTTTCTTGGATGAGGAGGTGTGTCCGCAAATCACCAAAGAAGAGAATTGTAGGGCCATTTGTCACCATGGTGACCAATGGATCATACTCAGACGGGAGGCCATTGAGGGCTTGAATCACCAAGTCCTTATCAAAGATGGAGCAATTGATTGCGGTGAGAGAGTCCGCAATTGACTTCAGATGCCGGAGATATTTAGACATTGACTGATCGGGTTTGTTAACAGCATTCCGAAAATCAAGTTTTAGTCCAATTTCCTTGGCTGCGCAACGATCAATAAAGTGTTGTCCTAGAGCAAGCCAAATCTCCTGAGATGTCTGAAGGTCGTGAACTCCACGGATAATCATGACTGTGAGAGTCGAATTGATCAAACTACGAATGCATTGATCTGTCTTTACCCAGGTGTAATAGGAGTTATCGACCACTACAGTGCCAGTCCAATCATTGATAAGCTTCGGCGGACACAGAAAAGACCCATCCACAATGCTTGGTTCATAGGCACTATTTAAGCCCATATATGAGATGAAATACTGAGTCCACGCTTTCACATTTTTACCTAACAATATTGGGCTCGTTGGAAAGTTCTCGTCATAAGCCATCCCGTGACGTGAAAGAACATGCAAATTGAACCACGGGCGGAGAAGATACAGGCCCAGAAATATGGAGCCACGACATGAGGCGCCCAATCCTTGGGAGGATGTGGGCACGACCCAAGACGAGGCATTTGCTCATTTAGGGGAGAGGAGAGGAGAAGAAAAGGAGAGGTCTTGGTCTCTGCAGAGCTCTCGATGCCCCCGATTTCACTATCAAATAGAAACGCAATAAAAAAAATACGTTATTATACTGCTTTTTTTTTATTTTTATTTTTTTGGTTGAATATGCTGCCTATTTGAATAGTCATAAATTGCATGCTCATTGACCATCGCGATGCGGAAATAAAATTTATAATATCAAAATACTCCATCGTATTACGGAAATGCTTTTAGAAATAATAAATGTTTTTAGGCCATCGTAGTGGCTTGTTTAAGTCTTAGATTGGAATTACGCTATCTGGATGCGAAGCCTGCCAAAACAGTCTAAATCGCATAAAAAGAATTATTCGAGAATTAGAATTCAAAACATGACTCTACACAGATTTTAAAAGTTACATTTCAAATTCTATTACGAATTGTAAATCATTCAATATTGTTCATTCGATAAGTCTTTGCCGTAAGTTTGCATTTATGGATCACCTAATATGTAAAGTGTCGCAATCTTTACCACCTGATTGTATACCGGCAAAATTTTATTTTTAAAAACGTTCACAGTTTATAATGCATTGACTATTCTTGCAAGTTATGCAAAAGTTTAACGAGTGCCTAGACATATTCCTAAACAAGACCATATGAAAATTCTATGGATATATCTGTCTATTTTTGTTTTATTTATATATTTAAGGGATAGTATCCAATTTCCTATCATTTGATTTTTTTTCCCATTAAAAACCCTTATAAACTTGTTTTATTAAAATTGAAAACTGAAGAGGAAAAAAGGTAATATTCACAGAAGAAAAAGGACAAAAAAACATGAAACAAAAAAAATTAACTATCCACTTCCTATTAAGAACGCGCGCACTTGGTAAAATTTCTTAATTGTCATTATAGTGTGCAATCAATCTCATCCGTGCGCTATATGTGAGAAACTTTAAACAATTCTTTCGTTTTGTTTGATTTTTTTTTAAATGGAAAAAGAACGTGTTTCTTTTCGGTTATTTAAAAGAAAAAATTCTGACCAAAAAAAATGTTCGTCATATGTTTTCCTTTTAAAAGAAAATTTGTCAAGCAGCTTTTATTTGTCCGTGCTACTAACGTTATAAATTTTATCGTGGGTTTATAATGTTGCATGAAAAATAAAAAAATAAATTGAGCACACACATAGTGGGTGTATGAAAATTTAATATACAGTGATTAATTCTCACGATTGTTTTTTGATGATTAGGGTCGGTTTGTTAAGCAGAAATAAACTAAAAGCAATAACTCATCAACAATGAAAAAATTTTCATTGTCGGTAATAATATATATATATATTTTTTTGTTCATTTATTTTTATAGGCGATATGAATGATATTTTTAGGAAAATGAATAATAACACAAAAATATTATGAACATTTGCCCAATGTATTATATGATTCATGAGCTTTCAATTTATTTAATGTGATCTATAAACTTTAACTCAATATACAATGTGATCACTGAACTTTTAATTTATCCACTGATATTGTCCTCGAACTTAAATTAAATAAATGATAATATTGAATATTTTTTATATAATTTAAAAATTAATCTGAATATATATCAAAAGTTTATAAGTTATATTAAATAAATTAAAAATTTATGAATCATATTAAATAAATTGAAAGTTTAAGAATTATATTGTCCGTTAGATCAAGCTTCGGAGGTGATTTGTGTCGCTTTGGATGCTAAAGTGAGCTGCATAAAAAGGCCAACTGTCTCCAAAACGCATCTTCTGTTGGTGGTCACGTCTTCATCTCGCCGTCGAGCGCATCATCGCTCTGCTAGAAAAAAAGAAAGTGAGGAAAAAGAAAAAAAGATCTTTGCTGCTGCTGCTCATGGTGCTTCCGGGTCGGACGCTCTCCAACGCTCGCCTCCCGAGAACCTCTCCGCGCGCCGCCGCCGCCGCCGATCCGTCGACGCCATCGACGACGACCACGGCTCCTTCGTCGTCTCCGCTCGATCAGGTCCGAGTCTGAAAAGGGGACGAGGAATTGCTTTTATCTTCTTCCTGCTGTTGTGTCCAATTGCTCGGTTGTCGCGATCGATTCGGCATCGCTGTGCGGCGATCGATCGGCCCTTTCTTGGGTCGTGATTGGTGATCGTAGCGCCTAGGGTTTCTGGCGATCGCTGACGTGTGCCAGGCGCGGCCTCGCTCGGTGTCCTTAGTGGATTCGGTTGGACGAGTTTGAGAATTTTGAGTGAGCGGGGTTTGGTTCGGCTTGATCTTGATTAGGGAGTGGGCGAGTGAGGTTAATAGTATATTTTTTACTTGTTGAGTTAAGGGGAAGATGCAATCGAAAAGGCCTCGGGACTGTGAGGGATTATCTCCGGTGGGGAAAACCCAGAAAGGTCAGCCTGCAGTGAGTTCTGAACTGCGCAGTGTTTCGCAACATGGTGGTCTGGACGGATCACACGGCGGTGATGATCGTAGGAGTATGAACCCTTTGGGATTGGATGAGCCTTCAGGGGATGGGGGAAGAAGTTCACCGAAAAGAAGGGTTTCTTATTTGCCCTTGCCTGGCGCTAGGGATGGTCGGGTCGATTCGAGATTGGCGATGTCAGGACATATCAAGAAAAGGCCTTCCAATGATGAGGTTAAACAAAGGGAACTTGAATTGGGTGAGTTCATTGGGGATTCTGATGATGACGCAGATGATAGTAGACTGATGCACGGACAATCGAACGATTATGAGACTCATAGATTGATAAAGGGAAGAGATAGTAGTCAAAGTAAGATCCCACCCTCTGCTCGGGAATATGCAATGGTGGATAGAACAGCAGTAGCCATGAAAGATGGTGTTATAGAGGAGCCTTATTGTGAACTTTGTGCGATGGAGGCAGCATTACAGGACACTGATATGCGCCGGTATGAAAGTGAAAGATATGGGTGCCAAGATCGCATTCACTATAATAAGTTGCAACATGTTAAACCTCACCAGCAAAGCGATGCAAGATTTCATTCAAGAGCTGTTGCTCGCGCGTCTCTGCCTGCAGCTTATTCTAAAGAATTAAGTTATCACAATGATTTTGGGAGGTCATCAGGCAGTCATTCACGGAGAGAACTTATGTACTCTCATGGGGTTAGAGAGCCCTTGAAATCTATGAATAAAAATTCAGAGAGGCAGAAATATGCAGAAACTTCATACGCAGGTTCCGATTACAAGAGAATGCCTACTGATTCTGGAAGAGATTCTGATATGGGACTGAGGAATATGCACATCCACAGGCAGCATGCTTATGACAGCCCGGGGGATGAGCAGGATGACTATTTTGATGGCAAGCCACAAAGACTTGCTCATGAGATTGATAATTTGCATGAAGCGATACCTGTTCATGACCAAGTGAATAATCAAGTACAGTATGGCCATGGTGAAATAAATAATCATGCTAGAAAGGTGACAGGACCAAGTATTGTTCGATCTGTAGACGATGATGAAGAAAATGCTGATGATTATAGGAATTTTGAGAGGAGAAGTGCATGGAATAATGCTACCATGGAGGAGTTAAGTGTTCCAAAGAGTTTTAAAGCATCAGATGTTTCACATCAAGATTGGACACGTTCTGATTATGGTTCGACCCGCACCATTCATAAGAGCAGATCATCGCAAGAGTCTGCCTTTCTACGTATTGGCGTAAAGCAAGTTGATCAGATCTCAAAAGTTAGACCAGGATATGATATTAGAAGAAATGAGGACTCATTGACCCCAAAAGAGATCTATTTTGATTCCTCCATGTCCAAGTATGATAGAGGCATGCCAAGAGTGAAGAGACTGAAAGTGGAAGAAGGCTGCAGTTATGAATCTTATAATAGGATACCAAAAAGAAGAATGTATGATGTAGAGGAAGATTTTGGTGGCTATGCTTATAGAGGTTTAATGCCTGCAAACAGAAACATATGTGAGTTTGAGGATCTAGATAACAGCGAAGAGTTGGTTGAGGAAGATTATAGGACTGGCTTATACTTATCTAGTGGTGTAACATATGATTCTGATGAAGAGAGATTGAGTGAAATGGCATATTATAGACAAAAGCATCATCAAGATGATGTTTCAGATGATTGTTGGTCATACCAAAATGGTTTGGAGCATCAACAAGTGCATCCATTGAGATTATCGGAACATGGACATAGATACTTGAAGAGTTATCATAAATCTCAGCCTTTGAAACAGTACAAGTCACAACATTTTAGTTACAAGAAGCGATTTTACAAAAACCAGAAAATTAGGAAGAGATATGATGAATCCAATGAGGGTCAGTATTCAAATGATGGTGATGGATTCGAAGAACCAGAAAGTGCCGTAGTATCTGAATTTCCTGAGGAATCTGAGGAATTTGAGAAATCAGTGCATGATGCCTTCTTAAGTTATTCAAAAAAGCTTAACACTAACTCAAGGGTTCAAAGACGATACCTGGCTCAAGGAAAAGCTGGAAGTTTATTCTGTGTTGTATGTGGCAGGAGGTCTGTTTTCCTATCCAATCTTTCTTATTTGAAGGTGGAGTACTTGCTTTATATTTTGACTGGTTGTCTAAGGATTAAGCTATTGTGTTTCAAGCCATGTCAGCCGTAAGCTAATATCTTTCTGATGTTTAGGCTATGCGTAGGATTAGATAATTTCTTAGGTCAATTGGCTGAGCTTCTATTGCAATGGCAGTTTAGATGCCATTGTCACTGACCCTGGCAGCCTTGAAAAAGGAAAACGAACTTCTCTAGGGTTGGTGCTGTATGCTTTCTGACATTGACAATGTTCATTGTGACTTCATACTGTGAGTGGTGTATCATTCAAGTTAAGCTATTTGAGAAGATATTGACGCAGTTGTAGTCATGAAGATTTTGGGTTCTGCTCCTCATCTGTCTCTTACTTATGCTGACTGGGACAATTTTGTATGTTGACGAGCATGAAGTTAGTTTTGCTTGAGATCCATGCTTTCATATGCTAGTGGAAAACTATATCCATTTTCTTGCCAGCTAAATTGTCTGCAAGCTGTTTGGAGTGGAACCAAAATGATGGTAACGGTGATTTTCTAGCTTAGTTAAATGCTTTTTATCTTGTCCTGGGTATTCGGCCCAGTGGCAAGTGAGAAGTTTAGATCTGGGTTTCAGGTGTGATCCTGTAGACGAGCAAAATCAAAATGGTTTTTGTTTGGAATCAGAGTAGTTCTTTGATTTTTATCTGTCAGACTCACTCACACAGTGTAAGGTGACAGTTCAAGGGGCACAGGTTTCTCTTTAGTTAAAATTATGCATTTTTTGGATTGGTCATTCTCAGACATAGAGCAGAGGGAATGTTAAAATGAGTTGCATACCTCCTTTTTACGTGGTTTGGATGGTAAAGGTGCATGGTCATGAGCTTCTATGGTCAAGAATCAGTGTTGACAGGCTTGAAGTACCTTTAACTTGGCAGTGCAACTCAAATCTTATTAGATCTGCTGGTGCTGTACATTATTCTACTTGAGGTTTAATCCATATCTAGCTCAAACACGTTTGAGGACTTCATGATTTTTCAACTTCCTGCTCAAACTGGTAATTACTTTACCAGTCTTTGAGGGTGTAATTACTGCATCTTGAGGTTTTCTTCAATCAGTATTTACATCATCATTTTGTTTTCTGTGTGCGGGTCCCTAAAATTGACATATCTCCTCGGAGACTTTTTTATGCCATTCTAGTTCTCAGTTCATCGCATCCTAGTCAAGCATTCTACTTCCAGTGGTTATACTGTTAAAGTAATGGATATGTTTAGCTGATATGAGCTATGTATATACTCATTTTGTTTAACAAATAAAGAATGATTGATCTATCTAGTGACATCCTGGACATGTTTGTTAGAGAAGCTGTGTGCTCTCTTCACGCTTGTCACATAGCACATATGTGCCCATGCACTCACTTGGAGATGCACATGCATGTATGCAAGCACGCCTACGCATGCACCCAAAAGGTGCTGTTTTCAATTTAAGGTAGCTTAAATTTTGAAATTATAATTTGACAAACACACTCAATACACCCATTCACCCACCCACTTGAACTCAATTTTTCATACCCTACTCACCGATTTCTGTCAGGTCTCTTAGAGGTCTGCTTTTATAGTCTGATATACAAGTCTATGGAGTGCATTCTGATGCACTACTGTTGGTGTTTTCTTCTGGAAGCAGCATGACGTTTTTGTAATTGTTGGTTAAAGGTTCACATATTTTTCTGCAATATCTGGCTCTAGGGAAGCTGCTATTAAAGGGAGTTGCTACTACTGAATGTCTTTTACTACACAACATAAGCTTAGTTTATATGGTTCATTATACTGGTATATAGTCGCTGGTTCTTGATCACATTTGTCTTGATAACTTTCTTCTTATTTCTGTATGCCTCATTTCGACTTTTGGTTTTTAGTGATTTTTTGCGCTTTAAAAGATTATTTTCTTTTGAGGATGGTTTACGTCTTTGTTGAATAACATCTGCCCCTTATCTGTAGAACAAATAATATCCTCATGCTGGTATTACAATAATGCATTATACACTGTACTGATTAATTTTGTATCGCTGTCCCACAACAGCTCCTCCAAGGAGTTTCAAGGTACTCAGAACTTGGCAAAGCATGCCCTCATGTCTCGGAAGGTTGGGCTGAGAGCTCAGCATCTTGGACTTCACAGGGCAATCTGTGTTTTACTTGGGTGGAGTCTTGTGACTGCAGACCCGATAAATTGGGTTCCAGAAGTGTTGCCTGATGACATCGCATTGACTCAGAAGGAGGACTTGATTTTGTGGCCTCCCCTTGTAGTCATACACAACATTTCTATGGCAGTGGATGATCCTAAAGACCAGAGAGTAATCCCTAGGGAAAGGATCGAAACATTTCTGAGAGGTTCGTGCTTGTGTAGGTTTTTTAAATGAGAACATGCTAATCCTTCTGAAGATGACTTTTTAAAAAATTTCCTCTTCTTTGTCGCCTCTTTCGTGAAAAAAGAGTTGTTTTTTTATATTTAAGAAATGCAACAGCTAAACTAATTTTGAGAGCCCTGCATATAGCATTTACCTTTGGCTTTGTCTCAGAGCTTCTGATCATTCCTGATTCACTCATTGTGTGATGTGCCTGATGTTAAGGCTCAATATGAAGTGTTCATTCTGAAAGTGGGATATTGACTTCTATTATAATTATGTTACTTGGTTTGTTTTCCGTCTTATGGTAGGTAAAGGTTTTGCAGAGGGTAAAATGGTGGTTTGTCTTGGGAAGCCTGCAGACCAAAGTGTCATTGTGGTGAAGTTCCTTAACACGTTCTCCGGACTTGGAAATGCCGGTAAACTACACAAGTATTTTGCTGAGAATAAACGTGGGAGGGTTGAATTTCAGAAGAGAGCTACAGATCATGACCAAGGCAATGATAGTGAAGCGCCAGGAATGCAGGGAGATAACCAAGAGGAGACACTTCTCTATGGATATATGGGGATTGCTGAAGACTTGGACAAAATCGATTATTATGCTAAGAAGACCAGTTGGGTAAAGAGCAAGAAAGAGATCTACGATCTTGCAAATGCTCCCGTCAAATCCAAGGAGAGCTAATTGTACCTGACTGTGCCCTCCGTGATCAACAAAATTACGCGGCATCATGAGTTGTGCTGCAATTAGAGCGCATTTTAAAGGCTGGATGAGGACCTTTTTTATATTGTGAGATCTGTCTATGACGTGAAACTTTCATTTGGTGAAACTAAATATGTTTAATGCTTCTAAAGATAATGTACAGGTGCAGTGACTCTTGCTGCTTTGCACTGAGTCTAATTTATGTTACCTTTCTTCATGGTGCTATTATTCATCAAAAGAATGGCTATTGAAGCAAGAACACAGATTCACTAAATATGTTTAATGCTTCCAAAGATAATGTACAGGTGCAGTGACCTCTTGCTGCTTTGCACTCGAGTCTAAATCATGTTACCTTTCTTCATGGTGCTATTTTTCATCAAAAGAATGGCTAGTGAAGCAAGAACACAGAGAGAGGGAGGGAGGGACGGAGGGAGATTATTGAAAACAGCGACAACATTAAAAATGTCAAATTAAGAGTTCAAAACTTGGGAAGTCCAAATAGAAATATTTAAGTTGACAGGATTATGTGATACATAATGTAGTCGGTAAGGCATGGAAAATCCTGCGACTGTCAGCTACCAAGCAGCTACAACATCAAAGCTCTCTCCCCTTCTTCTCCTCCACCCATTGCTTGAATGCTGTTACAACACGGCACCAACTTCACATTGACGGTCGGCGATGGTCACGACCTTTATATTCCGATCAAGGTTGGGCACACCTTCATATGGCCATGGAGGTCGCCTAGCTATGCCAAGCTCCCGGAGAAAGCTTGCTAAGCCGTCGCAGGCTCGAGTGGCATTCAGCTCACGCAACCATGGCAAGAGCTCGAGCTCGAGCTTGCCATGAGCTTCTTGCATGGGCATTGGTCTGATAACGGTGCAGTGGTGTAAGTTTGGTTGGGGGGGATTGGGATTTGAACATTTGAAGGTGAGAGAAGAAGAAACTTTATTTGCATGGTGGTGTCCACAGGGACACCCATATCGGTGCGACTTTATTAGTCACACTCCAGCGTTAGGTGACGGCCCTTTAGCTGGATTGAGCCGAATTCAGTGCCGGAGGGGCCTGAAGGAAAGAATGCCTTCTGGAAGCACTTCAAATAATTAGATCCGCAGAATCTCGTCTTACCTAGTGTTAGGTTCAATCTTCCATCCTAAAAAGGTCTTCGTCAAATGGGAAATCTTCTTTTTCCATGGCATGGACGTTTAGATCACACATCAAAAGATAGAGTTGTAACGTTTGATCAAGGAGGACATACTCATCTCTTGATTTTAGCGACATGAACACTGTGTTGATTGTACTAGGGGGCAAAACGACGAAGACTGAAAAGAAAGGTTCAACTTTAGACCAAAAAAAGAAAGGAAAGGTACAACTCGTTGCTCTGTCATTTTAGAAGTCATTCACACTGACATCATGGGGCCCAGCTCATCCAACACATTTTATGTAGCGGTGGTCCATAAGCTGTTTCAAATACATCTCTTAGCTGAAATAGAGGTGGAGACCTTTCAGATATGAGAAAGAGTCACCAACGAGATTGTGGTCAAAACCGGTAAAAATGGAGATTGTGAGGCCCCCGACTCTTGTGGAATTTACACTTGTCACAGGTAATATGGATGAATCAATCACCATTTCATCTGTATTTTCTTGTTTGGTATAGTGTTAATACTAGCTATCGATGTAATGGAGAAAAGAAGCACCAGGCATTCTTCAACCGAAATCAATGTCGAGCAGCACCGGATCCAAGGTCTCCGCGATTTTCCTCCCGGAAGTGGACCTTTCGCCCCGAGGATCAATCATCTGACGATCGGGACTAATGAGAGGGAGTTGAGAGACGATTCGATCTCGGAGAGCATTGTTCTTGACGGATGCAAAGAGTCGATTGATAAAGAAGAAGAAGATGATCCCTAAAGAAGATCTGGAACAAGTGACCATCTCTAACCACAAGTATGATGGTTTAGGGGATCTTGACCCAGTCGAAGGTGAACATGACGACGTAGATGAGGATGAGGATGGCAGCAATGAAGACGGGGATATTGGCACGGAGTGTCTCACATTGGATGATGATATTAAGGGTGATCACCTAGCTATGGTCGTGATGACGAAATAGTCGACATGATCGAGAGCGATGGAGATAATTAACTAGGCGTTGGATACTATTCTCATGACACGCTCCTTTTCACCCAAATACATCTCTTAGGTTAAGTGCGCACTTGCAAATGTTTTCTTCGAGTGCTATCCTTGCATGGATTTATCTTTGATTGATTGGCTGTCAAAATCTATTGGTTATTCACATGTGAATTGACGAGACAGTGAATGAGAGAGAGATTTAAACTTTTCCAATTTGAGAAATCTTATGGACTAAATCATATTCGTCTCATCAATTTTGAAGATTTATTCATCAAAATGAGTAGATAGAACCAAGTTTTCAATGGCATAGAAATTTGGTACAAATGTATAAGAGACGAGTTGTGTATTTAAGGGACAATGTTTTCGAAGTTTTCTTAGTCAATGAATTTAATTAGTGAGTTACATACGTGATTATTACCCCTTCAAACAAGACCCTAAGCATAATACAACATAATTAATCCCATCCCTTTTTTTTATTTAAATCTTACTAAAACACTACCAAAGATATAGCTAGGCTGCACCTACATTATTATCATGTTTGCAAAAATATAAATTATGCATTTTCGCCTCCTTTTTTTAGGTCAATTTACTCATCTTCTTCGTGAGATTTCTCTTGGAGTATAATAGTAAGTTAGTAAAGACCAAACATTGAAGTGAAATCCACAAGAAGATGGGTTAGGCTCTTCTTGAACGGGATTTTCAGAAGTATCAAAAGAAATGCTTTCGACTATATAAACTTCAATAAAAAGTATATCGAAAGTCCTTTAATTTGTTGCAAAAGTACAGTCAAGTCTTTACACTTTTAAAAAATATAATTAATGAAAAGATTTGATTTGATCAATTCGATAGATTTTAAAATTTGATTATACTTTTTAAAAATTTTAAAATTTAATTGTGTTTTTATAATAAATTTTAAAATTTAATTGTCACGCACTTATTCCTAAACTCATGATGGCTTTTTGAATGAGCAGGTGTACTATACAGTTATCCCAGCTTTTGTAGATTTGAAAGGTCAAAGCGTCAAAACTGCTTGATGAAATGAATAGTCAATGGATACCATCATTACTAGCAAAATGCACTTTTGTTCCCAAGGACTTGCATGAGAGCTTTTAGTTGCGATGGCATGTCAAATTATTATTAGCATCTCTTTTGTAGCATCATGCTTCTCGTTCTTCTAGGAGTGAACAAAACGCTTCATTTTTACGCCTAATTAAAACCCATTTGAATCTAATCGATAAAGTCACTAAATCAGTCTGTCGTGATCCCTACGGGCCAATACTCTTAGTAAAGTTAGTCTAATAAAAAAAAACATAAAATTAGTCTCCAACATTGGGTTAATCACATTTGCAAATAATTTAAGCTGCGCTTGTCTGTTGGAAATTAAATTATTTGAGAAGCATTTTTTTTAAAAAAATGATCGTTTGTATTACTTACAAAAATAAATAAATAAATAATATTTTTATCGTTTACGAAAATATTTAGATATAAATTGTTGTCGACTATAGAATCAACTATTTATTTCAAGTGGTATAATCGTACAAGCGATCGTTTTTATGAAAATGATTTTTAAATCATCTATTTTTTGTGAAACAAACGGAAATTTAGAATCTACATGAGACACAAAATGAGTTTTCAAGATAATTCTTCTTACATTTAATAGAGATGGCTGCATTCTTTAGATAGATTGCTTTGAAGAAAGGGTAAAAACATGTAACAAAAGGCCACTATTATAATTTTCACTTAGAGTCACCTTGCAACTTGAATTTTGACGAGCAAAACTCAGATTTACAGAACTAACTTAGAGAGGAATGTGGCACACTATGTGTATATTTAGACATGTGATCCGTATTAAAGTACCAAACTGAATTTTTGCCAAATCACTTTATATACTCGGAAAACTGATCATCCATGGATTTTTCTCTTGCTCAAATTGTTGCTTATAAAATTAGCTTACTAGCATTGCGAGACTTAAGAAATCTCTCCATTAACAATGGATGGAGGCGGGATGGGTACAAATAGGGTACCTGACTTGCGCGATGTCAAATTGGACAGATAGCGGGTTTAGAAAAGTAGGCTATGTTTGGGTCAATTACTAAAAACCCTAAGCGCCGGATATTTTCACATTCTATTAGAAATAATTCATTTTTATTTCAAGCGATCATTTTTAGAATAATGTCTTTCAAATTATTTATTTCTACGAAACAAATATAGCATAAATAAAATCACCGAAGACAAAAAGAAAATAATATGAATATATATATTAGAGCTCTCTTTTAGAAACAACTTATAATTGGGAAAATTAGTAAAAAGTCATAAACCTATTACTTTTTTGCCAATTGAGTCATAAACCTTTCAATTTTGTCAATTGAGTCTTAAATATTTTCACATTTTGCTGATTAAGTCCATCCGGTCAATTTTAGCTGAAAATCTCTAACGTAGACACTGGCTATTCTACATAGATAATTTTAAATAAAATTTTAATATTTATTTGAATTTTTTCTTTCTTTTTTCTTTCTTTCTTTTTGTTCTTTTTATACCAAGCCCCGGGGAGGGCTCACTATCCCTCGCCAAACTTGAGAAAAAAAAAAGGAAAAAAAAATTATAAAAAAGTTATAAAAATTGCCCACATTAGTGTCGGCTATCCTACATGGCATTACCGATGTCCACGTCAACCCGGTTAAAATTGGCCAGATAGACTCAATTAGCAAAATATGAAAAGATTTAAAACTCATTTGGCAAAATTTTGAAAGGTTTAGAACCGAGTTCGCAAAAGTTTAATATATTCAGGATTTTTTGGACAATTTTCATCTTATAATTACTTACCATATGGCATATAATCAGTTAAATCAAGCATCCTGGAAAACCCTCTCCATAGATCATTGCTTCATTATAGGGTCTTGCTTCAACTTTGACAAATTTGCAAATAGCTTGGTTTACGGCAGTAGTTACCAAATCTAGTTCCAATGTTTAGTAACTTAAGTTAATAGGTGGAAGAAAACTGCATATATAAAGAGTATACGAGCTTTGTAAACAGGTGATATAGGATACTTTAACATAATGGCATTATTATGATTTTAGGAGGACTATTTCGATGACCAAAATGACTGATGACAGTGCTCTCATGAGTGGATGCACACTGAGAAATTGTGATAATGTGCAATAACATATGCTGGCTGTGGGACCATCTGTTAAGCTTCAGTTGCATCTGTTAATCAAGCTATCGGTCATCAAAGTCTGTTGACGATTCATTATCCTCTTGAGTTTGAAGTGGATATTTGAAACATTATTTAAATGAAGAATTTTCTTATTTGCGTCTAACCTCTTGTAAAGTTTTATTAATTTGATTGTTTATGTAACCTACGGTCCTACGCTTAGATTAGATTACTCTTTTCTTGTTTCTACATTTTCGCCTCTAGATGTAATTTTCTTTTTCGTGAATACAAAATAGTCTTTTTCACTTTTGTGTGTGTATATATATTACCGAGACTATGGCAATTCCAGGGTATTGAAGTCATGTTTCTATCCATCAGGAAAAATGTCAAAAAAGTCCTAAATTTATTGCATTTGTGCTAATTTAGTCATAAATCTTATAATCTAAAACCAATTCAGTCCTTTCAACTAATTTTGGCTAGACATTCCTGACATAGACACCGGTTGGCCTATATGACACAACCGACGCTGACGATGACATTTTTATTAATATTTTAATAATTTTTGAATTTTTTTGTTTTTCTTTCTTTGTTTCCTCTTCTTTCCTCCAGTCGTCGGTGAGGGCTGGCCTTGCCTAAGTGATCGACGAAAGGAGAGGCTGGCAAGGCTCCATCCCTCGCTGTCTCTAGCAAGGGCTCAAGCCTCACTAGTGGCGAGGCATGACCTCACCCATGGCTAGCGAGGCTTAAGCTAGCCCAGCGTGAGGCTGCCATTGTGACCTCTGGTGAGGGCTTGAGCCTTGCCAGTGGTTGGGCGAGACACAACCCCGCCGAATTTGGCAAGGCTCGACCCACGCCGAAGGCCAAGAAGTCAAGGCTCACCTTCACCGACCCTCGCCTCTAACCAATCACCTGTTAGTGGTCTACCCTGAGAATCAATTAAGGTTGATATTCTAATATTAATTGTAGATTAGGTTGTGTTGGAAAATCGACCTTCACTATACTTAGATAATCATAATGTCTTGCTAGAGACCGCTTATGACTTGTGGGTCAAAAAAGGGTTTTGAGCATACTGCTAATGTTTAGTGAACCTACAGGATCACACACAAAAACAAATTGAATTAATATTTTCTATGCGTCAGGATCTACTTAAAATAAAAAGTAGATTTTAATTTATTCTCTCATTCAACTTATTTACGCAGTCATTCACATTATGAGATAACGATTAAATGTACGATTGAAGATGGACGGTTTGGCGAACCCAAATTGCCTAGCCCACTTCTTTTAATTCCGCTGGATAATGAGACTGTGTAAATAGATAAAGAATTGTTCTCTGTCTAGGGGTTTTTTTTTCGACAGAGTATCGAAAATCAAAAGGCATTGAAAAAAAGAACTTCAAGATCTTTGGCTAGCACTTGGATCGTTGGAGACTTCTGTTCGCGTGTGTGGATACCGGTAGAGGCACAACACTTGGGGTGCTAATCCAAACACAATCAATTGTCAATTTACGTTCGATTTGCAAAAAGTATGTATCGAACTTTTGTCTCAATTTCAATATACACATGGATCTTGTCTAGGGTTCTAGGGTTTCAGTTTACAAATATATTCTACTGTGTTTTAACAACTGTGGAACCCTACGTCGAATCCTACATCACCAAGGTCCGGCAACCAGCTGGAGGAAGAAGGAAGGGAAGAAAAAAGAGAATGAAAAGAAAAAATAATTCGAAAAGATATTAAGATATTATTAAAAGTTATCCACATTAGTACCGGCCGTACCTCGTAGGCCAATCAACGTCGATACCCCATAGGCCGACCGACGTCCGTACCCCGTAGGCCGACCGACGTCCAAATCAACAATATCCAAGCAAAATTAGCTAGAGGAATTAAATTTGCTTTAGGTCAAAAGATTTAAGATTAAATTGGCACCATTAAAAGGTTTATGGCTAAATTTGCACCAATAAAATAAGTTTAGGACTTTTCTGACACTTTTCCTTCTATCCATCTCGTTAGAAAAAACTTTTCTCCGACAAGTTACCCTAGACCACCATTTCATCACCGTTTCATCGAATCAAATGACAAAAAGAATAACACGTTAGGTTGCAGCAAACATGGACCATTCTCCAGGCACATAAAACTTGGCATCATTCACATTCGGAAAGGAATTCGAACATTCGACAAATGGTTGTAACTTTACTGAATCAAATAAGACTTTAATTCACTCATATTCACTTGGAAATATAATATTGGTCAAATTTTGAGTGCAAGATAAAGGAAAGACTCAACAAAGTCCTGAAATTTCTGAATGAAAGGATTTAGACAAACCAAGTGCCTCGAAATCCCTAGGATGCATCGAATACTTTAGGGTTTGGAACAAAACCTAACATCATGAAATTTACTCAGAAGAGAAAATACATTTTTACACTTTTGGAACATATTTAAACAAATTCACACAAATTAATTAATCGAATCATCCCACCCCACTCCCTTTATTTTCAGGTGCATCAAACCCGTGATTATGTCTTTCAAACCAAATGATAGAGAAGTAAGAGAGAGGCAAATCCGAATGACGAGCAGAAGATAGCATTCAAAAAGATGAAAAGAATTGAAGGGGAAAGAGCTAAAAGGAAAACCAACAGTATCTTTTAGTACCAATTCAGCCTAAGAAAATCTCATCAAAACATCCTAGAAAATCAAAGAACTAGCTCAAAATAAGATTATTGGGGCCTTGGTATAACCTTGTCATGAATCCTGAGCATTCTCGTGTAATGCCTCGCCCAATACTCTTTTAGTGACTGGGAAACAAACTCATAGGTGCATAAATTAGTCACACCGCATGGTTTCAATTTCGTATACCACCAAAAATTTTTAAAAAATCACGTTGGCCCACATCTTATCTAGTCTATAAGGTGAGCGGGTCGGGTTCACTTATGTTAATTAATTCCTATAATAGACATAATTAATTCTGTCAATTTCTATGGGCAAGTAATACAACGAATCATGGATTGTACAAAGTGACATGAAAAGTAGTTTGCTCACGTAAAAGGGAAGGAGGATTAGGATTATTCAATCTGAAATTATGGAACAACGTATTGTTGGGCCGCATGCTGTGGAGCTTCATCAATCGTCCATCCTCTTCCCTTTGGAATATGGGTTCACAACAACAAATGTAGAGGCACTCCAATTATGCAGATCAACATTACGGGTTGTATGGCTTGGAGTTGGCGACGTCTCCTTAAATTACAACAAGTTTTAACCTCGGTTATTCATAACTCAAGGTATTGTTATCAAGAAATTTATGATGAACTCAGACATGCGGGACTAGTTGTGGAATGTTATAACTTAATTTGGATTAGCGGTATTAGTAAACACAATTTTATTAGCTAGCTTGTTTGCAAAAACAGGCTACCGACGATAGAAATTGTTGTCCAATGGATGACCTCAATTGATATCCAAGTAACTTTTGTAAAGTCGATATAGAAGACAGAATACATTTATTCTTCTAGTATGAGTAGATAGGCAGCTTATGGCACAGTATCATTGCATAACAGGGGATTAAGTGTCCTTTCGGAGGATGGAATGAGGAATTTCAATGGATGATTAGGGCAACAAAGAACAAATATTTGGCAGCTAGACTCCTTAAAGTATCCTTTCTGGCAACTATTTATAGCATATGGATGGAGCACAACCGAAGACGGTTTCAAAACAAGTCAACTGATATCCATATTATTTTGATCAGCATACATAAAAATGTAATATGTAAAGCTTCACTCTACCAAAACATTAGACCTTTTCAGATAAATATTGTTTTGACTATTATGTGGAGATTTTCCACCTCCATCTTCTCGAGCTATTAGCACCATTTGTAATGCTGGGGGATACTCTTAAGCTATTGTACTTCATTTGCTCTATAATATTGATATTTCACACACAAAAAAAGACATAATCTTTGGTGTTATTAATTATAATAACCTACCGGCAAAAGGGTAGAAACAGTTGGAAACGATGTTCCAATCGATCGCCATTTTTCTTCGACATATGTAGCTATTTCGGAAGAATCCAAACGGTATCAAAAGAGATCATGCGTAGATAAAATTGAAAAGGTGTGCAACGCCTTAACACCCCTTTTCCGGACATGCAACAGTGCCAGTCAAATGCTGCATAAACTAATCCACGAAATCTTGGCTGGACTACATCTAATGACAACAATCATATGATCTTGTCTTTGGCTGAATCCGCCTTAAAAAGAAATAACGAATGTTTCAACCCTAATGGCGCACAGTATCCTAGATATGGTGAGATTTCAATTTCAATAGCATTAAAGTATAATTGGCCAAATTTAGGGCACCCCCACTTGGCCCACCTATAGAAAAAAGGCAACTAAAGAAAGGGAAAAGGCTAGAAATAAATGTTAAATTATATTGGGCCATGGAATAAAGATAATTAGCTGGAATTAGTACCCAGCTTTTGGGTCCACAAGTGGGTCCTGGCCACACAAAAGAAAGCCACGTGGCATAGCTTGATTTTGCCGGCCCATACATTCCTGTTCCCCCCCTCTTCAAAACCCTGTATCCTTTGAGTGCTTGCTCACTCTCAACTCAATCCAACTCCATCGCAATCTCTCTGCCTCTCATCAAACAAGTTCCATATCTCCACTAGAGGGTGGCCTCACCACCACCACCACCTATGGCCACCGCTTCGCCCGCCGTGGTAGCCGTCTCGACCGACACGAGCCAACCATGTGCCGACGACTTGGCCGACGACCTACGGAGCCTCAGCTTCAATTCTGCAACGACGGCAGTCGATAACGTAAAACGTAGCCCGAGCTCGGGGTCGGAGACCACGTGGACCGCCTCGAGCGTCTCCAACTCGTTCGTCAAGCCCCACGCGCCCTCCGACGACCCGTGCTGGGATGCGATCCGGCGCCTGAGGAAGGCCCGCGATGGCTCCAAGCTCGGCTTCGACGACCTCCGGTTCATGTACCGGCTCGGGAGCGGCGACATCGGGAGTGTGTACCTGGTGGATCTGAAGGGCGGCGGGGAGTGCATGTTCGCCGCCAAGGTGATGGACAAGAAGGAGCTGGCTGGCAGGAACAAGGAAGGCCGGGCAAGGATAGAGAGGGAGATTCTGGAAATGTTGGACCATCCCTTTTTGCCCACCCTCTACGCCACGTTGGATTGTCCGAGGTGGTCTTGCCTGCTGACCGAGTTCTGCCCCGGTGGTGACCTCCACGTTCTCCGGCAACGGCAATCAGTGAGGCGGTTCGGTGAATCGGCTGTCCGGTACGTCGAATTCGTTACAATCCACATTAACATAATCTCTTGGCCTCCCTAAGAGATTATGTTACAACTCTTTCAGTTTGAAGTTGAATTTCTTTGTCTTGGCATTGTGTGGCGAATGAGCGTGATGAACGAAAGATGGTTTTAACAATCAAGGGGAGGACCACAAATTGAAAAGTTCACGAGGATTATTAATGGGGCATGTGGGAACCGATCGGGTTTTGTTGGATCAGAACATGGGACCGATTTTGATTGCGGGCATGAGCCACCAACAAAGTATTAAGTCGTGTCTGTCGTGCAGTGTGAATCATGATAAATGCAACCATTTGATGCAGTAAAGTACATACTAAGCTCTCCTTCTTCTGCAATGATTACTGCTCCATTACCAGTTCTGGTGAATCTTTCAGACGGATTATATTGTTGCTGGTACCAAACTTTCACCCCTAAAGTTTTGCTTTTAAAAAAGTGTGATTTCCTTTCCGTCAAAGCAATTTCCTTATCAAATGTATATATAAATACCAAGTTCGGAACGTCAAGGATTTACCAAAATCGTGAAAAGGTTTTTGAGTGTTTTAAAAGAAATATGTTGAGGGTTTTGTTCATGAGCCCCTCCTAAGGTGCTCTTTAACCATACCTATTATGGAAATGATTTTGATTTTCAATGCACTGATTATACATTACACGGAAAAGATGGTGCATTAGAAATAATAAAATCTTTATGTTAATCACATGCCATATATGACGAAGCATGAATGATTTTCATTTCATTGTCTTCCCCCCCCCCCCCCCCCCAAATATATATATTTGTTCAACCAACATTTTATAATGCTCCAACGGGACGAACTGAAAATGTTGTTATTTGTAAATTGACCTCAGTATCTCTCAGAAAAATCGAGACACCCACATTCAATGATTGATAGAGTTAAGCTCTAATCTGGCCAAAAAAGTATAATTAAGCTTTGATAAAAAAGAAATGTCCCTTCTAAGGAGCTTTTTCGGACCCTCCAAAAAGAGAAAATCTGTGTACTAGAATTACGTGGATTGGAAGATTTTTTTGTGGTTGGATTGTGTGAGGCCCACTCAAATTATCAAATATTACAGATTTGAAGTAGTAGTTATATGCCATGCACTGACTTTGCGTGGCATGGCAAAATACATAAAGACAAAAACATCAGTACTCTTTGCCCTTAACCCCTCTCTCTAGACAATACAATATATTAACATTCTTTATTTATTTTTTCTTTTTTTTTTGTCGGCTAGGTGTATTTCTAAACTTTGAAATCCCTCTGCAAATAGCTTGGCGGGCCTAAGGAAACCGTGTAAACCTATAAGTCCCCCCCATTTGAAAGGGAGTTTCGAACTTCCCACTTCTACGTCCCGTTCTCACGTGAGAATGATGGCCACTATATTATTATTCTAGTTTAACTATAGTCTCGTCATCAAAATCCGATTTCTTTATTGGTCCTTCTAAAGTTGGAAATTTCTCTTTTGTCACGTCGTTGGGGTTTACCACTTTTTCACTTTTTATTTTGTTGGGTGCGGGCATGATTTGTGGGATTCTTCTTACATCATTCCCCCCCTTTTTTTTCCTCTTGGATTGACATGCCATAAAGAAAACGAAACATAATCAAAAGGGCCCCGCGATTCAAATCTCTCCTTGGCCTGCTTGAACGCCATGATGTAACCCCCCACGGACCACCCACGGACCACCAAACTTCATGATTTCTTGTCATTACGCACATTCTCTCCTCTTCATTGAGCTTCTCGAACATGGCAGACATCTTTCGTAGACTTAGAATTATGTATCTCTTGTCTCACCCGCATGCCTTGGTACTACAAATCCAGAGATTATTTATGTTTTGCTGGTCATATTATAAAGTTTCTAATTCATTATTGTTTTGACTAGGTTTTATGCATCGGAAGTGGTGGTTGCACTAGAGTACCTACACATGATGGGGGTCATCTACCGCGACCTCAAGCCCGAAAACGTCCTCGTCCGATCGGACGGCCACATAATGCTCACGGACTTCGACCTTTCGCTCAAGAGCGACAACCCCGCATCGACGGCTCAGCTTGTCTCCGGTCAGGACCCACAAGCCGGGGGCCCCGCCAGTGAGAACCAGGCCGAGCCCCCTCCGTTCGCTGACTCATCGTGCATCATCCCTAGCTGCATTGTCCCCGCCGTGCCGTGCTTCCACCCGAAGCGCAAGCGCAAGAAGAAGCCCAGCGCCCGAGGCACCCTTGAGATCGTGGCCGAGCCAATCAACATCCGGTCGATGTCCTTCGTCGGGACCCACGAGTACCTGGCGCCGGAGATCGTGCTGGGGGAGGGGCACGGCAACGCGGTGGACTGGTGGACGCTGGGGGTCTTCATCTTCGAGATGTTCTACGGGGTGACGCCCTTCAAGGGGATCGACAACGAGCTGACCCTGGCCAACATTGTGGCCCGGGCCCTCGAGTTCCCCAAGGAGCCATCGGTCCCGGGGCCGGCGAAGGACCTGATGGCTCAGCTCCTGATCAAGGACCCGGCAAGGCGGATGGGGTCCACAATGGGGGCCACGGCCATCAAGCACCATCAGTTCTTTGATGGGGTCAATTGGGCATTGCTAAGATGTACTAAGCCACCCTACACTCCAAGGCCGATCGATTACAAGGACTTGGTGAAAGCGGATAGCAGCGCTGATAATTCAGTAGAGTATTACTAGGGAAATCAATTGAAGAGGATGTAATTTAAGCAAATCCTAAGCTTGTTTCTCATACTTCCACAGCTCATACCGTGCACGAGTCAAATCACATTGGGCAAAGCATGCCTTGGATGCCAATCCTGATTGGAGGAGGAGACCCACTTCCTCTTCTTATCTCTGATCTTTATCCCTAACCTGTCTACGTCCATCCTCTTAAAGAAACTTTTTGGGATAGGTGGGGCTTCAATCTTTAGGACTCTCGATAATGTCGATCTAACTTTGGGGATGATGATGCAACAACGTGTTGCTTGCAAAGGTCAATCGAAGTTTTGATATTAAATCAGAGACTAGCTCGTCATTCACGGAGGAGACTTGAATTTGATAAGACAAAGCATAAGAAAAAGAAGGTACATCTCGTTGTATTAAAGAGAAAAAAATTGATGTTTAAATAGTTTTATGGTGCATATATTAGAGAATAGGTTGTACATAATATTGCGCAAATTTGGGTTATTCTCTGATCTTTATGCATGTGCCGTAAATGTATATAAACACACAAGCGTGTGCGGGGGACCTGATAAAAAATTATGAAGTTTGGAAAACAATTAACTTTAAGCAATAATAAATGCAAAATATGTTAATGATCAACTGTTGGTCGTGAAATTTTTCAGATAAAAAGGAAGCACTGTGTAAATGTTCTCTTTTGGAAAATATATCAAGGGAATTCTCAATATGCATTCGTGGGTAAAGATAAACTGCGGATTTTTTTAAAAATAAATTATAGTATTGCATATTGCCACAATATCAAATGATTTTCTTTGTGATATTGTCGTGGACAATGAGATACCCATAACCTCTTGCCAAAATAAAAGGGTAGACATTAAATAGTTACCAAAAAGATGAGAGAGAATTTTTCATAAAAAAAAAAAAACCAAAATATATGAAATTTGGAAGGTGATTAATTATTTTGTGTAATGTTTTTAATATTATCGCTCTTGCAAGCTTTCGTCTCGATATCGGTATTTTGAATAATACAGTAAATACAATTTTAGATCAGCGCAGTGGAGGGACATTACACTGGTTATAGAAAAGAGGATGTGTTAGACTGTTTGATTCATAAAAGGACCGTAGTGTGCTTTGTCAACTAACCCCAAACATGGAATGCATTGAGGGAATGTGGGGGAGAGGGAGGAATTACTCCTTCCTATTTCATGCCCCCATTCTTGCAATTTTGCACTCGATCAAAATGATTATTTTGACAAGAAGAGACAGTCCACATTAGAGAAGCACATGGCCTCTCCTTTAGATCGGACTGCAATGATGAATCTTGTCACCATGTGGGATCAACATCTTAAACACGTTCAAGCCCAACTTCATTACCTGTTGACTTAGTTCATGACCAATGCCGCTTCTAGCTTGAATAAACATGCAATGATTCAGTACCCCCCGCTGAGAAGCCCTAGCCCTCCATGCTCCGGATACACTTAGAAAATCAGAAGAAAGAGAATAAAAAGCGTTTGCCCTTTTCTTGGACCGTCTGCCCACAGTAAACAGGGCATCATCTCTCTCACATCATGTGTTCATCATCCCATTTAGCAGCAGCAGCAACAAACCAAGCCCTTTTGTTTTTACTTCTCTTGGTAAATATTAAGGCAAAAAAAAAGAAAAACAATGCATTTTTCTTGTTCTTATCAGAAGGAGGTTTAGCTTTCATCATGCACTGCAAAATCTGATTTCTTTACTCTAAAATTGCAGGGCTGAAGATTTGAACGCAGGTAAATGAAGTTGGAACACAGAAAAATAGAGGACAATGACCTACTCTTGCCAGAAAAGATGCTTTATCTTCACGCATGCTTGCAGATAGATATGTAACTATTCATCAATTGCTTTATTTTGTGTCAGGCTCTCTTTCACCAGATGATTGAAGTGATCCATCAATTTTGATCATCAATCGAGACATGATTCGTTTAATTCCATTTCCAAATTCCATATAAATCAAGAGAGTAGTCTTTTAAGCTTCGTCGCCTACCACTATGGCCGCAAACTTGTTTTGGGGGAACCGATAAATTCCATATCCACCCAACAAATGATCTCAGCCATCTGGAAATAATCACAAGTACACACTGACTAATCAATCGTAAAACGATTCATTGGTCATACTTTAGTAAAAACCGTTCAACAGCACAAGTAAGACGCCATCTATGCCCAAGGCGCACATAATCACAAGGAGTTATTTTTTCTTAATTAGCATCCAAGCACATACAACGCTTGACAGCTGAGTTCATGTGAACTAGAGTCCAAGCTCATCGAGATTGAGCACATTTATAGATCACTAGCGCCATTAAAGCGAATGGAGCAAAGAGATTAGGCAGTGGCCACCGCTTCAACAGGCTTCACTTCTTCGGCGGGTTTCACTTCTTCAGTCGACTTCACTTCTTCGGTCGGCTTCACTTCGGGTTGGGCAGGGGCTTCCACTTCCCAGAAAGCAGTTTGTTTTCCGGACTTTGAGACGGTTTGCAGGACAGCATCGGGCTGCAAATCGCTCTTGACTGTCACCTTCTGTTCCTTCAGATCGATGTCAAATGATTCCACACCTGAATTTGCAATTTTTTTGCAGTTTCAGGATCAGAGTAGGTAATACCGATCAATTTTGCAACCACATTATTTTCAGCAAGTGAAGATTCTAGCACACAGATGTAAGATCAAAGAGTGAAAAAAAGCAAATTAAGAATGCTATCAACGATGTCAAATTATTCACGTTTCTGCAGTTTAATTGGTCTTCAAAACCATTTTGAAAAATATGGGCAATACAACTGATATATCTATCTTAAGCACAATTCTACGACTGGCAAAGCAGGGGACATGCGAAGAAAGTTGGAAAAAAACATGTTGCCAAGCCAGAAAGTAAACAATTTTTTAATTGCTGACGATTTGGAGATTGCAGATTCTTTATTTGTTGCTTTTCACAACCAACCGCTAGTTGGAGGAAAGGCAAATTCTAAGGTATTCTGAATATACTTGTGAAAAGGAGACTTGACGAACAAACTTCACATAGCATGGAAGCGATACAATGCAAAACAACCATAATGTCCTGCTTATGTGACCAAAACAAGGACAGATTGTTGAGCAGAAAACAGGAAACAGACAGAGCATGCGCGACGAGCGAACCTTCCATTTTTTCCAGCACCCTCCTGACAGCTCCAGCGCAGCCTTGACATGACATGCGAACCTTGAGAACAACAGTCTGCGGGAGTAAAACAAAGTATCAGAAACCAAAAAAGAGGAAAACAATATAATGGTTTCCTTTTCCTTATAAGAACTCCAAATGTAAAGGGGGAGAAGTCAAGAACAAAACAATCCAGACATAAGGAAAGAACAGATCAATACGAACTTTGGAATTCACAAAGACCAACTGAACTTTTGCGCTCAGATTACAAATGACTTCACACGGCACACATAAAAGTCAGTACTTTACTATTTTGAACAACCAAGCACAACCAGATCAACATTCATATTAGTGCAATCAGCTGAGCTCCTCCATGAAGCCACTGTAGAAGATAGATTATCCCCAAAATTAACTTTTTAAGAAGCCTTCCCATTTGTGCTGGAACGACAGATTGTTTTTGAGGATGACATTCCTGCTTCGTTGTTGCCTTAGTGGGATTCAAGTTCGTGTCAAAATTGTTGCATTTGTCAGGATACTTATGAGTACTTCCACCTCTTAGTAATCTAAATAATCTTAGAATTTGGTTGGATAGATAAGACATTAAGCTCCTAAAGAAAAAGTACTCTCGATGGCATATCACAGAGAAGTTGAGTGACTTGAGTCTTAACATTCGACCTCCACACTGGTATGTGTATTTAACCAAGGGTGAAATGTTACAACCACCTCTTGGACAGCACAGAAAGGACGAAAACCCTATAGATCAAGGCACGCATTTAACTAAATCAAGAGGGAAAAGTGGGGAAAAAAGTCCCATGTGTTGGTAACATCTCAAGTACAGCTACTCGGTATCCACATCTCTCGTATATCTCCTCTGCAACTTTTTCTATCGGACAAAAAAGGAGATGGGGATAATTTGGAAGCTCTGAATTCTGGGATTTAACACCTTTGCAGCCCACCCAACAGCATTTTAACAAACTAGGAAAGAAATAGAAAACTTTGCCACATTAATTCAATGGCATAACACAACACTCATCCTCAATTACTCGAGCATAGACTCATTTCACGGTCACAGTCATTCCAATTTTAAAATCGCCGATGTTCAGGATTAAAGCATCACGAAATAACCCCTCGATGCTTTCAGAATACCTTGAGTGCTTTATTTCATTGACAGCTGACACAAGCAGAGCATAGTATTTGCAGCCAAATCACAGACTCATCCAAAATATTCAGTCCAATTACAACTAGTCTACATGCATATTCACGCATCATGAGCTAAACAAGCAATCAAAAGGTGCAAGCTCCTACAAAGAAGCCATTTTGACTTGTCAGTCTAATCAAAGAAAGCATGCCTCAGGCACCCAAAAAAAAAAAAAAACCAATGATTGCCTCGAAAAAAAACTCATCTTCGGGCAACACGAATTGACCCATTCACACACGGAAGAGGAAAAAACAATCCAACCAAACTCTCGAAAACAAGAACACCAACAATGATCAAAGCATTCGTAAACTAATTGCTGACATAAGATGAATACCTGAGACATGGTTCTGAGCCTGAAGAGCGAAAGATAAACCAGAAAGAGAGGAAGGCTTTGAAATTACGGTTCGTTTTTTTTTGTGGCGCCTGAGGGTTGAAATTGGGGAATCCGGTGGTGGTCCTTATAAAGGGATCGATGGGACAGAAGGGCCGGTATGGTATGGTATGGTGTGGAGGGCTGGGTGTAGGGTCCACGGCTCGAACTCAATGACCACCATCATATTGAATTGTCGATTCAAAGTTACCGTAACGTTTAAAGCACCCTCGTCCACTCTAGTCTTGATTGGCAGGTGGACAGGCGAGATTCCAAGCGTCAAGGCTGCTTTGTGGAGTACATGTCACATTCTTTATTTGCCTTTTGGTTCGATTTGGATGCCCACTTATTCAGGTCCGCTCGTAATATGAACAAAAACAAATTTTTTCCGTGGCATGATTGGACGTACACGCCTAGTGAGCCATTAAGGTCATGATCAAGTCTATTACCTATGGAGTTCGTTATATCGAAATTCCTTCTTTTTAATATCTTGCGACACACGCAATATGACTTCCATTTATGACGGGATACACGAATTATCCAAGATAGGTCATGAAATCGGATGATTCGTTTAGAATCAAATTCGTGATAAGATTAGCGGTGAACAAGATTTGGCTGTTAGAACTCCCCTCAAGATTTTGGGCAGTACGGGACTATCAGGTAGAGAGGGCAGTACAAGGTCTCTCAGTTTGCAGTACCAAAGTACGGAGAAAACCTATAACTGCCCGTGGGGCATCTTGTCCTACTTCCTGGTAGGAGAGGTTGGTGGACCGTCCATTGCCCTACTTTCTCTTTTTGCCTTTATTAGTTTATCTGTTTTTTCAAAAATTAATATCATAAAAAATCTTAAATTGATATATCTAGATAATTTTATCATAAATTAATTTTTTGATCACCAAAAACTCATAAATTGATAAATCTGTGACAATTTTACCTTGCGCTAGTTTCCGTTAAATTTTACTGTTAATTTGCTTTGTTAAATGACATCCGGTAATTAACGGATATATCAGTTTTGAGTTTTATCATCCATTTATCATAGATGTACCAGTTTGTGATTTTTTTTGCATTAATCCAATTTAACTGAAATTAATGGAGGGTAAATTTGTTACAAATGTACTTTTTTGAATTTTTTTGTGATTAAAAAATTAATTTGGGGTAAAATTATCACAGGTGTACCGGTTTGAGGTTTTTTATGATCAAAAAATTAATTTTGAGTAAATTTATCACAGATGTACCGGTTTGAGATTTTTCGTGGTATTAACCCTTTTTTCAAAGCAAGAACACCATGGTGGATCCGAATCTCATTTTTGGATGTGATAGAGAGTTTATGAATTTGATACTCACTTAAACACTCATTGATCAATCATGCCTAAAGTGTCATTGAGACATGGCCATTGTGGAGTGGGCAGGGTGGACACCTAATTTTTTTATTGGGACTTTGGACCACATTTTGATCGGAATTCCACTCGCCAATATCTCTGTCGAATGGTATAACGGGATCGTGCTCAGCGGAAGCTTTTTAATGACACCCAATTTTGGCCAATTTGGTCGCGTATGACCGTGACTGTCCGATCTTGATGTGTTCGGGGAAATCACGATTTCACGGACTAGATGATAAGAACACGTGGATCTGATGGAGAGATTTTCAATGTCTTAAGAATCACTTCGATCAGAGCTTTCTAGAGAAACGGACGATCAAAATGGGGTCGAAAGTCAGAGGAAAATGCACATTTAGATGTTTAAAGAACAATCAAGAAACGGCGGCTTTCAAGTTTCAATCGGGCCGTCCCCGAAACTGCCGGAACGTAATCGAAAGGTCGGCCCGGCGGTGCACGGCGCAGGCCTGGCCCTATGCTGGGTTGGCTCGGCCTTACGCAAGGCCGAGCTGGGCCTTACACAGGGCCCAAATAGCCTTGCACTAGGCCATTTTTGGCCTTTTGCAAAATTGTTTTAGCCTTTTACAAATGCAATTTAGGCCCTGCACAAACCTATGCACTCTAGTCTTCAAAAATTTCCCACAAATAGGGCCTCCTATTTGCATTTTTTTTTAATTTATAAAAGGGAAGTTTACTCTAAGCTCTGTTTCTCTCTTGAATAGGAATTCTCTCTCACTTGAGGTTCTTTTGATTTGTGAAGATTGTTTTGCGCGCATAGTGTATGTATGTAGTAAGAATGTCGAAGTAATTTTTTTAGATCAAGAAACAGTGTCCTTATGCTATTGAGGTAGCAAGAAAATTCTAATAGCAAAATAGGTTCATACACCGAGGGCTAGGCCAAATGAAGGGGTGGATACCCTCGAGGACCGTGTGCTCTGTGCATGTGATTAGTTTTTATAATCATTTTGAACAATTACAGAATCTATTGAAAGATGATTTTAAAAAAAAATTTGGCATGTATGCATTGAATGTTGTTAATTAAACTCTAGAATGAAAGGTATAAAATAGCTCATCACTGCATTGTGAACAAAATGTTGCATTTGAATCGAGCATATCATGATTTATGTATGTCAATAGTACAATTACGCAACATGCATGAATTAACATGTACATGCAAGAAAATACTCGTTTTGAAATCCCATGCTCCCGCGAACTTGCGTGCTACTATGAAATCAAACATTGCTTTGAGTTTGTATGCTGACTTCGAATCATCCGCTATCGTGGTAAAGTTACATGAGATTGAACGTGGGTTGGCGACGATTGCATGCCAATGCCGACCGTTCGCTGATATGATTCGATTGAATTTTGTCTTAATGGGATTAGATTCGTCCCTGTTCGTTACTAGCACACTTTTTGCGTGCACGAAGTGTATTTATTCGGCATGGAATTCACACCACTCTATCAATAACACCAAATTGAATAAGCATTCGCTCACTTTGTCTATCAGTCAGTACAAAACAACAAATCACTAACATTTACTCTTTGTCGACCAAGATTTGTCACGCGGCAGTCCCTAACTTTTCCCTTCACTCTGTCGCTTTTTAGTTTATGTCCATTGAGAAGCAAAAGTGAAGATCGAATTTGAGAAAGATTGAAGCCCTAATTTGTGATTACAGAGAGAGGTTGATTTGGGATTTTGGGCATATTGAAAGCGTGCTAATGAGAGCTCGATTTGCTTTAGAGACAAAATGTCAAGGAATCGAACAAAATCAAAGCCCTAATTTGCGATTATCTCATAGAAATTGATTAGAGAGAAAGATAGAAGACGACGTATGAGTGAGAAGCCCCAATTTGCCAGTGAGAGCAATGTCGTCATTTTCAGGTTACTACACGCACATAAACAATGTTGTTTCTAGTTTAGAGAGAGACATATTTTTACACAACATACGAAACAATGTCATTTCTCTCCAAGTGGACAAAAATTTCCACGTAAGAATTCCATTTATTTTAAAAAATTCCACGTCGGAATGCGAAATTAAGTGAAAAATCCATGAAGGAAGATTTGTTAGAAATGACAATCAAATGATCGATTGTACTCTTATGTGGCATTTAAGTGAGCGAAAAATAAGTTACAGTATTCAAGTGAGTGTAGTACAAAAGTTATGACACTTGCGTTGTTCTTATCCCGGCTCATAACACACTTATCTTAAAGTTTTGGCATCACGGCCTAAGAGATAATAATGTGCAGCCATTGCACACTTGCACTGTTTTTCACATAAAATAAGAAGTAAAATCACAATTTAAGTGGCGTTTGTTTTGCGGAAAACACAAAATTTAAATAAACATTTTCCAAAAAATGATCGGTTATATCGCTTAGAAAAATTAATCAACAAAAAATATTTTTATCAACGAATTTCACTTATTCATTTTTGTAAGTGATACAGAATATTAATTTTCTTGAGTTTTTTATGAAACAAATACGCCATAATAAAGGGAATCAAATTTTCCAATGGGAATTTGAAGAAGTTCATCAGCTACATAGAAAAACATAATATGCATTTTGGGGAATCGCCGTGCTTACAACCTCGCAAGATCCTTATCACATCAAAAGACACCGTCCAAGCAATCGAAAGAATTGCCAACATGTCTTCAGCCACACGTCTCACCTCGGCATGCTCGAATTCCTAATGGTTAGATTACATAACAAAAAGTCAACGGAACCAAACAATGAAACTGGGTTTGAATGCCATCACCTCACACTGATCCTCTCTACCTGCACTTTGCCTACAATTCCTTTTCCATGTGATCTTGTTTTAACCGACCTCTTGAATTAATTACATTTGATACTCCTTTCAGCTGGCTCCACACTTGTAATCAACATTTGTTATGCCAGTTCTGTTGACGCCTTTCTCTGTCTCGCATGGCAACTGTCATTATTCTAAGCCGTCTTGAATCTCATGTGCTTGTCTTAGAGTGAAATGAATCTTTTTGGCGCGCCTGTACAGCACCAGTCTTTCCATAAGATTATGCAGATGAAATTGATGGGGTTCACAATTGCACTAATAAGTTAGTGTTTGGACTCTTGAGACTGTTCTTCTTGACAGTGACTAATTCTTGGATCTTTATATCCATCACAGCACAAAATAACTAGAATTGAAGCAAAAAGACTGATTTGACTTCAATTAAGTTATCTGATGGACTTCAAGATATAGTAAAATTTAGCAGTTAGCTGGACTGCTGATTGTTATAATTAATACAATGACGAGGAAATACATTATCGATACATTTGATAAAGTGAAATTTCATAGCAAGACCTTCTACGGGCAAAGGCTGGAGAAGTAACCTTAAGCTGCTTATCTAAGAATCAGCTCCCAAACTCTCCTATATTTACAACTTTGTCAGATGCAACTCCGAAAAAACAGAATTACTTCTCCAAGAGCTTATCCGAGGTACATGCAACCATGACACCCTCGGTCAAATTTCATGACTACATGAAAATTAGATGATTTGTAAGTTATCCAGTACTGCTGCCAAGTAATGGTGCTTCTTGGTCATCTATGTTGTCCTGATCTGAGTTCTGGCTTGACCAATCTTCTGGTCTAAGCAGACAAGCGTATGCAAAAGACAGAACCTGAACATGTAAATTGTTTTAAGAAATAATGTAATCAAAACTCTGTTACTGGGTGACAAACTGAGGCATCAAAATTTTTTTTTCCTCACCATGCATACAGAGGCACATACAATGCTAAAGCCCTTGCAGTTGAAGGGGGCATTATCTGATAGGAACCAAGCTGAGAAAATTGAATGTATAATGATTAGCATGGTCGGTCAGAGAAAATTCGGTTTCAAAATGCCAAATGAAGATTAAAAGCAGGCAAGTCACCAGTCAAGGGACTCATGGCCAGGGGCGATAAAAAACTGGCTATTGCTTTATACCAACTATGAGTCTTTACCACCCACCTGGGTGGCGTAGCTGGTTCGCGCACTCTTCCTCTTGCAAAAGGTTGAGTATTCAAATCCAACGCGCCGCAGAGTGACTTAACTGGTGGCACGTGTGTGGTAGCTAGCACGTGTCGACCCCAGGGTTTACCCTCCGACTGCCGGCCATGCGGGGGTTCCCTGGGTTATCAAAAAAAAAAAAAAAAAAAACTATGAGTCTTTGCACCTTTCCCTGTAGGTGAAATCGAAACTGGCGTCTTTTAATCACTTGTAATGAGTTCAAAAGGGTAAGACCTTCATGACACTACACATAGCAAAGTTTCTTGCATAAAGCCCAGATAATATGAAACTATAGACTGAACTATCAAGAAAAAAGCACATCAATTGGCAGGGGACTATGCCGTCACACTTCTAGATGTTTAGATGCACTTTTTTTTTTACAGACACTGCATGAGCGCCACTAGTAGAAAAGGGATTCAAGAAACTCAGACACCATAGGGTGCTTGGACACAGATCGAGTATGAAGGTTGTTCGATGATGTCTTAAGTTCTATAACCTGACTAATCTTTTCCATCACTTCCAGTCGGGTTGACTTGCTTAATCAATTATATCAGGCAATTTTCAACCTCATTGCTATTCAAAATGCTACTTCAATTAGTGAAGGTTTATTGGGAGCATAGACATATAAATCATCCGATCTTTCTTTCATGCCTCAAAACTTTTTTATGAATTTTATTTGAGTCCCTGACATCCAATTTCGATAGCCTCATCCTCTAATATTTGTTATTGCTTCTCGTTAAGAGAATCATCTGCATTGTTCATACTCTCTGCAAGGGCTTTCATAGATGTCTCTCATTTAGAATAAGACTGCCAACACATAGCATTCTTGTCATCCTACTTAGTTGTTCCACACCACAAAATGGCATCCATCAACAATCTACTCACAAGCTGCATTGAAGGAAAAATTAAGTCTCGATGCATGGTATTTTCAAGTGAGAAAAAGTCTGACAAGATCAGGTGATTTTTCAAGTTACTTCATCATGTAAAATCCATGACATGACAACAATGACAGGTTGGCTTACAGCATATGACCAGTGTGTATGTTGTTTTTGTAAGGACTATTAAAGAACAATGACATAAGGAGGATAAAGGACAAGTCCTTCATAGTAAAGGTCCAGGCAACTAGATTATATTATCCAAATATATATTAATATCTTTCAACACAACTTTTGAGCAAAGCTATAAAAAAGAATGTATTAACTAACTGAGCTGTTTAAGTTTGTATTTCAGTTCACAAGATAAGTTCAAGTTATCCTCGTATAAGCATGAGCTAATGTCACTGTTCACAGCACTGATAATTTGGCACTGAAATGTGAACATTCTAGCAATCCATAAGTGCCTCCAAATTTGACACCAAAAAATTTCCATTGTCAATCATAGCCATCCCAAACTAGTTTACCTCTGACCATCGCCATAGCAATAACAAACTCTTTTGTTATGCTAACACATGCATATCTGAATCTTCGGTTTGTATTCTCAGAAACAGATGTCATGGAGGGATCAAGGTCAACATCCTCAGGTTGCAGAGTTTGACAGTAACCACAAGACCATGATGCACGGTGCATAAAAAACAGAATAGATAACGGAATATCCATGCTAACCTGATCGGCCGAGCTTGATGCTTTTGAAATTATGGCATAGGTCTTCACATACAGATGTAAAGCCGATAAACATCAACCATAGCAAGAGTAACAAAAAGGACAATGCATTAGAAAGAAAGTCTCTCTCTATCATGGGAGGAAATGATGAGGATAGTTACTTACAGCAGGATCAACAAGGGCATAAAAAACTCCGAAAGAGGCACTTAAGTATGCCACCTGCAATATGCATTGCCGCAGTTGTTATATTATGAAGCCTAGAGAATCACCAGAACTCAACTTTGGACTTAGGTGAATAGAAAACTAAAGTTCCTTCATTCTCACCTAATCACCATAAAGGTGTCCTTTTTTCTCTTTGTATATTTTCCCTGGGGTTTCCAAAGTCAACCTACTTTTCATGCTATTGACAACTCCTAAAACCAGGAGAAGGAGAAGAGACTGAAGAGTTACTCCAACAATGTTCTCTTCTCCTGAAGAAGCCATTAGAGTTTTCACATATGCTGAAGAACAACTAGTGTTTGGAATGAGCCTCATTTATATCTTTATCCTGTGAAGGAGGTTGAAGGTCTTGTTACTTTGCTTGCTGTATGTGTATTAGTGTCCCATCCCCTCTGTTGCTAGTAACATCTTAACGAGAAATTACTTCTGTAATCTCTACACCATGCTGCATAATAGCACGCTAGAATATATCCGTTGCTTCATTAGGCATGAGATTGTTCCTTTTCTCTGACAGAACTGAAGAACCATTCTGGGTAAATAGAGATGCATACCCATGATGCCCAAGCCAAGCCATAGAACAATGCCTGTGAAGGAAAAGGCAATTCCCATGATTATCCATCCACAATAATTGTTGACTGTGGGGAACTGTATTTATCTGAAAGTACTACTTACATAAGCAATTGATGCAAGTAAGCCTACACAGAGTATTACTTTTTCTCCAACCCAAGGATTTACAAGAGGGAGAACCAAGATCTGTAATATTAAGAACATAAATTAAACAAAAGATTGATTAGGAGGTGATTTTGTACCAAATAATCAGAAAAGCGTTGGTCAAACCATGAAATGGTAAACAGGATGTGGTTCTGCAAAAGACGCAATTCAAATTGATGATAATTGAGACCAAAGAGAACTTTTGTAGGACCTCTAACAAGCATCTCAAAGTTTGCATTGATTGTTAGATGGCACAAATGCATCGTTAAAGAAATGCAGCACATGAATCTCTCTCTCTCTCTCTCTCTCTCTCTCTCTCTCTCTCTCTCTCTCTCTCTCTCCACCCTTCATGTGTGGGCAGGGATGATTTTTACGTTTAAGCTTCCTACTTTCATCTCAAACTCTTCAATCACTCTTCCTTAGTGAAATGTAGAACGGCAATCACTAGATTCTCCGAAAGACAGGCTACAAGAGCAATCCTGTGAGTCCAAACTTCACCCAGCGAGAGCCAAATCACTTCTGATCATTTTCTGGCAATGTATGATGCCATTCATTCCTGATATATCTGAACCTGCCTTGTACTCTCCTTTTTACTTTACTTCCATGCCCTTACATTATTACATAACATAATCAGGTTATACTTATTACCCATAACATGAAGAGGGAAGAGAGAAAGAATAGCGACATAAAGATGCCTAGTGCTCAATCTGTATTAATTAATTATCGAATGAAAATATAACAACCTGCAAAGAAAACATTCACGGTCTACTGATGACAAACCTGTGAAACAATTGAACCTGCTTCCACCACTATTAGAATCTCCGAAAATTGATTCTTAGTAAAACCGAAAGCTGCCTCCAGATAGTAATGAAAAGGTAGTTTTGTAAGTGTCAAGCATTTAAATTGAATAAAAGCAACAGCTAAGAGTATGAGAAACATGAACACAGATGGACTGGATACCACAAATTCCATCACTTAGGTCCTACTGGTGTCGGTGATCTTTCCAACAATGTACAGAATTCCAGGATCTGCCCCTCTTTAATTAGTCGATATCAATATGTTCTTTGCAGCACTATCAGAAATTATGTCAAGAGATTTGGGAAGCAGGAGTACCATTTTGCAACCTCATATGAAGAAGAAATATGAGATGACAAGCATTAAGAAGATTATATTGATGTGACAATATAAAAATTTCCACATATTCGAGTTCTAATTTATAATTGCACACTTTCCACAGATTTAAATGTGCTGGCAACCCCTGCTTAATTGTCTTGAAACTCCTGGTCTTCACGGAAGATTGAATTTGCCTATAATCATGTCATGTGTGTACTTCTGAGGAAACGGCAGTAGAGTCAACAAAGTTTCAGAGAACTATTAATATATAAGTAGTGGCTAAAGAAAAACAATACTAGTAATACGTTGCTGATGCCAGTCATTCCCAACTCGTAGAAGAAGGAAACAATGGAGATGCCTCTGAGCGTTTGACTGGAGAATGACAAGGAATTCATTAGGCAGATAAATAAAAGATAAACAGGATCCTATTCTTATGCAAATGTGCATGATGTAAAAGATTGAAGTCTTTCCGAGATGCAGTTTACAAGACCACAAGAATAAGGAAATATAAATACCTGCTTATGACTATTATAGCAGCATCTCTCATTGACCTGTACCGTTTGGATACACCCCTAAAAATCCTAGTCGACCATGTTGACTCTTCGTCCTGCCTTGGGGCATACTCAACTGTCTCAATCAGAAACACGTAGATATATATCGGGGGACAGAGCAAGAGAGCTATTGAAATCTGTAAGGAGAAATTGCATTAGCAAGAGGACCAGAAAATTGAAAGGATAACCAGAGATGCTGTTAAAATTTCATCAACGGCTTACATAAATATGTACTTCTCTGGGAGAAAACGTGCTAACAAGTTTCCCAGGACATGAGAAGCAGAAAGAAGACATGTAATCCAGCTAAATGCGAAAGCCCTCTTACCGGGTTCAACAACATCTGCCTACGAAGACGAAAGGAACTTTTTGGTTATAGTCTGCTATTCATGACTCGCGATTTCTTCCAGTTCAGGAAAATGCTCACCGCGTAAGCAATGGAAACACATAATATACTGTCCTGACTGAAAATGTTTGATATAGTTCTGAGCACATAATAGGCATATACAAATCCCCTTGACTGATTCCAGGCCAGCATAGCTGAAACAAGAGAACGAAGAAAAGGATGAACTCCCTATTGATGAGAACTACATTGAAGATAATCATAATTTAATTACCAGAGAACAAGCCTACTTGATGTGATCACATACGTAAGGGAGCAACCAAAGCATGGGCCTGGTATAGTTCCTTTATAAGATTAAGAAGCTTTTCCTCTTTGTAGTACATGTATCTGCCATTTCTCTGGCAATAGTTCAAAAGGGATAAAGGGAAGCAAGTCAATTCGGCAGTATAGAACAGAGAGGGTATGTTGGATGAATCATTTTAGGACCTTTACAGGAACTTATGAAGAATAAAACAGTAGGAACATGAAAGGACTTATTAATTCCGGATCTTGTTCCTAGTTTGAACATGCAACATACATACTGGAATCAATCCCGTAATCAATCCCGAGCAGCTCAACTTGGGCAATACCAGTAAATAAGAGAGAATCAGTAGTCTGAGTCCTGTTCTGAAGTGCATTAGACTTGAATGAATTGGAAGAATGGGAGAAAGTAATGCTTGAAAGACCTGTCAGCAGATGCACAAACATACAATCACACATGTCACTCACAAATTTTCAAAAGCTACTTTCAAGTGAGTCTCACCAAAGGGAAATACGGAAGTTGCTATGATTGCAAGGAGCACCGGTTTTCATCCATACTCGTCTGCAAGCTGGCTGAGGATCGGGATTGAAAACATCTTGAAAACTCCAACGATCTAAACTAGAAAAAAAAAAAAAAAGGGAAATAATAAGTTATCTTTGCCTGGCAGTGTTCTTTAACTTGTGAATTTAGTCAGTTGAAATGAACACTGTCCTGCTAAGCGTTTTCCCAACGTGGCACTGAATTGGATCTTACTTTGCCGAAGCATACTTTATATGTATCAGTATTTCCCAGTAAACATTCTAGGAAACTAGTGAATGTCCACCATGGCCATTATAAACATGCTTAAAGAAGTTTCTGTGAGAAACACAGCATGACCCTCTTTCACTAGAATCTTTACCGGCAGCCGACATATTGCATTGCTGCTTCTTTCTCTTAGCGAAATATGTTGAGCGGCAATCTACTTAACCAGTTTATGGGAATTATTGGCAGATGACATATGAGATCAATCTAACCAATTTGTCAGATAACAAATCTCGAATTAAAGAGCACCACCCTGTCAAGGCAGAAGCTGCCATTCGAGTAATCTGCTGCTTCATATGCTGCTAAGGAAATTTACTTTGAGCAGTGCCAGGAATGTGCTAGGGGAACAGAGCATGTTATATGTACTAAAAAAATTATTTCTTCTTGTACTATTCTGTGCTAAATATATTTAGATATTGAGCTTACATTGATGATGACTGATCCAAGCTTCAGTTTCATCAGGTAATGCAGAGACCGTGCAAGTCGCGGTTTACTTAAAGCATGGCTTCTCTACACAGGAAAATTACAGAAAAAGAAAGCGGGAGGCGATTCTCGTTGACAATATTTATTTTTCTATTTTTAGGATATTATTGATAATAGTCTTCGGCATTAGATCGAGAAAGTGGCATTTTAATAGTCAATGAAACAAAAATTACGGTAAAAAATTAAAACATTATCCATAATAACATAGCCCTCGTAAACATGTCAATAATGCTAAAAAAATTTTTAAAAAAAGTAGGGAGTGCTCCTTCTAATCCAAAAAGGACAAAAAAAAGAAGAAGTGATAAATAGTGAAGTATAAAAACTATCAATTTAATAAATAAATGCATATCCAATTTAGTAGCTGACGTCACGTGAAAACTTCCCCAAAAAGGAATATATTTACCGTCTCTCAGCAGGAACTAGAAGAAGAGTAACATAGAAAGAAAACAAGAGGCGAGCGATAGTTACCGTCTGTTCGAGGCCATTGAAGTAGATGACTTTGGAGCAAGTGGTGTCGCCGGGGCACAGAGCGTCGATCAGGACGTCGACGAGCACCGACACCGTCATTTCGTTGGCAGTCCAGTGGACGCAGAGCGGGATCAGCAGGTGAACCAGTGGCCACAGCCCCCTCAGACCACCCCCGCCGTTCTCGAACAACACTCCGAGTTCCTCGCCGCCTCCGCCGCCGTCGCTATGTAATTGAAGTCGATGATTTCTTTTCTTGTTTTCGGCAAATGTCGAGAGAGTGCTGTACTTGTGTGATCTATAGCGAATTTAAGAACGGAGTTTGTGTACGTGTATGTGCTCGCTTGTGTGTGTGAGAGAGAGAGAGAGAGCGCGCAGAAGTTGGATGATGTTTTGGGGTTGATTGGTTGTTGAACGCGAAAGGGCGTACAAGATGGGTGCGTGTGAGAACGCGAAGAGAGCGAGAATCTCTGTTTCTGCAGTGGAGTTTCAGACACTGTTGCTTGATGGGAACCACTCGGGAGAAGCAGAAACACAACTACAGAGAGATTGATTCAGTGAAACTTCATTTACTTCACTTCCGGGCTTCTTTAGTGATCTGCACCCGAGACATATGCTAAATTAAATTTGGACCGTCGTATCAAAACCATCATTGTTAATGTTCTAAACTCCTTACCCCACTTCGATTTCGGCGTCTACACTTTCCACCCCAAGTGTCGAGATATTCGGTATATCATCCATCACGCACATCAACGACGACCGTGATGATTATTTGTATGCATCGATCCCATACATGTGATGGTATTTTTAACTTATCTCCCAACTCTATCCTTTACATGATTCAATTCAAGATATGTACAATGACATGGGATGGCTTGTTAGGAACCATACGATTCATACCCATTTCATTCGCTTAAATTTTTGGTTCAACCTTGTTGTCGGATGTTATTTCCACTTCCCTGGTAGTTTAGGACGCAATGGTTGGTGTTTTTTTGCGCTTGATCTAGTGGTCCATGTTATCCTTGTTAGATGTAACTTAGCGAAAGACTAAAGATTATGATTATTGATAGATAAACAAAAATTATACACAATCAGAATCGAATGCAGAAATGTGAAGAACTTTGTATTAACCTCCAGCTGTTGATGAAGTCGAAAATCAAATATGCAAAGACTTGAATGATCGTCAATAGATACATTTAGCCATTTGCCCTCTTAACGTTGAAGATGTGTTTTCAAATAATCAGATAATAAAAGGGTTTGACTTAGATGACCTATATATATGCACCTCTTCCGCTAACTTCTTCTATCAAAATAGTTGTTTTAATATTAGGCGATCACCATAGTTATCGTGCACCTTAATGCGGACTATAAAATATCAACGAAATTAATTAATGTGGGTAATAACAAGCTGAATGCGGGATCACATTATTAATATTATAATATTCTCCCATTTGATCCCAACCATTTATCAAACGAAATATTGAACCAAAACACAAAAACTTCATGCTGAAAACAAAACACATGAATCATGGCAATAAGTCCTCTTAGAGTAAGTATTATCTTTCATGCATTACAATGCGTCTTATCAGCTAATATGTAATAACATAACTTAATGAATAAATCTTATATTTATTATAGGTAAAAAGGGAAAATTTCAATTAAGGATCCCAAGTGGGGTCTTTTTCTCAAAAAGGACCCCAAGTAGATATAGTGTTAAATAAGGATCCAAAGTGTCCAATCAGTCTCAAATAAGGGCCTGAAGTGCCCAATTAGTCTCAAATAATGACTTGGATTCACCGGTCGGTCAAATAGTCGCCGGCCGGTGAGCACGATTACTGTTCTGGGGACCAGAAAAGGGTAGTTTCGTATTTTTCTCTTTTTTTTTTTTTTCTATTTTTTTTACTTTTCCTTTTCCTTTCTTGTTTTTTTTCCTTCTCTTCCCCTATGGCCGGCGGAGGTCGCCGGCGTCAGGTGAGGGCAACCCTCTCCCTTGCCAGATTTGGCGATGGTCGCCCTTGCCGGTGTTGGGTGAGGGCAACCCTCGCCTGCCTAGCCCAGGCGAGGGCAATCCTCACCCGACGCCGGCGAGGGCGACCTCCGCCTGAGAGCGACGACCTCCCCCAGCCATAAGGGAAGAGAAGAAAAAAAAATAGAAAAGGAAAAAAAATAAAAAGAGAAAAAGACAAAACTGCCATTTTCCGGTCTCCGGAATAGTAACCGTGCTAGCTCACCGGCGACCATTTGACAGGTTTGTGAACTCAAGCCCTTACTTGAGACTAATTGGGTACTTCAGGCTCATATTTGAGACTAATTAGGCACTTCATACTCTTATTTGACATTATATTCACTTGAGATCCTCTTTTAAGAGAAAGACCACACTTGGGGTCCTTAATTGAATTTTTCCCTAGGTAAAAATGATTGTTATTCTCAAAATAAATGAATGTGTACACCAAAATTGAAAAAAAATCACTGCTGAATAAGAGTTTCATAAATTCAACCATATGAAGAAAATTTACATGATAGGACCAATTTCCATCCTAGCCACATGATTCTTATAACTCAGCGATGGCATGCATTTAATTAAAGGATAAGCTAACATCAATTCAGTGCTAACGTATTCTATGACCATTTTGTTCTCTTTAACACTTTCCCTTATGGCTAAATACTTGATGTCGATGTGCTTGCTTTGACGATCACTTTTGTCATTTTTAGCCATGAAAAATGCAATGGAATTGTCACAAAATATCCTTAATGGTCTAGCAATGGAATCCACGACTCTAAGCCTAATATGAAACTATTTAACTACACACTGTGCAAGTGGCCTCAAAACAGGAAATGAACTCAGCATTCATAGTAAAAGTAGTAATCAAAGTCTGCTTCGCACTTCTCCGGGACACGGCTCCACCAGCAAACATAAAAATATATTCAAATGTTGATTTTCGAGAATTAATGCAACCAACGAAGTCCGAATCCGAATAACCAACTACCTTCAGGTCGTCAATCTGTTTATATAAAAGCATATAACCTTTTGTACTTTAAAGGGACCTCATCACCTTCTTTGTAGCTCTCCAGTAATCCATACATGGATTACTCTTATATCTTTCCGACATTCCCACAACAAAAGTAATGTCAAGTTAAGTGTATACCTAAGCATACACCAAGTTTTTGATAGCAAAACCATAATGGATGTTTTTCATTTGCTCCCTTTCTAGATCACACAGCACACAGCCGCACACAATTGCATATTACAATCTAGCTAGTTTGTATTTGAGTTGTAATTCAGCATCTTTTTTTTGTAAAGATTATTTAAACAATGGCTTGGATCGCTTTCTCAAAGTTTTTTTTTTTTTTATCTTTGATTATAATTTCTTATTACACATATTTTACGTATTCAACAATTTTAAGTCATTTAGTTCTTTCTTATTGTTTGTTGGGTTTATTAGAAATTTGTGATGGCTAATAATAATGAAATACTCACTTATGTCTTTAACATATTTGGAGAGGTTCCTATGGTTGTTTCGACCGCTGCCAATGGAGAGGTTCATACCTTGGGGCTTTGTTTTGTGGCAACAAATGCTGCAAGCCTTCAGGCTAAAATTATCTATGGTGGTACGGGTATACATCAAGAGGCTTTGCCTTCTTTGATAATACCATCTTTGGTTACACCAAATGAAAAACCAGAGAAATTTATTGGTGTGGACTTTAAGCAGTGGCAACAAAAGATGTTCTTCTATCTGACCACATTGAATCTGGTCAAGTACTTATCGAGAGTGTTCCCGATAATTAATCCAGTTGAGCAAAATGTCACGACGTTCAGGCATTGGAGGCTTGGAAGCACGGGGATTTCCTATGCCGAAACTCTATCCTTAACTGTCTGGTAAGTTCTTTATATAATATTTTACTGTAAAATTGAAACTGTTAAACAGTTATTGGAGTCCTTAGAAAAGTATTGCGAGACTGAGGATGTGGGCACCAAGAAATTCGTGGTTGCCAAATTCTTAGCCTTTAAGATGATGGATTCTAAATCTGTTATGAATCAGGTCCGGGAATTGCAAATAATTCCGAATGGCATCTTTGTTAAGGGAATGGTATTTAGTGAATCATTTCAAGTGGTAGCTATTATTGGGAAGCTGCATCCGGATTGCTTAGACTTAAAAACTTATTTGAATTACAAACAGAAAGAGATAAACCTTGAAGATCTCATTCTGTGCCTCAAAATCGAGGAGGACAACAGAAGAAATGCAAACCTTCATATAGAACCAAAGACCAACATTGTTGAGTTTTCCAATTTCAAGCAAGAAAGGAAGAGAAAGAAATTTTTTCGAGGAAAAGACAAGCAGAAGGAACAGTCCCAAAAATTCCAAGAGACATGTTTTGTTTGTAATAAGCCTGGGCACTGGGTTATGGATTGTGAGAAGCACCCAAATAAAAGCAAGGGTAGTGATGCAGCCAAGTAGCTAAATCTGACAAGACAGGTAGATGATGAGAGACTAACTGCTATGGTGGCATTTGGGGTATCCTTGGTGTCAATCAATAATGATTGGTGGTTGGACACATGTGCCACAAATCACTTGTGTGGATATACACATGTTTTCATCTTATGAGAAGGTTGAGGAAGAGGAGATGCTTTATATGGCTAACTTCACATCAGCCAAAATTGTCGGGAGTGGAAAAGTGATCTTGAAGTTCACTTCTGGTAAGGAGATCATCATGCTAAATGTGCTTCATGTATCAGAGATTTGGAAGAATTTCATTTCTGATCCCATACTTGTCAAGAAGAGTTTCAAAATTGTATTTAAATTTGATGAATTTGTACTTACCAAATGGGGGATATATGTGGGGAAATGATACTTGTATAATGAACTGTTCAAAGCTAATGTAGCTGTCATTGATGTAAACTCAAAATTCTTGTATCCAAAAATTATTAATAAAAAGAAATCTTCAGTTTAGACTGTTGTGTCTTCTTATCTATAGCATAGTAAATTAGGACATGTCAACTATGGTGCACTAATGAATATAGCAAACTTGGGGCTAATTCCAAAGTTGAATTGGATGACCGTTACAAGGGTGAGACTTGTGTTGAGGCTAAGATTGCTAAGAAATCTTTCAAATGCGTTGAAAGAATGAGTGAACCTCTACAACTAATCTATAGTGATCTATGTAATTTAAAGTTTATAGAAAGTAGAGGTGGAAAGGAGTATTTTATTAATTTTGTGGATGATTGCACTCAATTTTGCTATGTTTATATGTTATCCGGCAAAAATGAGGCTATGAGCATGTTTGTCAAGTATAAAAATAAGATCGAGAACCAACTTGACGGATGAATCAAAGTGCTTAGGTCAAACAGAGGATAAGAATATAGTTCTTCCAATTTAAAAGAGTTGTGTGCTAGTTTTGGGATAATTCGCCAAACAATTGTACCTTATACTTTGCATCAAAATAGAGTTGTTGAACAAAAAAACAGAACTCTAATGGAGATGGCTAGCACCATGCTCTTGAGTTTAGGTTTACCTCATAATTTGTGGGAGGAGGCAGTTTTTGCAAATTATTTTCTTAACAAAATATCCCACCGGAAAACAGGTAAAACTCCATGTGAGTTATGAATTGGAAGGTTACCATCCTACATTTTTTTGAATGTGTGGGGGTGCCTAAACAAGGCGGTGATTCCTCCTCCTAAACAAACTCAGCTGGGACCTAAAATGATGGATTGTATTTTCATCGTTTATGCTCAAAATAGAAGCATATATAGATTTATGGTTTCAATGCCATCAACTGACACTGATCCTCTCTACCTGCACTTCACCTTCAATTCCTTTTCCATATGACCTCAACTCAGTTTGTTTGAACTAACCCTTGAATTGAGTACATTTGGTACTCCTTGCAGCTGGCTCAACACATGTAATCAACATTTGTTTTGCCAGTTCTATCGGAGCCTTTCTCCGCCATGGCAACAATAATTATTCTAAGCCGTCTCGAGTCTCTTATGCTTGTCTTTGAGCGGAATGAATCTTTTCGGCACGCTTGTACAGCACCAGTCTTTCCATAAGATCATGCAAATGAAATTGATCTAGTTTACATTTGTACTGATAAGTTGATCTTTGGACTCTTGAGACTGTTCTTCTTGACAATGACTAATTCTTGGATCTTTATATCTCTCCCAGCACAATATAACTAGAACTGAAGCAAAAAGACTGATTTGACTTTAATTACGTTATCTGATGGCCATTAAGTTCTAGTAAAATTTAGCAGTTAGCTGGACTGCTGATTGTTATAATTAATACAATAACGAGGAAATACTTTATCGATACACTTGATAAAGTGAAATTTCATAACAAATCTCCTATAGGCAAAAGCTGGAGAAGTAACCTTAAGCTGATTATCTAAGATTCAGCTCTCAAACTCTACTATATTGACAACTTTGTCAGATGCAACTCCTTCTCCAAGAGCCTATCCGACGTACAGGTAACAGCACCACCCTGGGTGAAATTTCACGGCTACATGAAAAGTTAGATGTTTTGTAATTTATCCAGTACTGCTGCAAAGTAATGGAGCTTCTTGGTCTTCTATGTTGTCCTGATCTGAGTTCTGGCTTGACCAATCTTCTGGTTTAAGCAGACAAGCGAATGCGAAAGAAAGAACCTGAACATGTATATTATTTTAAGAATTAATGTAATCAAAACTCTATTACTGGGTGACAAACTGGGGTACCATAAGAGTTCTTTTTCTCACCATGCATACAGAGGCACATACAATGCTGAAGCCCTTGAAGTTGAAGGGGGCATCATCAGATATGAACCAAGCTGAGAAAATAGAACATAAAAAGATTAGCATGGTCGGATAGAGAAAATACATTTCAAAATGCCAAATGAAGATAAAAGCAGGCAACCCACCGGTCAAGGGACTCATGGCAAGGGGTGATAAAAAACTGGCTATTGCTTGTATACCAGCTATGAACCCTTGTGCCTTTCCCTGCAGGTAAATTGAAGCTGGCATCCTTTAATCACTTGTGATGAGTTTAAAGGGAAAGGCCTTCATGACGCAACACATAGCAACAATTCTTGCATAAAGTCCAGATAATATGAAACTGTACAAGAAAAAAGCACATCGACCGGCAGGGGACTATGCCATCACGCTTCAGATGTTTAGATGCACTTTTTCTTTCCAAACACTTCATGAGCGCCACTAGCAGAAAGGGATTCAAGAAATCAGATACTATAGAATGCTTGGACACAGATCGAGTATGAAGGTTGTCCGATGATGTCTTAAGTTCTATAACCTGACTAATCTTGTCCATCGCTTCCAGTCAGGTTGACTTGCTTAAGCAATTATATCAGGCAATTTTCAACCTCATTGCTATTCAAAATGCTACTTCAATTAGTGAAGGCTTATAGGGAGCATAGACATATAAATAGTCCAATGTAAAGTATTTTCAAGTGAGAAAAAGTCCAACAAGATCAGATGATTTTTCAAGTAACTTCCTAATGTAAACATCCATGACATGATAACAGTGACAGGTTGGCTTACAGCATATGACCTGTGTGTATGTTGTTTTCGTAAGGAGTATTAAAGAACAATGACCTAAGGAGGATAAAGGACAAGTCCTTTATAGTAAAGTGCCAGGCAAGTAGATTATTTATACAAATTTATTTTAGTATCTCTCGACATAATTTTGGGGCAAAGCTATAAAAGGAATTTATTAACTAACTGAGCTGTTCAAGTTTGTATTTCTGTTCACAAGATTATTGCAAGTTATGCATGTATAAGCATGAGCTAATGTCACTGTCCTTAGCACTGATAATTTGGCACTGAAATGTGAACATTCTAGCAATCCATGAGTGCCTCCAAATTGACATGAAAAAATGTTTTCATTGTCAATCATAGCGAACCCAAACTAGTTAACCTTCGACCAACCTCATGGCAATAACACTCTTTTGTCCATGTTAACACATGCATATCTGAATCTTCGGTTTGTATTCTCAGAATCAGATGTCATGGAGGGATCAAAGTCAACATCCTTGGGTTGCAGAGTTTGGCGGTAACTACAAGTCCATGATGCACAGTGCATAGAAACAGAATAGACAGTCGAATATCTATGCTAACCTGATCAGCCGAGCTTGATGCTTTTGAAATTATGGCATAGGTCTTCACATTCAGATGTTATAGTCGATAAACGTCACCAATAGCAAGAGTAACAAAGAGGACAACGCATTAGAATGAAAGTCACTCTCTCATGGGAGGAAATGATGAGGATAGTTGCTTACAGCAGGATCAACAAGGGCATAAATAACTCCAAAAGAGGCACTTAAGTATGCCACCTGCAATATGCGTTGCCATAGTTGTTATATTATGAAGTCTAGAGAATCACCAGAACTCATAGCTTTGGACTTAGGTGAAGAGAAAACTAAAGTTCCTTCATTATTGCCTAATCACCATAAAGGGTGTCCTTTTTTCTCTTTGTATATTTTCCCTGGGGTTTCCAAAGTCATCCTACTTGATTTTCATGCCATTGACAACTCCTAAAACCGGGAGAAGGAGAAGAGATTGAAGGGTTGCTCCAACAATATTCTCTTCTCCTGAAGAAGCCATTAGCATATTCACATTTGCTGAAGAACGGCTAGTGTTTGGAAATGAGCCTCATTTATATCTTTTATCCTGTGAAGGAGGTTGGAGGTCTTGTTTCTTTGCTTGCTGTATGTGTATTAGTGTCCCATCCCCTCTGTCGTTAGTAACATCTCCACGAGAAATTATTTCTGTTATCTCTACTGACCATGCTGCATAATGCCAGGCTAGAATATATCTATTGCTTCAATAGGCATGAGATTGTTCCTTGTCTCTGACAGAACTAAAGAACCATTCTGGGTAAATAGAGATACATACCCATGATGCCCAAGCCAAGCCATAGAACAATGCCTGTAAAGGAAAAAGCAGTTCCCATGATTATCCATCCACAATAATTGTTGACTACAGGGAACTGTAGTTATCTGAGGAAGTACAACTTACATAAGCAATTGATGCAAGTAAGCCTGCACAGAGTATTACTTTTTCTCCAACCAAAGGATTTACAAGAGGGAGAACCAGAATCTGCAAAATGAAGAACATAAATGAAACAGAAGATTTATTACGAGATGATTTTGTACCAAATAATCACAAACGTGTTGGTCACAACACGAAATGGTAAATGAATGACATGGGATGTGGTTCTGGAAAAGACACAATTCAAACTAAAGATAACTGAGACCAAAGAAAACTTGTGTAGGACCTCTAACAGGCATCTTAAATTTTGCATTGATTGTTACATGGCACAAATGCATTGTTAAACGAATGTGGCATATGAATCTCTCTCTCTCTCTCTCTCTCTCTCTCTCTCTCTCTCTCTCTCTCTCTCTCTCTCCACCCTGCATGTGTGGGTAGGGATGATTTTGACATTCCAGCTACCAACTTTCATCTCAAACTCTTCAATCACTCTTCCTTAGTGACATGTAGAAAGGCAATCACTAGATTCTCTGAAGGACAGGCTACAAGAGCAATCCTGTGCGTCCAAACTTCACCCAGGGAGAGCAAAATCACTTCTGATGATTTTCTGGCTATGTATGATGCCATTCATTCCTGATATATCTGAACCTGCCTTGTACTCTCCTTTTTACTTTACTTCCATGCCCTTACATTATTACATAACATAATCAGGTTATACTTATTACCCATAACATGAAGAGGGAAGAAAGAAAGAATAGCGACATAAAGATGCCTAGTGCTCAATCTGTATTAATTAATTATCGAATGAAAATATAACAACCTGCAAAGAAAACATCCACGGTCTACTGATGACAAACCTGTGAAACAATTGAACCTGCTTCCACCACTATTAGAATCTCTGAAAATTGATTCTTAGTAAAACCGAAAGCTGCCTCCAGATAGTACTGAAAAGGTAGTTTTGTAAGTGTCAAGCATTTAAATTGAATAAAAGTAACGGCTAAGAGCATGAGAAACATAAACACAGATGGACAGGATACCACTAATTCCATCACTTAAGTCCTACAGGAGTCAGTGATCTTTCCAACAAAGTACAGAATTCCAGTCTGTGCCCCTCTTTAATTAGTCCATATCAATATGGTGTTTGCAGCACCATCAGAAATTATATGCAGAGATTTGGGAATCAGAAGTATTATGTTGCAACCTCATATGACGAAGAAATATGAGATGACAAGCATTAAGAAGATTATATCGATGTGACGATATAAGGATTTCCACATATTCGAGTTCTAATTTATAATGTCACACTTTCCACAATTTTAAGTGTGCTGGCAACCCCTGCTTAATTGTCTTGAAACTCCTGGTCTTCACGGAAGATTGAATTCATCTATAATCATGTCATGTGTGTGCTTCTGAGGAACCGGCAACAGAGACATCTAAGTTTCAGAGAACTATTAATTTACCAGTAGTGGCTAAAGAAAAGCAATACCAGTAATACGTTGCTGATGCCAGTCATTCCCAACTGGTAGAAGAAAGAAACAATGGAGATGCCTCTGAGTGTTTGACTGAAGAGTGACAAGGAATTCATTAGGCAGATAAATACAAGATAGACAGGATCCTATTCTTATGAAAATGCTCACGATGTAAAAGAATTGAAGTCCTTCTGAGATGTAATTTGCAAGACCACACGAATAAGCAAATTTAATACCTCCTTATAACTATTCTTGCTGCATCTCTCATTGAACTGTACCGTTTGGATACACCCCTATTAATCCTAGTCAGCCATGTTGACTCTTGGTCCTGCCTTGGGGCAAATCTAACTGTCTCACACAGAAATATGTACATATATATCGGGCAACAGAGCAAGAGAGCTATTGAAACCTGTAAGGATAAATTTCATTAGCAAGAGGACCAGAAATCGAAAGGATAACCAGAGATGCTGTTAAAATTTCATCAACTGCTTACATCAAATATGTACTTCTCTGGGAGAAAACGTGCTAACAAGTTTCCCAGGACATGAGAAGCAGAATAAAAACCTGTAATCCAGCTAAATGCGAAAGCCCTCTTACCGGGTTCAACGACATCTGCCTACTAAGAGGAAAGGAACTTTTTGGTTATAGTCTGGTATTTATGACTTGCGATTTCTTCCAGTTCAGGAAAATGCTCACCGCATAAGCAACAGAAACACAGAATATACTGCCCTGGCTGAGAATGTATGATATAGTCCTGAGTACATAATAGGCATATACAAATCCCCTCGACTGATCCCAGGCCAGCATAGCTGAAACGAGAGAACAAAGAAAAGGATGAACTCGTTATTGATGAGAGCTACATTGAAGCTAATCACAATTTAATTACCAGAGAACAAGCCTACTTGATGTGATCACATACATAAGGGAGCAACAAAAGCATGGGCCCGGTATAGTTCCTTTATAAGATTAAGTAGCTTTTCCTCTTTGCAGTACATATATCTGCCATTTCTCTTGCAATAGTTCAAAAGGGATAAAGGGAAGCAAGTCAATTCAGCGGTACAAACAAGAGAGGGCATGATAGGAATCATTTTATGAGCTTTGCAGGAACTTATGAAGAATAAAACAATAGGAACATGAAAGAACTTGTTGATTCCGGATCTTGTTCGTAGTTTGAACATGCAACATACAAACTTCAATCAATCCCGAGCAGCTCAACTTGGGCAATAACAGTAAATAAGAGAGAATCAGTAGTCTGAGTCTGTTCTGAAGTGCAATAGACTTGAATGAATCAGAAAGAAGGGGAGAAAGTATTGCTTGAAAGACATGTTGGCAGATGCATGAACATACAATCACACACGTCACTCACAAATTTTCAGAAAGCTACTTTCAAGTGAGTCTCACCAAAGGGAAATACAGACGTTGATATGATTACAAGGAGCACTGGTTTTCGTCCATACTCGTCTGCAAGCTGACCGAGGATCGGGATTGAAAACATCTTGAAAACTCCGACGATCTAAACTAGAAAAGAAAAGAAAATCGTAAGTTATCTTTGCCCGACAGTGTTCTTTTAACTTATGAATTCAGTCAGTCGAAATGAACACCATCCTGCTAAGCCTTTTCCCAACATAGCACCGAAATGGATTTTACTTTGCCGAAGCATACTTTATATGTATTGGTATTTCCCAATGAACATTCTAGGAAACTGGTGAATGCCCACCATTGCCATTGTAAACATGCTTAAAGAAGTCAGAAACACAGCATGACCCTCTTTCACTAAGTTCTTTATATTGCATTGCTTCTTCTCGCTGTTAGCACAATATGTTGAGCGGCAATCTAATTAACCTGTTTATGGGAATTATTGGCAGATGACATACGAGATCAATCTAACTGATTCGTCAGAAAACAAGAAAAATCTCGAATTGAAGAGCACCGCCCTGTCAAGGCGGAAGCCGCCATTCAAGTAATCTGTTACTTCATATGCTGCCAAGGAAATTTACCTTGAGCAGTACCAGGAATTTGCCAGGGGAACAGATAAATGAAAAGGCATATTATATGTGCTAGAAAAATTATTTCTTCTTGAATAATTCTGTGCTAAGAATATTTTAGATATTTAGCTGACATTGATAATGACTGATCGAAGCTTCAGTTTCTATCAGGCAATGCAGGGACCGTGAAAGTCGTAGTTTACTCGATAATTCTCGTTGACAATATTTAATTTTTCTTTTTTTTTAGGATATTATTGATAATAGTCTTCGGCATTATATCGAGAAAGTGGCATTTCACTATTCGGTGAAACAAAAATCACGGTGAAAAATCAAAACATTATCCATAATAACATAAATATTCCTCGTAAACTTATCGATAATGCCTAAAAAATTATTTTTCACAGAGGTAGGGAGTGCTTCTTCTAATCCAAAAAGGACAAGAAAAAAGAAGAAGAGAGAAATAAATAGTGAAGTACAAAAATTCTCGATTTAATAAACAAATGCATATCCAGATTAGTAGCTGACGTCATCTGAAAATGGGAAAATTACTAAAAACGTTCTAAACTTTTTATAATTGTGCCAATTTAGTTATAAACTTTTTTTGTCAATTCAATCCTAAATCTTTTGTAATTGTGTCAATTCAGTTCATCTGGCCACTTTTGGCCGATCGACGCTGACGTGGACGTTGACCGACTAATGTGACAATTTTTAATAATTTTTTTATTATTTTTCTAAATCTTTTTCTCTTTTTTTTTCCTATCTTTTTCCCCGATCGCCGGTCTCAATCTCTTGCCAATCACCAATCGTCGGACCGGCGACCGGGGAAGAAGATAGGGAAAAAAAGAAAGAAAGAGAAACAAATAAAAAAAATTCGAAAAAATAATAATAAATTATTAAAAATTGCCACATCAGCCAGCCGGCGTCCACATCAGCACTAGCCGGTCAAAAGTGACCGAATGAACTGAATTGGCACGATTGATTGTAAAAGCTTTAGGACTATTTTGATAATTTTTCTTCTGAAAATTACCCCAAAAAGGAATAGTGTATCGTCAGCGAGACGTCATCCCCAGTGCATGTAAGGCGGTAACGGAGAGAGAAAACTACGAGGCGAGTAAGAATTTACCGTCTGTTGGAGGCCGTTGAAGTAGATGACTTCGGAGCAAGTGGTGTCGCCGGGGCACAGGGCGTCGATCAGGACGTCGACGAGCACCGACACCGTCATTTCCTCGGCGATCCAGTGGACGCAGAGCGGGATCAGCAGGTGAACCAGCGGCCTCAGCCCCCTCAGCCCATCCCCACCGTTCTTGAACAGCAACATCCCCCTTGCGAGTTCCTCGCCGCCGCTGCTGTCGCCGTCGTGATTGAAGTCGGTAACGTTCTTCAGTTCTCGGGCGAATGTCAGAGAGAGTGTTGTGCTTGGGGGTGGGCCTCTGGCGAATTTAACAGTGGAGCTTGTGAGCTAGTGAGAGAGAGAGAGAGAGAGAGAGAGAGAGCGCGGAGAAGTTAGTTGGTGTTGGGGGTTGACTGGTTGTTGAACACGACAGGCCGTACGAGATGGTTGCGTGTGGGAACGCAAAGAGAGCGAGAATCTTTGTTCCTGCAGGCTGCGGTGGAGTTTTGGACATTGTTGCTTGATAGAAACACTCAGGAGAAACAGAAACGCACTGAGAGATTGATTCGGTGAAACTTCATGTTTGAAGGACCGAGTACGAGACTTCTTTAGTGATCCGCCTCGAAACATATGCTAGGATCAAATTGGACCGCTGTATCATCATTCTTAATGTCCTAGATTTGTTACCCGACTCGATTTCAGCACGAAGTCCACGATGAGCGCCGAGAAATTTGGTAAACCCATCAATCAAGCACCACGACAACCACGATGATTCTTTATATGCATCGATCCCATACATCGTATTTTAGCATACCTGCCAACTACATCCTTCACATGATTCAATTCAAGAGTTGTACAATGACATGAGATGGCTTGCTAGGAATCGTACGAATCACGCCCCACCGCGTGTCATTCGCTTATGTTTCTGGTTCAACCTTGTTGACCGGGCGTTGTTTCCAGTTGCCTGGTAGTTGAGGATGCTGTGGCTGGGTGTCCGTTTGCACTTGTTTTAGTGGTCCATGTTGTCCTACCTTTTGTAACTTATCTGATTGATAATGCCCGTGCTTTTAGCCAGAGGCACAAACCAAAAGCTACACGATCAAGGACCTAGGATCTTGTGGGACCTGGGACGTGAGAGCGTGCGTGATTAAGGTAGTTGGGTGCGCGAGCGAGTTCGTGCGCGCATGCTAGCTAGTTAAGATCTCGAGTTAGATATTGCGAATTGTTCTTGCGGCCCCTTCACGGGCTAATTTCTCTTCTTCTTTTTCTGTGTTTCCAAGGAGCGTGTCCGCTCGCGCTGGGCAGGTGTTCCGTGTGTGCGGCTGTGTGCTGGGTGTGCGTGGAGAGTGCGGGGTGCAGGTGGGGTTGAGCGACATAAACAATGGTTTGACTTCATTAAACGTCCATGCAAGTTGAACTATTTGTACTCATTTTTGACTGGCTGGAGGGACAATAACAGCGGAGAACACCTAACTTTCTAATTTATACAAACCAAGGTGGTTGGGTTAACGGTAAATATTCCGCGAGGTTATAAGTTCAATTTGTATTGTGAATAAACATCCAAAAGGCTCATGTAGCGTTACTTAGCTGCAACATACTTTATGTGGAAAGAGACTTTCTAGCTACTCGTATCTTGATGGATTGTGATGATAGGTTCGCAAATTGGGACCCTCCAATTATAGATGGTGCGAAGTACTTATGACTCAAACTGAATATTTCGTAATAAGACCCTTAATGGACAAAGTATTTGGATTCCAGATAAAAAAATAATAAAGGGATTTCTTTTGTTATATAACAAAGTACTATGAACTTTCACTAGGAATGCATGGATAAATGTCTAATTTCATTGGAACATGGGCACGGAAGCGTCACATGTCAATGGCAAGTGCTCAATCAAAAATCTGCATTGGGTTTTTCCATGAAAATAGAACTCCGAAAGTTCTTTGACTGCAAGCTTTAGCGTTTGGTAAAATTAATCTAAAGCTCCTCGGATCAAATCCTACCTTCTTCAAAGCAGCTACCCATCTACTTTCGCTCAAGTCGAAAGCTATCTTGTAAAGTCTCACAAAACGAAATAAGACAAAAAATGTACGTTACATAACTCCAAAATTAAGAGTGTAATTTATTTGAGGAAAATTATCAAAAAAGCACTAAACTTATTGCATTTATGCCAATTGAATCATAAATCTTTGAATTGTACTAATTGAATTATTGACATTTTCACGTTTTGTCAATTGAGCCCATTCGGTCAATTTTAACTAGAGAATACTGATATAGCGGTCCAATCAACACTAGTTGTCCTATGTGGCATAGTGGCATTGACGTGGACAAACTTTTTTTAAAAAAAATTGAATTTTATTCTTTTTTTTTCCTTTTTCTAATTTTTTTTCTTTCCTTTTTGCTGGTGGCCGATCTTAGGCGATGGCCAACCACCGATGATGGCTAGTCTCTGGCGAAGGCTGGGCCAGGTCTCCCTCACCCAATTTGGCAAGGGCCACTCTCACCAACCACAAGCGAGGGACGGCCTCAAATATTACCACTGATTTTTTTTAAATTATCTACATCAAAGGTAGCAAATGTTCTATACAAAAGCGAGGATATTGGTAAAGACACAAATTTCAATAATGAACCTCTAACTGACCCCGATATTAATAATTTTGAAGAATTTGGAGCAAATTTGGGACTATAGTAGAAGTTTGTGAAATTTGTTTAGATATAAAAAGTTTAGGATGAAATTGGGATAGGATAAGAAGTTAGGGGATCTTTTAAGGAATTAAGCCGATGACTATGCATGCACGTTTTTTGTTTGTCAGTGGTCACCCCTCAAGTGAACCAGCAGAAAATACTATTTTCAAAATAGGACTGCTTCATGTGCCTCTTGAAGGGGACTACTGATTCCCTCATTTCCTTTTTATCAAACTACCAAGTTGAGGAAATGCAATCCTATGAAACGATGTGCCTAGCATTATGCTCGGCAACGATCTCTCTGGCTTTTTGTGTGTGGTGTATATGTGTGTGTGGATGGAATAACAAAGCTCGAAAACTATGAAAACTATGAAGAGTAGAGAAAGAGATTCCATTCTTCTTCTTCATCCGCGAATTGAGCATATGCTTTATTCATGTAAATAAAGCAAGTTCGCCGGGTAATATGAACTCTGCGACATCTTTCAGGAGTAGTTACTGAGCCCAAGAAAATGAGTGCGCAAGGAGATCCCGAGTATGTTAGCAGTTGCAGAAGTAGAGATTCTGGAAAGTACACTCAATGCAAACACGAAAACTCTCTCTCTCTCTCTCTCTCTCTCTCTCTCTCTCTCTCTCTCTCTCTCTCTCTCTCTCTAGGTCGTTTATGAAGTGCGTGGACTCGCAGTGCTCCAAGTGGACGAGACGGGCAACGCAGAAGAAGAGGAGGATCGAGAAGAACTTGGGTCTCATCAGTTCGGCCATTGGACAGCGCTTGGAGAGCTGAAGGGTCCCCATGGAAGGAGTAAGCGAAGAGAAACGTTCACTTGAAAGGAAGTCGACTGCAATATTTTCCATCAAGGCATGACTTGCGGTCTTGTAAGGTCCCACATGTCTCTCTCTCTCTCTCTCTCTCTCTCTCTCTCTCTCTCTCTCTCTCTCTCTCTCAGTTGCAATTTAAGCACGTAGAAGGCCCCAAGGGATTAAAGAAATGATTCAGACAGACATTTGTAAGACTTGCTAATAGTCAATAGTCAGCTTACCGTCTTCATGCGAAAAGCTATGATAAAATGCCTTGAAATGCTGGGACGCAATGTCAATATCTTCCTTCCCACATACTTCTCTCACGCTGCAAATGTGAAAAACAGATATAATCATGACCACCGTTTCCCACTTTTCAACATTCACCGGGAGGAAAAAGCATCTGTCGTGAACAAACAGCAACCCACCCCAGAAAGAGAAAGGGAAAAAGTTAAGAATATGTGTCTCTGCTGGAAGGTGAACATAATTCAACATATCACACATATCCCTGGTGTTCCTATGTTTAAGACGGTCCATCAAAGGAGCTCTTGAGCATAATTTGCATGGACTTATGCATAAATAGATGCCAGACTCACACACTTAAACGAAGCAGGGCTTAATTATTGAGAGATTCACATGAAGATTGGAAAAATAGTCCGTCGGCATAGAGATATAGCTGCCAAAAAATACTGGGTCATGCTTTTCTTTTCTCTTCTTGAACTAAGCATGGCGATTTGTCACTTACTTGCCTATTGAGCAACAAGCTACAGCAGATGTGATGAATACAGACCAGGGGACTATCGTAAATAATCACACAAGATCAATTCGATACCTGTCCATGGAAAGTTGAGCAATGCCACAATCAACAGTGCAGATACCAAGTCCTGATGCCAGTATCGGACCCATGGAGGATCCGCATCCTATGTCACTTCTAACTGCAAATTCCTACACCCAGAATAGTCATGGGAAAATTTTTCTATCAGGTTTCTTGTATAAAGCATGGAACAACTAGAAACTTCAGACAGAAATAATCTAAAAAAAAAATTGACACGTTACATTTGTAACTCTGTCCTAACCTGCATAAACAATTATATCCACGTTGCATCATTTTCGTCCATCTAACTAAAGAGAGCTTGATTTCAAAATTATGTTAGTTATGCGACCTTATTTCAACATAATTAATGTATGTGTGTGTGTGTGTGTGTGTGTGTATCACACAACTATTGATATGTAACGTGTGTGTGCTTGTGATTGATGAAGAGATGTCCAGCAAAAATAGAGGTGAAACTGCAGCAGCTTTCAAGAAACAACATAAAAATGACCAAAACCTCCACACTAAGAAAATCCTGAATACTTGTGCAATCGTCTACTCATTTATTGTAGCAGCTCTATGACAAATATAATGCTTTTTTTGTGTGAATAACAACTTTTGAAACAGAGGAAGATAAGGATGACATGTATAATGCACTTATTAATCATTGCCAGACTTCGGCAGAGAAAACACAGATGTGAGATTGACAGTTAATCCAGGGATATGCATTGCAAGAGTGAAATGGAGAGAAAATGTCAAAGCAGGCCAACATGGCATCCGCATAGTAGCCAATGTGATATTATCAACTTGTTGCCAGAATTCATGTTTTGATACCTTAAAAAGGTTGATCTCCTTGCTTCTCTTGTGGCAAAATCATCTTAAGAAGCATAAGGTCCTCCCTTCCTTCTTGGTCCACAGAGATGGAATGTAGAATTAGGACAAAGTTAACCGCTGAAAGCTGATCTTACTGCCATAGATTATTAATACTATCATATAGAAGGAATAGTGGTTCTTGGCTACGCAAATGGCCAGAATAACGTCAGTTTTGGATATGACGATCACTTAACATCCCAAGGGTCTAAACCGAGAGAGAGTTCCTCGATCCAACTATAACAGAAGCTTAGATTCAAGATACATCTCTCAGTGCTATCTGTGCTGGTAAATTATGGATTTTGCCCACTTCTTTGACAAGAATAGCAGTAATTGCACTTGTGGGCCTTGTGGCATAGTGCTGATTGGCATCGTGCTTAATTACTAGCCCCTTCTGCATTTCAGGTCGATGGTGTTCACCATGCTTTTCCTTGAAATTTGGGTGAACTCCATGAGCCATGTCTGCGGAATCTGCATAATCCTAGATGTCAGCAGTTGTGAAAGTACACATGAGATAAGTATGAAAATACAACACGATAACATGACAAGTTTATTAGCTGTGTGTTTTCAATTAGGAGATCACAGGACCTCCTGAAAGTGGCCTTGAGAAATAGCAGAAAAAATGTACACGTATAAGAAAGAAAAAGAAATTAGTATTTTTTGCTTTTAACCCAAATCGAATCCTTTAATGTCTACTGTAATATTAGAAAAGTGGGTAGAGCTGAATCTTGTGGTTGAGTCAAGTCATCACAAAGGTCCATTGTCGCTCGCCACCCTATGCAATTATTAGAAGCCACCACCATATACATCTTTTCTTTTGCCACACACTATCTTTTACATTAATTACACAGAAAAGCAAAAGAACTTAATCATCCCATGTACATACAAGAAAACACACGCGCACACGTATATATACATACATACATACACACAGACACGAGGACAAGCCGGCCTCTGAGCTAATCTCAAGGACAAGAAAATCTCTGAAAATTCCACATCCGCATAAATGTCCAAAACATGGATTTAATTTGATATATAGTCAACAAGTACAAAACAATAAGCAGGAAGATGCAACACTGATCTCGTAATGATAAAAACAAAGCATACCAAGAATTGATTTCCGTATTGCACACTCAAAAGCGTTCTCCCCCACATACTTATCAGCTAGGGAATCACTGATGCGTCTCATGGCCTGAAACATGGTTGGTGCTCCAGCAACTTATAAGGAATCTGAACCCACCCGACCAATAGAGTTAACAGCTTTAATACTAGATCCAAAGTAGCACAGATAGATCAATCCATCCACTGCGCTCTCCCTGCATTAGTGTATTCGGTGCTGCTGATGTGAATCAGAGGATAATCGAAGATTTTCTGATTGCTGTTACCTAACAACATAAAGGGTTAAGTATCATCTTGTTAATTATCTAGCTCGTGTTTGAAAAAGGCCAGAGTAAAGACAAAACTACAGAATATCTAGACAATGAATTTGGATGTTCTCTTTTTTTTACTATGGGGACAGATTTGAGTGTAAGTCTATTACGAACAGCACTTACATATCCCTTTTTATCTGTAAGCATAGCACACTTAGATGCATAGCATAACTTTCTACTGATCTGGCAGTAAAGCAGTCTAAATCTTTTTTTTTTCCTTAGTCATAACAATATTCTGATAAATAAGAGGCAATTTGAACAGCAGCCCCTCTAAAAAGTTATCGATGTGACTAAGACATCGAAGCAATGGCCTAAATCAGCAAAGCAAAAAATCCTTAAACATCTCATTTGGAGACTGCTCCATCAGGCAAGCAGGTGAAACTGATAATCCCCTAAGTAGCACTGACACATGACATGACACGACTCACCAACACATCATTTTTAAAAAAATAAGAATTTCGACACGTTGTGACACGTTATATATTACGTGTATATTTTTATATATACATGACAAATTCTCATTTTTATAATTATTTCAATCAAATTAATATGATTCAAATCCACAAATAAATAAATAATAAAAAAAGAGTGTCGAACAAGTGTCGGTATCCAACACGTTTCCGACACGACACGGAGGCCCTCAGAGAGTGTCTGTGCTTCCTAGATGATCACATATCAGAAATACCAACTAATTAAAACAAAATGCACCACAATAAACAGAAGAGAGAAAAGAGAAAGCACATAAAAGAGGACAGCATGGATTGCAGTAGAAAGTCATCCAAATTGAATATCACCAATCTTCTGGATAAAATGGGAATAGGTTTTGCCACCTGTACTGTGTACAGAGCAGAGATGAGAATACCATCTGATTGATTCTTTTACTTTGCTCACCATAGTTTAGGAACTAAAGAAGGATATTCTTTTAGCAGTTATTTGTATGCATACCCACGTAGAATCTAAGATTTTAAAGTTTTCCTCGAAAATTGCAAATAGAAACAGTTACCTGCAAAAGCAGGGGTGATGAATAGGCCTTGAGGAACTATGGCCTATGTAGCACAAACAGGTTCAGGAGGCCGACGTATCGGTGTCGGACATGCTCCGACTAGTTCTAACATGCGGTCAACAAGTGTCGAAAATCTGACATGTGGTCAACGAGCCGGACACGCCGCCTACACACGATTCTGACACGCACTGGGTCAATTTTATAATTTTTCAAAAATTAAGGGTCAAAATGTAGGTTTATAAAAAAATAAAAAGAAAACCCTAGTCTTATGTTCTCATCTTTACAGTGCCTTCACTCGCGCTTTGTACTTCCTCCCCCTCTCGATTCGTGATTTCTTTTCTTCGCTTGAACCAACGACATCTGCCGAGGAGGAGGCCTTGAAGAGGAACACCGATTGCATCTATTTCCTCACCATTCTTCATCTGCTTCCTTTGCATCCTCCAAGCTCCAAACCCTTGAATCCCCACCCTCAGACCCTGAACCCACCACCACCTTCCTTTGCATCCTCCAAGCTCCAAGCATGTGGTTCCTCCTCCTCTCCCTCCCGGTGCACGCCATTATTTTTTATTTTTTATTTTTCCCATACACGAACTAAATTCTAGGCTTTTTATTATTATTTATTTATTTGTAGATTTAAATCAAATTTAAAAATAATAATTTATCATTTATATAGAAATAAATATTACAACATGCTCCAACGTATCAAAATTCTTTATTTTTTGATAAATGACGTGTCACGTGTCGTGTCGTGCCGTGTCACCGCTACATAGACTATGTCACCTTTCTCTTTTGATTATGTAGATGTTTCATCAGGTTTTGTGGAAAGAAACGGAATGAGGTGTGTCTCCAGGTTATGTTCAGAACCATCCTTGTTTACTGTGCTAAACCAACAAAACAAAAAGAGTAATACCCCAGCACACTGTCAGCGAGCATATGAATTTGTCACCAAGTGACCTGGCAAGATAAGTATCAGAAACAAGAAAACGAACTGCAATATGCGTCAAGCACACAGGCACAGGTGAAGATCAACTACTGTCGTAATATTATGCGAGGACGCCAAATGTAACTGTCATGGTGTATGGCTGAAGTGGGTACTCGTAAAAGAGGTCTTCTTATTTTGACGAGTTTGTGCAGAAAGGAACCATCATTATCTCTCAAAATGTAAAGAAGTAGTGTCCTCCAGGCCTTAGATTCCATTCATCATATTCATTCGGGAAATGAAAAACAGCATCGATTAATTGTCTTTTCGCTTCAGCTGGAAACACAGAGGTGAAAAGCATCATCGAATGTTATCTAAAGCACAATTTAGTTGAACAAATTGGGTATGTCCATAACAAGCAAGACTATAGCCTCAATACTGGTTATGTCCCGTCAAGACTGTTGAGCGTCAGAGACGCGGCAACAACTTGATTTGATGGAAGAAATTTTTTGAGGATGAAACAATCGCAATTTGCGCCTTTGTATTGCATGTCATAATTACAAGAGAAATAGACTATATATAGACCATAGTTTGATTCGAAATAGGAAACCTCTTTCTAGGAAACCTATTCTAATTAGGAAACCTACTTGACATAGGAAACTTTCCTAAAATATAACTAGAAACAATATCTCACAATATCTATGAAAAATCAAAATATGAAAATACGAACAGACTCAAAAAAGGAAACAAGTATCAACAAATTTGGTTTAATTTCTAACACTCCCCCTTAAACCAAATTCTCTTCCATCGATCATTCCAAGCAGGCTCTTGAACTTTCGAAAAGCATCGATCTTGAGAGGTTTAGTAAAAATATCTGCTACTTGATCTCCGGTCTTCACATGCAACACTTCAACTTTATTCTCTTTAACCTATTCTTGGATGAAGTGATATCGAACATCGATATGTTTACTTCGTTCATGAAAAACTGGATTTTTCGCCAAAGCAATAGCAGAAACATTATCAACAAAAATCTCCGTTGCTTTCTTCTGCTCCATAAGAATATCTTTGAGTAGTTTTCTCATTCTTCTTGGCCTTGTACACCCATTTAACACCAATTGATTTCTTGTCCTTCGGAAGATTAGCAAGCTCTCATGTTTGATTTTTCTCGATGGCTTCAATTTCTTCATTCATGGCTTTTTTCACTTTTCTTCTTTGGCCGCATCATCATAAGTAAGTGGTTCATAATCTGCAAGAAAACATATAAGATGAAGCTCTTCGGTAGCTTCGTAAATTTCAGACAATCTTCTTGATCTTGGCACTAACGGTTCATCGACATTATTTGAAGGGGATGGTGTTGATGAACTTGAGGAAGATGTTGGAGAAGAAGGTGAAGGTTGATCCTTCAACTCCGTTTGATTGGAATCACCACGAACATTCACTTCTTCTTTTAGATTTTCTTCCCACATTCCATCTTCATCGAACTTGACATCTCTACTTACATACACTTTCAAAGTGTTAGGGTCAAATAATCGATAGGCTTTGAATGATGAGTCATACCCAATAAAGATGAGCTTTTTGCTCTTGTCTTCAAGTTTCGATCTTTTTTGGTCCGGGACATGAGTATAGGCAATGCTCCCGAAAATTCTTAAGTGTAAAACACTTGGTATTCTCCCGGTCCATGCCTCTTGTGGAGTTACGCCTTCAAGTCCATATGTGGGACATCTATTTTGAAGATAGACGGCACACGAAACAGCTTCAGCCCAAAGTTCTTTGGACAAATTTTTGCTCTTCAACATGCTTCGAACCATATCAAGAATAGTTCTATTTTTCCGTTCAGCCACACCGTTTTGCTGAGGTGAATACGGGGCCGTCAAGAAACGCCGAATACCATGATTTTCACAGAATTTGTTAAATAAGGCTGAGGTAAATTCTCCACCACGATCAGTCCTTAAAGCCTTGATAAAATAGCCGCTTTCCTTCTCAACCAGGTTCTTGAATTTTTTGAAAGTATCAAATACTTCTGTCTTTTCTTTTAAAAAAATATACCCAAGTTTTCCGAGTAAAATCATCAATAAAAGTAACAAAATATCGATGATTACCATATGAGTGAGGATTGATCGGGCCACATAAATCAGAATGAATCAATTCAAGTGGCTTTTTTGCTCGATAAGTCGCCTCCTTTGGAAAGCTAGATCTGGAATGCTTGCCGATAACACACCCTTCACATAATTGATCGGGATGATCAATACGTGGTAAGCCATAAACCATCTTCTTGCAAGAAAGCAAATTGAGTCCGCCAAAATTGAAATGGCCGAACCTCAAATGCCACAACCATGAAGGATCATCTACGCACGCCTTTAGACATCGAGACATCTCACTCTTTATATTGAGAATAAACATCATGTTCTTCGACATCTTCACATTTGCAATCAATTTATTATTTCGATCTCTCAACATAAGATTAAGATCTCTCATATGAACAGTATAACCTTTCTCTAGAAGTTGTCCCAAACTCAAGATATTACTTGACATTTTTGGAACATAACTAACATTGGTAATAAACTGACGTGCACCATTCTTTAAGCGAATCAAAATTGTACCTTTTCCTTCAACAAGAATTTTAGAGTTATCACCGAATGAGACAGTCCCTTTAATTGTCTCATCTAACTCGGTAAATATCTCCTTTCTCCCGCACATGTGATTGCTTGCGCCAGTATCCAAATACCACATATCACTTTGACCTTCTTCATATTCTTTGAATGCCAATAAAAGAACTTGATCAGCATCATTCACCAAGTTCGCATTTTCTTCTGCTTTGCTACTTTCTTTGTTCCAGCAGTTAGAAGCATAATGGCCAAGTTTATTGCAATAATAACATCGGATTTTAGATTTATCATACCATTGGCTTGTCGAGTTCTTTTTTCTTCCACGAGCACCTCTTTGATATTGGTATCCTCCATCACTTCGAGCAGGATCTCCTCTGCTTCGTCCACGACCTCTTCCTCGAAAGTGACCTCGGCCACGACCTCGATCACGATCTTGACTTGTCCCGCGATTTTGTACAGGATCTCTTCTTTGCTCCTTTTCATCTCGAATGGTCAATTGCGTTTGGAGAACTTCCTCCACCGGTTCAATCTTTTTCTTTCTAAACCTTTCTTCATGGGCTTGTAATGAACCCATAAGTTCATCAAACGTCATGACATCCAAGTCTTTGGATTCTTCAATTGCAACCGCAATATGATCATACTTCTTGTCTAAGGACCGAAGTATTTTCTCAACAACACGAACATCGGAAACATCTTCTCCATTTCTTTTCATCTGATTAACAATTGCCAAAATTCTCGTGAAATAATCAGCAATCGATTCAAATTCTTTCATATGAATTACCTCGAATTCGCCTCTCAAGGTTTGAAGACGAATCTTCTTAACTTTCTGAACTCCTTGATGTATGTTTTGAAGAATCTCCCATGCTTCTTTGGCGGTAGTGGCGTTCGAAACTTTTTCAAACATAGAATCATCTAACGCTTGATAGATGATTGACAGGGCATATTGATCTTTCGATCGAGCCTTCTCCAAGGCATTCCTCTGGTTTTGGTTTAACGTGGCTTCATCCTCTGGCTCATCATAGCCAGTGTTAACAAGTTCCCACACACCGTAGGCGCCGAGTAGAGCTTTCATTCTAACAGCCCAGTTACCATAATTTTCTTTGGTAAGACGGGGGTATTGAAGAGGAAGCTGATTGTTCGTTGAGGCCATGATCACGAACCGTAAGCTCTGATACCAATTTGTTGAGCGTCAGAGACGCGGCAACAACTTGATTTGATGGAAGAAATTTTTTGAGGATGAAACAATCGCAATTTGCGCCTTTGTATTGCATGTCATAATTACAAGAGAAATAGACTATATATAGACCATAGTTTGATTCGAAATAGGAAACCTCTTTCTAGGAAACCTATTCTAATTAGGAAACCTACTTGACTTAGGAAACTTTCCTAAAATATAACTAGAAACAATATCTCACAATATCTATGAAAAATCAAAATATGAAAATACGAACAGACTCAAAAAAGGAAACAAGTATCAACAAATTTGGTTTAATTTCTAACAAAGACCAATCTCACCGGAAGTTTCAATGAAATCTTACACGACTACCCCTGCGCATGGCGCCTCAGTGCGTTCAAACTACAGAATGTGGTGATTACATGATAAACTCTGCTATATAAAATGTTCCGCTTACCCTATGAAAGGGACTTGTGGCAGTTTATCTAACAAAGCTTGCACATGAAGGGCCTTCATATTCAGAACTACTTTTCTCACCAAGCAGAGCCAGTTGTCAGAAAGTCTATAACTCCTTTCCCTTTCAAAAGCTCATTATTTCAATACCTAGGATGAGATAAACCTCTATTAGATGCAATCGGACCATCATGCTTATGGCATAGAACAAATTCTTGGAAAGTAAATCAAATATGCCCGAAATTACAATCAAAGGAATAAACAATACAAGTTACTCTCAAACCGTTTGGTCCTCACGACAGGATTAAATTAGTGAAAGAATATCAAAGTAGCTAACTTCGACATAACAATACCATTGGCCACTAATAATACAACTGCAACTGCTAGTATAGTAGGACTATATCACAAATTGAGGATGATAATGAGAAAGTTTTCCTCCACTGGTTTGGCTAGTTACTTATATTCCATTGTGTGTAATTTGTATGGCATCCTCTACGAGATCCAAATAACCAATGTTTATTCAGAGTATCTCAAAGCGGCTCTAGTTGAATTCTTTACAATTTCTCAGATAGTAAATTTTTAGAATTAGTGCAAGAATTCTCCAAAAAGTCGAGGAAAATTATTTAACTTCTGTTTGATACTGTTTACCCAGTAATAGATGATGATGTTCTGGCGCTAGAATAGTTAGAACAGTAATCGAAGAATCGTGAATGAAACAAGCCATTGGAGTTCGTGTTAAATGTGCATTTGCAGTGTACTCTGACTCTTCAGGTTGTGAGCTAAACCCTGATACCTTGAACTTGTTAGTAAGAAATTCAAGAGCAAGAACATATCAAGACACTAATGGCATACCACAAATACCTAATACTAATACACACCAGATTTCTAACACCAGCCGCTACTTGCCCGAAGCAAGGGCTTGACCTTGATCCTAAGGAAATCGACTTAATCACGAGGATACATGGCCTAGTTGCTGTACCATCCATACATTGAGCAGACCAGACAAAGGACTTCCATTCATGTGCCGGATACTAAATATGGATGGCTTCAGACAGTTTTTCGCCTTCTTTATATGGATACTAAATCAGAACCGCATACATGCCGTGTTTGACATAGAGACTAGCAAATAAGCAGAAACCCATATATCAGTTACTAAATACTGATCCAAACTGCAAATTTCTGGCATCACGTATCAGATCTATTTTTGGGACGTGCCTACTGAAATGCATTCATTCCAACAATTTAACTAGTTTCAGTTACTCAATTAAATATCTTCGAAGAATCTGTGGATCATATACCTAGCAAGCGCAAAACTGTCTATACCGATTGCTCTATATAGATTGATGTATCGTGTAGGAATCGCAGCATCCGAGTTACGACAACCTGAGAAAATGAACATCCAAAACAACAACATACACTTGAAGCTTCTACAAAAGCCTTACACATACGTGTGCTATAACAGCAACTAAGCACCAATTGGAGGAGCTCCTACACGAGAAAGTAACTGTAATGAAAAGCATTGCAGCTTTCAAACTCTTTCCCAAGCTCTCCAATAAACCAGAGAGAATCTCTTAAGCATTATGAAAGGCAGACATAGTACAAGCTACTAAACACACCTTGGACAAACACTGACAAACTAACATCATGATCAAGCTCAACCACCTTAAACCAAAGCGTAAACCACAAACGACAGAATCTGAAGTACCTGCGGCATGAAACTGAGTCCAGGTCTCATTGAGATAATCCAAGAGATCTCCGACAATCGAACCGCTCAATGCAGCCGACGAAGAAGCACTCTGATTGCAGGCCAGGCGTAGGAGAGACCAATAAACATAGAATCACCCACATGGGTGGGGACTATGGCAACAAGCAACAACCTTGACGTACAAAAGGCGGGCGACATGCAGAAATAGAAAAGTCAAAGTACCCTTTCCACTTCAAGTCTGCCATCATTAGGAAAAAGGTTAAGTGAAGAGTTACATATTTATTACCATCTGGAAAAAACAAAAGTCATAATTTAAAATTTTAAAAAAACCAGTAAAAAATTGTATATAATTCTATGAGTATCGATATTTAAAATGGTTCGAGCGTTTTGTTTCAAACAAAGCTGAATTCGAGGGATGGATAGATGAATCAATATATAACTTTATTTGCATATATTCTGAAATGCTCAGAATTTTTTTTTTTTTGGTAAAGCTGAATTGTAAGAGTGGCAAGATACGAGAAAAAAATGTAAAGTAAAAAAATCACTTCAAACGTTACGAAAATTACAAGAACTAGAAATTCCAGATATATACAATTTTCTTGTAAACCACGGGGCAAAAAAGCGTAAAGCAAAACGAAATGGTAAAATGACTCGTTTTATTGTATTATCTCCTCTTGAAAATTCATAATATACAAAATATTCCTGGGAATATCTTGTCCGATGAACCTAGGACGAGAGGAAAAAAGTCAGAAAAATTTGGTTGAAAAGTTGGAGCATCACGTCTCATCTCCATCATTGACATCAACACAGGGACCACCAGAAATAGCACGAACACACCAGCGGATACCGTTCCATTCCGGACCCAAACGATACCTAATTTAGAACCAAATGATTTAGGAAAAAGCAAAGAGAACATCGATCCAATCGAATAATCTGCTGTAGATAAAGGACATGGGAGCTCATGATGATCATGCTTGTAAAACCTGTTCCGATACTGTTCACCTCGAAAAAGAGGAAACTATTGTTACATGTTGCAGACCCAAATATAAGAATTCTGGTCGATTCCGCAGTAAAATGGGACAACTCAGAATTATTCTTCCCAGCAAAATCCAAAGCCCAAAACTTTATACAGTATTTGACCCAAAAAAAAAAAACTTTACACAGTATATGAATAAGATGAAGACCCGGCCAAAACCGGGCTAAAACCAGTACTACTGAAAACTCTGTGGCTTCTGCGAGGGCGGCGCCACCACCCGGTGATGTGAGAATACGAGAGCTTTCACTCTTCGCCATCGGCAGTTCGAAGCGAACCGCGCTCAACTGGGGCTCCGGTGCCCACCACTTCTGATGACCCATCGGTCGACGAGTCAGTCCCCTGCGGTTTCACCTTCCCAATCCGTTTTTTGATCCAGAAGCGCAGGATTCTCAACCAATTCTACAACCAATTATGTATAAAAACAATGGGATCACAGAGAATTGTGATTCAAGTGCAACTCGAAATGGGTTACAGGCGAAAAGGACGAATAACGAATAAATTTCATTGTTGCTGAATGAGTAGTACCTTCAGCACCGCGGCGTACCCGAGTTTCTTGTGATCGTCGCTCCCGAGAATCACAAGGTCACGCATGTTCAAACTTCCGATGTATACAGGCTCACGGCAGTCCGAATTCATCAATCTGCACACAGATAACAATGGAAACCAAACTATTAAGAACAAAAGCACATGTGAACTGACAAGTTTGAGCTTACAACAAGATAGTTGAAAGAGTTGCCTCAGCACGTCTTCAACATAGCTATCCATGATTGTGTGCGGTCCATCCCCCAACATCCCGAACTTGTCGGTGGAAATGCTTGGCTCCTCGCAAATTGCAGCCCGAGCTTTCCCCCTTCCACCTACGCGTCGTTCACCCCGGAAGTGAGCATGGCCCCCCAGAAATGAAGCGACGGAGAGGGAGCAGAAGATAAATTTGTATAGACAACTTGTACAATTAAAACGCTCACCTTCCCTGTTCCGAAGGGACCATAAATGCAATAGAACCTTCCAATTCGGCATTCAAATCCGAATTCCTTGTGGTGGCGCTTGCACAACACCTCCGTCTCAGACTTTTCAAAGCCAATGGGATATTGACGCTGAAACCCAATTGAGCAAAAATTATAACTCATTCAATTGCATAACAAGGATGAAGCAGAGCGATGGAGCACATGACAAGAAAAAGATAACAACGAGAACATGCCTCAACGAGACAGGCAACGGATTCGTTGAGGCTCACGTTGGTCTCCGCCTGCTTGTGTTCTGGATTAATACATGCAACGGAGGCATGAAAGAACCTGCACGGACCATAAATAGCATGTGTCACTGCAACTCGTTAGTCGCATTAAATCAAGTATTGCAATACATCAAAGACAAGATAAGTCACCTCTGCACACCGTTGATTCTCGCTGCCTCGACCATGTTGTAGCCAATTATGGTGTTGTCATCCTTGGTCACCGAGGGGTTGGACTCATTGCAACCCAGGCCTTTCGCAGAGGTGGCGAAGTGAAAGATAAGGTCGACTCCCCTGGTGACCTTCAAGCAGTCGTCCATGATGGTCGGGTCGACGATGTGATATTCATCACAGAACTCATCCTCGGCCATGTGCTCGTTCTTCGTCCAATCGGAGGCCAAGATACAGTGTCCCTCCCTCTTCAGACGCCGACAGATGGAGGAGCCCATTCGACCAGTCGCCCCAGTGACGAAAATCCGGAGTTTCTCAGACGGCCGGAAGAGCTCCTTCTTGGGGGCCTCATACTCATCGGTGAACGCGCGGTGATTGGGTCCGTCGATGCTTCCCATTCTGCAAAAAATTATTGAGGAGTAGTATTAGAAAAAATGTACAGAACCTGAACGAAGTCCTGAAGCTTTTGAAGGTTTTCTTTTTTAGCTACCTTCTCGGACAGAGAAGAATAAGAACGAGAAGAAGAAGGTGAAGGTGATGTGAGGAAAGTGGTAGAGGGAACGCGATAAGAGATCGTTATTTATAGGGAAAATGACACAAACGGTTCTGAAGTTTGATTTAACGTGCAATTTAATCTCTGAATTTTTAATTTATTTAATATAATCTCTAAATTTTAATCTAATATTCAATGTGATCTCTGAACTTTTAATTTATTCAATGTGATCTCTAAATTTTTTGTACATGTTCAATATAATCTCTAAACTTTATAAAAATGTTCAATGTAGTTCTTCCATTAATTTAAGTTCATGAATTATATTATACATTTTCATATAGTTCAAGGACTCTATTGAATATGTATAAAAAATTCAAAAATCACATTGAAAATTGGGCTAAAATTTAAGAACTATATTAAATAAATTAAAAATTCAAGGATTAAATTACATATTAAATTAAAATTCATAGACTGTTTATGTCATTGTCCCTAGAAACATTTTTGGACAACGCGACGCGTGGGCAAATGTCCAACTCGCTGAAACATTTTTGCAATTAATATATATATTTGTATTTTCCAGTCAAAGTGAGGAGGCATGACGCAAGAGGCAAGTCCCACTCCACATTCCGGCTCACGGCGGTTGTCATAAAAGCCGCGCCAAAAAGGTCTTGCCACATTCCCGATTTGATAAATTAAAAGTTCTTTTATTCGTGTGATCGACTCGAAGAAAAACGCTGCGTTTGATACCGGCGCAGGCATCTACTGGTGTTGAACTGTGTGCGAGTGATTGAACAACCGGACGACCAAACGCTGAGGCTCCGGAAATCGAACGATAAATCCTGGGCTTCTTCTGCTTTCTACAGAGAAATCGGCTAATATTAAATAGGATATTACGCATCACTTAGATGAGACGAGGATGAATTTTACTTTCCACCCCGGTATATATGCATTTTCTAAATCAAACCTCAGATACTTTCATTATGACTTATCAAATATTTTCATTCTTGCGAATTTTTTAATCAGATATCTCTAACAACAAATCTAGCTTGACATGGATAAATTTCTTTCTATATGGGAGTTCACATGAGCGTGGTGTCTATGTAGGCGCCAAGATTAGCTAAATTTTAGCAAGGTGCTTTCGTTGTTGTGGAAAAACGAGTCTTCATATCTTAATACATGTACTAATTTATTCGGAGCAATTAGAGCAGGATCCACTTTTATGGGGAATATGAGTCAAAGCATTACTCTAGCTTGCATTAATACTGCGTCAACTGAATATGGTAATAAAAGAGATTTGGTAAGAAAATCTATGAAAGTAAGAGGATTTGATTAGATATTAAAAATATAAAAACCTAAATTAGAAAACATATGAAAGTATATTTACGAAAAGTAAAAACTTTTCCTAAAAGCATCCTAGCCCATCACGTAGGGGAAAAAAAAAGAGGAAGTGTTTTGGCTCTTGCTTGACCATGAACCTATATTGATCTATTTTTACCATCCCAAAATTATCGGACTCTGTATCGCCGGTGCCTACTTATTAGCTAAAGGATGCGTCTCATGTAATGATTTAGGTTAAGTTTGAGAAAAATTTAGAAAGTTTACGCTTTGGTGTTTGGTAGAATCATTCGACAGCTGCTTTGTAAAATTTCACAAATTTAGGTTTTTGCTTGTATCTTGGAAGTTCGAGCGGTGGTGGGCAGGTTTTGCACATATCTTTGGGGGGGGATTGGGAATGGGGGGGTCACACTTAGGTCTTGGAAGTTTGATAATTGTTAAAAAAATTATAAATCTATTACATTTTTATCAATTCAATCATAAATCTCTTAAGTTTGCCAATTTGGTCTTAATCTTTTTCACTTTTTATCAATTCAATCCTAAACATTTTCACTTCTTATCAATTGAGTCCACTTGGCCGGTCGGCGCTAACTTGGCCACCGACCGGCACTGATGTGGCTGCTGATCGTCTGGCCAACATTGACGTGTCAATTTTTAAATGTTTTTTTCGAATTTTTAAATAATATTAAATATTTTTTTCTTTTTTTCTTTTTGCCTTTTCCTTCTAGCTGGTCCGGCGATCGACCAGAGGCGCGGGTCAGCAAGGTCGACCTCGCCGGCCTTTGGTGAAACTCACTCCCGCCGGCCATTGGCGAGGGCAAGCCTCGCCTAGCCAAGGCAAGGCCGGCCTCGCCGTCGCGAAACCCAGCGATGGTGAGGCTGGGCGAGTGAAACCTAGCGATAGCGAGATTGGCCTCGCCATGGTTGGTTGAGGCTCGATCTCATCCAAATCCAGCGAGGTCTGGGTCGCCAATGGCCGGTGGGGGCGAGCTTCGCCAGAGGCCAGCAAGGTCAACCTCGCTGGCTCGTGCCTCTAGTCGATCGCCGATCGCTAGATCGGCTAGAGGGGAAAGGCAGAAAAAATATTAAAAAATTCAAAAATATATATAAAAATTACTACGCCAGTATTGACCGGACAGTCGGTAACCACGTCAGCGCCGGCAGGCTAAATAGACTAAATTGATAAGAAATGAAAAAATTTGGGGCTAAATTGATAAATTTAAAAGATTTAGGATTGAATCGGTAAAAATGTAATAAATTTAAGATTCTTTTAATCATTTTCTCACGTTTGATTGATGAGTGTGACCTGCACCGCCGCTCAACCCAAACCTCCAAGATTTGCTCACTGATGCGATTGATGAGTGTCACCTTCACCGCCATTCAGCTCAAACCTTCGAGATGGCAGAAAGAGAAAGCTGTTTTTTGCCTGCCATCTTTGAAAAACAGATGGCGGAGAAGTATGTTGTTGATGCCATATTTTCTCAAGACGGCAACTCAAAAACAACATACTTTTCCGCCATAATTTTCAAAATACAAGCATCTTTTTCTTTTGCTACCATTGACGCGACGGATGAGTGTGACCTTTGCCGCCGCTCAGCTCAAACCTCCAAGATCCGAGCAAAACCCCCGCATCTGCAGGCAATCCTCTTCTCCTTCCTTCCTTCTTCTTGTTCTTTCTTTAGGGTTTTTATGAGTGGAAATGGTGGTATAGTTAAGTGCAAGTGGACGGGCAATTTCATTTGATTTCCTATCTACGGATAAGAGATTCAAGAAACGACTCAAATACAATGCCAATTTTTTCCTTGTTTATCTTCTTTCATTTGGTTGATGACGGCTCGTGGAGACGCGTTTCGATGGTGATTATTGTGGGTTTCGGCTTAAGCTCTTGTTTTTCGCGATGGGTTTCTCACGGGCGAAGACATTCCATCATTGCATGCTTACATGCTTATTTCAAAAGTATTAAAGCCAATGTACCTCAATGCAACTTGTTTTCTTGAAAATAAAAACAAAAAATGATAATAAATCTATTAATCAGTGTATATTTTTTAAGTTGGAAGAAAAAAAAAGTGTACTTGCATTCCAAAAATGCTCAAAGTTCAAAGCACATTCGACGCCAGCGAGAGCAACCCTCGCTCGACGCAGGCTGGATGGCCCTCGCCCAGCCCCTCACCCGACGTCAACAAGGGCAACCCTCGCCTAAGGCCGTCGCCGGCCAGGTGCAATGACTGTTGGGGAAGAAGAAAAAAGGGAAAATAAAAAAGAAAAAGGAAAAGAAAAGTAAAGTAAAAATATAAAAAATATATATACTCATCATTTTTTTGACTAAAATACCCCTTCTCTGATGCCGGAATAATCACCGATCAGCCAAAGGTCCTTATTTGATATGATTTGTCTACTTCAGTTCCTTATTAGAAATGATTTGGACATTTGAGGTTCTTATTTAAGATAATGTTCACTTTATATTTTTATTTGAGAAAATGATTATACTTTGGGCCCATTTTTGAAAATTTCCCTTGTTTATGCATTTGTTATTAATTTTAAAAAAAAAACAACAAAGTAATTTTGCGGTAAACAATAGACGTAGACATGCTCTTTCCTGTCAAATAAAAAAAAAATGCTTTTGCGGTATCGTCGTTGCCTTTCCCATTCGAAGACGGTGGGAGAGACCCCACCTTCGCGCGCGTGTCATCGCTGGCAATCCAAAGAACGTCCCCATCGCCGGCCCCACCCAGGACGGAGCCGCCGCCGACCAAGTGCCAAAACTTGAAACGGGGGGGCCCACCCAGGACGGAGGACCACCCCGCCCGCTCTCCCCTCCTGTAAGGAGCGTCGGCGGCGCCACGAATCAAACGCTAAAACTCTGACCTATTCCGTTTGCAGCGAACCTAGAAAACATGAGATTGAATCAGACAAGGAATGTCCTCCCTGCTCCTCCCCGGAGCAGATATCTCAAAGAGTGACAAAAAAAAAATTCCTGCTTCGAAATTCCAACCCATCCATCCACAATTCTCTGAGAAAGAAATTTCCACTTTTCTGGATATGCAAACAGATGCCTGGGCACCACCCGCCCCCCTCTCTCTGAGTTGCAATTTAGGCACACGGAAGGCCCCAAGGGATTAAAGAAATAATTCAGACATATACTTGTAGACTTACTAATAGTCAATAGTCAGCTTACTGTCTGCATGCGAAATGCTTTGATAAAATGCCTTGAAATGCTGCTACTCGATGTCAATATCTTCCTTCCCACGTACTTCTCTCACACTGCAAATGTTAAAAAAAAAAACAGACATGATCATGACCACAGCTTAACACTTTTCAACATTCACCGGCAAAAATAAAGCATCTGTCGTGAACAAACAGCGACACACCCCAGAAAGAGAAAGGAAAAATGTTGGAATTATGTGTCTATTCTGGAAGGTGAAAATAATTCAACATAACAACACAGATCCCTGGTGTTTTTATGTTGAAGATGGTCCATCAAAAAAGCTCTTCAGCATAATTTGCATGGACTTATGCATGAATTGATGCCAGACTCACAGACTTCAACGAAGCAGGGCTTAATTATTGAGAGATTCACATGAAGATCGGAAAAATATTATTTCGGCATAGAGATATAGCTGTTAAAAAATACTGAGTTATGTTTTTCTTTTCTCTTCATAAACTAAGCACGCCGATTTGTAACTTACTTGCCCATCGACAGTGCTGTGGTTCCTAAACCTTTCACTCAGTACGATCAAGTCCTATACTTTTTTTAAGAAATGCAATCAAGTCATAGGTGCCATAATTTCTCTGCATATTTTTTATGTGCCAACCTCGGAGTCTACCACGTAAGCAATCTCCAATGAAACGGCTTGATTCTTCTTCTGAGAATTTTCCCAATATTTTTATAAAACAAAAACCTAAAGTGATCATTAAAAGAATAAAAACCTGATGCTAAATACTATCATGTTCTTGAACAAACTCAAGGTTCTTAAACTAAGAGTCGGGAGCAACTGGCTTCAATTTGTAGTATGTTGCTTTACATCATTGGAAACGTGCTTATAGAATCATATTCTTTCAAGTTTCAACTACTCCTAAAAGGCTTCAATAGGTACATCTTTATTGAGCAAAGCACTTCCAAAATCTTTCAACAGAAATGACCTTGCTTAAGTCAATCCTAGAGTCTTCCTACAAGTAAAAGGCCATGTTGCTTAAGAGAAGTTCCAGAATATTATTGTTTCCTTTCTATTGCAAATGGCATTTTGTGTTTCCTAGTCTTTAAGATATAAGATTTTCTTAGGTTTCCTATTTGAGAGTTTCCTATTTCGAATAGGGTCTGGTGGAGTCTATATATATAGTCTTCCTTTGGCTTATGATGTATCTATTTGACGAGCGACTGAAGTTTCAGCATATAGAGTTGCGTGATGCAATTCTCCCCTAGGTGCAATAGGCGCTTTGCGTGTGAAGCCTAAATAATTTTTCGTAACCTTTCTTCCAACATCTTTCATACTCTGATCAATTTCTGTATCATTCACTTATCAGTCAACTTAAACCCCACGATTACTGTTCACTGGTACTGTTCAACCGATCAGATTGTCCCACATCGCTTGGAAGGGAACAGAAGCATGTGAAGTTAACTGTTCCATAATCAAATTTCTTAGAAGGTGGAAAACTTTCAGTAGTCAGCATATCAGCACAAGAATTTACGGGTTTACACACAATTATTGACTAAGTAGAATCCTTTGTTCTTGGCTCTTCTGGTATCCTAAGTTTTAGACTGTTTGTGTATTGGGAATTGTAAACTCAATCGTGCACACTGCAGTTTAACACCACAACAACTATTTTTTCCTGAAAATACAAACCAAGAGAATCATTAAGTGATGTATTTAATTATACTATGATGCTAAGCAGCTAATTGTTCATTTGAAATGAGAAGATCATCTCTGTTTCAATTTGGCCACACTTTACAACAGAGGGAAACGAACATAAAGTAAACTTCTCGTAACAATAATGATAGCATTACGCCTGAAGCTGCTCGTAAAGTTTAGTGGGCAGCAAGCAGCTGTCAAGTTTCAGAAAAGTTTTTCTTTTTCAATCTATAGTGGCCAGCAAGCAGCCGTTAGGTTCTCAAAAATGGCTTTCAATTTTTAGAAAACCAGAAAACGTAGATTCCCATCCAAATTCTGCTTTACTTGAGAATGAAGTTTTTGAAATAGAGAACAAAGATTGATAGAATTCCTGCCACAATATCATCATCCAGTGAGCTCTACACTGGCCAAAACTTCTAAATTTGACAAAGTTTTGTTCCCTTCAGTCAATCGAATTGATTCGTTAACCCCACGTCAATACTTACAACATTATAGTACACACTCTGAGGAATGTATCAAGAAAAAAGGTAAATGCATGCAAGCATCATATGACCAGTTTTCATTTGAGTAACTGAAGTTACCCTCTGTAATCTGTAAAGGTAAGAGCAGAGTTCACTCATGCTAAATACCACATACAAATGAGGTCAAGCAACAGAATCGGAGGAAGAAAAATAATCTGTCCGCTCTAACAGATTCAACCAAAACTCAAACTCAAACAAACCAAACTAGAATATCTTTTGAGTTGTTGAGCTTCAGAACTACGGTCATAATATTGTGAGAGGAAGCCAAATGTACCGGTCGAGGTGTATGGCTAAAGTGGGTACTCGCAAAAGAGGTCTTTTAATTTTGGTGAGTTTGTGCAGAAAGGAACCATCACTATCTCTCAGAATGACTCTTCCTCCAACACTCAGATCTTTATCAAACCAAGTATGCCATAAACCACCACCATAAGTCTACACATTGACCGTCACATAATTAGACTTAGTTGATGCAGATTTTGCCTTTAATTTTAAGCACAGGCTGTCTGTGTGAGCAGCAATAGCAACATCATATCTGCTAACTAAAAACCAAAAAGGCATAGTTAATTAAAAACAATGAAATGGAATATTTGATGCCAATAATTACAAAAAAAAAGGGACCAACTGCTTTCCCAGATAATAGAAGAAAAAATTTAAAAAGGTTTGTAAATTTGATTACTAAGGAAGAAAATATCAACAGGAGAAAGCACATGACAATCTTATTTCAACATGGATTGAAGCTTTAAAAAGAACTACGCTTTCAGTACTGAGTCTGCTGCCGAGCACTATTTCCTAAGACATTAACCAGGCGAGATGTCCTGATGACGTTTTACTGGCACTACACAGAACCAACATCAAGTATATAAGATTATTGCAAGCCGGAATCTACACCAGCCCATTCCCTCTACCAAAGATATAATACTTAAATCAAGAAGTTCGTAACTGACCTTTCTTCTACTGCAAAAGCAATTAAGCAAGACCTATTCCGCGTAAAGAAGTGTCCTCCAGGCCTTAGGTTTCATTCATCATTTTCATTCAGGAAATGAAATTCAGCATAGATTAATTGTTCAGCTGGAAACACAAAGGTGAACAGCATCATCAGAATGTTATCTAAACCACAATTTAGTTGTACAAATTGGGTATGTCCATAACAAACAAGGCTAATAACCCCAATACTGGTTATGTCCCATCAAGACCAATCACCAGAAGTTTCAATAAAATCTTACATAACTACCCCTGAAAATGGAGCCTCAGTGCATTCATACTACATAATGTGGTGATTACATGTTAAACTCTGTTATATAACATGTTCCACTTACCCTATGGAAATGACTTGTGGCAGTTTATCTAACAAAGCTTGCACATGAAGGGCCAATCTATTACTCAGAAATACTTTTCTCACCAAGCAGAGCAAGTTGTCAGAAAGTCTAAAACTCATTCCCCCCTCAAAAGCTCATTATTGAAATAACTAGGATGAGATGAACCTCTATTAGATGCAATCGGACCATCATGCTTGTGGCATAGAACAAATTTTTGGAAAGCAAATTCAATATGCCCGAAATTACAATCAGAGTAATAAACATTACAAGCTACTCTCTGCCGTTTGGTCTGGTCCTCACGACAGGATTAAATTAGTGAAAGAATATCAAAGTAGCTAACTTCTAGTCAACAATACCATGGCCACTAATAATACAACTGCGACTGCTAGTACAGGAGGATGATATCACAAAACAAGGATGATGATGAGAAAGCGTTCCTCCACTGGTTTTGCTATTTACTTATATTCCATTGTATATAATTTGTATGGCATCCTCTATGAGATCCAAATAACCAATGTTAGTTCAGAGTATCTCAAAGTGGCTCTACTTGAATTTTTTGACAATTTATCAGATAGTGAATTTTTACAGTTAATGCAAGATCTCCAAAAAGTCGAGGAAAATTATATAACTTCCGTTTGATACTGTTTACCCAGCAATAGATGATGATGTTCTGGCACTAGAATAGTTAGAACAGTAATCGAAGAATCGTGAATGAAACAAGCTGTTGCAGTTTGTGTTATATCTGCATTTGCACTCTGACTCTTCAGGTTGTTGAGTTAAACCTTGATGCCTTGAACTTGTTAGTAAGAAATTCAAGAGCAAGAATATATCAAGACACTAATGGCATACCACAATACCTAATACACACCAGATTTCTAAGACCAACCGCTGCTTGCCCGAAGCAAGGGTTTGACCTTGATCAAAAGGAAATTGATTTAATCACGAGGATATGTGGCCCTGTTGCTGTGCCATCCATATATTGAGCATACCGGACGAAGGACTCCCATTCATGTGCCGGATACTAAATATAGCTTCAGGCAGTTTTTCACCTTCTTTAAATTAGAACCGCATACATGCTGAGTTTGATGTAAAGACTAGCAAATAAGCAGAAGCCCAAATATCAGTTATTAAATATTGATCCAAACTGCAAATTTCTGGCATCACGTATCAGATCTTTTCTTGGGGCGTACCTACTGAAATGTATTCATTCCAACAATGTAACTAGTTTCAGTTACTCAATCGAATATCAGCGAAGAATCGGTGGGTCATATACCTAGCAAACTCAAACTGTCTAATACTGATTGCTCTATATAGATTTGATGTATCGTGTAGGAATCGCAGCATCTGAGTTACGACCACCCGAGAAAATAAACATCCAAAACAACAACACACGCTTAAAGCTTAAACGAAAGCCTTATACATACACGTGCTTAAACAACAACTAAGCACCGAATGGAGGAGCGCCCACACGAGAAAGCAACTGTAATGAAAAGCATTGAATCTCTCGAACTCTTTCCCAAGCTCTGTAATAAACCAGAGAGAACCTCTTAAGCATCATGCAAGGCAGACATAGTACAAGCTAAACACATTTCGAACAAACACTGACAAACTAAACATCATAAATCAGAATCAAGCTCAACTACCTGGAACCAAAGCGTAAACCACACAAACTACAGAATTTGAAGTACCTGCAGCATGAAACTTAGTCCAGGACCCATTGAGATAATCCAAGAGATCTCCGACAATCTAACGGCTCGATGCAGCCGACGAAGAAGCGCTCTGGTTGCAAGCGAAGGCGTCGGAGAGACGGACAAACATAGAATCACCCACGTTGGCGGAACTATGGCAACAACCTTTGACTTACAAAAGGCGTGCAAAATGAAGAATTAAATAATTTTTACTTTTTGAAAAAATAAAAATCATAACTTAAATGTTTAAAAAAAGCAAGTAAAAATTTGTATATAAATTCTATGAGTATCGATATTCTAAAATGCCTCAAATGTTTTGCTTTTAAACAAAGCTGAATTCGAGGCATGGGTACATGAACTTATGTATACTTTTTTTTGGTAAGGTAAACTTATGTATACTTTTATTTGCATATATTCTGAAATGTTCAAGATATGAGAAAAAAAAGTAAAAAAGATTAAAAAAAAAAAATCACTTCCGAGTTTAAGAAAACTACAAGAAGTAGAAATTCCAGAAATATACAACAAAAATTTAAAACCTCGGCGGCAAAAGTGTAAAGCAATTGTCCGAGGAGCTTATGATGAGAGGACAAAAATAGGTTGAAAACTAAGAGCATCATATCTTATCAAAATAATGATACAAACAGTCCCTGAATTTTGGTCCAATGTGCAATTGGGTCCCTAAACTTTTGATTTGTTCAATATAATCCTTAAACTTTAACCTAATATTCAATTTGATCTATGAACTTTTAATATGTTCAATGTAGTCCTTGAACTTTTGGTACATATTCAACTTAGTCCCTAAACTATATAAAAATGTTCAATATAGCCCCTGAACTTGAATTAATGGAATAACTACATTGAACATTTTCATATAGTTTAAAGATTAAATTGAAAATGTAATAAAAATTCAGTGACCATATTGAACAAATTAAAAGTTCATGGACCAAATTGAAATTAGGCTAAAGTTCAAGTACTATATTGAACAAATTAAAAATTTAAGGATCAAATTGCAAGTTGTGCCAAAGTTCATTGACTGTTTTTGTCATTTTCCCTATCTCATCATGACATCACCACAGGACCACCATTAGAAAAATGGAAACTTTAGTGGATATCATTCCATTTTAGACCCAAAAAATTGCCTCAAAAAAAGAGAACAACAATACTCTAATTTAGAACGGAATGATTTAGGGAAAAAAGAAAAAAAAAGTCCACTCAAGCCCGAACAACTCAGGATCTCTTTGGTCACGATTCAAATCGAATAATCTACTGTAGTAAAATAAAATTGTCATGACAAACCCCAGAAAGAATTTATCCTTTTACATATATGCGTAAAAAAAGAAGAAGAAACAAACCGAAAAAAGCTCGTTCCGGATGCTCCTAGCATCGACAATTTCACCTGGCAATTAAATATGTTTCCTAGAAAAGAACATTCTATATGACAAGTTCAGCTCGTAAATTACGAGGTTCTCTTCCAATTACAACGAATACATGCATGGATTAAGTCAGAGAGATAGAGAGAGAGAGAACCAGATATTAGATTCGATAAAAGACGTGGAGAGCTGATGATGATCATACGTATAAAACCTGTTCCACGGCTGTTTACATCGGAAAAAGAGGAAACTGTTACTTCATATTACAAACCCAATATTATGTCCCAAACACAAATGCGACAAAACTCAAAATTATTCTTCCCAGCAAAATCCAAAGCCCAAAACTTAACAAGACGAAGACCTGAGCCCAACCCGCAAAAGATAGATCCATGCCCATGCCACCCGGGGATGTGAGAATGCGAGAGCTTTCACTACCCGCAATGGGCAGTTCGGAGCGAACCGAGCTCAACAGGGGCTTCGGTGCCCGCCACTCCCGATGACCCAACGGTCGACGAATCAGTTCCCTGCGCTTTCACCTTCTCAATCGGTTCCTTGATCCAGAAGCACGTCATTCTCAACCAATCCTACCACCAATTATGGCCCAAAAAAGAAAAAAGATAAAGCAATGGAATCACACAGGGAATTGGAATTCATGTTGAACTCGAAATGGGTTCAGGGCGAAAAAGGGGGATCTACTAACAAAGTTCGATTTTTGCTGAATGAGTAGTACCTTCAGCACCTCCACGCATCCGAGTTTCTCTTCAATCAGCGTGTCGTCCGAGTTGCGTCCGCGGATGCCCTCCGGGCCGGGAACGTGGTGGTGAATCGGGAGTTTCTCGTCCTCAAAACTGAGACTCATCTCCGCTGTCTCGTTCTTGCTCGCAATCTCGTCGCTCCCAATGTTCGCAAGCTCACGCAAGTCCAAGCTTCCGATGTATGCAGGCTCACGGGAGTCCGACTCCATCAATCTGCACACAGATAACAACAGAAACCAACTATTTAGAACAAAAGCACCGACACGTGCTTATGAACTGATAAGTTTGAGCTAATACAAGCCAGTTGAAAAAGTTGCCTCAGCACATCTTCAGCAAATTTATGGATGCGAGTCTGCAGTCCATCTCCGCACATCTCAAACTTGTCGGTGAAAGTGCTCGCCTCCCCGCAAAAAGCAGCTGGAGCTTTCCCCCTTCCACCTACGCGTCGCCGCACCACAAAAAATGAGCGACGGAACGGGAGCAGAAGATATATTGATATAGCCAACTTGTGCAATTAAAATGCTCACCTTCCCATGTTCCGGAAGGATCATAAATGCAATAAAACCTCCCAATTCGGCACTCAAATCTGAAATCCTCGTAGTAGCGCTTGCACAACGCCTCCGTCTCAAGCTTTTCAAAGCCATCGGGATATTGAGGCTGAAGGCCAATTGAGCAAAAATTAATCTCATTCAATTGCGTAACATCGATGAAGCAGAGCGCTTGAGCACGCAACAATAAAAAGATAACAAAAAAAGAATACCTCAGCGAACCAGGCAACGGATTCCTTGAGGCTCACTTCGGTTTCCACCGGTTTCAGTTCTGGATAAATATAAGCAACGGAGACATGAAAGAACCTGCACGGACCATAAATAGCATTTGTTACTGCAATAGCTCAGTCTAAGATACGGAGCTCATTAATCACGTTGAATCAAGTACTGCAATACATCAAAGACAAGATAAGTCACCTCTGCACACCATTGATTCTCGCTGCCTCGACCATGTTGTTGCCAATTATGGTGTTGTTACACATGATCACTGAGGGGTTGGACTTACTGAAACCCATTCCGCCCATAGCAGTGGCGAAGTTGAAGACCAGGTCGACGCCCCTAGTGACCTCCAAGCAGTTGTCCATGTCCGTCGGGTCAACGACGTGATATTCATTGCAGAACTCATCCTCGGCCATGTGATCATTCTCCGTCCAATCGGAGGCGATAACGTAGTGTCCCTTTGTCTTCAGAAGCCGACAAATGACGGAGCCCATGGGACCAGCCGCCCCAGTGACGGAAACCCTGAGTTTCTGAGACGGTGGGGAGAGGTCCTTCCTGAGGGCCTCACAGATGTACGCGCAGTCATTGGTTCCGTCCAGGCTTCCCATTCTGCAATTAGTAAGGAATAGTATTAGAGACTAAACTGCGGTCTAAAAAAGATATTCTGAAACAAGCATAACGTGCGATGAACCAATATAAGTAAGAAAAATTGCACAGAAACCTGGTTGCTATAGTTACTTGAAGGAACTCTTGAAGGTTATATTTCAACCTTCTTGGACAGAGAAGAAGAAGAAGAAGAAGAGGGCCACGCGTGGAAAGTGGAGAGTGAAGAAGAAGCGTTTATGGAGCAGCGGTATTTATAGAGCAGCGAGGTCTCTTCAACGAGAACACCCGAAAAGAGAATTTTTATGTGTGGACAGATGTCAAGTATTTGGTTACGGGTCAATTCAATGCAATATATATTTATTTTTTTCATTTTCAATTTGAAAAGATGACTTTTCGAGCAATTTTTTTTTTCATTTTCGTTGGGTGTTAGCACAAGTCAAAATCTACCCTTCGAAGAAGCAGGAAACATCCAAGTAGAGGTTTTATCTCAAGGAGCCAGCGGGGAATGCCAAGATACAGCACGAACCGGTATCAGAGTGTTTTATAATAACAAAAAAGAAAAGAAAACAATCACACCATCGCCATAATCTTAGTCTAGCCAAAAAAAAAAAAAAAGAAAAGAAAACAATCACCATCACCAGAAACAAAAACAAAAAAAAGAAATGAAAACAATCGCCACCGCGCAATCTTATCTAGACGAGCCAAAAGCAAACAAAAAAATAAAAAGAAAGAAAAAAAAACAATCACAATCACCAAAAAACAAAAACAAAAAAAAGAAATGAAAATAATCACCATCGCCATAATCTTAACTAGAAAAAGAAAGGAAAGAAACCAATCACCATCACCAAAAACAAAAACAAAAAAAAAAAATGAAAACAATCGCCATCGCCATAATCTTAACTAGAAAAAGAAAGAAAAAGAAAACAATCACCGTCACCAAAAACAAAAACAAAAAAAAAAAAGAAATGAAAACAATCACCATCGCTGATTCGCCATAATCTTAGGGTCTGCATAGCAACATTTTTGTTCCCAGAAATAATTTCTGATCATAAATAGTTTTTTCTATTTCTATTTCTTGGAACAGTTTCTGAGAAAAAAATAGTATTTAGTAACTACATGAAATTTCTGTTCCTGGAATAGAAAAAGAATAGAAACGCGTTTAGTAACTGTAAAAAATTTCTGTTCCCAAAAAAAAAATTATTCTTAATTTTTCATATGATTATCTGCTTGACGTTTTTTAAGAAGATAACTTCTTTGGTATTTTTTAATCACTTCAACATTCATAAACTCATGATTTTTACGTTTAAAAAAAAAACACTTTTGTGTGGTCATTATGAGAGTGGCATGGACTAAAAAATAAAATCATAACATATATGATATAGAATCGAATGACCTTAATATAATTAATAAAAATGTATCCATAATAGTTTATAAACACATTACAAAAGTCTTGGATGACCTTAATATGATTAACATAAATGTATTCATAATAGTTTACAACGACATTATAGAAGTCGAAAATACAAAGTCATGGAATCTCATCCATATTATGATCCCTTGCCATTTTATTTGCAATATTTTTTCTAATCACATTTATCTCAGCTGCCCCTGTAAGTGATGTATTATCTGTAACCTCCATTTGTATAGGGCCGAACGGGTACTCCGGATCTCCATATAAGGAAAAGTTTGTCCATCTTGTCTTCCTCGCGAATGTAATTATGGAGAGCACAACAAGCAATTACAATAAGTGCTTGCTTTCGAAATGAAAATAGAGGCATGTGTCTCAAAATGAAAAACCAATTTTTTAATGCTCCAAATGACCTCTCAATGACATTCCTAAGTGAAGAGTGCCTATGGTTGAATAATTCTTTCGCTGTTCTAGGCCGTCTCCCTCTACCCCTATAATCGTTCAAATGATACCGTTCACCTTTAAATAGAGTTAAAAATCTTGGAAGTGCTACATAACCAGAATTTACCACATAATATTTGCCTACAAGAAGGTATAAATAAATTTGTTATGATATGCAACAATTATACAATCATGAAGAAAAATATATCTTGTAGACAACGAAAATACCGAGTGATGGTCAAGGAAATTGCAGTCGATGAGTCTCAAGTGCTACTGAGAGCACCCGACAATCATTGACAGATCCTTCCCACCCAGCATACACGAAAGTAAATTTCATATCAAACGAACAAGCACACATCACATTCTGTGTGATACTTCCTTTCCTACCTCTATATGGGATTTGCTGCGATATAGGGATGGAAGCATTAATGTGAGTGCCATCAATAGCACCTACACAGTCCTGAGATTTTATGAAAGTCTAGTGTTATACATGATTATCAACTACATGTATTTGGTTGTGTATAATCAATATGAAAATCATACCTTGAAGTAGCGTTTATGGTTAGGATCCATAAGAATCTCCTCTGGGATAACATCAAAGGAAGATTGTTTGATAATTTCTTTTGACAGTTTGATAACTGCTTTTAACACTATATTAAAATACTTGCTTATTGTTGCTCCTGAACGTTGAAATCTTTCACATAAATCTCTATTGGAGTTTTTGTGACCAACCATAGATAAAAATATCCCAACTTGTTCATCTGCCCTTATATATCGACTATCTTTCAACCAATCTCTTGCGCTCATTAAACCACATAGGTTCAGAAAAACATGTCTCTCCATCCTGAAGGCTTCATATATCCTATTTGAATGTCCATAAATAATCTCCCTTATCCATTCGGGTCCTGACAATTTACTGTCCCTAATAGGTTCTTTGGTATGAAGAGACATGTCCAATTCAAGAATATTCAACCATACTATCATTACGTCAATATCAATGTCATCCAAAACCTATTTAACTTGTGCTACCTGCCCACTGGACACACTATTTTGTCCCCCTTCCATAGTGCCTATGCCATAACACAAATACAAGAACATCAATATAGATATATGAAAAAAATACCCAATAACAACAAATAATATAAGTTCAACAAATAACTTAAGTCATAAAGTGAAACAAACCAAATATAAAAATTCCATACAATCCATCGTACCCAAGTCACCACACAAATGCAAGAGTCAAACATAAATATCTTAAAAAACCAAATAACAACTAACAACATTAGTCATACAGTCAATGAAACCGCATGCAATCCACAGTACATTTCCTAACATCTACTAAAGACACTGGAGAAGTCCATGTCTCCTTTCAACCGGTGATATGATGAAAGCCTCCCTCCATGCGGCACTAATGCAAGCTCGTTCCACTGCCTTGTTGTAAAGATCCTGCTCCAACTCGGGCATACTTATCAAGACTCCAATCACAGCAGCTATAGAGTAGGGATCTACAGGTGGTGATGCAACCTGGGAGGTGATAGAGCCAGTCACAGATTGACTTGCCCTAGTTTTGATCAACTCTTGTAAGGCTTTGCAGGTGCTACCAATAATAGAAGAGTGATTCTGTTTTCTCTTCTTGATATTTGGAGTCCTATCCAACTTGTGCTTATCATGAACTAGAGTAGCAGTTTTGTCAGATGTAAAGACTCCCTCATCATTATGGTGTTCACTTACATCCTCTCAACCTAAGTCTGCATGACCACCATTAGTGTCACCTTCGTCCGACACCATCAAATCTTCGGCATTCCCCACTGCATGCTCCCCAGCAGCATATGTATCACCAAATACAACACATAAGTCAGGATACTGAGGAAACCCATCTTTTTTGAATTTTGCCCACTCACTATTATCCTGCAATTTTCACAATGATGACATAAGTTAGCAAGACAATAAAACCTCTTGTCATGTACATGTACATTGATCTCAAAATGACCAAAGATTAAATGATACCTTGACATGAAGTTCCCATATACTTGAATCATCAACAACAACTGTTTTGTTTACATTATCCCAGCCAAATCCGGATTGTGAAAGAAGCTTTTTAAAACTACCGTATTGTTTTCTCAGTTTGTTCACCTTATTCTTCAACTGCACTTGACTATATTGGAGTCCTGACTGTTTGTTGAATTCAGTCCGTATGTTAGTCCACCCTGCTTTGTTGTAAGTGGAAGAGGTGCGATTTCTCTTTTTGACCTCTTCTACCAACAAACTAACATACAAGTTGGTTAAAGACTCCGTCTACTTTGCGTTAAATGCCTCTTTCTGGGATGCCATTTAACCTTCACTAGTTTAACATCATATGAGTTCATGATAATCATATAGATGGAAAACCACTTTGGCGTTGTCGAGAGATTAGGAATCATATAGCCAAATACTCTTACTGGTCTAGCTACTCACAAAAAAGACTAGATATTTAAAAAAAGCCTAAAACAATATTCCAAGTCAAGAGATTATAAAGTCCAATTTGATTCCACAAGCATGAATACAACCTAGCATCAATAAACAAATGAATATGTGAATTGATATGTAAACACCTTAAACAAACCTTTGCAAGCCTATACTAACAGCGAAACAAAAGCTGTCCACTACTCTTTTTTGACAGGAGCACAATGTGGTATTTAGATTTAAGAAAATGATGTTTTGCCTACAAAAAATTTTAATGGCATTTTATCAGGCTAAGGAGCTTCATTGTTGAAAAATGGAAGAGGAACATCGGTTAGAAGAGGCCTGACTAGCTGAGGAAGCTGCATTGGCTCTTGCAAAAAAGGAGAAAGCAAAGTGTATGGTAGCAATTCAAGCAGCTGAACAAGCTCAGAGAATTGCAGAGTAACAAAGGTTGGAGTGGTGTCGGAGCGAGATTATAAAAAAGAACAAAGCCCGCGGAAGATTTGTTGAGTTTGAAGTTGATGGCGATGGCTTTGTTTAGTAAGAGAAGGGAAAGTTTCACCTGAGCAAATGTAGTAAACTAAATAATTGAAGCAAAGACACCAGATGAAGCAGCTAAGTACAGGAACCAGGTGATCTTACCAAACTATAACTTGCAGAATACCAATTACGGAAGAACAAATGACTTTATGAGTCCTTGTCTTCTAGCATTATTGATCCTTGTCATCCATCTTTTGGAAGCAATTGTCGACACCAAATTTTTCGTTTAACATAGGACCTAACATTTAAAGTGCAAATGAGGAAAAAAAATTTAGTTGGCCATAATGTGTATGAATTCGGCCATACAAGGGCAGAGGAACAATTTCGCGATTTGAATATCCTTTGAGGGACACTCATTTGGCACGTGAGATTGAAAGAATCCCATGTAAATATAAAAGGAAAATAATGAGTTGCAATGGAACTCGACAGAATTTACAGGAGGAATCTTGCAATGAAGCATGTGCTGAGTATCCTTTGCAGATTTTGCTCGTTGAGGAGCACATAAAGACACAAAAAATAAGAAAGAAAGAAAAGAACAACTTCCCTTGTTGACACCTAAATTTTAGTACATCATTTAGTGGTTAATTGCATAGAAAATTAGGGATTAAATTTTAACCCCTGAACAAAAATATTAAAATTGCATAACATATAGTTTAGGTTTATTTAGATTAATTGCATTCCGCATCGGATCGGCGGTGACAAGCGAGCTTAAAATTCATCACGTGAATCGAGCTCGGGCATCGAGCGAGACTCGGTTCACTCGAAAAGTATGGGCCGAAAATTACAAATAAAAAAGGGCTGGGTTGTTTTAATTTGAGTTTAAATTAGCCCATTATACTTAATTAAAGAAAAGCCCGAATTAATTCAGCTCACTTAGAATTAAATTAAATTAAAGGGTAAAACCTAAACCTAAGCCTGTTAGGACTAGAAAGCCCGGTTAATTGACCTAGGTTTGCATTATAAATACATGCTTAAGGGGGCTAAGAATTTTCAGATCAGAATTTTTTAGAGAACACAATTTCTAAGAGAGAGAGAGAGAGAGCTTGCAGAGATCAAGAGCCGTCCTTTACAGAGAGGTTCATGTAGAAAGATTAGCAATAGAAAACAAAAAGAGTGGGGGCTGATCTTCCACGAGGTCTCTCACCGAAAAAGACAGAAAAAGACTTTCAAGGAGTTTTTGAAGTATAGTCCTCTCTCAGTCGCTGTGACTGGCACACGCCTAGAGTCCTCTTGGTTGCCGCGCTACTGTGCATCATCATCGCATTCAGCCACTCAAGCCACACCGTCATTCATTCCCAGGCGTTCCCCCCGGAAGCATTATCCGGCGTACGTCAACTTTGAAGCCACCACCACTATTGCTGCTCCTGCAACCTCGCTTCAACAAGTCCGCTTCTCACCAAAACAGACAAGCAAAGTTTATGTTTTTGCAGGTTGTTAATCATCGAACTGAGCCACCTCTTGCCAATCATGCGAGTCGTCACAAACTCTTCGCGGCTAACTTCATCCGCGCCACCATCCGCCGGTCTACCCACCACGTTCGCCGGTCCGTTGGCCACTGATCATCCGATCCGCAATTCCGATCCGCGCGATTCAAATTTGAAAAGAAATTCACAAATCAGGTAAATATCTTATCCTTATTCGATTTAAATATTTTGTTGCTTAATTTGTGATTATTGATATCTAATTTTGCATATTTGAATAATAGGCATTATTCCAATTAGGATTTTATTTCTTTTTTTTTTTGAAATCTTGGATATCTATTACTTTTCAAACTTGGATAAAATTTAGAATTTTCAAAATCTTTTGAATATATCCAAGATATTTAAGATATCAAGAATTTTTCAAGATGTGATCGATTAGGAAAATTTCCTAATCCGCAACCGCACACGTGGAAATAAATCTATCTATCAGGCTTTAGATAGAGTTATTTCCATAGTGGGTATTTTGAATTTTAGGATCGATCTGTCAAGCTTCAGATCGAAACTTAATTCAAAAGATTTAGCGATTATATTTTTTTTTACTTGATTTTAATTTCGAATTTTGATTTTAAAAAAATACCAAAAGATCACTCTAGAATAGGTTAATTTCTTTAGCTTAAAATTGCATGTTTAGATAATTGGCATTTTTAATTCCGAATTTCATTTAAAAAAATAAAAAATATGCCCGTCATTAGAAATAGGTCACGTCGTCGCATGACATATAATTTGCATGTTAGGTTGCATTAATCGCATGTCAATTTTTTCACGTCATTACATATAGGCTAGCTTTCATTTAAATAAGTGAAAATAAAAATTCATGCACCTTTAAACTCTAAGACAGGATTTATCAAAATTGCCAAATTGAGTATTTTTCTTGAAATTGGTACCGAAAGGGCGTTAGAGAATCTAGCGTAACCGAATCCCCGAATTCATAATTTCTGGTTCGTAGGAATAAAATAGTACTCCCGCTATTTTATTTAAGTTTCTAATCAATCTACCTTAAATGATTAGTGGTGACTCCCATTGAAAATATTTACATGCTCATAATTGGACCTAAGTTGCGAATTGGTAGAGTTTGGGAGAACTCGAGCTAGATTAGTTAATTTAATTGATCTAGTAATCCATTAGCCTAAGATCGAAAACACGATTTTTTAGGTCGCGACATCCCTATTTCTAACTTTTTTTTTCTTCTTTTCTATCCAATCCCTCCAATATATACCTATCATCTACTTAACGAAACTAATTTACTATCAACTGCTGTCCTTGCTGCTGACAGAAGAAGCGCTGACAAAGTAAGACTAAGAAGAGAACTTGGAAAGCTACTGTGGAGAAAGAGCAGTTGGTCGATAACTCCAACTAATCGATAGCATAATGTAGTCAACGCTACAACATCAATCAACACTACGGTTTCAAATTTACAAACAATCAGAGCAAATCCATATGCAGAATGCAGCCATTCAACTTCAAGAAGTGAGAATCACAACTAAAGAATGTACAACCACAAGGAATCGAAGCGAAAAACCTGGATTCGACTGAGAGAAGCAACCGAGAGAGAGGCGAGCACGATTGGAGCAATCGACAGTCGAGCGAAGAAAGGGCGACTAGAGAGAGGCGACACGACTGGACAGGGCGACCGAACTGATGCGACCGCCGGAGGTGAGTTGTGTGTAGATCTGGACTGGACGAGAGGCGACAAAGGTAATGCCACCGAAGAGAGAAGATGAGACGAAGGCGACAACACCGGAGAGAGGCGATTGGACAGAGGCAACACAACCGGAGAGAACCGACCGGATGAAGGTGACGCCACCAAAGAGGGACAGCGAGACAAAGGCAATGCTTTGGAGGTGGTGAGCTGGGAGGAAGAGCACTGAGTTGGAAAGGCGAGAAAGTGAGAGAGATAGGGTTCAGAAAAAAGTTGTTCCTTTTTTTTGTTCCAGAAACAAGAAGTAGATTTTTTTTGCTTCTTGTTTCTATTCCAAATCTATTTCTGGAATATTTTTTTGTTTCAGAAACAAAAAAATAGATTTTTTTTACTAAACAGATTTCTATTCTTTTTTTGTTCCGGGGAACAAAAGAATAGAAAAACAAAGAAACATAAACGTTACTAAACAGATCCTTAACTAGGCGAGCCAAAAACAAACACAAGAAAAAGAATGGAAGGAAAACAACCACCATCGTCATAATCTTAGTCAAAACAAAAAGAAAGAAAATGAAACAATCACCATTGACATAATCTTAGCCAGACCAGCCAAAAACAAAAAAAAAAAAAGAAGGAAAAGAAAACAATCACCATTGCCATAATCTTAGCCAACCCAAAAAGAAAGAAAAGAAAATAATCACCATCGTCATAATCTTGGCCAAGCCAAAAACCGCAAAAAAAAAAATAACACGAGAAGAAAACAATCACTTTTGCCATAATCTGTCCCTCGGCTTTTCTTGTTCCACTTTTCGCGCCGACACATCCTAAAAATGCGGCAAAAAAATGGTAAAATACACTAAAATGCAGCAAAAGAATATCCCCGCGGTCGTAGTCCTATAAATTTTCTCTGTCTTGTAATCTGTGTGGGTACCTTTCATTTTCTCTTTTCCCAATCGGCGTTTCATGCCCGTATCGAAAGCGTTGCACTCACATTTGCTAGGATTTTTATGGTGGATAAACTGCAAATAATCGATGATTTGGTTTTATTTACCATACCAAAGTTTAATGACATGAAAAGTTCATCTTAACAAGACGCAGCTTTAATCTTGACATGACCTAGGCGAGCGTTGCTTGGGGTCGCGCGACCCAGACTTCGCCAGAGGTGAGGACATTTCTAGAATTACAAAAGTTAGCAAGAGCAAATTTGGAAAAAAAAATATATTTACATTCCGAAAATGCTAAAAACTTAAAGCACCTCCGGACCTGCCTTGGCTTTTGGAAATACAATTGTATCTCTTCAAAACTCTTCAAACAATTTACGAAACGGTATTTGCATTTGCCCAAGAGTGTTTCACCGGAATTCCTCCCATTACGAAATATTTTTCACCGAAAGTCGTTGTTCTGCTTTTAATTAAAGAGACCAAGGTTTTCTGCCAACTCTAGATAGAAAATATTATAGGCACAAGTGAAAGGAATCAATACCTTCAAATTCAAACTAAATCGTATAGACTCAAACAGTGCTAGAATTTAATTGATGACAAGGTTCGGAAAGTACAAACTCGATAAAGCAACTAGATGTAACCAAATTCCTCCGGAATTTAATCAATGACTCAACCTGAGAACATAAAAGCGCTACATCAAAATTTAATCAACGATGCAAATCGGAAAACTACAACTAAGGGAATTTAAAGTACAGTGTAGGAAAGTTAAAAATAATTGAAAGATAACATTGTGCGCGGGGAGGGGGGCATGGTGGTGTTTATAGTGGTTTTGAAGTAACTGTCTTCTGATAGTTTCCGGCGGTTGCATTCTCTTGAGTAACTCTCGTCAATCGCCTCTTTGTCTCTATATCTCCACAAGTCTTGCACCCGTGTTCTCAAACGGTTGCTGTATGTGAACTGCTCCATGATGCTCCTTTCTTATAACGATGGTTGTCCCACAATCCTGCTTTCAAGCAATAACTACTCCCTCCAAAAATGTGTGCCTTTGACCTCAACTATCTGGCTAATTTGAAGTAAGTACATTCTCCCTTCATTGTAATTTATTTATCACTTTGGTTATTGGGTGTTATTTTGGTGATTTGTGCACCCGCGCAATCTCCTCACATCTTAATAAGTAATAAAATCAATCCAAGCTACATGCTTAAATATTTTCATGAAAAGAAAATGCACCGAAGGGCCGTTATAGTAATCTAGCGTAACCAAGACTCTGTACTCATAATATCTAGTTAGTAGAAGTAAAGTTTCACCCAATACTTTACTTAGATTTTTAATTGACCTACTGTAAATTGATTAATAGTGACTCTTAAATGAAAATCATTTGCATGTTAAGAAATTAAACCATAAGTCGCGAATTGATATTGATTTGGAAGAGCTCAAGTTAGGTCTAGATTTAACGATCCATAGTCAAACCCTTAGGCGGTGCATCCTGAAATAAAGTTGTGACAGCTTCAATTCAGTTCATTCAGCCAATTTTGGCTGGGTGGAGTTGACATAGGCGTTGGCTATCTTACGTGGCGCGGCCAACGTTAACGTTTACAATTTTTAATAATTTTTTTTCGAATTTTTTTTATTTTTCCTTTATTTTTTCTTTTCTCTTCTTCTCCTTCTTTCTTTTCTTATTTTTTTGCCAACATGGGCAACAAGGGTGCCGGAACTCGCCGACCGCCAACGTGGGTTGTGTCCCTCACCTACCCTCACCTAAATATGGACAAGGCCATGGACGCCTTCGCCCACGGCCAGCGAGGCCCTGGTGAGGTAGCCTCGTCCATGGGAGAGAATATGAGACTGGAGTATAGCTGCACACATATAATCAATTCGTCCCCATTGCCAAAATCCTCGAGTACAACAACATCTACAAGTGCGACGACAAGCTGCTCAGCTCGATCCGAAGAATAGCGATTGCAGAGCTTAGGGCTTTTGCTCGGCAAGCAATTTTGGCTTCCTCGGGATACAATCCAATTCCGTCTTTGCGAGGAGGATGAGGGTTATACTTAGGAGTGCTTCCCGATGGCGTCGATTGCAGCTCCAACAACTACGCTCACAACTCCAGAGCCACGGGGGATCTCATTTCGCAGCTCTGGTTTCATATTCCGTCCCATCGCCTCGCCGGCCGTGGGCGAAGGCGTCAATTGCCTTGACTGCATGATAATTTAAATGTCAGTTCGGTGACCCCACTTTTCTTTCTCTCTCCTTTCCTTTTGGGCACACACGTGCACGAAGCACTCTCTTTGTTTTCTTCTCCCCCCCCCCTTTGTTTTTATTGATCTTTTTGACTTTTGTGTCTTTTCTTTTTATTTTATTTTATGCTGGCCAGGCGCTGCATAAGGTGGATCCAGTCAACAGTTTTTAACTCCTAAAGCCTTTCAAACGTAAGCTGGGGCGTTTGGTAGAACCATTTGACAGCTCATCTTGTCGTCGGAAAATGGTACGATAATTACGTTTGTGGCAAGACATGTTGGCACTGAAAGTGAAATGTGCAAAACTACAAAATCAAGGGCGTAGTTCCCTAAGAAGAAAAACCATAAAAATCTCTTTGTAGAACCTGTCCCGCTGCTCTCTCCCGTCTCGCACGCACAGCGTGTTCGCTTAGAGAATATTTTATTCGACGATTATATAATCGACAAGGTATAATCAACCATTAATGCTTGATATGTATCCCAAGTCAAACATTTGATATTATAAAAAAAAAATTGTATTCGCTCAAAAGATGGTGATTTTATTACTAAAAAGACTAAGGTTATGGCGATGGAGATTGTTTTTTTTTTATTTTTTCTTTTGTTTTGGCTTGACCAGGGTTGGGTGTACCTTTCCTTTGTTAGCCGTCGCCTTTTAAGTGAACCAACGGAAGTGGCTGCATGCACGGCTGCCCGGGAAAGATGGACAGGACCGCAAATGGAAAAAAAAAAAAAAGGGAAAGAAAAGAGAAAAAGAAATTAAAAAGGGAAACTTCTATGAGGAACCACCTGGTTTTGCCTAAGCTTTTCCTCGGCAGATATTGACTATGCCACATAACATAATGGATCGTCACGTCAGCGATTTCAGACTTAAATTGACCGAAAAGATTATATTGAAAATTTCTTCTATGTAAATATTTAAAAGCAGCGGAATCGGGCATGAACGATCCCATCCGCGCTTATATTGAAGCAAGTCGGAAATCCTTCTCAGCCTCTGAAAGAGTCAGGTGTCATGGAGACGACTGACCTTTTTTTTTTTCCCTAAAAGTAACCCCTTTATAATATCCATATGGATCTCAATTAGAGAAAATGATCGACATCATTACTTCAGTAAAATTAATCTTAATGGCACTTCCGTTTTGAGTGCACGGACTTGTGTATGTAGACATCATATAATAATAGCCGGTCTTGATTCGACAGTTCAACTCGATTAAACTAAAAATATGATCAAAGTACTGAGGCTCCAGATGAAAAATTATACAGGGACTGGCTTTATATTAGAACTAGATATTTTGAACTTCGCTAGAGGTGCATGGATTTAATGTCTAACTTTCATGCAGAACACGTGCACGTAAGCGCCGCATCTCAATGGCAAATGCTCAATCGATAAATTTCATTTGGTTTTTTTAATGAAATTTTTAAGAAGCGACTTAGCATAAGTTTGAGAAAACTTAAGAAAGTTTTAAACTCCCAAGTCCTTTTGACCATAAAATTTCGTATTTGGTAATATTAAATGGAAAGCTCTTCGGCTCAAATCCTGCTTTTTCAAAGTTCAATCGTGGAAGCAGATACCCAGTGACTTTCGCTATAATCGACAATTACTTTGTAACCTTTTCACATATCGACACTTAAATTATCGTCATAATATAGTACAAGAGCTCCATTTGCGGCAAAACAAAATAGGACTAAAGGTAAAACTGTTCAAAACTACAAAATTGAAAGCGTAATGTACTCAAACAACCCTAAACCTCTTTTGAGAGCCTTTCCCCTTGCTCAATGGATTTTTTGGCTAATTTTAGCAATGGGCCTATTTGGTTTTTCTCAAGCCCTCTCATGCCACGCGCGCAGTGTGTTCTTCTTTTTAATTCTAATTGAAAGCTATCACCGTCGTTTATATTACATTTTTTGAATCGATTGCATAAGTAAGATAATATACCCAACCAATCATACTTGATACGCATCTGAACCAATGTTGCATTTAAATTTTGGAAATAACTGGTCCCCCAAAGTATGACATACAACTAAATGTGGAAGGCGAAGGTATATATATGTTAGTCACTAAAAAGAATGTTAAACGTTGGAATTCACTAAGCGGAGGTGTGACGATCATGAAAAGTAAATTAACAATGAGAATGCCTCGACCCATTTGTTAGCCATAAGAAAACTGCTATTTTCTCGCTGAGTACGCTATATTTTAAACCTTAGAATCCTCCCATCAAGTGAAAAATACAGGAGTCCACTAGTTTACCTATTGGGTGAATTTCCTAAAAAACCCTCAACTTTAAATCGAGTGCCAAATTTGTCTCGGACTTTTTTTGTTTCAGAAAAAATCTCAAATTTCAGATCCAGTTCCAAATTTGCCATGAACTTTTTTTTGTTTTAGAAAAAACCCCAAACTTAAAGTTCAGTTCCAAATCTGTCTCAAAATTTGTTTTGTATAAAAAAAACTAGTAAATTTCAATTTATTTTCAAAAATATACCTCATAATCTAGTCCTAACTTGACGTGACACTTTTACGTCGATAACAAATCCACATCAGCAAAGTAATGAAACGATAGTTACATACCGACGTAACATTTCCACTTCGATAATAAATCCAATCCAATAAAAATTATTGAAATTCTCCAAAATAAAACTATTCTAAGATATGAAAGTTAGGGACGATAAAAAAATCCACCCCAATTTTTTTTAATTTTAAAAAACCCAATTTTTAGGTTTAGTCCAAATTAGCCTTGAACTTTTCTTTGTTTAAAAAAATGCCCAATTATTTTGTTGACGTGAATTCATTATCGATGTGAAAGTGCCAAGTCAAGTTGAAATTGGATCACAAAATATATTTTTAAAAATAAATTGTATTTTTTTTTTACACAAAACAAAATTTAGGACAAATTTGAGACCGGACTTAAAGTTTGGAATTTTTCCTGAGACAAAAAAAAATTGAGACAGATTTAGGACTTGACTTAAAGTTGGAGGGTTTTTCAGAGAATTATGCTGTTACCTATGCATGTACGTTTTCTTTGTCAATCGTCACCTCTCAAGTGAATAAACAGAAAATAAGACTTAGCTTCCTGTGCTTCTTGAAGAAGACAATCCATTCCCTCAATTTCCTCTCTATTAAACTGCCAAGTTGAGGAAATGGAATCCGTTGGAAAGATATCACTAGCACTATTATGCTCCGTCATGATCTCTCTGGCATTGTATGTGTGTGGGTATGTGGGGTGATCTTGTTATCTGCTTTGTTCATGTAGATAAAGCAAGTTCACCGAGTGATACGAGCTCCGCGCATCTTTCAGGAGTTGTTACTGAAACCAAGAAAATGAGTACGTAAAAAGAATCCGAGTATGTAAGTAGTTGCAGAAGTAGAAGCTCTCGAAAGTACTCTAAATACAAACACCAAACTCTGACCTATTCCGTTGCAGTGAACTTAGAAAACATGAATCGACTTAGACAAGGAATGTCCTCCCTGCTCCTTCCGGAGCAGATATTTCAAAGAATAACAAAGTTCCTACTTCGAAATTCCAACCCACACATTCAAAATTCTCTGAGAAAGAAATTTCCACTTTTCCGGATATGTATACAGATACCTGAACACCCCCTCCTCTCTCTCTCTCTCTCTCTCAGTTGCAATTTAGGCACACAAGGCCCCAAGGGATTAAAGAAATAATTCAGACGCATACTTGTAGACTTACTGATAGTCAATAGTCAGCTTACTGTCTACATGCGAAAAGCTTTGATAAAATGCCTTGAAATGCTGGTACGCGATGTCAATATCTTCCTTCCCACAGACTTCTCTCACGCTGCAAATGTAAAAACAGACATAATCATGACAACAATTTCACACTTTTCAACATTCACCAGGAAAATAAAGCATCTGTCATGAACAAAAAGCAACCCACCCCGGAAAGATAAAGGAAAAAAATTAAAAAAATGCATCTCTGCTGAAAGGTGAAAATAATTCAGCATATCACACAGATCCCTGGTGTTCCTATGTTGAAGATGGTCCATCAAAGGAGCTCTTGAGCATAATTTGCATAGACTTATGCATGAATAGATGCCGGAGTCACACGCTTAAATGAAGCAGTGCTTAATTCTTGAGAGATTCACGTGAAGACTGGAAAAATATTCTTTTGGCATAGAGATATAGCAGTCAAAAAATACTGAGTCATGTTTTTCTTTTCTCTTCTTAAAATAAGCACGGGATTTGCGACTTACTTGCCTATTGAGCAACAAGCTACAGCAGATGTGATGAGTACAGACCAGGGGACCATCATAATTAATCGCACAAGGTCAATTCACTACCTATGCATGGAAAGTTGAGCAATGCCGCAATCAACAGTGCGGATACCAACTCCTGATGCCAGTATCGGACCTATGGTGGATCCACATCCCATGTCATTTCTAACTGCAAATTCCTACACCCAGAATAGTCATGTGAAAATTTTTCTACTAGGTCTCCCGTATAAAGCATGGCACAACTAGAAACTTCAGACAGAAATGGTCTAGAAAAGAAATTGATCCGTTACATTGGTAACTCTGTCCTGAACCTGCATAAATAATGATATCCATAGAGCATAGAGAGCTTGATTTCAAATCTACATTGGCAATGACACCACATTTCAACATAATTACTGAAAACACACTCATTTACATACGAAAGTGTGTGTGTGTGAGAGAGAGAGAGAGAGAGAGAGAGAGAGAGAGAGAGAGAGAGATTGATGAAGAGATGTCCAGCAAGAAATAAAGGTGAAACCACGGTAGCTTTTAAGCAACCATATAAAATGACCAAAACCTCCATACTATGAAAATCCTTAGAAACTTGTGGATAACAACTTTTAAAACAGAGAAAGATAAGGATAACGTGTATAATCCTTGGAAACCTCCAGACTATGATAATGATCTTCTTGCTTCTCTTGCGGTAAAGTCATCTTAAGAAGCATAAGGTCCTCCCTTTCTCCTCGGTCCACAGAAATGAAAAGTAGAATTAGGACAAAGTTAATTGCTGAAAGCTGATCTAATTATCATAGACTTATAATGCTAACATGTAAGGAATAGTGGTTGCACTATTCTTAGTTACGCAAAAGGCCAGAATAACATAGTATCTTTTTTAATTAAAGACTGCAGGCTACGTGTCAATATCTTGCTTCACCACAATTTGGAGATGACAACTAAATTTCCCAAGGGTCTAATATGCTAGAGAGTTTCTTGATCGAACTATAACAGAAGCTTAAGTTTCAAGAGACATCTCTCATTGTTAAAACTGAATCTACCTGTGTTGGCAAGTTATGGATTTTGCCCACTTCTTTGAAAAGAAAAGCAGTAATGCCACTGGTGGCATAACGCTGATTGGCATTGTGCTTAATTACTAGCCCCTTCTGCATTTCAGGTCGATGGTGTTCCTCATGCTTGTCCATAAAATTTGGGTGAACTCCATGAGCCATGTCTGCGGAAACTGCATAATCCTAGATGTCAGCAGCTATGGAAGTACACATCATATTAGTATGAAAAAAAAACATGATAAATGACAAGTTTATTAGCTGTGTGTATTCAATTAGGAGATCACAGGAGCTCCTCAGAGTGTCTTTAAGAAAAAACAGAAGAAATGTACACATCTAAAAAAAAAAAAACGCTTATTATTGTTTTCTTGTTAACCCAAATTTAAACCCTTTAATATCTACAATATTATTAGAAGAGTGGGTAAAATTGAGCTTTGTGGTTGAGCCACTTCATCACAAAGGTCCATTGCCTCTCGCTGCTCTTCGCAATTATTAGAAGCCACCACCATATAGATTTTTTCTTTTGCCGCACAATATCTTCTACATTTATCACACACACACACACACATAAGGACAAGCCGGCCTCGGAGCTAATCTAAGGACAATAAAATCTCTTTAAACTCCGTGTTGGCATAAATATGCATAATACGGGTGTAATTTGATATATGGTCAACAAGTACAAAATAATAAATAGGAGGATGCAGCACCAATCTCATAATGATAAAAGCAAAACATACCAAGAAATGATTTCCGTATCGCACGCTCAAAAGCATTCTCCCCAACATACTTATCAGTTAAGGAATCAATGATGCGTCTCATGGCCTGAAACATGGTCGATGCACCAGCACCTTGAAAGGAATCTGAACCCACCTGATCAATAGAGTTAACAGCTTTACTACTACAATCAAAGTAGTACAGCAAGATTGATGCATAAAAGCTGATCCATCCACTACACTCTCCCAGCATGAGTGTATTTATTGCTGTTGATGTGAATCAGAGGATAATGAAAATTTTTCTGAGTACAGTTACCTAACAATATAAATGGTTAAGTATCATCTCGTTAATTATCTAGCTCGCGTTTGATACAGGTCAGAATGAAGACAAGACTACAGAAAATATCTAGACAATGATATTGGATGTTTACTTCCTTTACAATGGGGACAGATTTGAATATAATTCTATTACAAACAGCACTTACATATCCCTTTTTATCTGTAAGCATAGCACAGTTATATGCATAAACATAACTTTCTACTGATCTTGAAATGTTCATGTATTAACAGAAAGTATCTGGTGGCAAAGCACTCTAAACCTTCTTATCCCTCAGTCATAACAATATTCTGATTAATAAGAGGAAACTTGAACAGTATTCTTTCTAAAATATCATCAATGTGACTAAGAACCTTGGACCAATGGCTAAATCAGCAAAGCAAAAAAACTATCTGAACTCTTAAACTTCTTTTTCAGACGCAGGAGCAGGTGGACACCCTTGCTTTTGTCTGCATAGTTTCTTTTAGGTAAGAGGAGTGGGTGAGTATAAAATGGAGATAAAAATATGTTAACCAAAGGATAAAAATATGCCCGAGAACTTTACCTCTTCATTGTCAAATAAAGCAACCATCCGAACAGCATGCTCAGTTGATAAATCCGTGGGTAATCTACAAGAGTCAATTAGAGCTCTCAATGCACAATAGCTTGAAGCAAGATTATCCAATCTTCCTGAAAAGATGAACTCATTGTTTCCACCCCCAAGGCAGCTAGGTTGGGTATCACAAAGATTCAACTCAATACTCATGATATCATCTGCACAGCATCCAAGTTCATCGGACAATATCTGGAAGAGAAAAAAGAAACGTTAAATAGTTGACATAAGGAATTTCTAAGCATTCTCTCTCAGAACCTGAGGTTTGGAGACAACTCCAACACGCAAGCAGGTGAAACTGACAATCACATTTCAGAAATACCAATTGAAAAAAAAAAATGCACCACAATAAACAAAGAGAAAAGGAAGGAGAGAAAAAAGAACGCACATAAAGAAAACAGCATGTCCCAGTAGAAAGTAATCTAAATTGAATATCACCAAATCTTCTGGAACAAATGAGATAGATTTGCCAACTATACTTTCTATAGAACCTATGAGGTACAATCTCATTGACTCTTTTGCTTTGCCTTGCCATAATTTAGGAACTTAAGAAGGATATTAGCATAACAACTGTTTGTATGCATACACTCGTAGAATCTAATATTTTGCAGTTTCCCTTCAAAATTGCAAATACAGACACTTACCTGCAAAAGTAGGGGATGATGAACAGGCTTTGAGGAAATTGTGACACCTTTCTCTTTTGACTCTGCAGATGTTTCATTGGATTTTGTGGAAAGCAGTGGAATGAGGTGTGTTTCCAGGTTAGGCTTAAAACCATCCTTGTTGACTGTGCTAAACCATCAGAAGAAAAAGAATAATATCCCAGCACACTGTCAGCGAGGATATGGAATTGTCACCAAGTGAAAAGACAAGATATATATCAGAAACAAACAAAAAATAACTGCAATATGTGTCAAGCGCACAAATGAAGACCAAAGCGGAGTAAACATAACAACAAAAAGAAGGCCCAACAGATAATTAGGGCCTATCCTCATATTAATTATCAAGGAAGCCAATCGTACCGGTCAAGGTGAATGGCTAAAGTGGGTACGCGTAAAAGAGGTCTTTTGATTTTGACAAGCTTGTGCAGAAAGGAATCATCACTATCTCTCACTATGACCCTTCCTGCAACACTCAGATCTCTGTCAAACCAAGTATGCCATAAACCACCACCATAAGTCTGCACGTTGACCATGAGATAATTAGACTTGGTTGATGCAGATTTTGGCTTCAGTTTTAAGCATGGGCTGTCTGTGTGAGCAGCAATAACATGAAAACCACTGCCAACAGCATATCTGCAAACTAAAATATTAAAGGCATAGTTATCAAAAACAATGAAATGGAAAATTTGCCACCAGTAATGCAAACAAAATGACCAATTACTTTAGAAAATTTAAAAAAAAATAAAATTTTGTAAATATGATTACTAATGAAGGAAATATCAACAAGAGAAAGCACATGAAAATCTTACTTCAAGATTGATTGTAGCTTCAAAAGGCACTAGTTACAATAATTACTTCAGTTTCAGTACTTAGTCTGCTGCCTAGCGCTATTTCCTAAGACATTAACCAGGCAATATGTCCTGATGACGTTTTACCAGCACTTCACAGAACCAACATCAAGTATATGAGTTTATTGCAAACCTGCCTCTACACCAGTCAATTCCCTCTACCAACAATATGATAATTAACTCAATAAGTTCTTCACTGACCTTTCTCCTACAGCAAAAGCAATTAAACAAGACATATTCCGCGTAAAGAAGTAGCGCCCTCCAGGCTTTAGGTTCCATTCATCATTTTCATTCAGCAAATGAAATCCAGCATTGATTAATTGTCTTTTTGCTTCAGCTGGAAACACGAAAGTAAAAAAGCATCATCAGAATGTAATGGAAAAGCACATGTAGTTGTACCAATTGGATATGTCAATAACAAAAAAAGACTATAGCTTCAATACTGGTTATGTATCGTCAAGATCAATCTCACCAGAGGTTTCAATGAAATCTTACATAACTATCCCTGCGCATGCAGCCTCAGTGCAATAATACTACAGATTGTGGTGATTACATGTTAAACTCTGCTACATAACAAGTTCCACTTACCCAGTGGAAGGGGCTTGCAGCAGTTCAACTAACGATGCTCGCGCAGGAAGGGCCTATCTATTATCCACAACTACTTTTCTTTTTAAAATTCTTGCCTCAGAACAATTGCTTAACATTCACCACACAGAGAAAGTCTAAAACTCCGTCCCCTTTCAAATGCTGATTATGTAAACAACTAAGATGAGATGAACCTCACTAGATGTAATCGAAACATCATGCTTATGGCATAGAACAAATTCTTGGAAAGCAGATCAAATATGTCCAATATTAAAATCAGAGTAAACAACAATAAAAGCTACTCTCTCCAATTTGGTCCTCACGAAAGGATTAAATTAAAGCACATCAAAGTAGCTAAAATCAAAGTAGCATTTGCAATGTTCTCTAACTCTTCAGATTGTGAGTTAAGCCTTGACACCTTGAATTTGTTAGTAAGAAATTCATGAGCAAGAATATATCACAACACCAATGGCAAACCACATTGCCTAATATAATACACACCAGATTTCTAAGACCATTCCACTACTTGCCCAAAACAAGGGTTTGACCTCAAACCAAAGGAAATTGATTTAATTGTGAGGATATGTGGACTTGTTGCAGTACCATCCATATATTAAGCATACCATACGAAGGAGTTCCATTCATGTGCAGGATACGGAATATGGATGGCTTCAAACATTTTTCACCTTCTTTTAATTAGAACCGCACATGTTTGATGGAGAGACCAGCAAATAAGCAGAACCCCGAATATCAGATATTAAATACTGATCCAAACAGCCAAAGTGCAAACTTCTGCATAACATATCAGCTCTTTTTTTGGGACGGTATCATTTCAGCTACTCAATCGAATATCTTCAACGAATCTGTGGATCATATACCTAGCAAACTCAAAACTGTCTATACTGATTGCCACGTCTAGATTGATGTATCATGTAGGAATTGCAGCACATCAGAATTATGACCATTTGAGAAAATTCAGGAAGCAAATTCCGTCTTCCAAAACAACAAAAACACCAAAAGCTTATACGATGCCTTTTACAAGAACTTCACGCGCATTTAACAGCAACTAAGCACCGATGGGAGGAGCTCCTACACAAGAAAGGAACCGTAGCGAAAAGCATAACAGCTTTCGAACTCTTCCAAGGTAGCAGACGTAATAAACACATTTCGAACAAAACACTGACAAACCAAACATCATAATCAAGCTCAACTACCTCAAACCAAAGCGCGAACCACAAACGACGAAATTCTAAGTACCTGTAGCGTGAAACTGAGTCCACGACTCGTTGAGGTAATCCAAGAGGTCCCCGACGATCGAACCGCTCAACGCGGCCAACGGAGAAGCGCCCTGATTTGCAAGCGAAGCCGTCACAGAGACACGGATGAGCACGAAATCACACGCGCACAGGAACCACCAAACACGCATCGATTCACAGCGATCGAGCGAGAGAGAGAGAGAGGGAGACCTGAGGCGATTGATCAGCGCTGGAGCAGAGGCGAGGGAGAGTGGAGACCTTGCGAATGCGGGAGGCGCGCGGAGACGGCGAAGGCTTCAGGAACAGAAGAGAAGGTCTGGTGATGGTGGTGGGAGGATGCAGGAGATGCAGACGAGCCATCGCTGCCGCCATTTTCGTTCTGCGTGTTGCTTCAGCTTTCCTATCTGAAATAGAGTCGAAGCTTCGAGGGAGCCACAACAGAACTCATTTATTTTAGGAGGAAATTTGCAGAATGGTCCCTGTACTACAGTCGCTATTTAATTTCGATGCACATACTTTATCTTTGTTAACAGATTTAGTCCCCGAACTCGTCTCCAATCCCAATTTTAGGAGGAATTCCACCCTTCCGTCCCCATATCGGCGAACAATTATTAAATTATTTGCCCTCCACATACAAACATTGAAAATGTCTCCAAAGTAAGAGTTCCTAGGAGCTCTTTACAAATATTTGATCTATGTTCTTTTAGCATCTTGATATTGGCGTGTTTGCACGACAATGATGATGAGGATATTGAACTTAGATGCACATCACTTGTAAATGGAGTGAGACATCTCGGCTCATCACTGAATTTGGGAATGAAAGTGTAGTTCTAGCTGTTTTCTCCGGGCTTTTGTTTTGTTCCGCTGGCATTTACCAGGCTCGAAAGTTACTAACCTCTCTCGAGTATTATTTTGACACATGAAAATGGCACCAAGCAAATAAAAGAAAGAGAGAAATTTCAGGCATAAAGAAGAGGGGGGGAAAACAGTACGTTTCAGAAAAATTGACTAGATAAGGAGAGAGTGCTGCAACGTTCCACAGGCGAATTGCCATGGCGGGAACGATTCAAACCCTAATCCTCTACCCTGCAACCTCCAGGACGGTCCGGCTTTGTCCCCGGAACGTCCGATTGTCCTCGCACGGCGGTCGTCTCTCCGTTCGCCCCGTCAAGATCGGTCCAAATCGCTCGGCTTCGCGGCCCATTAGAGCCTGCGAGGCGTCATCGGGTCAGGTTAGTTCGGCTCTTGCTCAGACCGGTTCGTCGTAGCTGGGAGCTGAGCTGAGCTGAGCTCCGCTCGCGTGTTCTGAGAAGTCAATGAGAGAACGGCTGCTTGGTTCGACGGATTTTGAACTCCTAATGCACGATGGGGTTGAGGGAGGAAATGTTTCGAGGATGAATTACGTTTTGCATTCAGTTAAAGCGGCGTTTTAGGTTCCGCGTTGTGGAATTTCCGAAGAAAATGACTGTTTAATATTATGTCTGTAAAGGATGCGTTGGCGAGAAAAATGTGCTGGAGCCCCTTTTTAAAATTGATAGATAAAGATTCTTGGATGTTTTCAGGTAGGTGGAAATGATCGTGCTCCCGAAATTCCTGGGAAGGTAAAGGTGGGAAACCCATTCTCGAAGTTCGTTGCGGATAATTTTCTTCCTTTAGGTAATGATATCTGTTTGATGGCATGTATCTTAATTGGTGCAAAGATTACAAATTCACAGGCTTGACCACAGTACATTTTGGATATATCTATAGCAATCTATTTAGTTTCTTGTTAGATGCGGAGTTTTCACTCTTCATACTCATAAATGGTTCACTCAGATATGGAGGCCAGTGATTATGTACGCCTTTGTGTATATGTCGATATGGTGGGCGGCAACTTTCCATGATCTTGAGCTCGATCCGTTTGCCACAGTAATTTAAAGCTTAGCTAAATTTAATGAGCTTTGACAGCTTGAACCAAGACCGTTTTCCTGTTAGTGACCTCGTTCTCTGCTATAAATTCCTTTCTTACTTGAGAGTCAATAATGATTTTAGTCTGACAACAGTACCCTGGCTTGCTATTTGTATGAAATGTTTGCGGTGATGATATATTAATGCAATTTCATCTCACGTCACAGCTCTTATTGGTGGAGTTGCCCTAGGACTTGCAAATCCTAGTCTTGGTTGTCTTGCAGATAGATACTATTTGTCGAAATTTAGTACCTTTGGGATCTTTATTATATCAGGTTTGGAAGTGAACCTTTTCTCTCATTACATATTTTTCTTTTTCTTTTTCGTTTTTGTGATGCCATCTGTATGTAAAGCTTCCTACATGCTCTAGGATTGACATTGCGGAGTGGAGAAATTGGTGCGGCTGCAGAGGCATGGCCTGTCGGAATGTTTGGGCTTGTATGGCTCCAAGTTTCTTTTGTGGGCTTGTGCATGTTGTAGGTCGATTGTAAACATTGTGAGATATTTTGATATGGTATATCATTTATCGTAGTACAAAATGTACTATTTCAGAACACGTCAATTTGTTTTATTTGACATAGATATTATGTGGTTGTGATCGCAGCCATCTTCTGTGAACTGTATCTTTCCAAGATCTTTTAATTTGCATATGAGATACAGCTAAGGCATGCATAGGGAAGAGAATTATAGTCTGGCTGTGTACGTCATTCTTGAGCAGTCTCCATTGACTCTATGTGCTTGACGGCTAACCTAAATTGAATATAGTTTTCGCGCTATAGTGAGTTTTAACTGTTATGCATCTTCGCTATGCAGGGATCAATTCTATTGTTCAGTCCATATTTTTCAAAGCTAATTTTGCAAATTCAGCTTCAGCCTCAAGAATTTGTTACAGGTTGGGCGTTGATTACTCTCTCTCTATCTCTCTCTCTGTGAATTGATTTGTGGACAATGTATACCACATTAATATATATGTAATTTCTTTGACGTTGTTTTTAGGAAGATTTTTTTCCTAGCCTGTTTACCTGAATATTATAGATTCCATCATCAATATCTGCTCATATATTCAATATCAAATTAAAATGGATGTGCAAACTTGGGCGTCCCTTTATATGTACAAAGGTATTTGTTATCTCTCTTTTGGGCTACCTTTCTGTTATGCCTCTCCAATCATGTATTCGATACTATCTCTGCTGCACCTCATGGTATTAAGCAAATTAAGATGACTTTGATTCTTCTGATTAAGAAAGAAATTGAAGTTGGCTTTTGTTGGGGACTTTATGCTGTACATGATTGTCAAAGAGTGAGAGTTATGTTTGCTTCAACTTACTATTATTATACTTCAGAGCTTATAATCAATTTAAAGAGAATTTCTTTTCAATGCTACAATGATCTGTTTTGATCCTGCAGGACTGGCCATATTTAGTTGTATGCCTACTACATTATCAAGTGGAGTGGCTCTTACTCAGGCATGCCTACTATTCTTTTCTTTCAAAGTTGTTGCTATTGATGATAATTTTTCCATCAATGGAAGGTTGTGACTGCAGCTTGCTGGAGGGAATTCTGCTCTTGCTCTTGCAATGACGGTGATATCAAATCTGTTGGGAATTCTACTTGTAAGTTATAATATTGTTTTTGGTAGTATACTGTCAGATCGTATCTGTGGATTCTCAGAACAAGATAGTTGTGCAAGATGTTACCCGATCTTTCTTTTCCTTGGCATCCTTTTCTCTGCTATGATAATTTATTCTGTTTTTCCTTCAAGAGCTGCCGTTGATGCAACTTCTAGTTCTGTTTCCTTTAATTTTCCTCTTTTTATCATCGAAAATACCCGGAAGCTTTTCTTTGGTTTTTACTTGAATGAAGTTTGTAGTGCTCCTCATGCTTTGTACTTTGGTTGTTGCAATCAATAAGTGTGATTTTATTATTAACAATAATTATGCAGCACTAGTTCCTAAGAGATGGCTCCTTTTAACAACTCGTCTAGAATTTTGTGTGTAATTCAATATTGTAGAGCAAGCTTGGTCCTGCTTTCTAGGTATGAAACTTAGTATTTTCACATGCATGGCCACAGATGCATGATAGTTTTCTAAATACTTAGAAGCATCGATTTGCTATTTTTTTTATTTGACATGATTGTGGTATTATATGACTTAAGCTCAACCACTGTCATAACTGTACAACAATCTGATGGCATGATGAATATCTTTTTAGGTGCCATTTTCTATCTCCAAGTTCATTGCTGATGGAGGTGGAGTCACTGTTCCGACTAAGCAATTGTTCAAAAGTCTAGTTCTCAGACTTCTTATTCCATTAATCCTGGGGAAGGTATATCATCCTCGCAGAAATGTTTTATATGCAGAGTTCGTTGATGCCTTTATTATTGGAACTAGTATATTACCTCATGAATATGGATCAGGTCTAAACAGGCTGTCAAGAGCTGAAGATCCTCCTGGTTACTGATTGCATGAAGATATGTCGATTAGCAATAGAAAAATAAGGCTAATGCTTAATTAAATTTATCAGCTGGGAGAACTTAAAACTTGATGTTCTGTTTCCAATCAAATGACATAACCTATATGTTTGCTGCCATAAAACAAAGTGTTGAATGTTGTGAAATAATTCAATGTCTTCACTAAATAGTGCTTGCATATATATATATTTATGGTTTTTTGCTACCTAACAGTATATAAATGAATTGGAGGATTAGTTTTTGATTGAAGAGCCTGCATTACCAGATAGGCAGATACCTGTTTGGCTCTTGCATGATCTCTTCATGATCTGCTTGTCAGTTTTACTACTATATGTACTTTGAAAGTATCCCTTTGGGTGAAGAGTTTAAAGAGTACAAATACTTCTAACGGTTTTCTCATTTTGACTGTGGAAGTATGGTCAATGGAATGCGTAATCTAATCTTGTCACCTCCATTTTATCTATCTATCTTTGTGGCATTGACAAAAATTCCTACCTTTTGATTACCATTAAGCTTTTCCTCCTGTTACATGTTTCTTTCTGGAAGTCTTCATGTGGCAGTATGAAGATTCTGTCTTTGTTATATTACTGTTTCATGAAACGACGGGAAATGGTTATTATCCTTCAATAAATTGTTTGCTTTTCATTTACATAATCTAACATCATGATTTGTTTCGCCCTACAGATTTTGCGCGAATCTTTCAGAGGTACGTGTCAACAATCATTGTTTACAGTTATTCTAGAGAATATGGTGAAACTGGTGGATTTTGAGGAACTGTCAGTTTATAAGCTGAATTGATTCACTTCACTTGTCATAGGGAAAAATTGCCTGTGACTAATGCTGAGACCTGAATAAATATGTGTGGATAAAGTACCTGGCATTTACTACAATGCTGAATAAAAGTTATATCTCAGGCTTGGCAGATTTTGTTGATAACAACCGGAAGCTTTTGTCAAAGATCAGTGCGGTTTTTCTCAGTTTAGTAAGAACCCCTAATTTTTCCTATCTTTAATTTTCTGATCTGTAGAGGGTATTATAATTTTCTTATAACAACCGGAAGACTGTGATTTCTCAGTTTACTGAAGGAAGTAAAGGGCCATAGCTCTTTTTTCGGTGAATGCCAGAAACAAAAGAATGCATCGTGGTCCATGTCAACTGTGGTTACTAAAAGCTTTAGAAGTATATGATATATCTGAAATTCTTGGATACTCCATAAAGTAACTGGTTTTGTAATAGCTTTGTTCCTTTATTTTGGCTATACTAGCTTCTTCTGCCATTTCATTTCTCTAATTATGAGCAACAGATGTGGGGCAATAACTTTGTGAATGTGAAGGTCATATTTTCTATCAATAAGACTAGCATGAATTTCTACAGCTTTTACTAAGGCCAGTTATGTATTCAGCCAATATCTACTATTGGAGTTACATACTTCAAGCTGAAATCTGCATGAGATTGATTGTAAGCCTTGTTTTAATGGATCTCTTGACAGGGTTGCTTCATGTTGTGATTTAGGGAGATTTGGAATGAGACGGTAAAATGGCTAGTAAGATGTACGACTACATGGAGAAGTTACAATTGCCATTAGGAAGTCAAGCTAGCTGTTTTCTTCTTAGAGAAGAGATAGAGCTCTGTGAGGGCTTGGTTGCTAGTCTAAAAGACTGACTGGAATTGTCAAATAGGAAACTTAACTGTTTAGGTTTGTCAAGGCCACTGATTTGTGCTCTGCAAATTATGTGATATGACTAGAGACTGATTTTCCGGTCGAATGGTTGCTATTTATGTAAATCTTTTTTTGCATAGTGCCTTTAGCTACCCTAGTATGTCGTGCTTACTCTTGTGGGGTAAAATATCTGTCCTATGATATAGTGATTTAGTGTATGGAGGTTGCCAGTGATGAGGATGTCGACTATTTTAGTTGATCTCGTGCAGGTTGTTCGGTGATGACATACTGCTTTTCCTATCCTTCCTGGCTCTTCTTCTACCTTTTTCACTACTCTAGAAGCACTCTGGTTGATCTGCAGTAATGAGCAAAGATTTATAGCGATATGCTGAAAGAAAATTGTTTCTTCTCTTAAATGTTGGCGGTAAAGAGACATGGTGGCAGAATGGATGGATATAATATGCTAAAAGCTCTGTCTAGTGCTATGCCTGATAAATTTGTGCTTCTTACTTTGGTGGGCACTGAAATGGCCAATTATCAGATTTGTTGCTTTTGTTGGAGGACGATAACGTGTCCTCGATGACTTTGTTGAACATGATACTGTCTTAAAGTGAAGGTCCTCGTTCATGCGTCAATTCCAGTCTGGATATATCTCACCGGATGTTCTTTTGCAGGTCCCATGGATACAGGTGAGCAGGTCAAGGTCACTTTTGCTGATGGTCCAACCAGCAATTTTTCTTGTTGCGATTGGAATGGGAACGTATGTATGCACTTCATTCTTGTCCAATATTTTCTTTACTACCTTTTTATGATGCCAAATATCCAGCTATTTACCACTTTGCAATTATATCAGAATTTCCAGATTAATGAGTGGAGTTTTTATGGAGTGGGTACCATTAAAGTATTTATAGAAAGATTACCTTTTCAAGGATGATAAATTTGCTGCTTTTTACCCGCGAAACTATTTTTTCACATTATCAAAGCACAAAATTGTACTGGCTGGTACCACCCGCCTGGGCGGCGCTGCTGGAGCGCGCACTCTTCCTCTCGCAAAAGGTTGAGTGTTCGAATCCCGGGCGCCGCAGGGTGACTTAACCGGTGGCACGTGTGTGGTGGCTAGCACGTGTCGCCTCCAGGGTTTACTCCCCGGCTGTCGGCCGTGCGGGGGTTCCCTGGGTTATCAAAAAAAAAAAAAAAAAAAAATTGTACTGGCTGGTTGGTCAACCTTGCTTCTTAGAGTACTCTCGTTGCTCTTGGTTCGGCTGTAACACCTTTGTACCTATCGGGACATCTTCTGTCTCCTCAGGTACGAGACTTTTGTGTTCAATCCTCTTGTATTTGGTGTGTTGAAAAATAATACTACTTATCTTACCAAAAAAAAAAATTGTAGCTACTACCTTACCAAAAAAAAAAAATTGTAGCTACTAGTGGCCTTACCAAAAAAAAAAAATTGTAGCTACTAGTGGCCTGATATCACTGTAGTACTTTTCTGATTAGCTTATCTTGATCTTATTCCCTATTTCTCTGCTCTTAAGCTTCTCCAAAGAGTGTAGCTGACAGCCCATTGCTAGGTCAACTACTGAAAACATTCCAGCTCTTTTTTAGATGGTATGACAAACATATTATCAGAACATAGATCATTAACCAAAAAAAGTTCATATGATTACCTTGCTTTTCTTCTTCTCTAGATTTTGCAATTGATGTGTCTGTGTCTGAAGTTCATTGGTCTGGCCACCATTATAGGAAGCCAAACCATCACAGTTGTCTCCTGGTGGCTACATCTATACACCAAGTTCACTAGTGTAATTTTCAATGAGATTCATTATTGTGATTTATCTGCATTGAGATATGGCAATGTTGTTATGTGTGACTGCAGAGTTCTTCATCTCATCCTATTAGCATTTAATGCTTTTGCTGTACAATGTCTCTCAACTGTCACTGGCGGTGATCAATCTATTTTTGCGAAGAAAGAAAATGCAAATGCTGCTCTTCTCGTGGCAAGCCAGGTAGTATACCATACGTAATCAGTTAACATATTTTCTTGTGCAGTCTAAGTAGCCCAAGTTTTGTCCAAAAAAAAAAAAAAGGTAGCCCAAGTCAAAAGTAAGAGTAATACGCACGCAATCTGAGTCAAGGAAAGGGTGGAACTATACAAGTGTGTTAGGTGCAGAATATCATTGAGATCCTATAAGTTTCTTACTTAAGAATATACTAAGTCCAACGTTTGATATGTAGGATAGTCTGGGATTTTATTTTGTGCCAATCATTTATTCCTTTAAAAGATGATAGCTTCTGTTTGGTTAGAATAAATTTACCATTTGATATTGTCATTCTGCACCAGTTCGAACTCTACAGAGACATGAGAAAAGCTGAAAAAACAAAGAAAAAGGTAGAAAGAAAGAACGAAGGAAGGAAAGTCCCATGGCATTTTATTGGACATTATAAAACCATCTGAACATCCTATAGCGGTAGCAGCCATCTCGCTGATTCTTTGAACAAAAGTCCCATGGCATTTGGATGGAGATTATTTTTGTCAGATGAGCACTTACACGAAATTGGAACTATACATTGCATGAATTTTGTGGCAAGTTGGAGGAAAATGTCCATTAGGACAAGCATCTTGGTTTGTTTAATCTTGAGTTTTGATTGTTCAGTTAAGGAATCGGCTATTAATAACCTGAACCCTTGTGTACTTTTTTAAGGAACTCTGCGTGTATACTTTTCACTTTATGATTTGAATTTGTAAGCTGGATAATGCAAGGGTTACTTCCTCAAGGATTACACCACTGAAGCTTTGACCACACTTTGTAGAAAACTCTACCGGTAATGGTGGCTGTCGTTGAGCAGCTCGGTGGTGCATTTGGTGAATCTGGTCTGCTGGTTCTTCCTTGTGTCGCGGCACATTTAATTCAGGTAAAGTTTTTCATTGTTTCTATCTGTCACATGTTTAGACAATTGATTTCCTCACTTCTCTTTCATGTAGATTATAATGGACTCCTTCCTCGTAAATTTCTGGCTGCAAAAGGATGCTGCTTCCAGCAGTGTGAAGGTAGCTTGATGCTTAAGCATGTGCTTCTACCGGATTCTAGGGCAGTCGGACTCAGATAGGCAAGGATTTTGATGCAGTGGTAATCAGTGCTCATACTCTTCTTGTGTCATTATAAATAGCATACCGAGTCAAATTCGTTAGATGCTGGCATGTGTGGCAACCATCTTTTGTTGTACTTTTGGATGATACAATTACACTTCCGTTAGAAAAACAAAACAAAGCCGATTACCCGAAAACCAGTGACGAAGTGTTTGCTGCTGGAGTAAGCTTCATATGCGGCAGTACGTAGGAAGTGACTCTTTAGAACTTTAATTTGTTATGTTATTCTGCTACAGTGAGGGATCATCATACCTAAATGTTAAATCGGGAAGCTATATCACCACTTCATCCGCAAGAGAATGGACTTGCTGTTGGTGATGCACAGTTTGAGCGATTTAAGAGCGACAACTCTTGAACCAAAACCAAAGTAGAGTGAAACAGGTCCTAGGAATCAGTTAAATGGACTGCTAGCTCATTTATAGAGCAGAAGTGTTTTGCAATGTCAAGCGTATTCATAGAAGTTTTGCTGAAGAGAGCAGCTGACCAAGAACAGTACAAACTCTTGATACCAAAACTAGACGTGGTCATGAACTGCAATCGACAATCTGTCAAATGTACTACGACGGTCTCAATTGAAACTACACACCTATGGACATCCAGCTTAATTTTTGGCAAAGACTACATTTGAGAGTTCGGCAGTGGTATTTCATTGATGATGTAAGTCGAATATTTGCCTCATTGAAGATAAGGCTACAAAACAAATGAGCTTGTGATGCCAAGGACAAACTACAAGTACATAAATTCAGAAAGAAACGGAGAGAGTGGCTTCTCAATTATTTTGAGGGCCTTCCTTTATGCCGCAAGAAAAGGTACTTTGAAGTTTACAGCTGAAAGAGATATGAAGCTGAAAATGTTTATTTGGGCAACCCCGTTTTAGGGTCAATAAGAGCCTGACTTTCATCTGAGAGCACAACCGGACCCCTCCCAGGTCTTGTGCAGATGAAGTAACTGACTTCACCTCTGTTCTTCTGGGCGGGGATCTTGTCCTTGATCTCTGAAGGAGGTGGCAAAGCTTCCACATCATCTATTCCTTGGATTCCGGCATCTTTCAGGATTGACTTGTCACCAATAACGTAACTGCGGATAAAGAGAATCCACGTGATTAGCTATCAATTCCCAAACTTCTTTGAATCTTTCAGAGAGAACAATGACACGATGACATTGTAGAAGAATAGAGTGTACCTGTTCATGTTAGTGTCTGCGCTGGGAGGGAAGTAGTATAGCAGTCGCTGAAGCAACAGCATAGCTGCCTTTCTATTGCGTGCAATGAGAACTGCATTTGGCCCCGCATCAAAAGTGTATGCAACCTGTCATATCTTCAAGTATTAGTCACTTACTCACCGATTTAAGGCATTTCAGCTACTATGTCGAGGAACAAATTAAAAATACTGTATACAATTTGGCTTTTCCAGACCTTTTCAGTACAATGAATCTTATCGTAAATCAACCCAATTAATACTGAAGCTAGAACTCTTGCTTTCTAGGTATTATTGCATGGCCATCAGTACTAGAGGCAACTGGATGAAATTGAGAAAAGAAAAAAAGGAATTATCTGATCAAGATAAACTGTATTTGTCAAATCTAAAGATGTGCCCTGTCCTCCTAGAAGTATGCTATTTCAGAAACTGAGATGGCACTACAACTCAAAATATATAATGTCACTCTTTAAAATATGAGGCACCATTCTACTAGATTCAGAAGTAAAAGATCTTGTTCAAGTAATGTATTGGCTTCTGAAAAATATTCTATGAGATGAACAAACTTGTGGAATGTCATCAGTTTTGTGTAAACACTAGAAAATATTCCTCTGTGTCTTCAAGCGTATGCCACAATCGGTACAAGGAACTTCCAAGAAGCTATTATCTTTAACAGCAATCTCCATAAAAAGCAGTTCCAGGAAACATTTTATCATCATTTCTTTGTGTTGACAAGAATGTAGACACAAACTTTAGAATTTTGAGTAAGTTACCCTGACAATAATGATGCCAATTTCCTTGCTCTTTTCTGATCAATACTGACCGTTTGAAATTACATCAAAGATTTATACTATCTCAACATGCCAAGAGGAACTGTCCAAGTTAATCTGCTAAGTAAACACGAATAGAATGATGATCAACAAGAATGTGCTTCTACTTAAGTGATTTGAATACCTGAGGTGCTTCTTCTGAGCGATTCCATTTCTCAACACAGCTAATTACCCTGGAATATATCGCCAAATTATTTTAAATGGAGAACAACACAGATGGTTATCACAGGGAAGCGAAAGTATGGACAAACCAGTAAAAACCAGTAGTATGAACTTAAGTTGCCTAGAAAATGGTATAACTTGCCTGTGGGATGTGTCATTCATGTAGAAAATCGGAGGACATGTATCGAGGCACACTGCATGGAACTGATTACTGTCAGCACAGGTTAATCCTGCAAAAGATGCAAAGTCACGATTTTGAATGGCTTCTTCCATCTTTACAATCCGCTTGGGCACCACCTCCTGTTTCATTTAAAACAGAGGACAATGAGTCGGTGAGTGTTTACTTCTGAAGCTTGAAGAAACTTCAATTGACAGCTTTGAGTCAAAGGAAATGACCCTAGGATGCCTGCAAAAAACACTAAATTCATTCTTGAGAAGCTACACAGGTGGAATGGCAAGACAGTTCATAAATTTTTGTTGTGCAGCTTATGAAATTCTCCAACCATCCAACTAATGTTAAAAGCTTGAGGAATTTTCCAAACATGAACAATTAATGACCACTTCATTGAAGGAGAAGAAGAGATACCTTTGCTCTATGTTGCAAAAGCAAACTTGTTTCAACACTTTCACGCATTCCTGAGGTGCTACTTGTTTCCTTTTGCCGGGAACTTACCTGACATCACCATGTAAAGACTGCATAAGATTGAGGACGCACAGGAGTAATGGAGCAACAAAATTTATAAGTGTCCTATGTAAGTGTGTAGGGTGAATGAAGGTTGTAGGATCATTTGAAGCTCATACTAAACTAATGATAGGGCACATGACAAAGATATAGTCACTCGTCAGATTCTCATGCTACCCACAGGCATAAAACTGTCCATTGAGTACAGAAAATCTCACTGTTGGATGGGAAGGCGTAATAAAACAATGTCAAGAGAGTGATAGAAAATCTCCTACTAAAATTTCATTTCAGCCAATATAAAACTAGCTGAAATAATGAACACCACATGTACTGTACAGAAAAGGCCAAGTTAAATTTAAGTACCAGCGTATAAGACCATGCAGAGAGCAACTGAAACCTGAATACACAGCAATATCTAAATTATCAAAAAAAAAAAAAAAAAACATAACAAGCAGCAATGAGGGGTCCTCAAAAGATGCAAAACTGCATAAAAGAAAAATGCGGATAAATTAACAAGGGGAGTAATCCCACTAGGAAAGATTATACATTACAAATACAAGGCGCTAAGCAGTTAAGAAAACATTGTAAAAGATCACAGAAGTAGAAGAAAAATTAAATAACAATCAACTTACACTCAAAGAAGGAAAGAAACAACAATAGAAACTTGAACTACATCATTGCAGTAGTAACAGAGAATTCTATCTTAGCCAGATAAGGCTCAATCAATCAACATGCCAAGGAAGAACAAATCCAGACCAACAATCAAATTATAGGTGACGAAACGGAAGGGCACTGCAAGTTCTGGATAGGAAAAACGAGGTATGACTATTAGCCTCTTTGCTGCCTTTTTTATCCCAATTAAGGCTAAAAGCTTATTCTCTGCATCTTAAAAAATCAGCTGGTAGGCCGCAGACAGCATCACTAGTATAATAAAAAGAAACATACCACAGCAATGATAATAACAAGTTCATCCCAGTGTTTTTCATCTGCCAGCTGAACAGCGATGCTGTCACTCCCATTTTCCTCCTTAAAATCGCAAGATATTAGTAATCAGAATCGCAGAGAATAAGGGCATAGCAAGCTTCAATGGATGGAAAGGCGTGACTTTAAATCAAACTCACTTTTCCCATTATCCACTTTACGAATCCACCATATAAGCTGCGACAAGCACTACCTGAACCTTGCCTAAAATGTAGAAAGAACATTTTATTAAGGAATGCACCAAGCTACCACCAATTGAAAGATTGGAACATGCAGACAGAAGGGCACACACTACCTAGCAATAGCAGAAAGTTGGCTGTGATCTTCTTTAACATTCATCAACTTTGCAAGAGCAAACACTGCAAAAAGAGACAAAATTACAAATTATAGAACTGTCCATTCTTTTCCTAATAAAAGAAAACATGTCATAACATAATCTCAAGGCAAGAAAACAATGTCGCCTATAAAAGAAATAAGTGGAACCATAGATTCAGCAAATGGGACTATTAAAAGTCCAGTTTACATCAACTAGAATAAGTCTAATGAGCAATGATATTTCTGGAGACCCTTTCTAGTTTTGATATGTTTCACGGGCATTGTTGTATATCCTCGATGGAAAATTAAATCCACCAAAATATCTTGTTCTTTACCTTTCCTAGTTTTATGCACCTAACAATCTCTAAATATTACAATCACTCTGTCTTTTCTTTAGTTCTGTTATCTACCTGCATGCTTCTTAACCTATACAATTCTGTCTTTTGTAAGAATATTTGAGAAAATTTTATCTAATTTTACCGCTATAAATAAACTGGGTTTATGTATACATGCTGGATGCAAACATACAGCAGTGCACAAATAAGCATTTGCATATGGTATTTGTTAAGGCCTTATTTGTGTTTCTTATCCTAGTCTTTCGGATGACAGCCATGATGCCTCGTCTTTTGTTTGACAATGTTCTATCCATATTCTTGCTCCTGAGACTCCAACTCAGCAGGTGAGGTAGATACATATCATTTGGGCTAGAGAATGGTTAAATTCATCTGAAGCATAAGGTCTTGCTAAAGACCACTTCTTATTCAAAAGTACGTCACGAAATTTGACCAATTGGTGGATTGAATCACGATGGTATCCCATGGGCGACAAAGTTTGGGCTACTACGTTAGTCATGTTCCGAGCTAAGTGAGGGAAGGAAAAATAAAAGCATCAAATTGACAAAGCACTTGAAATAGGTATCATACAGCTATCCACGGTATGGGCGGACTAAACACTTCAACCTACAAGTTACATTAAAGGGAATTGAGAAAAGGATCTGTTACCTAAACAGGCCAAGCCTGCAGCTGAGGAAGCTAAACCAGCAGCAGTGGGAAAGTTGTTAAAGGAAGAAATGTGGACGTGCAGTTTCTCCCAATCTTTCTTGGAAATCTTAATTCCTTTTTCCTTATTCTCAACATCAGTAGCTCGGGCTCGAATTTCTTTCAGACAACTCTGAAATCTAACTCCAGAAAGAGATATCTCCTGTAATACCCAGAAAAAAAAATTATTCATGTGCCATACATGGAAAAGCAGAAGCAGCATGTAAGAGATCAGTAAACAGGAGATGAAAAGAATGGCAGTGTCGCATTAACATCAAGAACAACGCGCTCAGCTAAGCGACAAATATGGTTTTCCCAGCTATTTATTTCGCACGAACAATCCCAACCTATCAAACCTAACACAATCCATTCCGCAGCGGCGCAGTTCAATCCCAGCTAAATCAAGCACGCCTCTTTTCCTCGTCAATAGCTCCTTCCGCTAGCTTTAAATCCCGAGCGACGCGCGTATCTTACCGACCGCGCCCGTTTCATCAAGCATGCCGTCTTCGACCGACGCGAATCCCAGCTCCCCTTCGCCCGCGCGGCCTCAGCCGGCCAGACACCCCAAACGAAACCCCCCACGCGCAACGACGGAATCGTACCTTGCCGTTGAGCCACATGCGGTCGCGCTCGAAGCCGGGGCCGACGGCGACGGTGGTGGTGGTGCAGAGGTGGTCGGGATCCAAGGTCACGCTGATGCTGTCGTTCACGGGCAAGATGAGGGACTCGTCCCGCTTCCCCCAGTACTTGATCACCGCGATGTTGGTCGGCGTCCGCGCGGTCACCATCAGTATCCATTCGCTGGCCATCGCCGCCGGAGCGGGCGCGCGCGCGCGCCGGAATCGAGCGACGGGCGGGGGGATTCTCGCCGGGTTTTCCCGGGAAAGCGAGAGGGAAAATCAAGCTAAAGAATCAGATCTCGAGAGAGAGAGAGAGAGAAAATGGCGAAGAGGAAAGGGACAGAGGAGAGTGATGCACGAGAGGAATGGGGAGTGGTCTTGTTGTTTATATATACAGGACAGGGGGGAAGGGAGGAGACCGTGGGGAGTGGGGCCCAAAAACGACTGTTTGAATTGGTTGTTGGGGGGTTTGGAATTCCTCCCTTTTTTTTTGGATTTTCTTTTTTTTTTAATCGTGTTTTCTCGCGACTGAATATTCAGTTCGAGTCACAGCTATTGCTCAATTTTAAGTGAGCCCGTACCGCCCCTCCATAATGTCAATGGGAGGAGAACCAAGGTTATTTGATGACGTGACATGGTTGAACCTCTGTCATAGATGAACTGAGGCTTCCAGAGGCTAGAGGAGCCGTGGGGGGGATTCGAACCTATGATCAGGGAGACCGGAGACTACTTGGGAGTAAATCCTATGTATCACTAGGTATAAGTTTGGAATTTTGGTATCATTGAAAAATGTTTAGAATATGTGTCACAATGATATAGTTTAGGATTTTTGTTCATGACTTTCGCCCATTTAATTAAGCCAACAAATTACCTATTATCTTCTTTTCGTGTTCAACAATAGAGCCCGGCATATACCTGATCTGAATTGCCCATTCTGTCGAGTTCATGCATAAACCACAGAACATCTATTCCTACAATGCAAGTGGACGAGAGAAGTCTAGGATGTTCTTGCACTCAACATCCAGAACTCAAAATACCAAACTTCCCACTTTGATGAATGGCTGATTAAATTCATACCCAGCAGCAACAACTCCCCTGAATTTGAGTTAGTCTCTGTTGTCCTCTGGGAAATCTGGAAAGCAAGGAATAGCCTCGTCTTTAGAAGGCTCCGCCCGAATCCACAGCTGCTGTTTGAAAGAGGACGACAATTGCTAAAAAATTTCAACAAATGGAACAACCTTGACAGATCAATTGAAGCTGTAAACCACTCAGAGGAGGATGTCTCGAGTCCCCCAGAGAGGGGCGAAACAAAGGTAAATATCGATACGGCTCATCAACTTGGTTCCTTTGAAGGTTCAATAGCTTGTGTATGCCGCAATTCAACTGGGATCTTGATCGACGGCTTTGCCAAGGACGTCCTTGCCTCCTTCGTCGAGCAAGCCGAGTGCCTAGCCATGGTGAAAACCCTCAAATTCCTCTCTCCTTGTGCGGGTGAAAATCTAATTCTGGAGTTAGACTGCCTAAATCTGGTCAACAGCTTGAAGTCTCCAGAAGGTATGCCGTGGGAACATCGTGCTCTCCTCAAGGAAGCACGTGAGCTGCTGTCTTCGTTTTCAAACATAAAACTGCAGTTTTATAATAGGTCTAGGAATAGTGTGACGGACTAGGTAGTTACGACACATAGAAAAAAAACACTCACTGAACACTGGTTGATCCATCCTCTGCAGGCCCTTAGAGATCTGCTTTGTTTTGAGATCCCGAAAGTAGGTTCTATCTTTACTAGATATCAATGAATAGTCTTTTCTTCTGATAAAAAAAAGACAATGAAAAGAATATTCTTGGAGATGTCCTCGGTCAATATAGCCCTATAATAATCAAATTAAGTAGTGGCAAGAGATGCTCTTGTTTGGATTTGATGAGGTTATGCTCTTTATTGGAACACCTCATAAGCAATTATTCATCTTGTTAAAGATTCAAGATGATTTTCTTAAGGTAACTTTGAGCCCTAATGAGAAATTTTGGAATACTTCCCATCGAATCGCGATTGCAGTTCATTCGTTCTTTCCAATTTTAGAACCATAAAGTCCAAAACACAAAAGATTTCAAAAGAAAAGGAAGGGAAAGGAATGAGAAAGACCGAGACTAATTTTTTTTATTATTCAGCCACAAAAAAAGTTATTAATATTGCTTATGAACAATGCCCTTGATTTTCTTTTATGAACAAATACAAGTTTAAATTTAGAAAATCTATAAGCAGATTCGGATTTCCGTCGATATCGCTCAAAGCTCAGAAAAGTGAATGAATAAACAATTCCCCTAACGACTCTAAAGTAATAGCGTTATATACTCACCATATCAGTGAACTCATGATTGTGAAAACGGAAAATGATTTTCAACTTCGAAACACAGTTTTACTTGCAACAAAGACATCTTTCTAATTTTCATTTGTTTCGGAAGGACAACACGAGATAAGTTAACTGATTTCCTTTTGAAATTAGCATAAATATGATATGTAGAGGAGAGGTCAGAGAATATAAAAAAGGTATAATTAGCTTTAAGAGGCTTATACTTTGTTTGACCCGTGAATGGTTTCCCACGACCACGGGGACACAGCCGAGCATGGAAGGCACAATGCCATTTTCACGATCAACTATGAGTTTGATGGCAACAAGCAAGACATTTTGACCAAATAAATAATTCAAGTGTAATAATGATAATTATAAAAGAAATAAGACAAAACATGATTTTGACGACCACGCCAAGCATATTGCGGTTCGACTAGTCGCTATTTGTACGAGCCAAAAAATGGTACAAACGTGAAAATCGATGTCGAGGGCTCCAAGCATTGATTTTCATTGGATGGCTCGCGCCCTTGATTGACTTACTTTTGGCGCTATGTAGATACTAAATGAGCTATTTCAACCTCATGCCAAAACCCATAAATGACCCCAAAAAAATTACTCAGCAATTTAGTCAAAGAGTACGGGATTTTATTCACAGCAGCTCTTATGACTGGGAGTGAGCGGTTCCCGATCCGATCCAGTCTAATCCAAGAACCGGGAACCGGACAGGGAGGACCGGTTCTCAGTTTCTAGGACTGGAGACCAGATCGGACCGGTTAGTTTTGGGACTGTGGACCGATTCCAATGGGACCAATCACTTATTGGTAAAGGCACGAGGGAATTGAGAAAATTATATTAGATTTTCTATTTTTTTCAAAAATTTTAAAATATATATATAAATTAAAAAAATATATATTTCTCGGTTTGGTTCAGTTCTCACCCTAGAATCGTGAACTGAACTGTCCAAAAACCACTTACACTTTTAGGAACCTGGAACCAGACAAATATGCCTAAGAACCAGACCAAACCAATCGATCCGGTCTAGTCCGGTCTCAGTTTGGATAGTCTATCTTGCTCGCCCCTATTTATGACCCAACCCATTTTGTAGAGCCCAAGCTTTCCAAAAGAAGTGCTGTAGGGGATGAGTCTTGACTTATGAATTACTCGAATAGATCCTCTATCATTTGATATGGAATTCAGAACGTCGCCAATTATCCCACTTTAAAAATTGACATTCTCATCATCGTTATTTGTATAATTAGTTAGAAGATAACTCATTTCCTATCTTCTACTTGAATTATTTGATAATGCCTTGATGGAGGATAATCCAAAAGAGAGGTATCAGTAGTCATTTGAAACAGGTGCAAACCCACGAGTCAAATAGCAATCGAGAATCTTGAATAATTTTAACTTCAAAGAAAGCCAGCTTCGCATTAAATTAATAAACAAACAAATCAATGCGTGAAGTAAGTAAGCCACCACTTTTTTAAAGCATTAAATGTGGGGTGCCTATGAATCAGGAAATCAAAGTTGCCAACCATACACGTGACCTCTTAAATGCCTCACAAGCCCCTTTTCCCCAAACCCTAACATGCAAAAGTAATTGCGGTAGAACCAGATTCTGGTGCAAAAGGTCCCAGCTAGGGTTCCATGTGGGCCTATCTTGATTCATCATGCAATCATCCTACAGTAGTAGTTTCAAGATTCAGTATATCCCACACGGCGTCTCACCGCGAGATCTGATGTGAATTCTCTCGAACTCTCATCAGGTTGCGCAGATTCCATGCCGAAAGTTCGATTCAATCTTTCGAGGGATTTTCGTGTTTTGTGGGGAGCGATGTTTTTTTCTTTTTTGGTCGAAGGGTAGTGATGTTGGTAGCTCAATATAAGAGTTAGAATTAGCACATAATGATTCACGGACTCAACAGCATTATACTTCCACCAATACAAAACAAGAGAGTCCATCATCCCCACGAAACCAAGACGATTTGAAAAAGAGTGAGGACAGAAGCTGGTGGCCTCTTTTGTTCTTGCAAGAGATTCCTTGTTTTCTGGGGCCAACTTTCCACCAACCCACGGTCGAGAGTCTCACTTCGCAGTCAGGAAAATATATAAAAATGCTCCAACATCGTCAAATTCCGCACACTGCAAGTCAACGGGAGCAACAAAAAAAAATTGTAGTTCCTCAGTCAAATTTGAGCAGCCCGGCACTCCATTGTGGGCTTCCATTCGTTTTAAGTTGACAACCACTACTAATTCAACATATCCACTCGTGTGAAATCGCCAGAAAAAAAAAAAAAGGGGTGTTGAGAGAGAGAGAGAGAGAGAGAGGTGTTTGGCGGAGATAAGAGTTGATTTTTGCAGGGAAATGTTTAGGTATGGTAGGCTGCAGAATAAATTGAACACGTGATGAAATCCAATGAAAGGAACAACATATGCATACGTGGATTGGTGCAGTAGACCAGCCAGAGATTCATTATTAGAACCTGCATCTTCATCAGCATGTCCTATCTTCGTTTGGAACAGTAATAGCCTCATGATGTTAATAATTTTGAAGAAATCAGTAACGATTTTTAAACATGTTAGCAAATTTGAACTAAAGTGAAAATTGATGGTTCTTTTTTTAGACAAAAAAAAAATTCGGTCAGAATTGAGATTTAATCTAAAGTTAGAGGTTCTTTAGAGAATTAACACGAAGTGTGTGTATATATATATATATTTGGTCTGTTCGTAAGTATCATCTCGGAAGGGTTCTTTACCCCCTCCCCTTATTTTTTTCTGGCCAACCATTTTTAAGGAATGTTGGGTTGGGCCATTTTATGGGAAAATTTGGGTTTTGAGATTGTGCAGCGATCGAAAGCACCTAACTTGTTATAATGTCCGCATAGGACAATGAATGCCGTCTCGTCAGGGCTTGTATAATTGGATCTTCGTAACAACTCGCGCTTTGTCTTTGATGAACATCCTCCTGTGGGTTTTTTCTTTCCAAATATACTAAGCAAAAGGCGCAGAAGAAGTGAGATCTCTTTCACAGCTCGAGGGACAGAGGCTGAGTGCATACAACGGTCTAAGGCAATGGCAAAAGGGTGGTCTAGACGGCCTCTCCTTTCATGAAACCGGGCATATAAGTGACACTACTTGTGCACAGTCGAGATATGTGGAAATAGAAATAGGCAAAATGCACCACGAGCCCCTTTACGAAACCTGCGAAGAATCGAGAGCTCATAGGCTGGTCACTGCTGCCAACTCATTGGTACAAGGTTCGCACTGACGGAACATCAAGGCAGAACCTTGGGAATCCTTCAGTAGGTGGAATCGTAGGCGATAGGTCCGGAGATTGTACTGAGGAATTCTGGGAGAGAATTGGGCATCGTTCAACTCTGTGTGCAGAATAGGGGGCCATTACTAAATCCTCGCGTCAACGAAGCGAGATTGGGTGAACACAATTCAACACCTCGCGAAGGAAACATGTGCGTCAACTGGCAAGCGAATTCAGCTTTTTCCCAGGGGACTTCGTTATACATTTGAGTCTTCCTGTGGGTGTTCAGAACTAACGCGTTCAGGAGACAAAGTGGGCGTTATGAGGCCTAGAGTTGTAATCTGTGACGTCCTTTCACCTTCCATTACACCCAAAAAGGAAATTTTGATGCTGGCCTTCGCACACTGCGGCAACTTTTGTTGTGAACCTGCTCAGCAGATGCCAAAGTTCATGAATGACGAGAAATCAATCTCTGAATAATCCTGTTAATGAGAAGAATCCAGTTCGCTTTCCTAGCCGAAGTGTCCATCAAATGCACATTCACCACAATAGGATGGGATCCAAAGCTGATACAGAAAAATTGACATAAGATCACTACAAGTGCGAGACAGAACTCAAATGAATTACTTGATAAAAGATTGGACTCTGATACAGAAAAATTAATATAAGATTACTACAAGTGCGAGACAGAACTCAAATGAATTACTTGATAAAAGATTGGACTCTCAGGTTTCTATTCTGCCTTTTTTCTGCCTTTTATGCACTGAAAAATATGCCTCTCAATCCCTTCATGTGAGATATAGTTACTCCTCATCTGAATCCGGTTCTACATCAATAATATCGGGGAAAAGGTCCATAGATGATTCGTTGTCTGGATTTACAATTATCTCCTTGCCCTTTCCAGAATCCGAAGTCCCCAGCATATCCTTTTCACCTGAAGCAGAAATGCCATCACCTCGAGTCACAATGACATTCCCTTCTAATCCGATTTCTCTATTTTCATGATCTACAGTACCACTGCTCGGTGGATCTGCTCTGGAATCTCTTTCAACACCTTTAGAAGTAGTCGCTATACAAGGAATCAGTACAGGTTCCTGTTGCGGATGTTCTTGAACTTTCCTAGTCGACTCTTCATGCTTTGGTGATTCCACAATACTAGGATTCCTCTCTTCCATTTCCATGTCATTCGCATCTACTTCGAGTGGCGATGCCCTGCTTTTCTTGGTAGTGCTTTTATCTAATGAATCGTCATGTTCCTTTTCCGTGCTAATCGCTCGGGACGAGTCACCGCTCTCTTTGCTGTACTTAACTTTCTTAACCTGGTCATCTAATGGAGTCTCGGGTTTTTCCTGATTTTGCAGCCACTTGCTGTGGAGCTCATCATCATACGAATCAGGCAGAGTAAGCTCAGTCCTTTGTGAAAAAGCAACTACAGGCTGGCCACCAGAGTGCACATTTTCCGCGAATCTGTGGGAAAATCCCCCAAAGGAGTCGGTAGTTGCAGGCGAGTAATCTTCCAGAGGTAGCGCCCGAGGATGAATAAGTACTTCCAAAGCTAAAAGAGCATGTGCACAAAATTCAGCTACCTTTGTCCCTGTTTCTTGTCTTCCTGCAGAAAACCATTATACTAAGTCCATTAAAAGAAATTTAGAAGATTTCTAAGAGAAGTAATTCAATGGGTGATGAGCAGCGATTGCACTAGCAAGGACATGGCGATCTGCATCTCACGATGATAAAATAAGATATTGCAAGGATATGTCTAGCCAGTGAGGACAGAATTAAACCTAATCAGAAGGAACCACGATTGTTTCTGTCAATTAGCTGCGTGCAGGACAGATAGATGTTAATTTGTTAAGGTTGATAGGGATTTTTGAGGAATCTCAGAAGAAATGCGATACCGGGTCATTTTGTAAATGACTCCTTTAATCAATTAAGTTATCTCAAATCAGCACAATCTAATCTATTCACGCAGTACATCAAAAAGTTGAAGTACATGTCCTTAGAAGTTCACCAATGACAACTCTGAATTGACCTTTATCTTCATGGACCATAAAAGGACGAAAAGAAAGGATTTAGGAGAGAATTAAAATGAAGCTGCAAAAGGACAGACTTCATCAAAGAGGAACAAATGACTGGAAATAGATAAAACCATTTTCATGCGTTGCATTTGCTGCATATTTATTGAATCCAATAGTAATCTCACCGTCAAACATCTAAATAATAAACTATAGTTCCAGAATGAGGCAAACAGATATTAAAGGGAAAAGCAGTCATGCAACCTCACTGTAAGGAAAAGTGACCATGCGACCCCACAGAAAGCTTCCTTCGAAAGAATACTTTCTCCACTAGCATCTTCAAGAAGTAAAATAAAATAAGCAGCCTCCCCCTCGCTCTCTTCCAGCCATGATATGCCTTATTATTAATCATATCCCCATTACGATCTACGGGGTAGAAAAGAATTCCTTCTTTTTGCACACTATCACCATAGACATGCTTTTCTGAACAAACTTATTGCCCTCATGGCTTTCCAGAAAGACTCCTCTTGACAAGATTTAAGGAATAGTTTTCAATATCAAATGTATCAAAAATGAAACTCTCACTAATCCAACATCGAGCTCAATATTAGACAACTGGTGCAGCTTCCTCTGCATATGAATATAGTTCTGCCACTGCTACTTCTGTCACTATAGCCAATCATATATAATCACACAGAAAGGAAACTACGTGTCCGCCAATGAGAATTACCTCTTTGAAAGAGCTCAAGACTTCTGGCTATATTTGCAGGCCGTACATGAGATTGAGAAAGAAGTGATGCCAATAGTGCCCTCAAGGCAGCGAGTTTTAATTTCTCCATCATAGATATTTGCTCATTCGGCATACAGATGCTATTTTCCTCAATGTTCCATCCATCATGAACTGAATTTGTTGCTACTGAAATCAAGAGTGCATCAACATTTTTCCTCCAAGAGTCAGACCTAAGAGCGCCACCCTGCGATCAACATGTCGAAAGCAAGTTATGGAAATAAGACAAACGATTATAAATTAACTAGATCAACAACAAAAATGTACACCTCCTTGATGGAACGCAAGATACTTTCCCTTGACATTTTCATTGAAAAAAGTGAGAGTTTGACACAAAATAAAGTGGAAATTTCACTCTACCCCTTTGAACAACCAAAGGTACAAGAACAAAATATTCCAGAGTTTATTTCATTTACCTGTATCCCCAAAACACATTTGCTAAGTTACAGAAATAAATCTCTTCATAAGAGGTCAAATATTAAGAATTTTTAGTTGAAAAGAAACTCATCCAACATCATTATAATGATATATCCAGAAAGTCTACCCAGCAATTTATTTCTATATCAAAAGATGAGGGCAGAATTCTCTATATGGACAACAGTGCACATATATGCAGCACTTACCACAGTAAGAAGAACCTCCAATGCCTCCAGTGCAGCTGTCTTAACACTGGCAGGCACCACCAGATGATTCTTGGGTACTTCTCCAAAGCCTATTTCATGCTTATCCTCTAAAGATCTAGCTGCAGAAGCATGCTTCCTTTTTTTCTTATTTGGGAATGACACTTCATTGGCCCTCGACAGTGTGATGGGAAAAGCAAGGCCATTTTGATGATCAGGATTCAAATCAATGAAAACATTGTTGATTACTTCCTGTGTCAGGAATTTTGCTATACCTGTTAAGAAATTATATCAAGGCAATTACCAGTCGAGCAGAGGTAGAGATATGAACATAAGAAAAGAAAATCAGGTTCTATAATAGAACTATAAAATTAAAAACCAATGAGATGAAATAATAGAACCAAAAGGTGGAACAGGGAAAAGGCAGAACAAATGACTAACTGTTATTAGTGTCAAGGGCCTCACAAATAATTGCAACACCTCAAAACAAGGATTGAATGTTGCAGGGCTTCAGAACTTGTAAATCAATCGTTTTGGATGAAAGCAATAATTAACTTGCATCACTAATATTAACCCATACGTGGGTATTGTACAGAATCAATCTGCAGCAGATTGAGTTGTAAAAGTCACAAACTTGATGGATGCCGAATTGGCATTTGATTGACTCCTTAAAATTTGGGTTGGTTTTTAGTTTTAGCTTTTGTCCAGAGAGCCAAAAGGGCCTTTTGTTTTGGCTTAAAGCCAGACCAAACACCCCATACAATTCCTCTAGATTTGTGTGCACATATTCATAGAGATGGAACTCTCTGTTGTCAATGATCAAACAGGTTCCTTCCTTACATATCCTGACAAGAATGACGACACCATCTACACCAATATTTCACATCTTCCTTCAAGAGAAAGAAGTTCCAGGCGGTACAGAGAGAGGCCAAGTTAGCTGATTCTGAAGTTCTATATTTGATATTTGATCTCTCTTTCCAGGCCACTGCTTTCAGGGGAAGCAGGGTAGCACAATAGTTACTTTATAACCTAACCCGAAAAATAAACTGACATAATCTGAACAGCCGAAAAGGGAAAAAGCATGCGTAGTCCTAACACAAGTGCCTTACCTACGCCCATGGACATCAGCAAAGTTCTTATGATTGAGTAGATCTTTACCCTTAACTCTGGCAATGAGCAGTTTTTGAAATATCCCATAATAAGTCGGACAATATATGCAGCATGAGGCAACATTTGACTGCACAAGAATGTAGACTTGATGTCATTGAACAACAGAAAACGAAGAGAGACCAATGAGGAACATGAGGAAAGAGGACAAATACATTGCAAGATTTTACTATATAGAATCATTGTAAAACCTCTGTCCAATTTTGCGGAAACAAGAGCATGAAGGACAAGCAGCACTTAAAGCTACCAGATCATTACGTTGCGGCCACCTAATATCAAGCACCTTGTTCTACTCATGCCCCAAACTCTCAAATGCTGCCTCAGTACATTCCCAATTCTCACCCAACTCAAGCCAAATCGATCGACAACCCAATGATTTTCTTCGTGATGGCCCAGTTGACACCCTTGCCATGCCCATTATCCCATCACTTTTAGTCTATTCTTATATGGAGGAAAAACAAGCTGTGCCCCAAACCAGTAATGCACATAAAATAAGTCGTATTACATAGTTCTGGAGACAACATCACTGCTTAAGCATTTAAAAAATCTACCTTGGATAAAATGCTTACTTCGTCCCACAAAAAGACTGTAGAAGCACAATAGGCAGAAACTGATTACCTGCGCATGCCTTTTGTCAATGCAATTAGCAGATCCAAAGCATCTGAGTGAAACATTGGAAGCTCTGAACAGAGAGATTCTTGTTGCGTGGCTGTGACAAAGGGCAATAAGCTTTGAGAGACAGAGCCATCCACCATTAGCACTCTTTTGATAAGGGCTAACACTGCTTTAACAGGAATATTCACCTGTTCTTACAAAGAAATATTTGTCAAAATTAACAAAAGCAAGAAAGAAGATTTGTAAAATATTCTCAATCATCAATAGTTCTAAGGTTGCACTTAAAGATTAAACCTATGTTTCTCTCTCATGAAGTTGAGAAAAGGTGCAGAGAAGATGGTCACTACCTGAACAGGATAAGGATTTGTAAGCATCTCACAACCGCAAAGCATAAAAGCAGACACACTGGATGTTAGCAATCTCTTCAGTCTTTTTGTGGCCTCAACAGCTGCTTTGTCAAAAGTCTTGCAAAATCCTAAGGGTGTTGGTGGATCTTTTCCTGGTGGAACCAAAAAGTTGACAACTTTGGTACTTTTGGTTTCTGCAACATGCAAAAAACATAAGTCACAACACCAGATTTCCTGCACTAACACTGGATAATATAAGTATGTATGTCTGTTATGTATGTTTTGCTAACCTTCCTCTAGGCATTGAAAGGCATCATTCAGATGGCTATCAATCAAGAGAAGGATCTTCTGCATCAGTAAAGACCAGGTCTCCTCATCTCCTTTTGCTTGGGGAAGAATTGCTAAGCAGTGAGCAAGCTTCTGAAAGGTGAGCAGCAGAAATACATTAAGAGAGAATATACCTCAGAACAACCCATCATGTGCTCCAAAGCTTGCCAGTCAATCTCATACAAGAAACAAAGACTAGAAAAGAGAAGCACACTAACCTTTAACAAGTAAGTACTGCACTTCCCCGACATTATCTTCGAAGCAATAGTTGTCTCAACCTGCAAAATACGGAGGAAGTATGTCATAGAATGCATGAGCGATTAAAAAATTAACCCAGTTGGGAGGTCTAGCCAACTACTGCAAACTACTGCCTCTTCACATAAATCTGACAATTAGCTTTACCTCATCCAATGCATTAGCTTACTACTCTTTTCACAGTTGATGTTTGGACCACATAAGGTTATTATCTAAATGAGTTCAGAACTATCTTTACTATAAGTGATTCTTAAGTTCTCAAGTGCTTTTATATACACCTACAATCTCCCACTTCAGTATTGTAAAAGGAACCAACAAAGAATGTGCAACAGCAGCAGCAGTGCAAATATCAGTCATTCAAATAAATTTCAAGAAAAATCTTTTCACAAGTGTTTATGTATTTAAAAGTTTGATTAAACTTGGAGCTGTTAAATTTCAAGCCAGAAGGCAAACATGACTGTGCTCTCGCATGCTTGGCATATCAGTATGCCTGATAGAAAAGACTCTAGCTAAAGTATACCCGGAAACTCACACTGTCATAATGGCGATGGATGGCAGAGGGAAAGTAACATATAATGCTGCACAACATGTTAGCTGCTCCGTCCTGCAAACATCACAGTAACAATAGCAGCTGGAAATCCAAAAAGAAGGCTAAAACTACCACAGGTAAACACGCCAAATAAAATGTTTTTGGCATTATTACGCAGAAAACTTTAAACACGTTGAAGAACATGTTCAAAGCTCAGAGAGAGAGAGAGAGAGAGAGAGAGAGAGAGAGAGTCTCGTCATCATAGACTGCAAAATGCTATGCAAGCAATGGCATACACATGGCAGGATTACCAACCTAAATTTGACTTGCACTAAACAACATGAGTTAAATTACAACAGCAGTCTATGTACTTCCCAAATTCTGAAGAAGTTGCACGGTACTTTTTACAGTCAAGACCCCCAGCACAGGTAACTCTGCAATTATGTTAAGGGATGGTCAAGTGAAAGCAGATACATAGCCACTAGCCACATTGCATAGCATCAAGGGTGAAAATGTAGTTTACTTTCCCTGCAACTACGTATGCTGCTGCCAAGATGTGAAAGATAGGTAAATTGCTGACGCTACAAGTACATAAGCAAACTGCAGTAATCCAAAACCATAAGGACCATCATATTCAGACCCACCAAAAGTTTGGTTAGCTGCTTACAAGATCAGAAGATTTTGCCTTAATTCTATCCAAAAAACTACCATTCAGAAAGAATGATATGTTTCGGGCATGCTTCAAGAAAAGCATTGCATTACATAAAAGCATAACATCAGAAGTTGCAATCCCAACAATGTAAGATCTCCTTAGAGTGCCTCCAATTGAAAAAACCATCAGTTCAAAAGTTCCATTTCATAAGTGCAACAGCTCCTCTAAGTAGATGGTGTACCATTGGCATAGTGCGAGTTACCACATTAGGTATTTCACGTTTAAGGATATATCGAGAAACTAGACATAAAGCACCAATTTGTGCCCTAGGTAGAAGAGATAAATTTTCAAAATTGCTGTTGTTGTGAACACTTATATGAATCATAAGCTTAAATCACAATGCTTTGAACAGCAATTGCAACATTTACAACCTCTAAGTTACTCTAACAATCACATCCACAAGCACAAAGGCCTTTCTCGACCTTTCAGTTTGCAGAGTTTATAAATAAAAGCAAAGTATAATAGAATATACCTTACCAAAAAAAAAAAAAAAAAAAAAGAATATTTAGGTTGACATTGTAGAAAAAGCAAAAGAAGATAATTACTAACCCATTGAGCCTCCAATCCTTCTTCATTTAAAAGCTTCAAAAATGGTTGAATTAGCTTCCCAGAAAAACTAATACCATCTTTCTTCACGTTGGGAAACTGACCTAACCTAGTCCAGGAAAATAAAGCACATGATGACTAAACAATGCATCGGTTAAACAAGATCTACGATTCTCACATAGTTCATGGTCAACTAACGGATGGTGGCATAAATGTTGCTTGAAGTAACTATATAATAAAAAATGCATGAGGGCAGTCATTATCAGCTGTCACTTTCTCACTGCCTTCTCCTTTTGCTTTTTCAGTAATTTTGATGGGAAATGACCAATTAATCTCATAAAACCTTCCACCGATGAAGGTTTTCAATATCCAATAAACTCAGCAGGAATCTCAAATTTCCTCACATTTAAAACGAATCTAAGTCAATTGTTCTATTAAGGAAAAACACAAGGATCATGAAACCACTTGTCAACAGGATTGAGAAGATGTGACTAAGCACAATTATCAAATGATAACATCACCATCGTCATCAGCAGCTAAGCTATCTACATTGGGGGTGAGTATGGTTTCAGGATAGAACCTGAAACCTGAGAACCTGACTAGTGGGAACCTGTAGGTTCCAGGTTTCAAGGTATGCAGGGTAGGTTTTAGCTTTAAAAAATTGGAGAACATGTTTCGACGGATAGGTTCAAAGTTCTAGATAAGCAGAACTTGGAACCTAGAAACTGGAATCTGAAACCTAAAAGAGTTTTTTATGTTTTTTCTTAATCTATGTCTTTATGTGATCCTGCCGTGTTTCATGGTATTAAATAATTAGTATATAATCTGGAACCACTAGTCTGAACTTTCATTTTATGACTTGTTAATGTTTCATATCCTTCGTGTGTCTAAATATAAGTTGTGGTAGCAACAAATGATAATCATTAAAGGTGATGATTCACTGCAATTGTTCAATTAATAATACAGATGGAACCTGAGTAGATCTTGAAACCGACCCTCAAACCTGTGATATGGTAGGTTCTAGGTTTTAAAAAATAAAGATTATTATCGTGAGTAGGTTCTAGGTGGAACCTATATAGAACATCGAACCGCTCACCCCTAATATCAATTCATGCAATAACTTCTCATTTTAATTGTATTTGTTTGAACCGTAATGCTAAGAAAACTAGTGTTTTGTATTCTCTTTTGTGAATGACAAGCTTCTTTAATATTGTTGCGTTCATTTTCATAATAAAATAAAATAAAAAAAGAACCTATTAAACCCTAGAATCTACCCTGGAACCAGTGACAGGGTAGGTTCCAGGTTCTAAGTTCCAAGTTCCGACCGGTAGGTTCCAAGTTTTAAAAAATGAGGAACTTGTACCCGAGGGTAGATTCCAGGTTCTACATGGAATCTGTAAGGAACCTAGAACCACTCACCCTTAGTCTGTATCTAAGTTTGGTTAAATATACACCTGTACACATGCCTTCCAGGCAGTACCACAAGAACTCTTGTTTAAGTCAAAATGCAGATATACCATTAGTCACCCCAGTAGCAACAAAGACAGCTATTCATTGAAAATACAAGTGCCAGGGTTTTCAGAATTTTTTGATCTTTTGTAGTTAGTTTAGCATAAGTCTTGCGCGCACTTGATGCTGTTTATGAAAAGCTAATTATTTGTAAAAAAATCTCCTTTATAGATGAACATTCTTGATAATCAAAAGATAATATATGAGATATGTGAAGTAGCAGACAAAGTAGATCCAGATTCGTTTATACTTATAATGAACTCTTCAATGACATCTGGTAACACAAAATCTGCAATTACTTGATTCTTACCCACAATACAGTGCCACACTTTCTTAACTAACAACAAGAAGTAGTGAATGAGCTGGATTTTCTAATTCCATAAGTAGAAGGACAAACGAAAAACAGAAGACAACTCACCTTGTAAACAAGTCCGAAAGCGAGGCAATAGATGCCACTCTCACAAACTTGGAAACTCCTGGTGCCTATCAAAAAGATGAAAAGAAGAGGGTTTTTGAACTCCAATAACAACAATATTCGCTTCTTGTCATTCTCTAAGCCTAGCATCTTATCATCAATGATTACTGTCCCTCAGCTGAAAAAGAAGAAAGAGGAAAATGAAAGTATAACCACAAATACAATTCAGATACCTGAACATGCACATGAAGTTTCTGAAACCAAGAAGAATAAGATGCCAAGAAACGGTGAGAGCTGCAGTCTTGGCAAGTTATGCCCAGCAAACAGACTCCTGCCCAACATTTGTCTGGCTAGAAGAGAATCGCTTGCTCAGATACATAAATACGGAGACTAAAATTCCAAAATTCCAAACAAGCAATTGCAAAGCCATCGTAAAGGGTTAAGTCAGCTTTCATTAACAAAGTCTATGTTCCACCAAGGGTGTACATAATTACAAAATCCAACAGATCCCATCTACTTTACATGTAAGCAACAAAAATGGCTTCACCAGGTTGCAACAGATCACCCAAGACAGCCAGAAAAAGTACCGATTCCTCCAAAAAGGAAGAATAACCTAATAAAAGAAGTACATTCAACCTAATTAAGCAGCAAGCATTCATATCCATCCGTCCCTCGCAACTCGGCCATAATACTACTTCTTCTTTTTTCGAATACGACGGAAGGACAGCCATAGAACTTCATTTTGAATGAGCTATCATATAGCATGCAATTCACAATTCCAATATCATCAGAAGCAAGCAACACTAAAACCAAATGAAAGAGGATGTCTCATTCCGCCAGTCTAAACTACAAAAGTATTCCAACAGGGGAAAAAGAAAAAAAAAAACAGGAACTTTGGTCAAAAAAAGTATGAGCTTCCATTACCGCAGAGCCAACATTATCACAAAAAAACAAGACAGGGCGGAGATCATTACCACGTCGCTGGAGACCAGAAACAGCAGCCGGTCGACCCAAGCATCCACCGCCTTCCCCCAGCTCTCGACCAGCTTCTCGTCCGTGGACTCCTCGAACGACTCGGACAGCAGCTTGTGGACCCTGAGCGTCGCGATCACGCTCGCGAGCTCCGAGGGGTCCGAGAAGGGACGCGAATCGTCCGGTACGTGCTCCCTCAGGAGAGTCGAGAGCAGCCGCGGCTTCAGGGCGACGTCGTGCATGTTGCCGAAGTTGCCGCGGGCCGCCATTGACGTCGGAGGTATCCAAGCCCGAGCCGGCGATGGCAGCGACGGGGAGAGGTTGATACGGGTGAAGAATCGGAGGAGCGGGCGGCGGCGAGGGGCGAACGCGGCGGGGTTTTGGGTTTTACGCAAGAGGCCGTCGCGCAGGGAGAGATTTTGTAGTTTCAGTGGCGGACGGAGTAGACAGTCGCTGAACCTGATCAGGCAAAGCCCAAGCTCAAGCCCAAGCCCAAGTGGGAGGATTTTGGGCCAAGTGAACATTCGGATTCGGGTCTAGTGGACGTAAAAGAATATAAAAGAATGAGAAAATTCAAAAAAGTACTCAAAACGACTGTATTTTAATATCACAAAAAACTCCAAACTAGTACATCTGTAATAAATTTATCCCAAATTAATTTTTTAATCACCAAAAACTCAAATTAGTACGCTTGTGATAAATTTATCCAAAACTAATTTTTTGATTAATAAAAACCCCAAAACTAGTGTATTTGTGACAAATTTATTATCTATTAGTTTTCGGTATATTAGATTAATACCACGAAAAATCACAAATTGATACACATGTAACAAATGAAAGGTAAAATCCCAAACTGGTACATCTGTTAACTGCCATATATTATCTAACTCGGCAATTTAACGATAAAATTTAATAGAAACTAACGGAGAGTAAATTTATCATACGTGTACTAGTTTTGGGTCTTTGGTGGTTAAAAACTTAACTTGGGATAAATTTGTCATACGTGTATTAACTTTGGGTTTTTTGTGATATCAATCCCTTTTTTTATTTCAAGTAGTCCATGTCAAATGGTAGGACAACTGGCAACAAGTAGACCATCACGCCAGCAATTCCTGATCAATTTAGGTCGAATAAACTACGTTAGAAAATTATGAAAAGGTTTAAGATTGCATTAACTAAATTGGAAAATTTATGATTGATTGACATCCATATAATATATTTAGGACTTGTTTCATTGGAATTGCTCTCACAATAAAATATCTTTCACCGAAAGTAGCTCTTCGGCTTCTTATGAAGAGATCAGGAACCTGCACCAACTTCGGACATGGAATATGTCATGTAAAAGAGAATCAACTTTTCCAATTCAAAAAGCATTGTGCAATCCCAAATCAAACCGAAATTCAATCAACTACAAGGCCAAGAGACTCGATGACATAATAGGATATAGCAAATTATATCAGAATTTAATCAATCACAAAGCTTGGAAACATATAGATAGTACGCCATAATTTAATCAACGGTGCGGCACCAAGATTAAAATACATGCCGAAATTTAATAGACGATGCGAATGTGAAAGTTATGGCTAAGGAAATTTAAAGTACAATACAAGGAAGTAAAAATTATTAAAAGATAACATTTGGTTTGATTTGTGCGGGGGGCCATTCTAATGGACAACTAGCGGTATTTATAATGGCTTATAATAACTGTCTGCCGATGATTTCCAGCGGTTGTAATTTCCTCAATTACTTATGTTGGTCACCTCCATGTTTCTAAAATCTTACGGGCACAACTCAATTACTTCTGTTGGTCACCTCCATGTTTCTAAAATCTTACGTGTACAAAGCTACTCCATGATGTGGTTTCTTATAACAATGTGTGTCCCACGATCTTACTTTCAAGCGGTAACCACTCCCTCCAAAAATATTTTGAGTGACAATGGGATTGATTGGGTAATTTTTTGTCTCAAAAAGAATTGATAATTTAAGCTGCACATACTTGTAAATTACCGGAAGAGTCTGTTATTTTGAAAATTACCGGAAGAATTGGTAATTTAAGCTACACATACTAGTTTTAAATAAATGTAGCACGAGTGTACCGTTTCTAATTTTTTGCGATATAAAAGTTAGTTGGGGATAAATGTGACATTGGTGTATCAGTTCAGAAGTTTTTGTGACACAAAAATTAATTTTTGATAAATGTGTCACAAGTATACCATTTTTAGGTTTTTAGTGGTATTAAAAAAAACATTGATCACTTACAAAAAAAAAAAAACATTGATGATATAAGAATTGGTAATTCTACACAAGAGCTAGTAAATCTGACACCTTGGCACTCCTAAGTTCCAAAAATATGTGTTCATAGATTGTCGGAATGACTAAATACAAGTTGGTTTGTGACTCAAATGAGATTTCGTATGATTAAAATTAATTGATAACCGAGTCAGAGATAAGTTGGTAAAACACTTAAATTACAGTTGGTAATTTTATGCAGAAGTTACAATTTAAGCAATGGTAAGCTCCAAAAATAACCATAGTAAATTATGACAACAATTATATATGACAGTAAATTACAGAAATAAGTATTGAATAGATCATTAAAACAGTTGCTAATTTTGGAATAAATAAATGTTTGTAATTCTCAAAACCTATTGGCAACGTAATAATGAGTTGGGCGCAAATGATAACCATTATGTTTCCAGGAATATTTTCTGGCCAAAAATAAATTATTTTGTTTTTATGCCCTAGACAAGTTTTTAAGGTTGCGAATGATAACTATTCTGTTTTTCTATTTTTTTGTTCCCAGAAACAGATTTGGAACAGAAACCCGTTTGGTAACGTAATTTTATTTTTTAAATTTTGATTTCAAAAATAAGTTTAGAACAGCAACGAGAAGTAAAAATTTTTTACTTTTCTATTTTTGCAACAGAAATGAAAAATAAAAATTCTTTTTATCACTTGTTTTCTCTACTAGCCGCCCGCCCGCTCGTTGTCCACTACCGGGCGCCTCTCACCACTGCCCGCCGTCTCTCGCCACCACCTAACGGCGGCCACCGTCTTCCGCAGCCTCCCGATGCCGGTCGCCTCTTGCCGCCGTCTTCCACACTAGCTGCACCACTGTTCGCCATCGCTTACCTTCGCCTCCCACCATTGCCCAACGCTAGCCACCATACTCCGCTGCCCACTTGTCGGCTACCCTAGAGAGAAAAATTTTGTGCCGTTATCAAATAAATTTTTGTTTCAGGAACAAAAATTTTGTATTGTTATTAAACATATATTTTTCTCAAAAACTTGTTCATGGAATAAAAATAGAAAAATCTATTTCTAGCTAGAAATTGATAGATTTCTAGAATATAATGGTTATCATTCGCACCTTAACGATACAAGAGATTCGTTTGATAGGCCTTCTTAAACTTCTGTTCTTGGTGGTTGACGGCTGGCAATGGCTGTGGCGGCGGGCGACGGCGATTGATGTGGGCAGTAGGGGCAAGTGATGAGAAGAGTTGTCATTTTTGTTTCCATTTCAGAAATAGAAAAGTAGAAAATTTCTACTTTTCATTTATATTCCAAATTTATTTTTGAACTAAAAATTTGTCACGAAAATAGTAAAATGAAATTGCGTTTTCAAATGGATTTTTATTCCAAACCTGTTCCCGAGAACATAAAACTAGAGAAACATAATGGTTATCATTTGCTATCATTTACGCTTACCATTATCTTCCAGGGCTCAAATCTAGTTAAAAATAGAAAAATCTAATTTTATTTCCTAAACGAGTTTCTGAGTAGAAAGTAACATTTCATAACAATACAAAATTTCTATTCCTAAAATAGAAATCCGTTTGATAGACCTTCTTAAAATATTGTTCCCGACGGGCGGAGGGGAGCGGCAATGGTAGCGGCCAGTGGAGGGCAACGACCAGTAGGGAGGGTGAGCGATAAAAAGAGTTGTTATTTTTGTTTTTGTTCTAGAAATAGAAATGTAAAAAAAAATCTACTTCCTCATTTTCGTTCCAAATCTATTTTTGGGCTAAAAATTTGTCTCGGAAATAGAAAAATGAAATTGCGTTGCCAAATAAAATTTTTGTTCTAAACATGTTCCTTATAATAAAAAAAATTAGAAAAACGAAATGGTTATCATTTGCACCTTTATTGCTAAATAAGTTGCTAGTGACAACTCATTTGTTCCCAACACAATTTGAAAGTTACCAATGCTTTCACATATTTGCAAAACAAGAAACTCTAGTAATTTTCCTAAACGAGAGAAACAAAACGAAACGAGAAATGTGAAATGGCATCTCTCGATTCCGTGACACTTCAGTATAAAAATGACATCTTTTATGGTTTGTATTTACGCTTACCAAGTAGTAGCAAATCAATCAATTCAAGAATTTGTGATGGCCATATCAAATAGGGAAAAACCACAAAAAATTTCAAACTATATCCATTATGACATATTTATTTTAAATTTTTTTATGACATGAGAACCTTTAAACTATGCCTATTGTGACATATGTTCCCTAAACTTTCTCTTGTGAAATAAAAAACTCAAAATTTGTATTTTTGTGACACATTTACTCTCCATTAAGATTTAGTTAAATGATTTAACTTTGATAAAGGCGTAAATGTATTACACAAATGCAAATTTGGGATTTTTGGTATCACAGAAAAAAGTTTATGGTATATATATCACAATAAACATAATTTAGAGTTTTTGACAATTTTTGCCCTATCAAATACCTCACGAAAGTTGCCCAAGGATAAGTAGAGCAAGAGCAAGAAGCAGCAGCCAGACGCCAAATATACTCTTATCCACAGAGAACCTGCATGGGCAAACGACATCCATATACAGACCAAGTCTTCGATTATAGAGGCCTAAACATGAGTTAGCAACAACTGAAACAAAATATTCTTCCTGGATTTTCATGATACATCAGTCAGCAATTTTCCGGTACAAGGGAACATGAGATACTGGCCTGTAAATCAAGCATCTCTTTGAAATGCCGGTCAAGATACGACTTGATGTCATCAGTATCCCAATGAACTTCACTCCACCAATGTGTATCGCCTCTAATCTCCTTTATCGAGTTGCCGTTCATGGTCCCGAATGGCAACTTCTTGAGCAAAGGACAGCGCGCGACTTCTAGTTCCTCTAGACTCTGCCACGACTCTTCTCTCCTACAGAGGCATTGTAATCGGGGTAGCCCGCTCAGACGCACTGCCCGCAAGTCAGGAACAGCAGCATGTTCTTTCGCACTTCCTGGGACGTATTGGAAGAATTCATTAAGATGGGCACAAGTGTCTACCTTGATTTTGCTCAATTTGGGCAGGCTTGTGATCCGACCCCCCAAGAAGAACAGATTCTCCAATTCGTCGCATCCAGTTACCACCAAAGTTTCCAATCTAGGAAAGCTCAATCCCAAGCGATCGGCTAATATTGATATGCTCGCTATCTTCCCAATGTTATCAAGAAACAGCTCTTCCAAATTCGGTAGCAGGTCGAACTGAGCATTGCTTCCTTTGTTCAACATGGCATCTTTGAGAGTCAATCTCTTCATATTAGTAAAACATTCCACTCGGTTTATGACAAGATTTTCCAGAATCTCGTGAAGATTGCAACAATTATCGAAGGCTAGAGAAGTTGCATGAGATATGAACCATTCTATACCGTCTCCCGAGAGGTCTCTTTCCATTGGTCTTGGTATATCGCGCGCTGAATACGTCAGACCCATTGAGCAGCGAAACGTTTTCAGCCTTTCAATCCAATAAACATCACATTCTTCGAAGGCCTTCACTGTATCATGCACGCATAGATATAGGATTGATAACCTTTGCAAAGACTGCAAATCCTCCAGGGTCGCCCTTTGCTCCGTGTGGCGCTCCCGCAAGTAAATCTCGAAGTAGAGTATCGGAGGTCTTTGCTTGATGAGCCAGCGGTAACCACTTTCCGTCATGTCTAAGAATTCCAAGGAAGTCAGCTTAGAAACTGTTTCTGCTGGAACGAATTCCAAGTTGAGTGTGTAAGATAGATCTAACTTCCTTAGGTTTGTTAGTTGATCCAGCCCTTCTGGCAATTGCTTGATACTTGTATCATGGAGATCAAGTATACTGAGTTTAATAAGACTTCCCAACGGAGGCAATTCCTCAAGATGGTTGCAACCCCTCAGAAGCAGAGCTCGAAGATCTCGTAGATGGAGGAGAGAAACGGGCAATGAACCTACTTGGGTTCCTCCCAAATTCATTACTTTCAAAGCGCTGAATCCTCGCAGAAAGTTCTCTGGAATTTTTTGTAGGAAGGAGTTGTATTGAAGGAAAATAGATATCACTTTAGGACATTGTATCATCTGATCAGATAACGCCTTGATGTTGTTCCTCATGAAAGAAACCCTTTCCAGATTTCTTTGCAACTCGACCTCCAAAAGTCTAACCATTCCGACATTAGCGCGAACGAGAAACTTGGATTCTGGACCTGGGCCTGTTGCAATCCATATCGCAACATCACGAACCACGCCGTGCATCTTTATGCTATTATCTGAATCGCCAGTCTCCAACAAACACGAGTCTTTCAAACTCTCAATCAAGGCAATTCCCCTGTTTAACGCGGCATGATAGGTAAGTTGATCGCCGATCAGACCTTCAGCCCACCAGCATTCGACAAGTTCACTTATGAGAATGGAGTAGTCCTCCGGATACAGGCAGCAATACAGAAAACAAGATTTGAGTTTTTCATTCTGCAGCGAGTCATAGCTCAACTTCAATGAGCTATACAAGTTGGGCTCTATACCGTGAATAGAAGATCTTGACATTTTCAACTCACCTATAGCATCCTCCCACAGGCCAACCCGCGTCTTCCGTCTCATCGCTGAACCCACCGTGATGAGAGCCAGCGGCAGCTTTCCACATTCTTTGCAGACAGTTTCTGCTAATGGTTTGATGCTCTGCAAATCAGCTACTTCTCCGGCATGTTCCTTAAATAATTCCCATGCTTCTTCATCCGTCAAGACTTCTACCTTAACTTCGACATCAGTCATCATTGTTCGACATACATCCAAAGATCGCGACGTCAGTATAATCTTAGACCCCAAATGGTTTTCTGGTCGTGGGATACCAACAAGATCCAAGTTGATGCCTTCCCATACATCATCAAGAATTAGAAGAAACTTTTCCCTCCTAAGCCTTCTTGAAAGTTGTATAGCTGTCCTTTCCATGGTTTCCTCCTCCTTCAAGTTCAACCGATCGGCTATCTTGTTCTGTAGATTCTTCACATCCAGCTGTCCCGACAAGGTGGTTTTCGAAACAGTCGCCCAGATAACCAAGCTGAAAGGTTGCCGTGACCATGAAGTGCTGCTGATCTTGTTGTTTAGGTTCTTTACCAGGTAGCTCTTGCCTACTCCTCCCATCCCCCATATTCCAATTCGCCGCACTTTATCTTCGTGTAATAATTCTAGAACACGAGCCATTGTTTCCGATGAAGTCGTGTGGTCTCTAATTGAAGGGCCTGGAATATGCTCAGCCACCTTTATGGAAGGATCAGTGGCATCTCCAATCGTTTCTCCATGCCAGCACCTCCTCATCTTGGTAGTGATCGAACGAAAAACAAATTTCGCACCTTCTACAACAAATGAAGAGACAAGCGGAACGACGATTTCCATGTCGGAGACGATCTATGAAGGTCAACACGATCAAGAAGGACAGCTGAAATTCTAACAAGGACAAATTGCAAGTGCTAGAAGCTCTCGGATCGGATTGCTTTGCACAGATTCAGCTCAAGACGAATTGATTCCAAAGTCCAAAGTAAGTAATCAATGACGGAACACGATAGCAGAAATGGTGCCCTACTCCAAAAAGAGAGATGAGCAACATAAGATCCAAAGAAGCATAGTCCTTCTGTTCAACGGACATTGCAGAGCCGATAGCTCGATACTCTTGAGAAGCATCGGTAGCAAGTGCTGGTAAAGCTCGTGGAAGAGATGGTGGAGCAGAAGCACGACTTGCGGTTTCTTCTGGTCAGCGTCATGATTCAAAATCGACTGCACGCAAAAGGCTGTAAGGGAAAATTCACAGAAAGCATGGATGGCGTTGACTCAGTTAACAATGGGTCCGACCCTCCATTGTCAAGACCGACTTTTTTCTTTTTTGACATAAATGAGTCAGCACCACTTTTCTAGCAAAAAAATTATCCAAAAAATCCTAAACAATGATTAGTAATTCAATTCTAAACTTTTCAATTTGATAAATTTAATTTTAAACCTTTAGACGATTTTTCAATATAGCCCTTTCATCTAATTTTGACTGAAATTATTGACATGGCAATACAGTTACTATCGACTGTCCAATGCTAACATTGATTATTTTTGCAATTTTTTTAAAAAAATTTTCCTTTCCTTTCTTTTTCTTTTTCTCTTTTCTTATTTTCCTATATCCCTCCACCTGTTGTCAAGGTCTCAACAATGGCCAGCCACAAGGAGGCTTGCCTGTGGATGGCAACCTACATTGGTCATCGATGAGGCCTCGTCGACCGGTAGAGGGAAATAGGAAAATAGGGGAAAAAAAGGAAAAAAGGAAAAAAAATTCAAAAGTATAAAAAATTGCAAAATCGTTCATATCAGCGTCGGCTATGCCAGCCGTGTCACATAGGACGGCTAGCACTTACGTCAATAATTTTTGGCCAAAATTGGCCGGAAGGACTTCATTGAAAAATCGTCCAAAGGTTAATGACTAAATTGATCAAATTAGAAAGCTTAGAACTAAATTGACTATCATATAATAGATTTAAAACTTTTTGGACAATTATCCCCCTTTAGAACAAAAAATATTGTTTTTAATTTCAAGAACTGTCAACTTTTCTAAAAACTTAAATTACTAGATGAAATCATGATTTATTAGTTAATATCCTAACACGGGATTTTACAATTTTAAAAAAGCGATCGGTTGGAGAAAATGAAAATTTTCAGCATGAACGAAAGATTTAAATATAATTTTTGTTCCGTTTTTTCATGAAGTATGTTCTCATTTCGACATCCACTCGTGTTTTCGTCTAAAATCAAATAATTATGAAAAGTGAAAATGTTTTTTTTTTTTCTTATTTGAAAATAGTGTTCAGGATCTAACCATTTTCCGATACTGTAAGTGGGAAAATTAGATGATTTCAGTTTTATATAAAGCAAGTTACTTCTCACAGTGGTACGTGCTGGCCTTTCGCGAGCATTTGGGTGCTGGTGTCGCGGTGATTGTGATCAAACAGATCCTAGTACATGGCATCTACTGGCTTCTCAGCACCACAGTAATAGTGTGATGGTTTGATTTGATTTAGACATGACTTTGGCGGTGCGGTTCATGAGGCTGTTTTGTTTCCACTCGTGTGGTGCGAGTTCGAATCCTCCCTCCAACTCGCGTCGTTCTTTGCATTCGTCCGGAACAAAGCATGAGGACTTCAAAGCACTCTCTCAAGATATGCTCGTCCTAACCAGTGCAAGTGAGAACGATGCAGTTTCTCCTCAAGATCATCAAGAAAGTAGCATTTAAGAAAATCTCGAAAATCAAATGAAACCCGATATGAGTCTTAACGTGAACTAACCAAATCGAATTAATCTATCCAATTCATTTTTAATCAGAACTCTACTCCCTCACAAAAGGTCATTCCATCGCTTAGGATTAGGATGACTCCATATCGAATCTTGAAGCGAAAAAAATGCTTCACGACCATGGTTGAACAACGTGAGAGTTCGAGGTACAGATAGAAATAAATGACTGAAATTAAAATGTCCTAACAAAAGAAAAAAGTTTAAGTCTGCAAGTAGACCAACAACTCCTTAGCTAGAGTTTTGGGCCAGGACAAGATTCCATGCGCGCCCAAGTGAAGAACATTGGTGGGTCTCCCCCACCTACTAGGCTACCTTCTAATATTTGATTTTTGAGAAAATTATCAAAAAAATTTTAAACTTATTGCAATTATATCAATTCAATTCCAAACTTTTTTTCTGTCAATTCAATCCTAAACCAATTGCATTTGTATCAATTCAGTCAATCTGGCCAATTTTAGCTAGTTGGCAGATGACGTAGACGCCGACCAAAGCTAACTGACGTGATAATTTTTTAATATTTTTTTTCAAAATTTTTATTTATTTCTTATTTTCTTTTTCTTTATCCGTTTTTTTCTTTTTTTTTTTTCTCACAAATGACGGTGAGCCTCGTTGGAGGCTCAATGGCCATCGATGAGGGTCGCGGCCTTGCCCATGGCTGCCTTTGCCTGCAGCCAGCAAGGGCATGGTGAGGTTGCCCTCACCCAAATCTAGGTGAGGTGGCGGCCAACTGTGATCCTACATGGCTCGCAAATCTCCTGTTCAAGGCCCCCCCCTCTCTCTGTCTTTGTGGGATGGGTCGAGCATTTCGTCGAGCAACTTGAAGGATCAAGGCGACGCCGAGTTTGGACGTGGCTCCGCCTTCCATATCGAGGAGCGGTTGCGGGCGAGGGAAGCCTCACCATGTCCTCGCCGGCCACTAAAGGGAAAAAAAAAGTTAAAAAGGAAGAAAAGGAAAAAGAAAAAAGAAAAGACAAACTTAAAAATTAAAAATAAATTCGAAATAATAAAAATATATTAAAAATTGACATGTTAGCATTGGCCGGCATTTACGTCATCACCAATTGGCTAAAATTGGCTAGATGGGAAGATTTATGACTAAATTAACACAAAAAAAAAGTTTAGCTTTGAATTGGCACAATTGTAATAGGTTTATAACTTTTTAGTAATTTTTCCTTTGGTTTTTAGAATTTCAGCTTATATTTACTACTTCATCAATGACTTTTATACTATTTCTCTGTAATAGATTAGAAATTTGGGCTCATTTCATCCTATTATTGTCCATAAGTTGTATATATCAAGGTTGAATTATCAATAGAACATAATTCTATATTTTTTAAATAAACATATGGGAGGACTGGGCTCGTTCACTGACTAGGGTTGTCCAACAGGCCTAAAAAATCCGGCCAAGCCTGCCAGTTTTATGAGTGGGCCTGGGTGGGCTCGTGGTCCCACTACCCATCGATCAAATCTAGCTTGAGGCATTGTAAGGACATATATTTTATATCGCAATCACATATTTGTGAACTTATGAATTTGTTGCTATTTAGTAGTAATTTCTATTTCGAGGTGTTACTGAACGTTACAATATCATTATGATCTCTGTTGTTCATCCATCTTTCTTATTTCTTATTTTGTTTGTTTCATTCTTACCCACCAAACAACTCCTAACTGGTTGAAGTTGATGTGATAAGGAAAAGAAAAGGAAAACTCCGAGGTTGGCGCAGTTGGATAAAGCGTGAGGGAATTGTTAGCTAAGAGTTGGAAGTCAGTTATTCGTATTCCTCCGATTATGTGTGAACTACTTTAGATTATCAATACAACTTGCACATGCTGAAGATCTAAACTTAATATGTTTATAATATCTTAGCGCTCCACGGGCCATTAAGTAGATGGGCGTCTGCTAACTTCCCCGTGGGTGTTAAAAAAGGATTAATGCCTTTGGGCTGTCCTCAAATTTTACTCACTATCTAATGTAGTTTTTTAATCTCTTTTTGTCCAACTTGATCCTTGTAGTTTTCAAAATCAATGCAATGTGGTCCTTCCTTGAAGTACAGTCCTAGGTTATGTGCATTTTTACTTATGTGGATGCCAAATCAGCATTAGAAGCCCTTAATATATGGTCAGGACTATCCCCTGTGCTACCATTAAAATGACTAAGCACAACAACCAAGAGGAAGGTGAATTAATTGTTCTAGGAGAAATTAAAAACTCTTTAATGAATGCCATGTACAATGTGCTGCTATAGTTGACAGTAGTTATGTAGAAGCAGGTTCTTCTATCATATAGACAACACATGAGTTAAAAAGATAGAAAAGATGCAAGACAAATTTATAGGGATTCAGTCTTCCAGTTGACCCATTCCATTCTTCCAACTTTAACAGCCACATACGAGGTTGGAATCCATTTTATAATCCTCGAGATTTTACAGTTAGCAGAAATTGTTGCTTGTACACGAAAGTGAATAGATGATTCTACAAACACAAGTACCTTTCACAACACTACGACCCCCCTCTTTCTAAATTACAAGTATTCAACTTCAATAGGGAATTTCATTCAGAAAACACTCAATTTTGCACAAGTGAAAGCTAGACAACTCTTCCGACAAAAAAAAAAAAATAGGCTAAACAACTCGATTCGACAGAGAGAGAGAGAATGAGAGTGTTTGCTGTTAATATTCACAATCATCTTTGATTTGTTTAAATAGGTCTCCAATTTTCAAAGCGTCCTTTGGAAGCTATCTTAGAGTAAAAGAAGCCGTAGGTTTATCTCCCTGGACCATCAAACCTGCGTTTTGCACAATCAGACTCTCAAGCTGGGCATTTCTAGAAAAAGAGGCCTCAACTTCTGCAGTTTGTCTGACACTCTGATCTGAATTATGGCAATTTTTTGATATTCTCCAAGCTGCTTTCTGTGGATTCCAAGGCTTGTAAATAGTTGCTAGACGTCGATTAGAATTAAAATCAAATTAATAATTAGGCTAGGTCTGTTTTCTAGAATTGTAGAGGCACGTATGTTAACTATCTGCACCTAGAAGGAGCTGCTTTTGCAAAGGATTCTTCCAGATTTTTCATGTTTCTAGGTGAATCGTCTGTTCACGGCCCTTCCGTGCACAGTGACATCCTCATGCTCCACAATATTGTTCACCTTCTACAAAGATCCTTTGAGCCATAGACACATTTCCCATCCAATATCTTGTTCTCCTTCTGTCGAAGTTGAGCATTGATATGCCTTCAAATCAGAGTAGCAATCTTCACGAGATCTTGGATTATCTCACAATAATCAGAGTGGTGAGCTTTTCAAATCTAAACATTTTGACTATCAAAGATGCAATATTAAGGATGTGTTTGCTTCGCGGAAAATAAATGATCTGGAAAATATAATCTTAAAAATAATCTCTTATAGTGCTTACTAAAATAAATGAATGAAAATTTTTTTCATTCTTCAGGAAAATAATTAACAAACAGACCCCAACGGTAAAATTAGAAATAATCAACACTGACAAATTTTCACTCAGGAGATCGTTAAGAGGAAGCCCAAGTCTGAGTCCATCAATATCCTTTACTCAAAAGCTTAAAGCGATAAATTATGTACCAATTATGATATATTAATTGTTCCACATCACACGAATTCTTCGATGTGAAAGTTCTCTAACCCAATTACACATGCATCCTAATAACGTATCGCAATCACAGTGCTGTGGTGGGAGAGAAGACTCTTGGCAGAGTCTCAAGCAGCTCGAAGTTGCGTGATGTCGTTTGCTCGAGAAGTTGCCATTCAGGACCGTAAAAAGCCACTCTAGAGGCGATACACATTGGTGGAGTGAAGTTCGTTGGGGTGCCGATGACATCAAGATTGTATCTTCGACCGGAATTTCATTCACAGGCCAACCTTGGCAGATGAAGTGATCAAAGGAAGGTCACAGATGTTGTGTTCCTTTGTACCAGAAAATTTGGCAACCGGCTTATGTTGCAGACTCTGGAAATACGTTTGTGTTTCGGTTGGTGCAACCTCAAGGATTTGTGGCTTGATTTTAGGTCGAGAGACCATATTTCAAAGCAAGTGCTCCTTTCCTCGTCACAGCGAAGTCCCCACGTCCGCAATCTACGGGGCAAGATTGTCATTGTTACTTTTTCTCACCTTGCAACCGCTTCCATTTCTCCTTTCAACCGCACCAACTTCTTTACGAAGAGAGGAGCATCTTATGCATCGAGTGCTCCACAGTTGATTCACGGAGAAAAAGCTAGGAACAGGTTTTGATCTTTGAGAAACAACGTTGGTCGACGTACAAGCCTTCGTTTATTCATCCTCCTTCGTCTCCCTTTTGAAGGAGTTACATCTTTAGGTGGCCCACATGATTCCACTACTAAAGCAAACGATGATCACAGTCGACACTGGACAGTGCTGGAGATCGCCATCATAAGAAATCATGGCCATCATGAGAGAGAGAGAGAGAGAGAGAGAGATGTGGGACCTTACAAGACCGCAAGTCATGCCTTGACGGAAAATATTGCAGTCAACTTCCTTTTAAGTGAACGTTTCTCTTCGCTTACTCCTTCCATGGGGACCCTTCAGCTCTCCAAGCGCTGTCCAATGGCCGAACTGATGAGACCCAAGTTCTTCTCGATCCTCCTCTTCTTCTGCGTTGCCCGTCTCGTCCACTTGGAGCACTGCGAGTCCACGCACTTCATAAACGACCTAGTGGAGGAAGAAGACAGCTCTTGGCCGGACGAAGAAGATGGAGTGGACATGGTCCAGACGAGGCATGATGCTCAGAAGCAGAGCTGCGACATGTCGACCGGGAAGTGGTTGGTGGACGAGTCGTACCCTCTCTACGATTCCAACTGCCCTTACCTCAGCACCGCCGTGACTTGCCAGAGAAACGGACGACCCGATTCGGATTACCAGAAGTGGAGGTGGAAACCCCAGGCATGCTCACTGCCAAGGTATCATTAGCATCATCAAAATTTCCAACACTCTACTTTAATTTGGGCCAAGACTGAATTGGTAATTCTTAAATGATATAACTAGAGGCGGATGCAAGAAAATTTGGATGATCACTATGTATGTAAGACAAACGAGGATGGTTCTATACTTTTCAAGACTTAAAGATCCATTTTCCATACGTCTTCTCTTTCTGATAAAATAAGAACAAAAACTAGGGAATATTATCACTATGTTCTTGCTTCGCCTGAATGATATAAAGGCCTTTATAGTCCTTAAGTGTATTGTCTTTCAGGTTTGATGCGCTGAAATTTCTGGCAAAGATGAGAAAGAAGAGAATAATGCTGGTAGGCGATTCTATAATGAGGAATCAGTGGGAGTCACTTGTGTGCTTAGTGCAAGGCGTGATTCCAACTGGCCGGAAAACGGTATCGTACAGTGGACCTTCCATGGCTTTTCATGCAATGGTGAGAGACCTTAACATTGAGAAGTTGAATTTTATCCGCTTTCCAAACTTCTTTCTGTGATAATATTAGTGCACGCAGTCAATCTTACATAAAAGAGTGAAAGCTATCGTGGAAAAATCAAGTCAGAAGGACCACGTACCAACTCATCTAAAGAAGCTCAAATTTGTTACTTGAACATTATGTGCTTTATAACTTCTATTGATTTATCGATGCTTAGAAAACTTGATGCCACTTGACTTTTTTCTTAATGCACGTAATTAAGGAAATTTTTGGCAGGATTTTGAGGTGTCGATAGAATTTTCCTGGGCTCCGCTGCTGGTGGAACTGACCCAAGGACCTCAAAACAAGAGAATCTTGCACTTGGATCTGATTGAAGAGAATGCCAAGTATTGGAGAGGAGTTGACGTCCTTGTGTTCGATTCTGCTCACTGGTGGACTCACTCAGACAAATGGAGTTCGTAAGATGAATACCTTCCTCTTACCCTGTTTCTGTTTTAATCTTCCGAAGAGTGCAAAGCAAATTCATTCCTCTTTCTCGACGACCATATCAGAAGCATCTTTTTGTTGCCAATGTGACATTTGTAGAGCCAAAAAATTTCATCCTGCTGATTTTGGAATGTGGAACCATCCAAAATTCAGGTGGGATTACTACATGGAGGGAAGATCCATGTTCAAGAACTTGAATCCAATGGTGGCTTATGAGAAAGGACTCACTACATGGGCCAAATGGGTGGACTTGAATCTGGATCCTCAGAGAACCAGAGTCATTTTCAGAAGCATGTCACCCAGGCACAACAGGTACTCGCACTTGCTTTTAAACTTTAAAATCACCTAATTGAAGACTCCAAAAAAGAAACCTATCTGTTTATTCGTATCCTAGTTCATAGTAGTTGAGCTTTGTCCTGAATCTGCCATCAAAGAAGACGAGGGGGAATTGCCTTTTGTAGACAGAGAGAGGCAGAGTTTAGATTTTGTTATAAAAGCATTGCGTGACCCTACCATGCAGTATATCTAGGGTACAATGTAATATTACCATTTTCTTTATAATGAGGACATCATTTTGACTTGTCTCCTTGTGTGGCTAGGGAAAATGGGTGGAAATGCTACAACCAGAAGCAGCCTCTGGCATACTTCAGCCACCGGCATGTCCCTGAGCAGCTGGTCGTGCTACAGCAAGTGGTGAGGAAGATGAGATTCCCTGTGTATTTGCAGGACATAACGGCAATGTCGGCACTGAGGAGAGACGGGCATCCCTCAGTGTACAGAAGAGCGATGAACCAGCAGGAGAGGCAGAACCCGAGAGGCTTCTCATCTGATTGCAGCCACTGGTGCCTCCCAGGAGTGCCCGATACTTGGAACGAGATGCTGAATGCTTTGCTCTAAGCATTGGAAATCTAGTGCAAGTATTTGAGTAGGAACTAGTTTTCGGGTTTGTAGAAGAACTGCTTCTACAGATGATGGCGCCTTTCTTTGTGTTTTGTCTATGTAAATTTGTATGCGATGTTCATCGTTGATGGTTTTATCGGGTTTGTTATGCGATTGCTGCTCTGCGTCTGCTTTGTCATGCTCATCATCTTACGAGCAGATATTCTTGCCCAGTTGCACATGTCCGGTGAGGAGGGTCATAGGGCATGTCGAAATCTAGATCTGACTAAGCTTCTCTAACTTAGTATTTGAATGGCATCAAGTCTCATAAGATTAAACTACACAGGCCCGGCGCGTGAATACTTGGTCAGTCCTTGAATATGACCTCAATCCAATTAAAAAAGTCGGGTATGCTAGAATTACGGAGACAAGTCTCCACCATCGTCATTCACGAGATATCGAAATCTCTCTCCAAGTTTGAAAACTGTCATCTAGCATTAGGTTGTAATTCATCAGAATTGTAGGAAGAAGCCAACCACTCCTCTATGGATGAATCATAAAAGAAGCACAAATTAGGGATTAGGTGATCATCTTAGGAAAGTAGTTTGAATTGAAGCTTTTACTTTCTCAATGTGCATGAGAGAGGGAGAGAGATGTCCATGGGAAAATGCTTTAGGGCATAGGATCCCCACTTTCAAGGTGACTAACTTTGACCACTAGAGATCAGAAGGAACATAACCAGCGAAGCAGAAAAGATCACTCACTAATAGTGATCCATGTTCTTGTCACAATGCACATCATATTTTCTCACAGGTGAGACCGGGAATCAAGGGACGCGAGAGACGCGTGCGAAGGTTTGCCTTTTCAATTTAGTAAAGGCGACATGATGGCTTTGATACGAGCAGATATGATGGCTTTTTGAGTACAGGTTCCTTCGCATTCGGAGAAACAAATTGAGTTACACTCGGGCCTTTTTCCCCCCTACTCAATCATGGTGCCTCATCTTTAACCATAACAACCGGAAGAAAAAGTCTTAAAGAAGAAAAAGTTAAAAGTCATTAAGGGTGGTGAACAGGCCATCGATCTGTACTGGTGATTGCGTTAGTTCCATATTGAGTGGAGGACGTGAAGGGAAATGGGTAAATCCAAGAACGAGCGACGAATTTTCATGTTCGGAACCCTCGATTCAATCACTTCAGTTTATTAGATAGATAATACTATGGTCCGATTGACCGATGTGAGTAGAAAACATAGTCATCATAATCTTAAATTCTCATACGAAGTTTGGAGAAAGGCACAGCCCCGATCCTATGTAGGTAGGGCGAACCTTCTCTTCAATTTAGCCATGGCCTTGGAGCTCAACCCGAAAGCCTTCTCCAAGAGATCGTCCCTAATCCCCGACCCGAAAATGGCGGATGCAACTCTCAGCAGTCCAGGGTTTTGGTTGTTGAAGATCCCCAGAATAGTGGCAGGCTTATCTCCCACGTTCATTTGGAAGCGGACTAGACCTCTAGGGAAAACCATCACTTCACCTTTGTCTAGAACCCTGGCAAAAATCTTGTTCTGCGAGTGCCGACAAATCCTGAATAAACCCTTCCCTCCAACACGAAAGCCACCTCGGTCACTCTCGGATGAAGATGCGGGACGTTAATCCCGTCGACATCAAAATCCGCTCTTACAAAGACATACCCAGCGTGTTTAGCCCCGGGAAGATGTTTGCATTCACTGACGTGGCCAATAATCCTGTTTGGCTGAACTTTCTGGGGAACTTTATCCCGGAAAACACGAAGTCTTCTACTGTGGCTAGCGACGAGTTCTTGCATTGGGTGGCGGCCGCGGATTCTTCTCTGTTGGGTATACAGAAGTCTTGGGTAGGATCAGAGTCAGAACCCATTATGAGATGGACACGAAGGAATGTCAAGAACAAAATCTTAAATTTGGTGGACAACTGTGTGCACCTCTTTAGGGGAGAAGCAAGAATTGCCACAAGCTAGGGGGATTCGAGACTTTTCTTTTAGAACTAGTTATATGTTTTTTCTCCACCAGAATCGAGACATACGAAGTGCACGTTTGAGGATTTTTCACATCAGGACAAGGCACGGCAGGTTGTTTCCGGGTCATTCTGTCTTTTTCCTTTTGAAAAAAAGATCTCTTCCCTTTGAAAATAAGGTAGTAGTTCGCTCGAACATGGCACCGACCGTGGCTCAGGCCCACTTTTGGCTGCTTTTCTGTGGCCACTTCATACAATACATCGATGTGTTCTTGACTTAAACGATATATTTGATGCTTGAAGTGTATATAAAAGGCAAGATGAAGAATGCTACTCTGTCATTTGTATAGCTCTCCAACTCCTACTAACAGAGTACATTATCATCGATGTCGTTTCGTCTTAATCTGCCAACCACTCGTCACACGGATTGAGCTACACTGCAAATTATGCTGGAGTCAACTATGAAGAAAAACAAATGCACATGGCTCTAGCATCTGCCTAGCGCTCCCCCTTTTCGGAATAGAATAGTGAGTTTTGAAATCAAACAAATGGTCATTAGATAAGGCAACGCTTGTAGCAGGTATGATTGCTTATATCCAGTCACTGGCCACAAATCTTGCTTACATTATAACGTTCATCTGGCCGGGAGGTCATCGCACTTAGCAAAATATGTACACAGTTTCATCCACTCGTAAATATCAGTAGACAAAACACTTCTAATAAATGTGATAGATAAAACGAGTATATATAAGTCAGGTGATTTTTTTCCAAGTCACTATCTTATTAATCTAAAAGTTAATACCGCGAAAAACCTCAAATTAATACACTTATGATAAATTTATTTCAAATTAATTTTGATCACCAAAAACCTCAAACCGGTATATTTGTGATGATTTTACCCCGAGCTAATTTTCGTTAAATTTTACTATCAAATTTCTTGAGTTATATGACACATGTCAGTTGACGGGCATACCAATTAGGATTTTACCCTTTCGTCTGTCATAGCCTCACAGGTGTACTAGTTTGTATTTTTTTGTAGTATAATTCAATTTACTGTATGGTAAATTTGTCACAAATATACCAATTTGAAGTTTTCAGTAGTCAAAATATCAATTTGGGGTAAAACTATTATAAGAGTACCAATTTAAAATTTTTCGTGATCAAAATTAGTTTTAAACAAATTTATTACAAATATACCAATTTGGAGTTTTTCATGATATTGACCCTTAATCTAACGATGAGAAGAATTTCAAGATATTATCGATTCACCTGTTTATGGTGCTGGTCATTGCATCTATTGACTGGATCATAAACAATAAGGTCAAATTTCGGTGACAGCAGCCAGGCATTGTGCTTCAAGAAGATAATATGTGAAGAAAATCAACAATATGCAAGTAGATATTATTTTGGTAAATGTGGGAATTCCAATCAAATGTGGGAGAGACGTCAAAAGCATAAGATGTGATAAGAAGTGAAGTAGCGAAAACCAAGCAATTTGATATTCATCCTTTTCAAGCTGAAAGAACTGGAATCACACAAGATAGATGGGGATCAATTGCCTCCTGGGAGAGAGAATGCACCAGGAGAATATGGCAGCCACTCTATGGAGCACAAATGTTGCTTTAGAATTTGACACCACAATTCTATCTAATGCTTTCTCCTTCATAGCCTGGTGGAAAAGTTTTCCATGTCTCTTCCAAAGATCCAGATTGAACTCGACACTGATGGAAATGTATATTTGTTGAGCCAAGACAACAGAGTTTATACTGGAAGAATGGTTACATTGTGTTTACATCACAGTTTCTTGGTCCAATTGTTAGTAACTATCAATATCCGTTTCTGGCCTTCGAAGGTAGTATCGCAAGCAATTTACTAGCACCTGCAATTTCAAATGATAACGCAAGTAAACCCTGTGAGTTCAAATAACAGACTTCATAGACAATCATTTTGATCCTACATGGCATACAAACATAATTGCTTGTAATTGAATAATGGTTTCAATCAATAAGATTTAAAACTCCTGAGTAATTTAAAGACCCACATCATTTTGAGAACTAGAATATCAGCAAGGTCCAAGTATTTTAGTTCAGGAACATAATATTTCAAAAGAAAATTTTTAAATTTTAATCTATACGATAATTATATTAATTTAGCCCCTCAGATCAGTAGAATCAATCCCATGTTTTCATCAATTAAGATAGGAACCTATAAAGATCCTTCTTTAGATATAGACTCTTGGTTAGGTTTCAGATCCTCAACCGTAGCTGCTTTCTGGTTTTCAAGATTTGACAAATAGCATCGTAAGATATTATTTGTACTTAACTGGTGTGCTCTCATCCATCAGATTGAGTTTGAGGGGGGCACGTTGGAGAATTTATTGTGTAGTTGGTTCGGGTGTTGGTTGAATTAAGTAGGAGAATAATAATTTAGTAGCTGCATGTTGGTTTCTATGCCCTATAATTAGCTTCTTTCTGTACTCTTGAATAGGAGATTACTGAATAAGCACTTTCAAATCATTGTGTTATATTATTCTTAACTCATACGGTATAAGGATCCTACAATCCGGAATAGGAATTTAACAACCAATTATTCAACCCAAATCACTACATTTGACATAAGTCCAACAGAATATGTGAGCATACAGTCTTATGAGATGCTATGAAAGCAAGATTTTTTAACACTTCACCAATTACCTGAGACAATGAGCTATTCAGTGCTGCTCCTCCATAGCTCACGTAAAATTTATCTTTAGCCACCAAACCCTGTAAGATGAGAACTCCTTTTAAGTGCGACCATAGTATACAAACAATTGAATATGTGAAGATCTGCAAACAGAAGCGAGATGAGAAACAGGCTAATCTATCATACTTCTGTATCAATCTCTGCCGATTCCACATTGATATTAATGTCAGCCAGATTTTTGATGATGTCTACAAGTAATCCAGGTCGATCTGCTGTCTCTACATAAAGCAAGCTGGTCCAAAGCAGGATAAATTTGCATAAGCGATCTATTAATCACCTCTATTGAATACAATGATGTGTAATCTAACAAAAATCCAGGGAATCTAGTATATTGCTATTCAAAGATGATCTAATGAATATGCATACCTCCGCTTCGGTCCATCTTCTTTCACTTGAATGCGAGTTGCGATGTCAACATCAAGCTGTTTTAAGATAAAGAATGCCACTCAATACAGGTAACTTCATGGAACAAGTGCAAAACTTCTATCAGTTGAGATAGAAAGTCTTAGCACATCAGATTATACACGGTCATAGCACAGATCCAAACATTAAGCAGCCAAACTACTAGTTCCCTAAACAGGAAGTACCAGAAAGCAATAACTGAAATGTCTTTCATCCCAAACCAGAAAAAGGAAGGGGAACCTTTAAAATAGATTTTGTCATGGAAAAAAATGTTAAAACAAATCATTTCTGAGCATGTAGACATTTTATTTGCCTAGAAACAGAAAATGGCATCATTTTTTCCAGTTTCCTGCTGTCTGAACATAAAAAGTTTTGCAATTTATTAGTTCCAAAGGAATGATGTGAATTTTGAGCAATTTCGTTCCGCAAGTATACTATCGATTTACGTGAAAGTATAAACTTTTCGATGACAGCATGATTTCCTATACTCATGCTCATCATCACTCAAAGCTCAATTTTGATGTTTGGCCTGCCATTATGAGGGTCATTACATCTTGACCAAGATTTTGTTCTGGTATAAGGTCGTCCAAGCACATCTTTCCCACCACAGCTCACACAAAGGCACAGAAACAACAGTTACCATAAGAACATGCTTGGTAAGCATAAAAAAGAGGAAGAACCTATGAAGGAGAACCAACTCAGCATTTCCAACTGATGATATCAACATCATCGGAATATGTAATATTTAAAGACCTCAAAACTACCTATAGACCATTCTCAAATGCAAACCCCGCGCAGTCCAAACTAAAAGCAGGATTCCCAACAAAATCAAGGTCAAAACCAAGTGGACCAACCAATTTGGAGCAAGAATATTTTGACAGGACACATAATCAGTCTATGTTGCTTAGATCTAATGGGTTCTTCTAATAGTATTTTAGACAGTTCTCTCAATTTCCCTCAATTAAGTTTAAGTTGTTCGAATGAAGTTCACGTTTCCAGGAAAAGAAACAAGAATAGTTTGACACAACAGGTTAGAATAGAAAACCTTTTTGACTCTTTTCGATATATATCAGCCAAAAATTATCAGCAATTTCACCTAGATTTGAAAACCATGTATCGATATACCTTTTGCTTTGTCTTCTAAAAAGCTTGGGAATCTTCATTAATCCCCCTACTTCCCTCTCTCTCTCTCTCTCTCTCTCTCCCCCCACAAAAAAAATAAAAGGGGGAAAGAAAAACACAAGAGAAGAATGAATGACCTGCCTCAACCCACTTGAAAAAACCTTTTCCCTCTTTTTCTCTCCATAATATATTTTCTATTTCAGTGAGCATCTCCTACCAAGAGCACATTATAGTGTGTTTGAAATGCTGGCTTAGTAATAATGCCAAACTAATTAAATTCCTCTATATGGAAATTAGAAAATGAATAAAGATGCACCGACAATGGGACAGAATCTTGCATGGAGAAAATCAAGGGAAAATTCAAACTTATGCCAAAATGAATCGTGGACTCTCACAAAAATCTGAAGCATGTGGGTTTTAGTTGGGGCCCAACAGGCAAATCTCAGAACAAGTATGCCCCACAACAGTTACAAAAGAGGTTATTCATCATATCTTCACAGAATTGCTAATCCTATCCCATGTGTTTATGTATCTCATATTACTTGTTGATAGGGTTTATAGTGGCCTTATATACACGAAACTCCCTCAATCTAAATTCCCTTGACCTAAAATTTAAGCTTTTGGGTTGGACTTGTCACTATGAACGAGCCAAGAAGGGTCAAAGTACAATGGACACAAACCAAGAAAATGAAACTTGCAGAAACCAAAAATGCACATCACCTTCTTCTCTGGAGCTTGTATTCCAAATGCCGCACCCAATGCAAGTTGTGCACTGGACTCCTAAAAATTAAATAGTAATGGTAACAAGAAATTCACAAGCAGAAATTCTGTCCAGTAGATAATTTTTCCATGATACTCTCACCAAAGAACTCAAAGTAATAAACACTATGGAGCAATAATTTAAATTCATACCGGATGATACTTCAAAAGATTGTTGATAATTGTAAGGCGGATCCTCTCCAATAGCTCAGGATCCTCAACTTTACGGCCAGTGTCCCTGAAAAAAAAAATATAATATAAATGACTGCTTACCCTTTTTTAATCGTTTCAATAAGTGACTGCTTTCCATTACGTGATACTAAAATTGACCTGTCATGGCATGCACAAAGGAAAAAAACAATCGAAAGATAGCGACAGCCAGAATTGAGTCCATATAGAAACTTAGTGCCTCTTTGGCTCTTGAAGATCCAAAAATTTTGTTTCAAATCACATTTGACTGTGATAATAGGTCATAAAAAATGTCTAGCAATATCTTCAAAACAGTTTCCAGCAAAAACTGGTGAGTCGTTTTGCAAAATTAAACCTACAAACAGATAACAATTTCTTTTGTTTTCAGCATTTTCATTCAAATGAGAACAGGAAGGTCTGATACAACCAAAATACAGCTTCTCATGATTTTGACGGATACCAAGCAAGTTCTCACGATTTTTCATTCCTACTGAAAATTTTCATTCTCACTGACAACCAATTTCCAAGAAGATAGAAAATGAAACAAAGACACACTCATATAATCGAAAATACATAAACAATGATGATTAAAGCCTTCTACCGGTCTCTTTTTAAAAAACCCGAAATGCGGAAGCTAGAATAAGAGATGAAATATCTTTCATCTAAGTCTATTTTTCCAGGTTACAAGTTCCTCTCTCACTGATCTATATGCTACCCAGCTGACGAATAAGAGTACAAATGCCGAATTTGTAAGAACCAGTGAATAGCACACGACAATTTCAGTTCTTTCTTTTCAAGGACAATAGTCTTAGCTGATATTCATCCCAATAGACTATATGCTCGGAAGATATGACAAACACTTGCAACAACGTGGCAGAAAGCCAGAGAACTCAGGCATAGAGGACAATAATTTATTTTGTTCCAGAGTTTCTACAAATGAAATCTTTAAAGCATGGCTGATAACAGACATATAGTCATGATCGTCACAAGTGCAATAATTATTCAGCAAATAATACCGAAAAGTTAATCTTCAACACAAAAACATAAATAAAAATGAACTATATGGAAATTGAGAATAAGAGAATATGCACAGAGAACATGGATCAGCAATTCCATAGAGGAGACAAAAAATTATATGTCAATAAGTACATAAAGAGTTGCCGGTAGAAATGAAATCCCTTACAGTCTTGTGATGTGGAATTTTGTTTGCTTGACAGGTCCCTCTGTGGTAACAATTCCCTTCGATACATCCAATCCTAAATCCTTCAATGCTCTCATCTGTCAACATAAATCATCAGTCTGATCTCATCAGAAAATACACAAGGAAGCAAAACTCTACCCAGATACCTATGCCATTAAGAACTCTTCAGGTAAATTTATTCCAATACTCAATGGATGTACTCAAATCTTCCAACCCTAAGAATTTACACATTTACATTTAAAAGAATCCAATTCAAAGGAAAACAACCAGCTTACATTATCCAACAACCAAAGACTTTTGTCAGTATATACAGCATATTTGATTCCATCCATAAATCGATTTTCTTCCCTATGAGTTATAGTCTCAATAAGAATTTGAGTTCTTATTGTTTGTTCATAGGTTATTATATGAATATACCACATCAATTCGTTTTGTATGGATGATGAGATTCCAGCACGACCCAAGATACAAGAGACTATGCTCACGAGTTTATGCTTCATAGTCCCGCTTGAATCTAGAGGGTAAAAGGGGCTCAAATGATCTGGTTACTAAAACAAATTATAAAATGGCAAACCAACTCAATCAGGGGATGGGGCATAACACAGAAAAAGCTCAAATTAGACCAATTTAGCCACAAGGCAATAGTAATGGTATAGTATCCATCATTCTTCTCTTTCATTCTCCTCGTCTTTGGGGCATATATTTGGCAGGATGCACACAATTTTGATAGACAAACAGAGATATCCATTCACCCAATAAATAGGGGAAAAAGGAGAGAGTTGTTGCTGGAAAGAGCATTGGCACTGAAACTGAAACCAAAATCACTACTACTTTTTAGGTTAACAATAAAATCTTTACAAAAAAGTCATTTCACCGTGTCAACAAGAGCCCCGAGGCGATCCCCAAAGCTGAGTTGCACTATAGTCGCATCTGAATCTGAATTTTGATCAATCAGCACCACTGGCATGGGAACATAATCAGAAGCATCATCAGACTGCAGAAAAAGTTACACTTGTGTCATGTCATCAGAACGGATACATCTTGGGACTTTTTGTATTCTCTACCAACTAAAAATTGACACTTAGAATAACAATTTAAAAATCCCATCATCGCATTATTGAAATTCATATCAAAGAAAACACCTGAACAAGTAAAGGACTAAATCATGACAGAACATCACATTTAGGCTATTGTTTGAACTTCATCTAGATAAGAGAGATGAATATATGAAAGGACTGATAAGTGCAGTATAGTATATCTCAGTGAAGATGTGGAAAGAACCACAGCAGAATACCAGCTTCTCCATCTCACAACTAAATAACACAAGCAGAAGGCACAATTTCAAGAAAATAGTTGGTGAACGAAAAAGACAATACACGACAATATGCATTCAATATGTCAACCCAAGCTGCAGATTTACACTATATAAAGAAAAGTTGGTCCCACCCAGACATTGATTTTCAACATAACTATTGAAAGATGCTTGCTGATTGAACCAATTAGCAACAGAAGAGAAAATGGCCACTATGAAGGCATTCATTACTCAACAAAGACAGGAAAAATACTGGTTCTAATTGCCAGTGAAGCTCTATTAACAAATAATTGAAGTAAATTTAAACGGAAGGCCAGTTCTCCACAAAATTATATCACACAATGAAAGGATCCAATGGGCACCAAAATCGAATATAGAAAATAGACAACTGTGTTCTCAACGTTCAAATATCCAATAAGTCGGTAAAATTCAGTTCCTTACCTTTGAGGTGACATCCACAGCATTTGTGCCATTAGCAGAAGAATGAACAACGTTTCTGCACAATAATCCAAATGAATATGGAGAATCAATAAGCAGAAACAACACGCGCTCAACAAAGGTGCATAAATGATCGCACACAGAGACTGCAGAATCGCTCTATCCTTGTTATAGATAGGCCTAGTCAAAACACTTTTCACAGGTGCCAAAGAGAACGCTAGAATCAGAGTTCAGGCAACCGTTTGATCCCGATATTCTCGACGCAAACTAATCCGATGATCGCAGATGCTCATAGAACACGAGCGATCAGACAAAAGGATATAGGAGAAATCAACCGGATTTTCTTCGTCAACCTATATTCCGAAACGCAGACATCGGCACCCTCCCGATCAGAGCCTTGGACGATCAGTGGAGCTCATCGGCCACAAAGTACTCCAAATCCAGGGAGACGAAGAAACAGACGAACTACCGAGGTCGTTGCAGCTGCAGATTCACATCTCAATCTAGCACGAAAGCGGAGGAGAAAACACGCCGCGTACCTCTCTCGCCAGAATCCGATGCTGAGCTGGGGGAATTTGCAGCCGTGCGGGTGACCGCGAGACGTTCCGCGAGGCGGACATAGGCGAGGGAGGTGATCGGAGAAAGCTCCCGAACGGCAGAGAGCGAGCGAAGACGACGAAGAAGAAGAGGAGAAGAAGGCGCGCGATGAAGCCATGGGAGAAGCTCCGGGAAGTTTCGGTAGTCCGTAACGCGAAGAAATGGAGAGACTCAGCAGAGTGGCATGGAGGAGGATAGGGGGGGATGCTTCTGGCGACTGGCGAGACGGTGGCCGGACACAAGGACGGGCCCTTTCCGGTAAATTTGGAGGGGTCGCGAGGGCTGAACCGGGTTTTCGCACGTCCGAGCTGGTTTGTGAATCGTGACTCGCCCGAGTCGTTGATTGATGATTGGGCGTGGGGTATTGCGTCACTTTTGGCGGGACCTACTTTGGAGGCTGTCGCCACGTCAGCCTAATGGATACGTCACCTTCTTGTTCGCCCCATGCTTGCTCGGGTAAATTAAAAATTCAATTTTGGGTCATTTACCAGATCTCGCGCCTACGCTATCTCCTGTCACGACAGGAAATCTGAATTTTCGTCTTGATATAGACGAAAAAAAAAATGCTAATTGAATAGTGGAGATCAAGGTATAAACAAATATAAAATTGGAAAAAACTACAAAAATGATCTTTGAATTGGTAACCGCAATTTTTTTTTTAATGATTCAAAAGTTTCAAGAAATGGAGCGACTTGGACACGAAATTGGCTTTTACGAGAATTGTGGAAAGAGGTAGATGGCTTCCACTAGAAGAGGGAGAATCGAAGATAAATATCGATGGAGCATGTGTCCGGCTCAAACGAAGGCTCTATATCTTGCATTTGCCGCAATTCCTCTACGACTTTGGTTGATGGCTTTGCTCGAACTGTCCTCATCTCCTCAGTTGAGCAAGCAAAAACCCTAGCCATGGTGGAAGCACTAAAGTTTTCTCTTTCCATGGACGCACGAACGGCTTCTCGTGGGGTCAAATTGCCTAAGTTTAAGTAGTAACTTGTCGATGTCCATCGATCGGTCCAACCAAGAAGGGCGTGCACTTATCAGCGAAGCCCGCAAGCTGTTGCTCCTCTTTTCAAATTTAAAGATAGCACATTATAATAGAGCCTGTAATTTGTGGCTAATTGGGTTTCCAAAGCCCATAGAAAAAAGGCCTTGTCCCAGATCTGGCTAGCCCGCCCTCCAAAGGCCCTCTAAGATATGCTTTGTTTCGAGGCCTCATTAGGGGCTTCACGTATTTACCGCTAATAATAAAAAGATTGTGTTTAGACAAAAAAAAAAAACCAATAATGCAAACCATTTGATTTTGTTAACAACCGAATTTTTGTCTAAAATTTTTTCTTGAAAAAATTGCCAAAAAAGTTATAAACATGCTGTATGGATGCTAATTTAATTATAAACTTTTCAATTTGACCAATTTAATTATAAACCTTTTGAAGATTTGCAAATGTAGTCTTTGTAGCTAATTTAGCTAGTAATCACTGATGTGAACATCAATCATCCTACGTGACTGGCATTTAGCTAGTAATCACTGATGTGAACATCAATCATTCTACGTGACCGGCATTGACGTGAATTATTTTTGCAATTTTTATAAAAATTCTCTGATTTTTTTTATAAATTTCTTTCTTTCTTTCTTTCTTTTCTTTTTACCTGCAAAAATTGTTCATTCATATAGAATGTTAGGCGTTCATGTTGGTAACTGCTAGCCAAAATTGGTTAAAAGGATTACATTAGCAAATTATCAAAAAGTGTAGAATTAAATTGACCAAATTGAAAAATTTAGAATTAAATGTATCCATACAATAGACTTAGGATTATTTTGTTAATTATCCCAAATTTTTCTTCCATGCTTTAGAAAATACCGGATTTAGTTTCCTCTGTGTAGAATGGAATAGGATCAAATGCCAATGTTGTGTGTAGAATGGAATAGGATCAAGTATCCAATACCTTTAATTGAGTACCTCCATTATCTCATGCTAAAAAGAAAAATAAACAAAAAAAAAGAAAAAAATTTGGAAGAAAATAGAGAAATATTGGGGGGTTGTTTGGTATTGGGCCACTTAAAATTCCTTCCTTTTAACGATCCACGGCCTATATTCGACTATTTCCTGGCCATTTGTGCCGGGCCTTTGGATCCTCCCTCAAACGAATTTCGTTCCCAAGTTGACAACAAAATTTAAATTTCATATGTCTCACTTATGCTTTAGTGTCCAACCACTAACGTTGGGCAAATGTCAGGGAAATTGATGAAAACTCTTAACGATGGTTTTCCAACTCGCAAAGTGCATTCTGCCCTTTTTTCACGGGCCATCGGAGATTAACTCATAAACTAAGGGCCGCTATTCGGAACAGTATGCTCCACTTCACGTTACATTTATGTCGTATAGTTGCATTTGTAGAAAACTGCGTATATTACCAGCGTAGGATCACGCGTACACGTACCATTTTCGTCTTCCGTACCATAACCCGGCCAAAGAAAACACAAGGAACAAACAAACCAGAAAACACAACTTTGACGTTGACCTTATTTACCAGCAAAATCACCGGCCATCGTCTCTTCCCTTCTCTCTTCTCTTTTCAGACCTCCTCCGTCAGCTTACACGCCCCTCTCCCTCTCTCTCTCTCTCTCTCTCTCTCTCTCTCTCTCTCCGGCTCCCCGCCGGCGATGTCGATGGCCTTGACCTCGGGCTTCCTCTCCTCCGCCTTGGGGACGACCACCGTCAGCACCCCGTTCTCCATGTTGGCCCGCACACCGTCCAGCTTCACGTTCTCCGGCAGCCTGAACCGCCGTGCGAACCGCCCGCTGCTCCGCTCCACGCGGTGCCACTTGTCCGCCTTCTCCTCCTGCTCCCTGCGCCTCTCCCCGCTGATCTGCAGCACCCTCCCGTCCTCCACCTCCACCTTCACCTCCTCCTTCTTCAGCCCCGGCAGGTCCACCTTGAACACGTGCGACTCCGGCGTCTCCTTCCAGTCGATCCGCGCGTTCGCCATGGCCGTGGCTTCCCGGTCCCCGCCGGAAGGCTGGACGGCGGCGACGCCGAAGCCCTCGAAGGGGTCCCACATGTCGAGGGAGAAAGGGTCGAAGACGCCGGCCCGGCGCCCGCCGAAGAAACTCGGGACCAGCGACATGGTGTACGACGAAACGCTCATGTTTCGGTGGGTCTGGTGCTTTTCACGAGAGCTTTGATTGAAGAAACATCCGGGAGCAGGAATTTATACACAGAGAGAGAGAGTGCAGTGGTTTCATGGCGTTTCTGGACGATGACAAGTATCGGTACGAAGTGAAAGGTGTCTTCTGTGATCTGATCTCTCTCTTTCCACGAGGTTCCACGAGCTTCTTCGGCACTCTGAGCTTGTGTAGGAGAGACGAGTAGATAGAAAGGGCGAGGAGTTGAATGGGCCGTGAGGCCTAACTTGGGGACTGAGCGGGACTGGGCTTGTCGTCAAATTCAATATGAAGCAGTAAAAGGCAGGCTTTGATTTTCATACTGGTACGTTACCTAGCAAAAGGGCATATTGCTTTCAGTTCACGTGTGCACCAAAATTCGAGGAAAAAGAATAACTTAAAATGGGTAGAAGGGGACACCAAACACTTGGATCATTATACAAATTAAAATTTAGTTATTGTCTGATGATGAAGATCGAGATTTATTGTGTGAAAATCTATCGAATTACTTAGAAAAAAGTCTTTTATGACATTCAAGTATCCCATCGAAGAAGTAGTGTGTTTTGATATTATTCATAGGTAAGATGCACTTTATAATGGTCGTCACATAATGCGATGATTTCGATTACTTTTTTTAAGAGTTTGGTCCACATGGTATTAGTCAGATCATATTGGAATAAAATTCTCTCGTTCACATCTGCATCAAGCTTACCAACTATGACATGGCCTCGGTGCAGTACACAAATTGCGTCTAATTGATGACAATCAACTCTAGAAGAGGCATCTTCTACGGATCGAATGTGGCTGTCAAGGTCTTGACATTAACATCGGTCGAATCTCAACGGCGAGACGGAGATCTTGGCATCAACGGATGCTTGTTTAACTGCTAACCCAGTGAAGGATTGCTTGTTGCTCAGGTCCTCTTAAAAGTGCTAAAGCATTGATGCTTGCAAACCCTAGCTTCTAATAGTGACAGCTATCCATAACTTCAACGCTCTCAGTTGCTCGATACCATTCATCTCTCATGTTACTTTATTTAAATTCAAGTTCCTTCATTTTGGCATATTAGATTAAATTCAAGTCAAAGGTAGATCATTCGATGTTTTTACGACGATCAAACCCGAAAATTTGCATCAAACTAGATCAAATTCAAGACCTTACGTTTGCGCCAGTTGTACTAAACATCTGTGTTCGTTTTGCATCTCTACACGACTCCGTTGAGGAATGCATGCTTCGGAAAATCAGCCGAGTTTCCACAGTAAGCGCTTGGTTTGCGGCCGATGGCTACATGGTCATCGCTCTTGCATGTATTTGACTGAAACCTTCACTATTAAAGACATCGAAATGTTGGAAACATTTGGAAACAGAGGCAACCATGATTTGCACAATGAAGGACAAAGAAACGATGAACCCAACACCGCCCCGCTCGCACGTACTCGTCTTCCCATTCCCGGTGCAAAGCCACGTGAACGCCATGCTCAAGCTCGCCGAGCTTCTCTGCCACGCCGATCTCGAGGTCACCTTCCTCAACTCTGACTACATCCAGAGCCGCCTGCTCCGGTTCTCTGACGTCGAATCCCGTTTCGGGCAGTACCCAGGCTTCCAGTTCGCCATAATAACGGACGGGCTGCCAGAGGACCACCCACGCTGCGGTTACGAGGCTCGAGAGTTGTTCAACTCGACGAAGACAGTGATGAGACCGGTATTTGGGGAGATGCTGGTTTCCGGTCGACTGAGGTCCGCGTCGGGGAGGCCGGTCACATGCATCATAGCCGATGGGTTGCTGACTTTCGCCATTGATTTCGCGAAAGAGATCGGAGTTTGGTGCTTCTTGTTCAGAACTACTAGTGCTTCTTGTTTTTGGGTTAATCTTTGTATTCCTAAGCTCATTGAAGCTGGGGAGCTTCCATTTCAAGGTCTCACTTAGATTTGTTTAATACTGAAGATGTGAAACTATATTTAAAGACACATGAATTTACTCAATTTGTTAAAAAATTCTTCCAGGCAATGACTTGGATGAGCCAGTGAAGAACGTAGCAGGGATGGAAAAGTTCCTAAGACGTCGAGATCTTCCAGGCTTCTGTCGCTCCATTGACGCGACCGAGGCCACTCTCCAATTCATCGCCAACGAGAGCCAACAAAACGCGAGAGCCGACGCACTCATCTTCAACACCTTTGATGAGCTCGAATCGCCGATCCTCACTCACATCCACAACCACGGTTCTTTCCCCGAAATATATGCCATCGGACCCCTCCACGTCCATCTCAAATCGATACTGACGGCAGCTGACGCCAACATGCCGGTCTCGAGAAATAATGGGATTTTGAGAGAGGATAGAAGCTGTATGGGTTGGCTTGACGACCAGCCGCCGAAGTCGGTGGTCTACTTGAGCTTCGGGAGCCTTGTGGTGATCACAAGGGACCAGGTCATGGAATTCTGGCACGGTTTGGTCAACAGTGGGATGAGATTCTTGTGGGTGTTGAGGCCGGACTTCATCGCCGAGAAAGATGGCAGTGACCGGATCCCCGCCGAGCTTGCGGAGGCGACGAGCGAGAGAGGGTACTGTTGCATCCACGATCTTCTCATTAGGAATCAATTTCTCATCATTTAAACTTTAGTGATAGAAACTTCGTACCACTGTCACGCTAAGCTGGCATTTCTCTCCCGAAAATCAATGCATCACTTGTCTTGCACTTGCAGTTCGTTCCTAAGCACCGTATGTTCCTAACAGTTATCTAGTGGAGTGGGCCCCACAAGAGGAGGTCCTGGCCCACCCAGCCGTCGGCTGCTTCCTGAACCACGGCGGATGGAACTCGACCCTGGAGGCGGTAGCCGCCGGAGTCCCCATGATCTGCTGGCCCTGCTTCGCCGATCAGACACTGAACAGCAGGTTCGTGGGCCGAGTGTGGAGGAACGGGGCGGACATGAAAGACGCCTGCGACAGGGTCGTGGTGGAGAGGATGGTGAGAGATCTGATGGATCCAGAGAAGGACAATGAGTTCAGAGATTCTGCAGAGAAGATGGCAAAGCTTGCCAGAACCAGTTCTGGCTTCGGAGGCTCGTCCTATCGCCATTTGGAGAGGTTGATTCTGGATATCAAGAACATGGCAGCTCAACGAAATTGAATTACGAGTTGAATTGAAAAGATTAACGGAATATATTTAGACACGAGATAGAAGGAAATGTTGCTGTCTCTAGCACGGGCTAAAAAATAGAGAGAGAGAGAGAGAGAGAGAGAGAGAGAGAGAGAGAGAGAGAGAGAGAGAGAGAGAGAGAGAGAGAGATTGCTGTCTCTAGATGAGAGAGAGAGAGAGAGAGAGAGAGAGAGAGATGGGATGGAGTAATTTGATTTGTTTCCTGTGACTTTGTTTTATTGGGAACAAAAGGAAAATTTCCTATGTCAACAAGTGTGAGATCTCGCATTCAATTCATACTCGGCATAGTCACTGGCGGCCAAGTGACAAGTAAGTATTTCCTTGTGAATCTCCCCATGTTGATGACCTATATTAGGTCGGATTGAGAAGGCGGACTTAATCTGGTACACAAGAGATGTGTTGATTGGTTGAAATGGAAAGATAATTCCATTCTCAATTTTATAGAATGATACTTAAGATATCAATTGCTGATTTGGCTAGAATCTTTTAATACGAGTTGATCAATCAGTTTGTTGCTTAATTTAAAAGTCTAGAAGTAGATGTCTCACTTATGTAAGTATGAGCACCTACTTAAGGACAAAGATAGAGGACCACATAAAGACTTTACACATAGCATGCATTTTGTTAGAACAATGAGTCATGCGATGAATCCGACCAGGATAAAATTCATTAAGGAAAAATCTAATTTGTCGATGACAATGGGGCAAATTGATAACTCTTGATTATCTAATTTAAAAGGATGAGAAAATGATACAAACAATCTCTGAACTTTGCCCTAATGTGCAATGTGTTTTCTAAACTTTTAATTTATTCAATGTGGTCTCTGAACTTTAACCCAATGCTCAATACGGTCCATGTATCAAAAGTCAATGGACTATATTGAATAAACGAAAGTTCAAAGATCACATTCAATATTAGGCTAAAGTTTAATAACTATATTAAACAAATTAAAAGTTTGGAGACTAAGTTGCTCATTAAGCCAAAGTTCAGGAACTGTTTGTATCATTATTCCTAAAAGAATCAAACAATCGATAAATCTTTTAATTCTTTTAAAATGGGGCATCTGTTTATACCAAAAAATGATCAACTTTTGGTTATTATCAAAATGTAATGAACTTAATCGATGAGAGCAGAGTTTGATCATTCAGAATAGAATTGTCGACAACTTGATGAATCGATAACTTGAAAGAATCAACAAACATTAGACTTGACAATCTCGGATGCAACCGTCAAAGAAGTAACCATCAATATAGTGGAATAAACAACCCGTCAAGATAGTGGAGCTGAAGAAACTGACCATGTAGTGGAGCCATTGTAATCGTCTGTAACATATATTTGTAACCCCATATGTAACTTCCGTTTGTAACCTCTCTTTGTAATAATCATTTATAACCATTGATTGTTGGCTTTAAATAGCCACATCGTACTCTTTGGAGCCCTTGCACCTTACAAACAAACAAACATGTTACCTTTCAAATTCTACACTGAAATTATAGTTTCCAAACTCCCGTCGTTAATTAAATTCTACATGTTTCTTAACTATAGTTTCTAGATCAGCATCGTTGATTAAATTGTAGCATGTTTTTGTTGTGTATCGTGGGTGCCTCGTCATTAATTAAATTTTGGTGTTGCATCTTCGCATTCTCAGGTTTTGTCATTGATTAAATTTAGGCATAGTTTGTGTACGTTCGGTTCCGTTTGAGGCGATTATGTTTTTAGGCTTTGTCGTCGATTAAATTTCAATACAGTTTATGTACGTTCAATTCCGTTTGGAGTGAAGTTATTGTTTACTTGTGAAATTTCCTGTCTAGAATCATTACAGAGCTTGTCTCCTCTAATAAAACCGAAAAATTATTTTCGGTGAAAGATATTTCATTGCAAAGTTGAATTTTGGCACAACGCCTTTTATCGATAGGGTGGGATTAAGTTTAGAAAAGTAACGGAGCCCTCTTTATATAACCTCAATCGCTGATTGACACTTTTTTGTTCTGTAAAAACTAGCGAATGAAATTTTCATCTCCCAAAGGTAATTTAAGGAACGATGATTACGAGCGCTTTCTTTGTGCTTCCACGAGTAATCATGAATATTATCTTAACTACTTCGTAGGGCCTGTGACCCCTCGCGAAGCAAGTGTCGCCGAGAGCGAGTGGTGGCGCCACTCCACTATTGCGCAAGGGCTCGCATGCCCTTGCTTGTGGTTGGGCAAGGGGTCGGCAATGAAAGGCGGCACCGCCCCGGCCTTCGACAAACACCGCACTTTTCTCCTCCCACGACCATCTCTCTCTCGGGTTGACTTTTCATTTTTTTCCTTTTTTAAGAATTGAATTTTCTTAAATACGTTTTTTGTATCTATAACAAAATTTTGGCCTATTTTCTAAGAGAAATGATTGAGCGATAGTCTTTAATTTACTACGAGAATAATAGTCTATTCCGAATCACAAAAAGTCAAACAAATAATTATAAATTATTATGGGGTCTACTCCTTCAAGAATTTGTAACTCACAACAAATCCTTATTTTCATAGTAGCATAAATACTGTTATGCTAATAAAATCCATTTTTTAATATGGTGCCAACTCCACACCCTATATATGCTAAAAACGTACTAGAAAGGGCCACATTAGCTTTTCGGCGTGTGGAGTTGGAAGGAGAAAATAGCACCAGATTCAAAACTTTTAGAATGTGCATGGAGCTTGATGAACTTTAGGGAAAACATTTAGCATTTTTTTTCGTAATTTTCTCATACCTTTGATTTTGAATATCACGTGATTAGGGACGCTCGAGCTTTCGTGCAAAAAAAAAAAAACTATGGTTGAATGAAAAAAAAAAAATAGTAGTCCCTACTTTGGACCTGCTAAAGATTCTAAGACAGATCGGGACGTTCATTCCTCAGGATGACCGGACCCCGGACCCCGATTCTCTTTCGTCCTCAACTTGTTGCTACTCAACATTCCAATTTCATCGGTACTTGATGTGAAATTGATAAAGTCGAGCTGTCTGATCATTGATGGTCCCGTGTTGATCTGTCAATATTTTGACTTGTCAAGGAAGCTTCATTCCCTTTTGACACGAAAAACAGGAAGATTATCCCCCACTAGCATAGAGGCTTCGTTATTATTGTAGTTTTGAAGAGAGTTTCTGGCCTACACGACCTCGATTTAGATATGATTATACTGTTTCAAGAAGGACAACCGATACAAACGATTAATAGACTTCAACCTAATTTACAATATCGTTCTTGAACTATTAGTAAATGTTCAATATAGTCCATCTATTTGCTTAAACGATAAATCGGATGTTATTTGATGACGTAAATTATGACAAGTCAACACGTTCATCTTTTTATCTATCTACTTTAGACAAGGAAAAAAATTAGGGCGTGAAAATGTCCATCATTATATGATGACACGAATCATTATATCTCGATTTCAAATAAATATCTTAATTGGACATTTTACATATAACTTTTTTGGTTGTCTATTGTTCAAACTTAACAAATCGGAAACCATATTAGCAAATTTTGTTACTTGAATTAACGGAAGGATGACATCAAATATTTTCATATAATATAGGAATTATATTGAACATTTACTGACAGTTAATAAATTAAAAATCAAAAAATGACATTGCACATCGGATCAATGTTCGAAGACCGGTTGTACCATTTTTCTTTTAAGAAAGTATAACGGACCAGCCATTTACCTCATTTAATATTAGAATTATAGGAGTAGTTAACCCTATAGAGAAATAAGCAGGGTTTTGCTAGTATAACAATTTTTGGGCTACTGTGAAAATAACAACATATTATAAGTCATAAATTTATGAAAGAATGCAACTCCACTCAATCTCTAATTATTTGTTTTTTTATTTTTTTCTCACAATAGATTATGGACCGTCGCATAAGTATTTCTCAAATAAGCGCAATGCTTGAGCTCAGTGAAAGGAGAGTAGACGGCGTCCACTATGCACCATTAGAGCAGTGTCACGTGACAGCAACCCTTAATTGCGTTGCTTCAACAATGAGACTTAATCACTGTATATTACAACGAGAACGACACTGACACACTGTAGAGGACGAGATCACCGCTCGCATCATGTGGCGTCGTATACGGACGACGACTTGAAGACAAAACCATTTCCTCAGTAAAGAGCAAGGTTAAGGCGGTGACTCTTTCACTAGAAAAGTGGAACACGAATCCAATCACAGGATCCAAAAGACCGCAATGGATGTTCCTCCTCCTCCTCCTCCTCCTCATGTCGTCATCTTTCCTTTAGCTGCTCAAGGCCATGTGAACTCCATGCTCAAGCTTGCCGAGCTTCTCGCCCTCTCCGGCATCCACATCACCTTCATCAACTCTGAACACATCCACCATCGCCTCCTCCGACATGCCGACATCCAAGCTCGTTTCATCGCCTACCCATACTTCCGGTTCAAGACCATATCGGACGGCTTCCCAGTGGACCACCCGAGGCCTGTCGACCACTTCATGACCACATATGATTACGTCAAGAGCATAACCAGGCCACTCTTCGAAGAGTTGGTGGCCGTTCCTGATCGGCCAGTGACCTGTATCATCGCGGACGGGATCCTGACCTTCACCGTTGGTATCGCTCAAGACCTCAGAGTTCCCATCATCGCGTTCCGTACGGTCAGCGCGAGTTCCTTCTGGGCTTATTTCTGTATTCCGCGCATGATTGAGAGTGGAGACCTCCCCATCAAAGGTAATGTTCAGCATTCGCTGAACATGTTGATTATGTTCAATTTCGAGAAAAGCTTGATGTAAAAGTAAGGTATGGGGTTGAAAGGGTACAAAACAATTAAGAAGTTGGAGTGAAAGTCATTGAGGATTTCATGGAGCCCTTGGACTTCTATTATTTTGTAGGAGACGAAGACATGGACCGTATCGTGACGAGCGTGCCGGGCATGGAGGACATCCTCCGGTGCAGAGACCTGCCAAGTTTCTGCCGAGTAGCCGACCTCTCCGACTCAACCCTCCAGTACGTGACGACTCAGACCCTCCAGACCACCCGAGCCTTAGCCCTCATCCTCAACAGCTTCGACCAACTGGAGGGCCCCGCCATTTCCCAAATCCGAACCCACATCCCGAACCTCTACACGATTGGCCCTCTCCACTCGCACCACAAGTCAAGGCTCTCGTGGTCGTCGTTGCCACCACCGTCGTCAGCAAGCAACAGTCTCTGGGAAGTCGACCGTAGTTGTATCTCTTGGCTCGACAAGCAACCTCCGAATTCAGTCATCTACGTGAGCTTCGGGAGCATCACGACCTTCAGCAGACACGACTTCACGGAGTTCTGGTACGGCCTCGTGAACAGCAGGAGGCGCTTCCTGTGGGTCGTGCGGTCAGACTCCCTCGCCGAAGGCGGCGGAGGCGGCATCCCGGAGGAGCTGACAGAGGCGGCAGCGGAGAGGGGGTGCATCGTGGGGTGGGCCCCACAGGAGGAGGTCCTGCACCACGGCGCCGTCGCGGCGTTCCTGACGCACAGTGGGTGGAACTCGACTCTGGAGAGCGTGGTCGCCGGGAAGCCAATGGTGTGCTGGCCGTACTTCGCGGACCAGCAGGTGAACAGTCGGCTCGTGAGTCGCGCGTGGAAGGCGGGGCTTGACATGAAGGACGTGTGCGATAGGGAGGTGGTGGAGAGGATGGTCAACGAAGTGATGGGGGAGAGGAAGGAGGAATTGGCGGCGGCCGCCGGTGACTTGGCGAGGAGGGCGAGGGACGCGGCAACCGAAGGTGGGTCCTCGTGGTATAATCTGGACCGCTTGATTGAGGATATAAGGTCCATGAAGCCGAGTAGCTGAAGTCCAACGTTGTGATTTCTTCTGTTATTGAAGTAACTGATTCTCAGTATTCCAAAAGTTCAAATAACATGCACCAATGGATACTCATCGGTGTTTCTTTTGAATGTCTCAATCTCATAATCGTTGTAATATATATAAAGTTCAAATTTAAATACAAATTTACAAAAAAACCATAGATTATATTGTCGAGACGTTGTAAATAGACATGAATATTATTAGAGATTAATACTACGGAAAATCTCAATCTGGTACACCTATGACAGATTTACCAAAAACTATTTTTTTGATTACAAAAAACTCCAAACTTGTACACTTATAATAATTTTACCCTGAACTAATTTTTTTTTTTTGGTAAAGGTAAGAAAAACCTGAACTAATTTTTGACCACAAAAAACTCTAAATTGATACACTTGTGATAATTTTATCCCGAACTAATTTTTTGACCACTAAAGACCCCAAATTGGTACACCTGTGATAAATTTACCATCCGTTAATTTCCGTTAAATTTTACTATCAAATTGCTAAGTTTGATGGCACGTAGTAATTGATGGATGTACTAGTTTGGGGTTTTACCCCACTAATTGTCATAAGTTTATCAATTTGTGATTTTTTGTGATATTAATCCAAATTAACGGATACTAACAAAGGGTAAATTTGTCCTTTACCCAAAAAAAAAATAAAGGGTAAATTTGTCACAAATGTACCAGTTTGGGATTTTTAGTGACAAAAAAATTAGTTTAGGATAAAATTATCACAGATATACTGGTTTGGGATTTTTGGTAATCAAAAAAATAATTCGGGATAAAATTGTCATAAGTGTACCAATGTAGGGATTTTTGGTAGTCAAAATAATAGTTCAGGATAAATTTATCATATATGTACTAGTTTACAGTTTTTGGTGATAAAAAAATTAGCTAGAGGTAAAATTGTTGTAAGTGTATCAGTTTGGGATTTTTCATGGTATTAACCCTATTATTAGAGACTATCTTTTGTTCAATTTTATTATAGGGGAAGGACACTTTCCTAGGCACTAAGAGCCCACCATCGAACTTTTCAGTTGTGATCCCCAGAATACATTGCTTTATCTTTCCCTCCATCAGTAATCATCGTTTATTTCATTCCTACTACTTGGTGCTCATCTATCGATACCGTGGTCGATCATTTCGCATGCCATCTTTTCATTGGACGCGTTTGCACAAGTCAAATGTAAAAGAAGGAATTCTATATTTTACCGGAATACAAAACACAAGAAATGGTGGTCATTAAGCCCCAGAATCATGTGGAAAAGATACATAAAAGACACACGCAATATTTCGAATATCAGTGAAATTTGTTAAATCGCATCAACATTCAACTGAATGGCAATGGAGCGGATCAAATATATTATAGACATTACCCTCGAATTAAAAAATGGTTGGAAAGAAATCAACAGGAGTTTGGGAATCAAGCTTTGAAAGCGGCTCGGATGATCAGAGTTGGTGAAGACGTGTAATCTTACTCTACCTAAGAAAATGCCGACTAGCCATGTGCCACCCATTTTGGTGGCTTTATTTTGAAAAGGGAGGAAAATCAATTTGAATCTTTGGCATTTTCTCTCCAAATTCTATTCCTCACAAGCTCCCAAGCTTCTTCGTAATTGTCAAATCGCTATTCTATTATTGGCAGTTTGGCACTACTACTATGTTGTCGTTTGGTGCATTGATCGACGACATTATTCTTGGCCCAAAAGAATTACATTATAGTCTTCGATTTCATATAGGTCATCCTATCATTTACGTTGTAAGAAACGCAACGGGAGTGATGAGCACGGATGTTCCAGTCCAGGAGCACACTTGCAGGCTCAAGTATCGCTTAGACAAAACTTTTTAAAAGTAAGCCTAAATAGAAAAAATTAAACTTAAAATCCACGACTGGAGTAATCGCGAACGAATGGATTTGATTTTCTTAAGACTGTTCAATTCTGCGAAAGAATGCAATGAGTCAAATTGTGATAAAATATGTTAAAATCCACGAATGGAGTGAAGTGACAAGAATGGTCCCGTTTAGATTCTAATCAAGAAGTCAATGATCAAGTCTACACCAACTGTAGTTCAATTGCCCCCCGTGATACATCAACATATCAGAAATCCCATCAAGATTGTTATATTACAAATTTCAATGGAGAAGCTAAAAGTTTCCTAGAACGAGACTAAGTAATCGGTCAGATTCTGAAGCGATTGATGTGAAGAACCACCTTCCTTCATACACTCATCCACCTTCCTCTTCAAACCCCCCATTCTCTCCCTCACCTGCTCTCCCATGTCGCCCGCCACCAATCTCCTAATCGCATCCTCAGTCTCTCTCCTGTCCACCTTGTATTCCAAATGCAACCCGACTCTCCACTTGTCGCATACGTACCTCGCGTTCACCCTCTGGTCCCGGAAGAAGGGCATACGCATCATCGGCACGCCCTCGCAAACGGCCTCCAGCGTCGAGTTCGACTTGTTGTGCGTCCAGAACCCGCCAACGGCAGGGTGGGCTAGGACCTCATGCCGTCGGGCCCACCTCATGATGTGGCCCCTCCCGTCCAGGCTCTCTAGGAATCCGCTTGGCAGGGCCTCAAGCCACTTAGACCCGCGGACCGACCCGGGCCAGACCACCCAAAGGAAGTGCCGGCCGCTATTCACGAGCCCCTGGGCTATTTCTAGGAATTGGGCCTCGTTGAGTATTGAGAGGCTCCCGAAACTCACATAGAGGACCGATTTGGCCTTTTCTTGCTTGTCAAGCCACGAAATGCAGCTCTTATCTTGAGGCAACGAGTTGCTTAATGAGGCTGCAGAGAGCTTGTGGAATGGGCTGATCGTGAAGATCGGGACGGGGAAGTGCCGGCGACATTTGGCCAATTTGGTCTCTTCGAGCTTTTTGAAGGAGTTGAAGATGAGCCCGGAAGAGGCCTGGATGGCCTCGGCCATGGCGATGATGAGCCTGAGGACATCCTCGGGGTCTCTTGTGTTGAAGACGTGAAGGTCTTTCACTTTGAGCGGAGGAAGTTCGGGTACTGCCTCCTCTAACCGGGAATCTGTGAGAATGAAACGCAGAAAACGGTCAAACTCGAAGACACATTAAAGCTGTTTTAAGTATACATTTGTCTGCTTCCTAAAACACAAAAGCTATTGCTCTACAGTTTTTCACAAATCAGCTACAGGTGAAAAAGCATTTTTGACTTTGCACTCTCCATCTCCCACGATCACAAGGTCTAAGAAGCCAAAAAGCATCTTTTTTCTTCGCAAAATTGCAAGCAGTAACACCGGAGATAACAACATAAATAAGAACGACCATAATAGTTTATGATGGCAATTAAACAGATCATCATATTCCACCCAAATATGTGAGATCTTGATTCACGTGGAAATGAATTTTAACGATACGACAATACTGTCGAAGTGTCTCATCATGATTCCTGTATCTCATAAAATATTCACGCCCAATGGCGACAGGCCAAGGTGCTATAGCCAAATCGAGCACAAGGGTATGTGAAAATTGCTTTGTCCATCTTTTCAACAATTTCTTGATTAGCAGTAGAAATGTCAGGTGTGATGCGATACCTGCCGACTCAAAAAGTTAAACAGCACGGATAAAATTATCAAAAAAGACCTAAATTTATTACACATCTACAAATTCAGTTATAAATATTTTAACCATAATAATTGAGTTATAAACAATTTCATGTTTTATCAATTAAGTCCATCAAGATAATTTTGATAAGAAATCGTTGACATGGATAATTTTTTTAATATTTTTCTTAGATTTGGGCATCGCTTACAAGGGCTGCAATACCTAGATCAAGGTAAGGCCAACCTTGCTGGCCACAAGCGAGGCCACCTTCGCCCGCGGTCGGCGAGACTGACCTCGCCCAAACCATCGTGATCGCGGGTGAGGCCGCCTTCATAGTCGCAACGGTCTCGCCTAGGGACGAGCCGAGTAAAGAAGAAAAAGATAAGAAAAAAAGGAAAAATAAAAAAAAATCTTAAAATATTATTGAAAATCGTTCACGTCAATTATTTATAGTCAAAATTGGCCAAGCAGACTCACTTGTCAAAACATGAAAATATATAGAACTCAATTAGCACGATTGAAAGATTTATGGCTAATTGACACAAGTGCAATAAATTTATGACTTTTTGAATAATTTTACCAACAACAGAAGGGCTTGCACCAAAATCGACAAGCAAAGGGGACAATTTGATTGCACGGATTCAAGTTGATTCGAAAGCTGTGGAGCGTCAAGATAATGTTCATAATGTTTCTACTAGGTCCCATGGAAAATGACCATCCAAATTTTTTATGAAACAAATATTTTGTGTTTTTGTCTATCTTCAACAGGGGAAATAGTTATTCCTCGCACATTCTAGTGTATGCGAAGATAACCATCCTATGCTTGCTCAAACGCTTACATAATGATGATTGGAGGCTTAATAAGCAGATATTCTGCAAACTGAAAGATCCTGAGAGACCACTCGTGCATCAGAAAGAATCATGCTCTGGCTTGAAATTTCATATTCCGTGGAAGAATAATAGATCTATGGCCTTCCAATTTGCTATATAGTCATTTAAACTCAAGTCACATATGACACAGTAAAATCAAGTACACATCATAAGCCAACGAAGTTCATTTGTCTAGGGATTTATGTGTGGAGATGTGGAAGGAGCTTACCTTGGAGCGGGAGGTAACCCTTCTCTTGCATGAGCGGCAACGCGCAGAAAGCGAGAAAAGAGGAGATGCTGCTAGTCTGCAGCACCATCCTCGGGACGTTAAGCTCGTTGGCAACCGCCTGAGTGAAGTGCCACACCAGGTCGGTTATCAAGCAGCACGGAATCCGATCCTTCGAAGCATCAGACAACAGCTTGGCCAAGCAGTCTCGGAACGGCCCCACGCAAGTAACGTTCATCAGCGTCACGAGAGCGATGAAGTCTACGGTAGAGGCCTGGCCCTCTAGCAAGCCGTCCGGGATCGATTGGAAGTTGAAGTGAGGGTAGTTGGAGGATTTAGGAGAGTTAGAAGTGGGAGTGGACTATGGTGATGGAGAAGCCTCGAGAGTAGAGGAGATTTGCAAGCTGGAGCATCGGAGTTGTGTGACCTTGCAAGGGAAGTGGGAAGAGGACGATTTTGTGGCCGATTTTGGCTTCACCGGACTGAGTCTCGGATTCTCCATGAACAAATTGGTTTGCCGCTTTTTGCTGGTGTATGTTGCGTGTCTTGTGTGTGTGCATATGTCGATATGACACTTACTTTCTTTTTATATTGGTACAAGGGAGTGTTGCGGGACACGAGACAGTACCATTTTTTAAGAGATGAGAGCGTGGTAAGATATGATTTGGTAACTCTTTTCTTTAGACACTTCACAGTCTCATTTCATTACGTCTCTTCGGCTTTCTTGATCGGTTGAACTGAACGGGGTCGAAGGAGTTTCCACGACCATGAGGACATAATGGTCGCCGAGAATTAACACATTTTACATGCTAAATCAGGAAAATTAACACTTTCTCCCATTTTTGAATGCCAAGGACATAGTGAGATTGCCGATAAATCTTTAACCATATAAGATTCTCTACAAGATAGTGGAAAAGCATCGCCAATATGCCAGTCATCACCGTTTCGATTGTCATGAGTTAGCAACTTCTGTCGTTTCAGCTGAGATCTAGCCGTGTTCAGCCCATTTGACTTCAAACGACGTGCCCGGTCTCGAACCTTTTTTTTATCGACGGGCCAATCTACCACGTCCGTAATCGCTACCGACTTCGAGGACGACATCAGCTGGTCCTAACCACACAATTCGGAGTTAATGCAAAGACGCAACTCCACACCTCATACATCAAGAAGAAGCTGACAGCTATTTAAGGAGTGAGTAGTGCAGTTGCCAGTTGCGGCCACTGTTTGGTCCAAAGCCCTCCACAGAGAACGATTGCTTGCACCGTCAGAGTTCCATTATTTCACAATATATTCTTGCTCATTAGTGGGACCCAACGAATTGGCTTCCCTGCTGCATGTCGAGGTTGTGGATCTTGTTGGATCATTGTAGGCTTTGTAAAATTGGCGTGAAAACCGATGGGATATTATCATTAAATCAATCCAAAATCACCGGAAAAATAAATGATGAGCGATAAAGACACTAAAGATTCGTGCGGTTCGATCCGAATGTCAATACCTGATCTATGGGGAGAGCCAACGATAAATAATTTATTAATAATTGGAGAATCGGGATTACATTTACCTACATACCGGAGTGTTTTATAATTAAACAACTCAATTGAATGTAAAAAATCAGAGCACAAATCGCCGGTTGTTCACACCCAAGGCAAGAGCTCTACCTACGGGTGAACAAGAACCGTCCTGTTCGTCCAAGAGAGAACTTCTATGTGCATCTCTTTTATACTTCAAGTCGCGGCCAGAAGATCTCAACAAAACCCACGAAGTCCACGTTCTTTTGGGTGCGGTTTTAAAGGAAACTTTAATAAACAAATGAGTGTTCTGGCCCTTTTCTTGAATAAACAAATTCCCACAAATATTATATTTGTGTGCCCCTTCATTTTTGCAATTGAGGAAACTTCTTGAACAAAGAAATTCTAATCCGTTTTGGTATTTCTTTCTCAACAAATTCGATCTGACAGACCTATATCCTCCAACGGAATGCTCAAACTCGAGACATAATTTAGGGCTTGCTTCTAGGGATTCTCTTCATTGGCGTCCAAAAAGTAGGCGCCAGCTTGCATGTCCATATTGGACTTGGATTGCTTCTTGAAGAAAAGAAAACAACAAAAGCCCAGCTTGAAGATATGTTCACATGTTGAAGTTGGCTGACCCAAGTTGGTCTTCACATGTGAACGCAAGAGAAGCAATTATGAGCCACCGTTTTAATGGTACATCTTCGCCTATGAATAAGGAAATTGACAAAGCAAAAGAGTCGGGCCAAAGAGGGCCTCAAGCCACCATAGCGAGGGTGAGCTTCAGCGAAAGCCACACGCTGCTGGAGAGGCTGGGAGCAAAAGGTATGAGCTTCGGGAAAACCTCTAGCAGGGAGAGCTTCAGAAAAGCGGAAGTCACCAGATGCAAAGGTGAGCTTCAAAGAGAGAGGCAACGCAGCCTAAGTAGACATAGAGAGAGACTTACTCCTCTAAGAGTGAGAGATAAACAGATTAGTTGAGAGTGTCTGTGTATTAAATATTACTTTGAGATTACTTTGTAATAGCTGTGTAAAATAATTTTTAGTGTCATGCCACAGTTTGATATTACAAGTGTGCCTTGACTTGTCTATTACAATTCTCTCATGTTACCACCACAATGCTTCCTCATACCCTATAAATGGTATCAGAATTGTGTCTCTGAATACCCTATGTTGACACCTAATTTTTAGCTGACACATCATTAAAAATAGAGAATTCAAGATTATGGTTTTCGATCGCGACGGAACCCATTTCTTGAGCAAAAAATGTCGTTTTTTAATTCTGTCTGTTGGCCAGGCTTCTGTAGATGATTTCCTATTCATTTTATGCAAAAACCCGAAAAGTCAAACGGTTGACTTTTTGGTCAATCCTTTGACCAAAAGTCAATCCCGGGTTAAATTGGGGTTTTTCGCATAAAAAGGTTCCTTTCAAGTTTAATTTCACTTTAGAAGTGGAAATTTCAGAAAAATTCAAAGATTTGATCATAAAATCAAGCTTCTAATGAAAAGTCAACTTTTCAAACCTATGTCCAAAAAATCGGAAAATGCAAAAATTCAAAAATCATCTGATTTCACATTCAATTTACCTTTGGCATTTGAAATTTTGCAAAAATCGGTTTAGAATCAACTTTTTCCCAATTTGCGGAATTTGATTCAAAATTGGCCAAAAATGAAATTACTTCATTTTTAGTTATTTTTTAGGACAGTTTTCTTCATGACATTTGATCTAGAAGTCATCTTATATTCAATTTTGGAACCAATTTTGTAATTCCAAGCCAAACACAAAAACCCCCAATTTTGGCCCTAATCAGTGATTTGAATCGATTCTTCATGATTTGCACAATTGACACACGATTGAGCCCAATTTCTTATATGAAATCCAAATTCAAAATCAATTTTGGAAGATTCACATGAATTTGAGTCAATTTGATCAATTTAGTGATCCAATGATCAAGTAGTCTAAGAGTAATTGGTCCAATTAGTGCAATTCAACTTGACCCACTCTAGACTAATATTCAATTTGATGAATTGTAACTTAATTCGGTTAATTGGACTTCAATTAAATTTGTTAGTTTTGCTTGGCCATGCAATTACCCAAATTCAAGAGCAATTGAGACAAACAAGCTAAATTGGATCAATTTGTGCATAAATTTCAAATCGGTTCAATCCAATTTGATTCGATATTAATGGGCTCAATTAATCATCAAATCACACAAAATTGGAACAAATGAATCAAATATTGAACTAGTTCAATCAGGCTAAATTCGGGATTAACCGGCTTAACTCGGTTTGATTCAAATTGAACCGGTCCGATTGGACTGGCCATTTTTCAGTTAAAAATTCGGAGATCGACGATTCATTCCGACTAGCCAAGGCCGGCCCCATCCCTTTGAGCTCAAAAATTACAAAAATGCCTCTAAGTGAAAATTACCAAAATGCCATTCCTTAAGGATTAAGCAAATTAATTAGGGGATAAGCAAATCAATCATGGCCATTCATCTAGAATTGATCATGTCCATCCATAGTGCCATGTCACCAATCCTTAGCCCATAAGGAATATTCTTAATCATTAAGGATGCATTCTAAACCATTAGATCAATCTAAGGGCTAAGATTCAATGTTGGAGGGAGTATATAGTGTTTTTTCCCTCCAAAATTAAAGAACTCTCTCATTTTTCAGATCTGGTTTCTCTCTCTTCTCTTCTCTTTCTCTCTCATACTCTCTCACGTATCTCTCTCTCTCACTCTCTCTCTCGGCCGCCGGCCATATCTTCATCGCCGGCCATTTTCCGGCGGATCACCGGCGATCCCGAACCTCCAGCAGCATCCTCGGCGTCTTCATGTCGCTATGGTGGCCGGATTCTCGTTGAACGGCCATCGGATCGCGTCTTTTGATTTGATTCTTCGTTACTAGCTCGATAGTGCAAAAACGGACCGATTCTCACTTAGTTTGTGCGATCTATTATCATAGGTTGGCCGAGCTTTCCGAGACTTCTCCGTGCTGTCTTTGATCTGAACACGGAGGCCGGATCGCTCGATTTTGCGCCGGAGCATTGTTGAACAAGGTAAGTGCACTTGAACATGATTCTGCAAATTCGTGTATACTGAACCTGCATGCTTGTGATGCCGATTTCAGCTCGTTAATGTCGAAATCTTGCGAAGTGATAAACTAGAGAATCGTAGAGCACGTCTTAAGCTTCGATTTGATATATCATATGCCTTGATCGGACTTGATTCGCTATGTCAAAACCATTTCGAAAGTTAGGATCAGAATCTGGAATGTAATGTGCAGATCTGTTCTGATGATATCCTGATTGATGTTGTGCTGTTCTATGATTTTTCTGATTTTCTACCATCATTTTTTTAAAAAAATTTCTTCATAAAAGTTGTAGATCACATCTTAATCTGTTCATCATAAAATTTTCATAAAATTCCAAGTATGTTAGCATGGTACGATCTGCAACGTCATCTAGGTGTAGATCGGGTGACAGACTGTTTCTGATTGACCTTCGTGTGTTCTTCGATTTTCATAAATTCGTGTGTTCAAAATATGAAAAAGTTTTCTTCATGAAAGTTCACACTGAGATCGAGATCTTTCTATTGATACTAATTTCATCAAAATCGGAGGTCATTTGGATTTTCAAAAGGAATTTTCACAATCCGATCAGTATCTGTGTCCAGATCTGATTCTCATTCCTTTAGAGTTCAGAAGATGTTTTTCTGAATTTGATAAAGTTAGAGTCCTTTTTTACAAAAAAATCAAAACTTACAAAGTTGTTCATTGGGGTCTCATTATGTTGTCTAGAGAATTTGAGGGCCAAATAGCAATTTTTGAAGGGTCAATTTGCTCAAAATTTCATAAAAGGTCTTCTCAGGCTAAAATGTGATTTGCAATTGAGTCCTTCGCAAAAACAGAATTTTATAAAAATTTGGAGGGCTTTTTAGTAAAAACTCAAAACACGAGACTTTTTGTACACGGAGAATCCTAATTGCACAAAAATTCTCACATGGTTTTGATAAGGTTTGATATTTTTCCCACCATTATTTTGAAATCATAACAGAATCGGATCCAGTCTATCACCGAGGGTAAATTTGTCATTTTCGGGAAAATCGGCTAGGAATTAGAAAAAATGGTCTTCTTGACTTTTGATCCTCATGTTGTGAGCTTTCTAATGACACCTAAATCACTTCATTTGGACATCATTAGAGTAGTTAATCACATCTGAACAGAAGTAATCCGAATTTGATAAAAACTGAATAAGTGGTCTTCTTATGAAGCCCACTTCTCATTGTTTGATTGGCTTCGAAATAAGGCCCATGGGCTTGAATGCATGCTTATTTCATTGCTATGCATGTATTTGTTAGATGAATGTTAGGCCCGGTGCATGTTCGGCGGGTAGTCCATTGTAATCATTTAAAACCCGATTTTTGGGGTTAATTGATATGAGTTGCCGTTTTGTGAATGCAAATGGTAACCCATTATCATTAACCATCGATCAAATAATGTTAGATAATTAGGTGGGTGGTGAATCGAAATGCATGAAAAACAAAGGCCGATCCGAGGCCCGTGTTTGATTAGTGAATTGTTTGCACCTTTGTTTTTCTTTGGTTGTTTCCTTGTGCATTGTTTGTCATGAATGAATGTAATGAATGTAAACATCGATACCCGAGAGACGGTCCATGGGAAGATAATCCGAAATAGTGAAAAACCAAGGTGATTGACCGATGTCCAATCCGGTCTCCATTTGTATTCATTTGATGAAGGCGCTAAACCGATGTCCGATCCGGTTTCAATTTGTACTCAATTCATTCATCCCCGATCATGTCTCGGGTTTTCAATTTGTGTTGTATTAAACACCAGACGAGTTGTGGGTTTTTACTTTCTCGCACTTAGAATTGGCTCGTCTTTTCAATATTTTGAGTTTTTATTTTACGAAATGCTTTTTAATACAATTGATTGTTTCTTTCTTTTTCTAGACTAAGATAGGATTAGTTTAGAATCTTAAATGAAAATACAAAAACAAGATGCATGATTACCTAGTGGACTAAGACTTTAAACATGAAAATGGTAAAGAACAAATGTATGACAACTTAGATAACAACCATGTTAAGTTTAGCGGTACCGAAAGGGCGTTAATAGAAATATTAACGTAAGCTAGTCCCCGAACCTTTGATCTCTGATTTTCGTAGAAGCCGAAACGAAATTTCCGCGTTTCAGTTGGGTATTCTAGCCGACCCCCGACCTAGGCTAGTGGCGACTCCTAAAAAAGATAAAATCGATCCGCTGTCACGCGAGATATGAATTTAGGAAAGATCCACGTTCATGATCAATGGATCATATGGATGATCAAAAGATTTATATAAAATCATTTTCTATGATATGCCATATGAACCATTTCATGAACACATATCTCTAAACCCGCCTTACCGAGTTCGGCCCTCGTGAGGTAAGTCGCGACACCCTACAATTGGTATTAGAGCAAAGTTGCACACTCTACATTCTCAAAGTCGGCTTGAGAGACATGTTCAAGGAAACAATTTTTTCAAGGATGTATGCTCTATGGGGTTAAAGCATCAAGTATGGTATAACGGGTTGGTTGGAGTTCCTGTAGAAGTTTGATTTAAAAGCCACCAGAAAGTTCTTTTGCGGTATAAAAAGGAAGACGACTCCAATGACAAATCATTTGCAATCTTATAGTTACCAGCGATAGAATATATTTAGGGCCTAAAAAATTACTAAGTGAATGTTAAAAATGACATCACAAGTGACATAATTTTCATATGACGCTCCCTTGATTGCCATCATTTATTCATCAAATCACTCGAGTTTCGTAAATTCCGTAGGCCGTTCGCTTAAATATCATAACTTTTCAATCGATCACCTAAATATCACAACTTTTGAAAAACATTCATCACAAGTGCCAAAAATCTTAATAGCATGATGTCACGGATTGTGATTCTCATGTACTCTTGTACTCATGTGAGTGGAGCTTGGTGCCGACGAGTGAAAAGTGAGTGATGCAGAGGGGATAATACAATTGGTTCGTGGAAGTGGCACCAAGGTAGTTTGTGTTAGGAATTCTAGGCCAGAATGAATATACCCTTCGGAGCTTTGAAAGTAGGGTTGGCCTTCTACGCACAAATTGGTCAAAAGCTAATGTCACTTTCCTAATAAGGCCACAACAGGCCAAAATCAATTGTTGTACCTAAAGTATTTTTTATGCCTTGCTCGAGGGATTGGATGCCCAAGCTAAGCTCAGCGTAATACTATCTGATATGAGGATGTTATTTGTTGTATTGTTCTTTGGAACAACTATAGAAGAATGGCTAGCCTGGGATCTACTTGACTCGCTAGGCACTGCACAGGCTATTCTGCGGCCAAGGAACTATCGGCCGTGACAAATGGTATCAAAGTAGGGATCTCTCTAGTAGGTGGGTGATTTGGGATAAACCTGTGGTCTAGCTAGTTCTATGAGTGTAGAGAGTGAATTGCCATGGTTAAGAGGGCTTGGATAATGTGTAGCTCTCGTCCAGCTTTTAGGATGGCAATGGGAGCACAAGGTGGAATCGCATTGCTCACTGAATAGGGATTCCTAAATCAATTGGTGAAACTCAAGAGGAGGTCTGTTATCATATTTCCAAGAAGGAGAGAACCCTCCACTGGCCTGTTGAGATCAGGAGAAGCCTCGTAAGTGAATGAAAGGGAGTGCAGTTGGCTTAGGATGCCACACTTGTTAGGGTGCACAAATGGCTGGAGATTCACGAACAGCTTTGATCGGGCGAAACTACTGGTGGAGTAGAGTGGAGTGGCATGTTCTGTTGGGCAAGTGTTGCCATTCATGTAAATCTTAGGGTAGTGGCATTGATGGTTGAGGAACGAAGGGAAGCGACTAAATAGCATGCAATGAAGGCATTGCGGAATTGAGTGGGGGAGAATGTCACGGACTGTAATTCTCCTGCACTCTTGTACCCTTGTGAGTGGAGTTTGGTGCCATCGAGGTAAAGTGTTATGTGTATCTCGCTCAAAAGATTAGATACTTGAGTTAAACTGGGCGTGGTACCATCTGATACGAAGATGTTAGTCATATTGTTCTTTGAAACAACTATAGAAGGAAGATTGGCCTAGAATCTTCTCAACTCGCCAGGTGCCGCACGAGCTATTCCATGACCAAGGAATTGTCGGCTCGTGACAATGACATTTATAATGAATTTTTTCAAAAATTATTGTACTCAAGTAATCAATTAGAAAGTCACGGCACTCGAGTTATCAATTGAAAAATTATGACACTCGAGTAAACTTTTATAACTCAACAAAAAAAGTAAACATTTACAAAAGTCACGGTACACAAATGATTTATTGAAAAAATTATGGCGCTTACTGGCAGCAATGATGTCCCCGTATACGGTACGCCTTTCGATTTGGCGGGTCTTCTATATAAAATAGGTGAACCCCACTAGTTGGAAACTATTATATTTGTTTCCTATATTTGTGATGGACACAAAATATTAGTTTCTAAGATATTAAACATATGCGGCAAAAGATCCTTAATACATGCGGTTGCCTTTGTCAAATAAAATAACGTGGAGATGGTTACAAGTGATTTAAATCAATCAGATAGAGACAAAAGATTTGTATCTAAAAGTTATTATCAGGGACGTTGCATAAAAATGGGACTTTGCTCAAAGTAAATAATTTTTCACCAAAACTTGATTTTTTATTTTTTAATAAAAGTGCATTTTGTGGTGATTTGAATAGGAATCTACTCGGTGTGATAACGAAGATGAATAGAAAACTTAAAGATAAAAGACTAGAAATGATGATGAAAAATGAAAAGAAAATTAAAAAATTGAGAAGAGTATATTGGTAATATGTGTTCGGGATCCCCTTTCATAATTATACGCCGCCATTTATATAAGAGTTAATATCATGAAAAGTCACAAAATGGTACATTTGTGATAAATTTATCTCAAACTAATTTTTTAACCATAAAAAACCTTAAACTGGTACACCTACGACAATTTTAACCTCCGTTAGTTTCCATTAAATTTTACTATCAAATTTTTTAGTTGAATGACACATGGCAATTGATGGGTATACCAGTTTGGGGTTTTACCCTCTATTTGTCACAAGTGTATCAATTTATGATTTTTCGTGATATTTATTCAATTTAACGGATGATAAATTTGTTACAAATATACCAGTTTGGGTTTTTTAATGGTCAAAAAATTAGTTTGGAGTAAATTTGTCACATATGTACTAGTTTAGGATTTTTAGTGGTCAAAAAATTAATTTTGGATAAAACTGTTACATGTATACTAATTTGGGATTTTTCATAATATTAACCCTTTATATAACTCAATAATTATAACCATTCACTAGTAGTTATTACTCTAAGTATGGTTACAACTGTTCTCCCAAGATTGCAAGTTTCCTATTCACATGTTGGTCTCATCCACAAGCAATTACAACTTCCAAAACCACTAGGTTAATCAATTATCGTTCAATCTCCTTGCCTTCAATCAATATTTCTACTCTTGTGTTCTCGTTTTGGTCCAACACTTAAGCCAAATTTTAAGATGGCTAACCCTTTGCTTGCTCCATTAATAAGTTTCACTTGACACCTCTCAGCTATTAGTCAATGTCGAATGTATGTAGCCATAGATAAGTCTTTTGTTATTGAGTTTCACTTGACACTTCTCAACTATCAGTCAATGTTGAATGTACGTAGCTATAGATAAGTCTTCTCCGTAGATGTCAATATCCATGCCATCAAGTTGTCAATTGTTCAATAGCTCATATCACTTTCACCTACAGTCTTCCTTGATCAATTGTACTCCGTCGTTTAGCAATAATTGTATGGTATAATTGTCGATACCCAGGCATGATAGTCATCCATAAACTACCTTCGTAATTGCCTATAACTACATTCCATATAAGTCGTTATATATAAAAGTCTTATGCATAAAGGTCAATATCCAAGCCATATAGTTGTCATTTGCTCAATGGCTTATATCACTTTCATCGACCAGTCTTCCTTGATCAATTGCACTCCATCGTTCAGTGATGCTACCTTTGCAATTGTCTATAACTACAGTCCATAGTTGTCATGATATAGATGAGTCTTCTCCATAGATGTCAATATCCATGTCATCAAGTTGTCAATTGTTCAATAGCTCATATCACTTTCACCGACAATCTTCCTTGATCAATTGTACTTCGTTGTTTAGCAATAATTGTATGGTATAATTGTCGATACCCAGGCATGATAGTCATCCATAAACTACCTTTGTAATTGCCTATAACTACATTCCATATAAGTCGTTATATATAAAAGTCTTATGCATAAAGGTCAATATCCAAGCCATATAGTTGTCATTTGCTCAATGCCTTATATCACTTTCATCGACCAGTCTTCCTTGATCAATTGCACTCCATCGTTCAGTGATGCTACCTTTGCAATTGTCTATAACTACAGTCCATAGTTGTCATGATATAGATGAGTCTTCTCCATAGATGTCAATATCCATGCCATCAAGTTGTCAATTGCTCAATAGCTCATATCACTTTCACCGACAGTCTTCCTTGATCAATTGTACTCCATCATTCAGCAACAATTGTATGGTATAATTGTTGATACCCAAGCATCATGGTCATCCATAAACTAACTTTGCAATTGTCTATAACTTCATTCCATAGTTGTTGTTAACCATGATGATCACATCAACCAAACTCAATTAAACAACTGAACCCAGTGCCTGTTGATTGAAAAGAGTTGGTTATTTTTTGTGTAAACAATAATAGATAAAAAATAAAGTGGGACATATATGTATGTCTTTAAAAGCTTAAGTTGTTGTGATGGCAACATAGCCATACCTAAAATCTAGTTTCGAGCTCCATAAAACCACCATTCTTTTCCTTTAGCAATAAGTGCCATGTAACAACCTACAACGGCGGAAAGCTGCCTCTAATGGTCATTAAGGGTAGGCTTTTCGATTTTTAGGGACGGCTTCTCCTATAGTCCGTTATCCATTTGCTAGACCATTTTATCGTTGTTCGGGTTAGGAAACACCATCCATAAAGTTTACAAGCTTTAATTAGTCTATCGAGGGTACCAAATATATCGACAATCTCAATGTCTTGGTGACATTAACGTATGCATGCAATTAGGAGAGGAGGGGACGTTACAGTAAAGTTTAGTTTTCTATGATATTAAATGCACCAACTGTCACACCCCGAAACTCATAAAGATTGAGATGACACGACTTTCCTTCCATCCAAAGAACCTAACCTCAAATAGAAACCAACAACCTATCAACAAAATATATATCTTCGACTATATATATATGTATAGAAATATAAAATAAATGAGTAGATTTTGTTACAACATTGGAGTTTCTATAATCCATCACAAAGAATAATTACATATCTAACTAACAACTAAACCTAGCAACTATCAACAAACATAAATAAATAAAAACAACTCTCTTGAACCATACAAAAAATCTAACTCCCAAAAGTCCTTCTTGAAAGCGCTCTCGTATGATTTGCGGCTAACCGAGGAACCTGAAAATGCGAAAGATGAATGGAGTGAGCAATGATAGCTCAGTAAATGGTACAACTCTTCTAAGGAGATCGGGCCTTGACGAAACACATTTAAAATCAAAGATGTAACTCATTTATACCAATCTAGAATATAATAAACTCACAAGAATAAAACAAGCTCTATATTACTTCAACATAACTATATTCATAGCAAATACACCCATTTCATCAATGATATCAAGATAAGTATTAATGGTCCAATTCAATAATCAATCTTGTCAAATCACATATCAACGGTCCATTCCACGCTCAATAGTCAACTCAAGGCTCTAGAGGTAGCTCCCACAAAACTTACATTATCATATAGCACTTAGTCTTGACCAATGCATATCAATAGTATGAGGCCCTAAAGGTGGCTCTCACAGGACTTGCGTCGTCATGTAGCACATGACCCTTGACTATGTATATGATTAGTATAAGGCTCTAGAAGTGGCTCCCATGAGATTTGGGTCACCATGCTTAGCCTTTGGCTACGAGGCCCTAGAGATGACTTCCATGACACTCACGTCATCATGTAGCACTTAGTCCTTAACCAATCTATATTACAATTGGTTTCACAAACCAAAACACATAATCTTTCGATACTTAGTTCATCGGTCAGAATCCCCTTTCGTCAAGTATTGGTCAAATCTTTTCGGGAGTTTTCTCGTAAATCAAATTCTCAAAGTAGTAAACATAACCTTTGAAGAAAAGTGAATTAAACCATCTCTCAATAACTCAAAATGTAGTAAACACTCGATCCAGTTTTATGCAACAAATATGCTCTTCTTAATTCCATATATATATATATATATATATATATATATATATATATATATATATGTATGTATGTATATTGAAGTACTATTACTTCAAATCACGAGTTTTACAAAAGCAAAGAAGAAATCAGCACCACTCACCTGAAAATGCCCAAAATCAAACTACATAGCTAATCAAGCCAATGATCTCATAATCTTAACAATTTAATAAGAATCAACGTCAAAACCAAGTGAAATATTACATCAATTTCGAATTGACTAACCTACGCTTAGACACTAAACAAAATAACTCTTACAAGTCAACCAATCACACACCTAAAGCGATTATTCAACCCATTCGCAGCGCAAAGCTCACATGTGAAATCCTAAAATTGAAATTGACTCTTATTAAAACACACAGCTCAACAACGCCATAATCCATCGTTTTCGTGAAATCTCATAGCTTAACAACTCAAAAATCGGACTCCACAACTTCAATTTCACAAAATTTCGAATTTGTGCCCTAATCCTAAAAAAAACCACTCCGATTACACGAACGAAGGGTGCAAACACTTGTAGCGCGTTGTGAATGAGGAGAAAGTGACTTTAATAGTGTATCAATTGTAAGGAAATGCAAGTGATTGGTGGAAAGCTACCAGGGATCGAGTGTTCCCCGCAGGGGTCGTTCAAACTTGGGCTGTATTTATAGAAGTCTTTAATGGCAAGTATTTTTCGGAAAGTGCTCGAGAGAGAAAGTTAGCTGAATTCATGAGACTCCGGTAGGGATGGATATCCGTGGATCAGTACAAGGCAAAATTCTCTAGATTATCCAAGTTTGCCCCAAAAATGGTGAAGGACCCATTGGATAGGACCCGAAGGTTTCGAGATGGGTTGAAATTGGATCTTCGTAGTAAGATGGTATCATTGAACTTAAGAGATTATAATGAGATTTATGAGTAGGCTTAGACGATTGAGCGTGATTTGGTGGATAGGGCTACCGCTTCTAGGTCGAGGTTTGCCTCGGCTAGGGACAACTGCCACTTCGGAAAGAAACCAATACCAAGAAATCGGTGCTTTGTCCCACCCGTTAAGAAGAATATCGGGAAGCCGAAATTACTTGAAGTTGTGTTATGCGTTAATACACCGTTAAATGATAAGGTGTTAGTTTCGTTAGAATACCTGGATTGTAAGATAATGACTAGTGATATGAAAAAAAAAGAAAAAAAAGAGGATAGACATGGCAGTTCTAGCTATGTACGATTTTGATGTGATTGTTGGTATGGATTAGTTGACTAGGCAGAGGATTGTAATGGATTGTAGTAGCAGAGTGATCCAATTTAATCCAGTTGGACATCCTAGATTCAAATTTGTGGGAAATCGAGGAGGAACCTTGATTCCCTGGATTTCGTCACTGGAAGTGACTAAGTTGTCGGACGAAGGGTGCGAAGGGTTTTTAGTACTAGTAGTTGATTCAACAATTGAGGAACCAAGGCTAGAAGATATAGCCGTGGTGTACGACTTTCCTGATGTCTTTCCTTAGGAATTACCGGGATTGCCACCAGAAAAAAAAGTAGAGTTTGTAATTGAATTGGCCCTTGGGATAGAGCCAATTTCAAAAGAACCCTATAGGATGTGACTGTCTAAGTTAAAAGAATTGAAAGTTCATATGCAAGAATTATTAGACAAAGGTTTTATTTGTCTAAGTGCGTCCCCATGGGGAGCGCCAGTGTTGTTTGTAAGGAAGAAATATGGGTCGTTGAGGTTGTGTATCAATTATAGGCAATTGAATCAAGTGCCTATCAAGAATAAATATCCCCTGCCAAGGATAGATGATTTGTTTGATCAGTTACAAAGGGCTTCGGTATTTTCTAAGATTGATTTGAGGATGGGACATCATCAGTTGAGGATTAGGAAGGAGGACATACCGAAAATGGCATTTAGGATGACATATGGACATTACGAGTTTACAGTAATACCATTGGGTTGATTAATGCCTCCGCTGCCTTTATGGATTTAATGAATCGAGTGTTTAAGGAATTCTTTGATCAATATGTGATAGTTTTCATAGACAACATATTGGTGTACTCGAAGAGTCCGGAAGAGCATGAGATATATTTAAGTAAAGTTCTACAGACCTTATGAGAATACGCATTATACGCCAAGTTTAGTAAGTGCGAGTTCTAGCTTAATTGAGCATCATTTCTTGGATACGTGATCTTTGGGGAAGGAATCTCAGTAGATCCAGCAAAGATTGAAGCTGTAATGAAGTGGCCGAGACCAACGACGATAACAGAGGTTCAAAACTTTTTGGGTTTGGCAAGATATTACCAATGTTTCGTGGAAGGGTTTTCGGCAATAGCAACACCTTTGACACATTTGTTGAAAAAGAAAGCAAGGTTTGAATGGACCAACAAATGTAAAAAGAGCTTTCAAGAATTAAAATATAGATTGACAATGGCCCCGGTGTTGACTATTCTATCAGGACCAAGAGGATATGAAATTTATAGCTAGGCGTCGTTACAAGGACTGGGTGTGTACTCATGCAAAATGGATTAGTAGTGGCCTATGCATCAAAACAGTTGAGACCGCATGAGTTGAACTACCCGACGTACGATTTGGAATTAGCCGCAACAGTATTCGCCCTTAAGATGTGGTGACATTACTTATACGGAGAGAAGTTTCGGATATATACGGACCATCAAAATTTGAAATATTTGTTTTCTCAAAAGGAGCTTAACATGAGACAACGTTGTTGGATGAAGTTACTTAAGGACTACGATTGTGATATTTTGTATCACCCCGGAAAGACCAACCGGGTAGCTGACGTGTTAAGTCGGAAGTCGAGCATTGCATACTTGTTAGTTAAGGAATGGACCTTATTGGAAGAGGTGCGAGACTCAAAATTTAGACTTGAAGTAAGTCAAGTCTCGAGTTTACTAGTCACACTAAGGATCAAACCAGAAATCCAAACTAAAATTAAGGTTTTACAATCTACAGACCAAGAAATTCAAAAAATTCTGGAAATGGATGTTGCTAAGAGGAAAATGAACTTTCAAGTATCCGAAGACAGGATCTTGAAGTTCCGAGAAAGATTATGTGTGCCCAATGATGCAGAACTTAAGGAGAAAATCTTATTGGAAGCACACCGTAGCAAGTACAGCATCAATCCTGGTAGAACGAAAATGTATCAGAACTTTAGACAACACTATTGGTGAAATAGCATGAAGGTGGACATAGCTAAGCGTGTAGCTAAATGTTTAACATGCCAGCAAGTGAAAGTGCAACATTGTAAGCCCGGAGGATTGTTACGACCATTGAAAATTCCAGAATAGAAATGGAAGCACATCACTATGGATTTTATAATGGGATTACCAAGGAGCCAAAATGGCTATAATTCTATTTGGGTGATTGTTGATAGATTGACAAAGTCAGCGCACTTTTTGGCAGTGCAAAAGGACTTTGCATTGGAAAGGTATGCCGAATTATATGTAAGACAAATAGTTCGCCTACTTGGATTGCCGGTAATGATTACTTCAGATCATGATCCCAGGTTTACTACGAACTTTTGAAAAGTCTGTAGACGGCATTAGGATCAAAACTGCAGTTTAGTACAGCTTACCATCCATAAACGGATGGCCAGTCTGAAAGGACTATTCAGACTTTAGAAGATATGCTTCAGGCGTGTGTATTGGATTTTCAAGGCAAGTGGAAAGAACAATTACCCTTAGTGTACCTTACCAAAAAAAAACAATTACCCTTAGTGGAATTCGCACATAATGATAGTTTTCAGCAAAGTATCGTAGTAGCGCTATTTGAAGCGTTGTATGACAGAGCATGTAGAACGTTTGTATGTTGGGATGAAGTTGGAGAAAGGAGTACAACCAGGCCAGAATTAGTTCAACAGTCAGTTGAGGCAGTTAAGATCATTCGTGAAAGGTTAAAAACAGCGCGAAGCCGTCAAAAGAGTTATGCATACAGAAGGCAAAAACCTTTGGAATTTCAAGTAGGGGATCACGTATTCTTCAAGATATCGCCAATGAAAGGATTGTCCCGATTTGGTAAAAAAGGAAAATTAAGTCCACGGTTTATGGGACCTTTTGAGGTGTTGGAAAGGATTTGAGATTTAGTGTATCGACTCACCTTACCGCCAAACTTATCTCAGTTGCACAATGTATTCCACGTATCGATATTAAGAAAATATGAACCGGATCCAGCTCATATACTAAATTATGAGGAGATAGAAGTGGATGATAAAGTGTCGTATGTGGAAAGACCGGTGCGGATCGATGATAGGAAGGAACAAGTCTTAAGGAGCAAGACAATCCTACTGGTCAATGTGATTTTGGAATATCATGGGACCAAAGGCATTACTTGGGAAAGCGAGAAGCTGATGAGACGTCATTATCCCCATTTGCTTGAATAGTTTGGTTTTGATTGTAAATTTTGAGAACGAAATTTTTATAAGGGGGGAAGAATTGTGACATTCTAAATTTCGACCCACTTGGTATTTATGAAATGCATAATTTCAACAACGCACTTGTAGTAAATTTAGCCCCGACTTGATCACTCTTGGAACACTAACCAGTAGGGAAAGGCTAATTAGGGATCTAGATTCGTGCGACCATAGAACCTGATCATGGATTGACTTTTAACCATAAGGATTGTCGAGGTAATATTTTGGGTTAATATTAACCGATCTAAGGATGGTCATGGATCGATTTGCGAATGTCGTATAATTGGATCGCGGGTGATTCCGCCTCGCGAGAATACGAAATTAACGAACGATCTCAAATCTATTCCAAATGATCGCGTTCTTTAGAACTAGTGATTGATCCTCGCAATTACATGACAATCGAGGTCGCCATGACTTAAGTAAACTTAAAAGTGGTTCAATTTAGTATTGACCATGGGTCGAATGTACGAATTTTCCCGAAAACCACCCGTTAGTTTGAGATAAGCTCAAGTTGCGTTTATGTGAATTTTGCCATTAAATAGAGACTGAGTTTGGATGTTGAAAATTTTGAAAGTCATGACAGAGCAATTGGACGACGTCGTTATTATCGTGGTCAGCCTCGGATTTATTCGGATTTGCCAGAAAACTGAAATTTTGACAGGAAGTGAAAAATGACCATTTTGCCCCTAGGACTTTGTTATGACTAAGTATAAAATGAGAATGGCATTTTGGTCATTTCATACCAACTTTAGAGATATAAATTTTTGGACTATTTTGCCCCTGCACTTTTTGTGAAATTTCAATTTTACCCTTGAATATTTTTTGTAAGAGTTGATCTTGGCCGTCAATTTTTGGATAAGATTGAATCATGGCTGTCGGATGAAAAGTAGAGAGTAGGTTAGGATGGTAATTTCACATTGGGAAAGCTTAGACTAGCCTTTTTTCTCTAGTCTATTTATTCTTCTCTCTCTCTCTCTCTCTCTCCCCTCATTTTTCTCACACCTCCCTCTCTCTCCCTCTCCCCTTGGCCGAATTCCCTTCCCTCTCTCCCTGACGTGAAAGTGGCCAGCTGGCCACACCCTTGGCCGTCGCCGCACATCCATCCGCCGTTGTTCGCCTATGGCTGCCGTGAGCCGCCGGTGGTTCTTGCTGCTCGCCATCGTCTCTGCTGTTGTCCCTCCTCTGTTCAGTCACCTTTTGAGTGCTCGAGCTCACGTAGGACCTTGAGTAAGTGATATCCTAACCCTCGCCTAGGATAACGGGTGATTTCGGATTGGTTCGAGCCCGTTTTTGTGAGTTTTAAGGGTTATTCAGAGAGAAATGGTTGGACTGATTTGGCTGAGTGGTTTGGATGGAATTATGATAATTTATGAGGTGGATTTGAGATTAGAATTGATTGATTAGGTAATCGGAATGATTACGGGTGATTATCGTGATTTATTGCTTGAAAAATGGGTTTAAATGTGCCGTTATAGTGATTTTTTTGTGGTGGTTGAGTTGCCATACATATTATCAATAAATTGCGGCATGCTTATGTTTAAATTACTATATGTGGTGAATCGGGATTTGTGGCATGAGTGCGACGCCCTTGATTAGTGAAAATTGGCTTAGAATATGAAAACTGTGTTAAATTGAGCTTGTGCAAGTGGAATTAATGAATTTGTGGGTTAATATGGCTTGTTGGTGATTTGAATACTTTGGGTGTTATGTGCGAGTTGGTCGTATGAAATTAGCATGTAACTGGGTGCCCGACGTGTTGCATGATCATTAAAAATCCTGAGGCGTGTACTGTAACATGGGATCCAGATAAAATATGGTTTGTTGATGTGCTCATTTGATCACATAATCCATGAGGCGTGTACTGTAACACGGGAAATTGAACCGGTCCTGAGGCGTGTTACGCGGGACGATGCTTGATTTTACCAGAAGACCGCCAGCCTCATGCGTTTTACGTAGGTTGTGCTGTAAAAAAGGGAGATTGGTGTTGCGCTTGAGGCATGTTACGCGAGCTAGAGACACTGAGCCTAAGGCGTTTTTACGCGGGCTATAGAAGTGTTGTTCAATCCGTTGCGTGTTATGCGAGTTGTGTTATAAAAAGGGAGATCGGTGTTGCGCTTGAGGCGTATTCGTTTACGCAGGCTAAAGACACTGAGCCTAAGGTGTGTTCGTTATGCGGGCTATAGAAGTGTTGTTAGACCTGATACGTGTTTACGCGGATCAAAAATCGATGGCTAGTTTTTGGACTTGAAGCGTGTTTACACGAGTCAGAAATGAATTGGATGCATGTGCTCGAGTGAAATAGGAATCGTATGAAGTTGTGTTTGTTATGTGAGTGTGGGCATGAGTATGGTTTGATTGGTATTATTGAGTGCGATATGATGTCGGTTTCTAATAATAACGTTTGAATTCGCAAGTACGATTTCGTGTGTGTCAAGGTGGGACATTTGTGCCTGCTATTATTTTGGCTTGATAGTTGTGTGATTTGTATGCTCGAACATACCTAGAGATATGTGTTAGTCTAGGTGGGGTTTAGAGTTTCTCTTACTAAGAAGTGTTCTCATGGTTTTATTTAAAACCATTTAGCCGATCAAAGTTCCAGCGAAATCGGGAGACAAGGACAATCCGATTGAGATCAATGCTGAGTCCAAGTCTTTAGAGGAACAGATTGGCATCGACGAGACTGATTCTGAGTGGATCCCTCTCTAGGGCGAATAGGAGTTGGTTAGAAGTTAATGGTTGGACAGTTTGAGAGGTGCCCCTTTTTTGTGGTAGTATTAGTCTATCCAATGCCGCTAATCCCTTTTTGATATCGGCGGTTGTTGGTGCAGAGGTTGCCAGTTGTGATGGATTGTAATGAATATTGTATATACCACGGTGTAATATAGTGCATGGTGATTTGGTGATTTGTCTCTCCCTATTACCCCATAATATTACTGTCAGGATTTATATTTTCATTTCTGCCGTGTTAGAACTTTGATATGTTGGTTTGGGTCGGCGGCGTTTCTTGGGACATCGCACTAATTCAACCGAGCTTGGGGTGTCGCATGCTCATCGGGGTTCGAGACGTGACATGTCACTATAACCAAATCATGTAAATCTGGTGTCCGATTTATTTTCTTATCCTGTCATATTATTGTTCGATCATTTGGCTTCCGCAACAATTAGTATCAGAGTTAGGCTCGACTGAGCTTAAGGGAATCGATGGCGATGGAAAAAGAAAAGTGAAAATCAATAGATTTGATATGAAGGATTTTGGTTTCTAGAAGATGCAAATTAAGGATTATCTATATTAGATGAAACTGCACTTGCTCTTGTTTGGAGAGAAGCTAGAGACGATGAAGCAATCTGACTAGGAAATGCTAGATAGATGAGCTTTTGATGTTATTCGACTGACGTTGGCTCGTAATGTCGCGTTATGTCGTGAAAGAGACGACCATTGCAGGTTTGATGAAAGCTTTGTCAAACATGTACGAGAAGCCCTATGTGATCAACAAAGTCTACTTGATGCGACGTCTATTTAACTTGAAAATGAGCGAAGGTGCGTCAATTGCTGATCATATTAATGAATTCAATATGATCGTTAGTCAATTGAGTTCAATTGAGATTGACTTTGAAGATGAGGCATATACTTTGATTCTATTATCCTCATTGCCTGATTGTTGGAATACTACTGTTATTGCTGTTAGTAATTCCTCTAGGTCAACAAGTTTGACGTTTGATGGTGTTCGAGATTTAATTCTAAGTGAAAACATCCATAGAAGAGAATCTGGTGAACATGTATCTATTACTTTGGTAGGTGAAAATAAAGGAAGAACTAGTACACGTGTTAGTAGAAGTAGTATAAACACGAATAGATGAAGACAATCTAGGACTGGCGATGTTGTCTGTAGGAATCGTGGCAAGATGGGGCATTTTAGAAGGGATTGTCTTAAGCTAAAAAACGAGAAGGGTAATGGAATTAAAGTTGAGTCTGCGCATGATGTTGTAGCTATAGCAGACAATAATTTGGATTGTGCTAATTATATCTTGTCTGTCACTGATGATTCATTGTTTGGAGGATGGATTATGAATTCTAGTTGTTCTTTTTACTCTACACTAAATAGGAACCAGTTTACTACTTATTAGTGCACGGATAGTAGTGAAGTACAGTTGGGGAACAAAGCGAAGTGCAATATTGTAGGTGCTGGTGATGTTAGAATCAGAATTTATGATGGCATTATGTAGACATTGACTGGAGTAAGGCATGTTCCAGAGTTAAAGAAAAATCTAATTTCCTTGAGTGCCTTGGATTCAGTTAGGTGTCGGTATTATTCAAAATGTGGAGTTCTGAAAATTGTTCGAGGTGCCATGGTGATAATAAAAGGAATCAAGCATAATGGCCTGTATGAACTTCAAGATGAGATAGTGATAGAATTTGCTGCGAAGACGTCGGATGCATCGGTTTGAGAGTCTAAATTGTGGCATATGTATTTGGGGCACATAAGAGAGAAGCCTGAAAGTTCTAAGTGAAAGAAATTTGATATGTGTTTATGTGGCTAATAAACTAAATGTATGCAGGTGTTGTGATTTAGATCAACAACAGAAAGTGCAGTCGAGTGAGATTGTTAAAGAAACCACGGAAATTGCAAAATTAATTCACTTAGATATTCGCAGGTTGTCATGGTTTCCTTTGGAGAAGAATGCTAGATTTATGCTAACAGTTGTTGATGACTACTCGAGGAAGACGTGGCTATTTGTGTTTAGGAACAAGTTTGATATTGTTGTTAGGATCAGGCAATTGAGAGCTTTGATCGAAAAGGACGCTGGTAAAATGATTAAGCAAGCGTGGATTGACAATAGTATGGAGTTTTGCTCGAAGTTGTTAAACAAATTCTGCATGAAGGAAGGCACAGTGAAATACCGCACTAGTGCCAGTAAACCACAACATGTTGTAGAGTTGATAAGCAAAACGTTACTAGAGATGGCCCATAAAATAATCTCTGGTGCTGGTATGGCTAGAAGGTTTCTAGCATATGCACTTCGTACGGCGAGCTACCTAAAGAATAGATTCCCATCGATTGTAATTGGATGTCGGACTCTCAAAGAAGTGTAGTTAGATAACGTTGCTTATTATTTTGTTATTAGAATATTTGATTGTTCATGTTATATTCGAGTTAGTGATGGTAAGTTCGATGGAATGGCAACAAAGTGCATGTTCCTAGGTTATGCACAAGGTGAGCGGGGTTATCGGTTGTGGTGCCCAGAATTAAATTCACATGTTATCAGTAAAGAAGTTACATTAGATAAGTCTCCAGTATGGGTAGGAGTGCTAGTAGCAGTATTTATACAGATATGAACAGTGTTCAACTTGAGGTGGAGTTGCAACCAGAAACTCCTGAGGTAGCGGGTACTAGCGGAGTAATCGACACAGATAGTGCTTGTAACAAGGTGGAGCCTATTGAGCCAACAATTGTTGTAACTACGAATATTGATATGAACTTATGATAGTTTATAGGAAACTACCAGCAATCGCTGGTGAACGTAGAGAAGCAGACATTTTGGAGGCTATATAACCCTTGTTTTCCTCATCATCTACACTACCACAGAAACTGCAATCCTTCTTCACTCACTCTTCAATGGCGACTGCCAATTTTTTCCTCCAATTGCTTCTACTCGCCCTTGTTGGTAGCTCTCTACTAATTAAAGGGATAGTCTCCCAAGATGATCGAAAGGCAAGGCCCCCCCGCTCGTGCTATCTTTCTCTCTCGAAAATTTTCTCCCTTTCAATTATTTGTCGTAATTCTGACATGAAGTATACTTTTCCTTTCAACAAAATTCTCGCCTAAAGATCATTTCGATAGACCAAACAAAACCAACTTGAACCTTCAAAAAGATGAAGTCATTGTGATTGATTAATGCCTGCCGCCTTTGATATATAAAATGCTAGCATTGTGTTTTATGAGGTATGACCCTATCAATGTTACACCTGAGCTACTGTACTCAGATAGCTAAGAGCAGCATCTCAGTCGATGCAGATTTCTCTTGCATGCTTCAACTTCCTTGCATTACTTCCAAACTGACAGGTTTTTTTTCTCTATATTGATTGAATTTTTCTTGTCTGCCTAATATGCAACCAGGCCTTCATTGTGTACATGGGCAACCGGCTCAAAAATGACGTTTCCACATCGTCACCTCAAGACATTAACATGCTCCAGGAAATCACTGGCAGGTCAGATAACCCATATAATTTTAAACCTAGCTCATTTAGAAATGTTAATAATTTCTTCTGGTTGTACAAACCTATCAATAGCAACTCCACAGGCATGCAGCGGAGAAAAGCCATTCCGCCATTATTTGATATTTGAACGAACTATCTCATAAGAATTTTCACAATATGTGCAGCGATGTTCCCTCAAAGCATCTGCTCCACAGCTATAAAAGGAGCTTCAACGGATTTGCAGCGATGTTAACCGAAGAGGAAGCGAAGAAGATGGTTGGTGATTGACAACACGACTTACTCTATACGTTTCTCTCTTCGTGCTTGCACAATCTGAAAAAAAATCATTTCTGGGACACAATACTTAGGAATGGAGGGCGTGGTGTCCGTGTTCCCCAATCGGAAGAATAAGCTCCACACCACAAAATCATGGGACTTCATGGGCTTCTCACGACAAGTGGATAGATCGATAACTGAAGGTGACCTCATCGTCGGAATGCTTGACATTGGCATATGGCCGGAATCGGAGAGTTTCAGTGATCGAGGGCTGGGCCCGCCGCCGAGCCATTGGAACGGCACTAGTCAAAGTTCATCCGATTTCACGTGCAACAAGTACATAAATTATATAATATTCCTCATAAGAAAACTATATAAATATGTCTTACGCGCATATCGTACGCTTTAATGTGCTATGGCAACGATGTTTATGTTTGCGAGCAGGTAGAGAGAGTGATGTCACATCAACATTATCTTAAAACTAAGTACCTAAAGAAATGAAAGTGAACAAATTTGCATGGACATGACTCGTTCTATCCATTGATTGATAGCTTTGTCTTGTAACGAGATGTCGTGTTCTTCTTGGCATGCATAGTTTCAAGGTCAATTAGAACCCTATTTCGATAGGCTCAATCTTTTCCCTTCATTTCTGCACAATCTTAGGAAAATAGAAAAGCAATAGAACTACATTCGGAAAATCAAGAGGCTTATGATTAGAATTATCTAAAATTTGTATTGACTATATTAAAACTTTATATATTTTGAAGCCAGAGAGATGAGACCACAGAGTCAAGAAGAAATATAAAGAATATAGGTCAATCAGTTAAACAAAATTACCATGCATTCATTCCATGTGATAATGAGTACGCTCAAACGCCAATTCTTTTATAACAACGTTATTGGGGCGAAATACTACCGAATAGATGGCAAATTTGGTCCGATCGATCGCCGATCCCTGAGAGACTCCAATGGCCACAGGTCGCACACAGCGTCGACGGTAGCCAGAGATGAAGTAAGCATGGCCAACCTATACGGCCTGGCTCAAGGCACAGCTCGCGGTGGAGTTCCATCGGCCCACATCGCAGTGTACAAAGTGTGTTGGTCCGATGGTTGCTATGACGCCGACATCCTTGCCGCATTTGACGACGCGATCACTGATGGAGTCGACTTCATTTCCATCTCGATCGGGTCCTTCTTAGCTAGAGACTATTTGAGGGATTCGATTGCGATAGGAGCTTTTCATGCCATGCGAAAAGGAATACTCACATCAACTTCTGCAGGCAATGGAGGACCCGGTCTTGCCTCCATCACTAACTACTCGCCTTGGTCTCTCTCGGTCGCTGCAAGTACCATCGACAGGAAGTTCTTCACTCAAGTGCTATTGGGCAATAATAAGACTTACGAGGTAATAAAAGTTCTCTCGAAAAGGAGTAGTTACCTTCCGGGTTCGATCTTGCACGTAGAGAACAAGTATCCTGCACACTAAATCATCTAATTCAAGCCAAAAATATGTGGGACTCATAATGATCCCCTTTGGAAAGCACCAGTTCCCATGCAATTATTCCATCGTCATTAGTTCTGATTACCATATCGTCCATAAATTAGGTTGTACAAGATATTCTCTGAAGTAGCACATGTAAAAGATTTGTTTTCTATGTACCTAACATGTGGTATGGTAAATCGAATTGGCAGGGAATCTCCATAAACACCTTTGATCTCGAAAGTAAGATGTATCCATTGATTTATGGAGGCCATGCTCCCAATATCTCTACTGGATTCTATGCGTATATATCCAGGTAATTTACTGACCACCGAAGACTATAGTAAATTCCGCCAGCGGTCACTAATTTCCATGCATCTTGCAATCAAGTCACTAAATTTTTTAGGGATGCTGAACAAACTAAAGACTTGAGTTTTTATCTGAAGAAAATGCTCTCCGGGAACATTGGACCCCAACTTGGTGAAGGGCAAAATTGTGTTCTGTGATGCTTTTGAGAATAGAGGACCATTCTTTGCTGGTGCTATAGGTGCTTTGCTGCAAGACTATGGACCCAAAGACAGTGCCTTCTCTTTCCCCATACCCACATCTTACCTAGACCCAAAGGCTGGCAAACGATATCTACTTGTACATGAGCAACACCAGGTCTTCTTTTTTTCTAATTCCCTTTCTTTTTTTTTCTCTCTTTTGCCTTTCGCACAAAAAGGCTTCAGTTAATCCAATTATGGCAATGGCGTGAGCACTAAATTGTTTGAAAACTCTCTTAGCGGCCCAATGGCGACCATATGCAAGAGCTATGAGGGACCCGATGAGCTTGCGCCCTACGTGGTGTCCTTTTCATCAAGGGGTCCAAACCCATATTCTTATGGTAATTTTATATGTTATATCAGTCTACAAGATTGTGTATGGAAAATTATATGTATCAACATTGAACTTATACGATACAACTGTAACAATAATATGTGATATCTTGTTAATTACAGCCAGATTTGACAGCCCCAGGTGTTCATATTTTGGCTGCATGGTCTTTGGACGATCCGGTCTCGGAGGTTCAGGGAGATGACAGATATGTACCCTACAACATTATATCAGGGACATCAATGGCATGTCCACATGTAACTGCAATCGCGGCTTACATTAAGTCATTCCGCCCCTCATGGTCTCCTGCTGCGATTAAGTCTGCTCTTATGACCGCTGGTAATGTTCATTATCTTGTTGAATCAATTCGATTTTCTTACGACCAGATTGACAATTTTGAAGTAGAACGGAGGAAAATGTGTTATAAAAAGATGCATGAAAAGCTATTTATCTCTCTGGTCGAATGCCGCACGATTTGAATAGTAGCATCATCTAATGTGTTGAGTACTCATTGAATGATCACATTGACTAATCTGGTTTGAGAACGATACTATCATTTTGTCAATGGTGAAAATTATGGTCAATAACAGACATTTGTTGGCATGCAGGTCTAGTAAGTAATGTTTCTAATGACATTGTGCAAAGAACACCAATAACTCCAGGAAGCTCACGATTTTTCATATTTCACAATATGGACAAATATCGGGCCTGATTCACTTTCATTTCTTGATAATTTCTAGCTCTTCCCATCAGTGCGGAGATCCACTCTGAAGTCGAATTCGCTTATGGGGCAGGCCAAATTAATCCCGTTCAATCGCTACATCCTGGCTTGTTGTACGATGCCAATGAAACTGATTATGTCGACTTCTTATGCGGACAGAATTACAGCACGGAAAAATTGCGACGGGTCACAAGTGATGACAGCACTTGCTCGGGATCAAACAATGGAACAGCAGCTTGGGACCTGAATTATCCATCATTTGCACTTTGTACTGCAACGAAGGCCTTTAACCGCACCTTTACGAGGATCGTGACAAATGTCGGGTCACCCACATCAACGTACACCTCTGTTATTGAAGCTCCACATGGGATCGATATCAAAGTTATACCCAGTAACTTGTCTTTCTCAAATCTTGGACAGAAACTGGCTTTCAGGGTAATTGTTGAAGGGAAGTTGGACAAAGACACCCTTTCTGCTTCTCTAACATGGGCTGATGGGAAATATCAAGCAAGAAGCCCCATTGTCGCATTCTCTCGTCAAATAATTATACAGTCATCTTGAACCTTGTCATGTAATTGCAATAGAACGCTCGATGCTCCACAAAAATAAGAGGTAAGAATCTGATCAGTGCTTTGATAGTACGACTATGCTTTCTGGGGATATTTTGATGACGCTTAAACAGGGTGACCCTGTATTTCAGTAAAATTTTAATGGGCAAACTTCTTTTCAAAATCTCATTCCGCATACTCTGTTAGAAGTTGGGATCGACCTGACCCTTGCTCGATAATAGCATTAGTTGTTTTGATGTTCTTGTCTTACAATTGGGTCCATGTTATCCCAAGGCAGGTCTCATCCAACGAAAAACGTGCTACAAACTCGGATGTGAGCAGCGGATACTTCGTCTTATTCCGAGACCAATTGCTTTTATTGCCGCTATCCCGACCTTTGCAATGCTCTTTCTCACAAGTACAACATGAAAACTTGTTCTACTGGATACTTCATTGAAGTTGAGTGAATATCCGTAGGTGATTTCACCTAGAGATCATTTTCCAGCGACCTTGTTTGATTGCATTGAGCTTGCTTGAACGACACGCTCAAGAAAACAATATTTTCTATTTAACAAAGATAGTACGATATATGCAATTGTTATGACCAATGCAGAAACTATAACGAAATTAAAACTAAAAAGAGTAAAGTAACACACAGATCTATGTGGAAAACCCTTACGGAAAAACTACATGGAGAGGAGAAACAAAATCCATTATCAAAATTCAAGGATTACAAAATGTGGCTCAAAAACCTTAAGACTCTTCTAGTCTCTACTTCAAACCTAATAAGTTGAGAAAAACAATATATACAGCCCAAGCCCTATGCTATCAACACTAAGGTTCCATTTGTTTTGTAGAAAATGTCATATTTCTGAAAAATGTTTTCCGAAAAGTCATTTTTCAAGAAAATGACAATATTGTCCGTCATTTAATAAGGAAAATCTCATTTGGTTAGAAGCTGCCGACGTGAACGCCAACTATCTTACATGGCATAGCCGCAAAGTGGACATTTTTGTAATTTTTTAACTAATTTTTTAATATTTTTCTTCTTTCTTTATTTTACTTTTCATTCTTTTTCTTTTTCCTTCTTCCCCCACCAATTGCTGAGCCTAGGCGATAGCTGGCAACAGGTCACGGGCAAGTGGCCAACCTCACCGGCCCCGAGGTAGGCGAGGTTGAGCCTCACTTGAGGCCAGCCATCTTCAACGCTTGGCGATCAATTAAGGAAGAAGGAAAAGAAAAAGAAAAATTTTTGGTCTCGATGGACTCGAGCACGAACGTTTAGGACCTAAGCACAGGCATCGAGGGCCGGCCTCAAGCGAGGCCTAGCGATTAACAAAGGAAGAAGGAAAAAGAAAAATGTTTTAAAAAATTGTCTCGATGGACTCTAGCACGGATGTCGAGGACCCAAGCACGGGTGTCGAGAACCTAGGCTCGGCCTTGATATCACTGGGCCTAGCGTCCCAAGCATAGGCACTAGTGTCCTAGGCCTAGCCTCAATACACCCAAGTGCGGCCTAGATAGACCTGGGCCTAGCCTCAATGGATCCAGGCCCGAACACCGAGGACCTAGCCCCATTGCCAAGGGCGTTGGTGTTCATGTGCCCAACCACAGAGTTTTTGGTCTAAGCGCTGATACCCAGCCATATTTTGAAAAATGATTTTCAATTTTTAAAGAGGAAATCATTTTCCTGAATTTAAGATTTGGTAGGAAAACATTTTCTATTAACTTATTGTCGTAAGCGAACCAAACACCAGAAAATGAGGAAAATGTTTTCTCAAAAAATGGTTTCCTCGAAACAAATTAAGCCTAAATCTACAGTTATTTTTCTCAAGTTAGGTCGACACAAATTTCAATACGGGTATCAAAACTCAATTTGGGTCATAACGTATTCAACATATCCCCACTTGGCTTGAATTCCTCAAATAGATATAAGCATCAAACAATCTTCTCCTCCTACTAAAGTAAAACTCAATTGCACCAAATATTAACCAAATCCAAGTAATGCTTGAATTTGATAGTAGGCAAGGGTTTGGTCAACATATCAGATAGATTGTTTCTGTACCAATTTATAGCCATCAGTAAGAATGTCTCCAATAAAATAATACCGCACATCATTGTGCTCTGTCCTCTCATGATACATTTGATCTTTAGGAAGATGTATAGCACTCTCACTATCACAGTGGACAACAGTCACACCATGATCCACACTGAGCTCTCCAAACAACCTCTTAGACATATAGCCTCTTAAACTATCTCTATAATAGTCATATGCTTTGCCTCTGTAGTAGACAAAGCAACCGTATGTTGTTAGTAGCTTTCCAGTTAACTGCACAACCTCCAATAACAAAAATATACCCAATCAAAGACCTCTTCTTATCAAAGTCACCAGCATAATCAGAATCAATATATCATGTAAAGGTGTCACCAGTTTCCCAAAACTCTAAATCAAAATTAGAAGTACCCTTTCAAATATTTCAAATCCACTTCATAGCTTGCTAAGGAACTTTGCATGGGCATAATAAATATCTACTTACCACGCTAACATTATGTGATTGTCAAATTGAGTGCAAACCATAGCATACATTAGACTACCAACTACACTAGAGTATGAAATTTGTGATATATATTTATCTCTTCATTTGTATGTGGACATAAATTCCGTATATCATATCTATCTTTTGTTGTAATCAACATGTCATCATCATATAATAACAGATAAATAAAAGAGTTATTTGAAAGTTTGTACAAATATACATGACTATCATATTTGCTCCTACAATAACCAAGTTGCACCATAAACGAATCTAACCTTTTATACCACTCTCTAGGTGATTGTTTCAAGCCATATATAGACTTCTTTGATTGGCCAACAAGATCTTCCTTACCTTCAAACTGCAAATCCTATGGTTGACTCATGTAGATTTTCTCTTCAAATTTACCATACAAGAAAGTTGTTTACACGTCGAATTTTTCCAACTCTAAATCATGCATAACAACTTACGCAAGAAAAATCTGAAATGAGTTATGATTAATCTCAGGTGAAAACACATCATAAAAATCAACTCCCTCAATCTGACTATAGCCTTTAGCAACTAGACAAACTTTGAACATAATATCTTCAACTCCAAGATACCTTCTTTTGAAAATCTATTTGCAACCCGCAATTTTCTTTCCTTTTGGTGGCTTGACAAGCTCCCAAGACTGATTCTTTTCAAGAGACTCCATCTCTTCATTCATAACGACTAACCACTTTGCTAAATCTTTTGAAGAGACAGTTTTCTTATAGATTTTAGACTCACTCTACTGACTCAGCAATTGAACTCAGCAATTGAAAGAGTGTAAGCAACAAAATTTGAGTACCCATATTTCTATAGAGGCTTAACTATCCTTTAATAGATTCTAGTCCTCTTCAGGTTCTTCAATCTTAATATTATCAATAGACTATTGAACTAGTTACGAGGAAATTGCTTCAACCTCCATCTTTTCCGCAACACTTTCTAGATTTTCATGACAGTGAAGAGATGATTCCTTATTAGGATAAAGTATAGCAGACTCAAAAAAAGTAATATCTCTGCTAATGATAATCTTAGATGAATCAATAGACCAAAGTCTATAACCCTTTACCCCAGAAGCATAATCAAGAAAAATGTATTTCTTTGCTCTAGGTTCCAGTTTACCCCATATGCTAGACATCTAAATACTTGAAAAAAAGAATAATCAATAAATTTACCTGATCATACATCCTCAGATGTCTTGCATTCAATAGATGTGCAAGGAGAATGATTGACCAACGAGCAAACTATATTGATTGCCTTAGCTTCGAACTTTTTGCCCAAACCAGTGTTAGATAACATGCACCTTGTCATTTTTAATAAAGTTTTGTTTATGCATTATGCAATACCATTCTACTGTAGTATATTTATTGTAGTATGATGCCTCGCAATGTCTTCATTTTTACAGAACTCATTAAACTCACCTCCACCAAATTTCAACCCATTATCCGTTCTTATCCTCTTGATCTTCTTACCCGTCTATTTCTCAATCAATATTTTCCATTACTTAAATGTAACAAAAACATCACTCTTTATTTTAGAAAATAGACCTAAACTTTTCTTAAAAAATCATTTATGAAAGTGAATAGATACCGTGAACCAAGGACTTTTGAAGGAACTTTTGCAGGACCCCAAAGATCACAATGATTATAATCCAAAATATCCTTTGTTGTGTGAATTCCTGTTTTGAAATTGACCCTTTTCTGTTTTCCGAAAACACAATGGTCATAGAAATCCAATTTTCCAATTTTTTGACCACATAGAATACCTCTCTTACTCAGCACATCCATCCCTCTAATACTCATATGACATAATCTCATATGTCATCACTTAGTGTTTCTAATTCTGTCATAGCAGATGAGACTGTAGCTGAATTAATAACTATAGTACCGTGCAACTGATACAAAGTTCTAGTTTTCAACCATTTCATCAACAAAAGCAAACCTCTCATAATCTTCGTAACTCCACCTTCAACCATAATCCTACAACCGTTAGCATTAAGTGTACCCTAAGAGATGAGGTTCTTCATCAAATTAGGAACGTGTCTAACATTTTCCAAGGTTCTGATCATGCCTTCATGCATCATAATGTTTTTTTTTTGGGTAAGTTCATGCATCATAATGTTGATAATCTCTATCCCAACTATTTTGATTTTAGCGTTATTTCCCATTAGAATAACTCCATCATTGTACCCCTTATACTGGAAGAACCAATCACGATTAGAACACATATGATACGAACAGCCTAAATCAAGAATCCAACAATCACTAAATTTGTCTTTTCCATCTACAAATTTTTTTAGGGTTTACCTATCTGAATAAATACCGTGGCTAAAAAGAGGAACCCATTTGAGGTTATTCATAAACAGTCTGTTGCCTGAAGAGTTTGATGCTAGGGCTAAGCTCTGGAAGCTGAAGAAGCTGAGACATCTTTTTTTAAGCAAAAATCTCGAGTGAATTAGTTGAAATTAGGTGGCCAAAAAGCCAGTTACGTTTTCTGTTATGACCTATCTATACTATGGATTCGTGAGAATTTTGCTGAAGTGGTAGTGAATATTTTGAAGTTATTTCTTGGTCCTCCTGACAATCTGGATGTTGGTTTTGTCCGAATTATAGAATCTATGAGATTTCAGGCTCTTTGATGCTCGAAGGGATCGTTTTACAAAAACCGTTACTCCACGGGAGATTAAGCAAGCGTTGTGGTCCACGACTGGAGACAAATCTGCTGGACCCAATGGTTTTATAGCCCAACTTATAAGTCGGCTTAGAGTGTTGTTGGGGAGGATATCTGTGCTGCCATCATGGAGTTCTTTCTTTAGAACTTGGAGACTTCTCAGGAAGGTGAATACAACAGCTATCACTTTGGTTCCTAAAGTGTAAAGAGTCTCAAAGATGCCCAAATCCGTCCTATTTCTTGCTGCAATATCACTTATAAGTGCGTCACAAGGATTTCCAATAGGCTTAAGCAAATTTTGCCATACTTTAGCAGTTACAATCAGGCAGATTTCGTTGAGGGGAGGATTATCTCTGACAATTTTCTTTTGGGCCCATGAATTGGTTAACAATTACCATGAGGCAGTGTTGACACCTAAATTTTGGCGCACCATTTAGTGGTTAATTTGCATAGAAAATTAGGGATTAAATTTTAACCCCTAAACAAAAATATTACAATTGCATAGCATATAGTTTAGGTTCATATAGATTAATTGCATTCCGCATCGAATCGGCGTTGACAAGCGAGCTTAAAATTCATCACGTGAATCAAGCTCGGGCATCGAATGAGACTCGGTTCACTCGGAAAGCATGGGCCGAAAATCACAGGCAAAAAGGGCTTTATTGTTTTAATTTGAGCTTAAATTAGCCCATTATGCTTAATTAAAGAAAAGCCCAAATTAATTCAACCCACTTAGAATTAAATTAAAGCCTAAACCTAAGCCCGTTAGGACTAAAAAACCCGGCTAATTAACCTAGGTTTTCATTATAAATACATGCTTATGGGGGTTCTTGGAATTCTTAGCACACAATTCTTACACACGGCCATAGAGAAGAAAGTGTGGGTGAGAGCATAGAAAGTCAAAAAGCAAGAGACAGAAAGAAGAAAAGAGAGGTCGTGAGTGTTAGAGAAGGATTAGAGAAGAAGACCAAGAAAAGACAAAAGAGGGGATCTCTTTTTCTTCTCGATCAATTCTACATCTTCAAGGGAGAGAACACACTTTCAACACAAAAAGAAAGAGTCCAAAAGATTTTCCCGGCAAGACCATCGAGTCCTACCGCCTTAGCGTGAAGTCCATATCAGTCCAAAAAAATTCACCCGTTGTATGGTGATTACCTAGCCAGCCTTCACGAAGCCTCGTTGTCTCGCTCAACAGCCATCCACGGTTCAGACCAGCTGCAGTGAAGCAACGCTCAACGTCAACGGAGCTTTTTGTTGTTTTATTTATTCCCTTTGTAGACGTTGCTGCCGTCCACCTCTATCGACGATGGTGCTGTTGCTGCTGTTGACTAGCCTCTGCACTGACGCCCGAGACGTTGTTACGTTCCTGTTGCGGTGTCACGAATTCACACACGGAGAAGGGGACGCTCTTGAGGGAGCGCACTGCTTCTTCACGAGCAAATATTTCCCATTCTTCACCATGAGAAAAAGGCAAAGAGAGTGAAGGAGGTCCACAGTATACAAGGAAAAATCAAGGCAGAGAGAGGACTACTCTCACACCACTGGTGTCACCATACACATGCTGCCATAGTTGCACGCCTTCTCGACGCTTGTTGCTGCCCGACACTGCTTCTTAGGCACACCAACCTCCTGACGTCCGACAGCAATTAGTCCATCAGAGGCAACAGTGATAACCGCACTTCAAACCAGACCATTGCTGCTGATTCGTCCACCGCCAAATCGAGTCATCATCGGTATTTTTGTCGCGCCTAAAGTCTCTACCGAATCACGCTTCCTTCTTTGCAGGTTTCCGGGCGTCTCTAAAGTCTTGACGAGCTTCAACGGTTGCTGTTCGTCACTCTTCCAGTCATGGTTATCATCTGCCGAGCACTATTGTCGTACATTGCCATCCGCGGTTGAGAATCACCGCGAACCAAGTTGCTCCTCGACAGCACCACCGCGAGCGCTATCGCCGTCAAGCGACGCACCACCAGTCACCTTCCCGATCCACTGCAAATTCGAATTAGGAAAGAAATCTGCAAATCGGGCAATTATCCTATTCCAATTTGATTTGAATATTTGGTTGCCTATTTTGTGCATATTGATATCTAATTTTGCATATTTAGATAATAGGCATTATTCCAATTAGGATTTTATTTCTTTTTTTTTTTTGAAATCTTGGATATCTATTACTTTTCAAACTTGGATAGAATTTAGAATTTTCAAAATCTTTTGAATATATCCAAGATATTTAAGATATCGAGAATTTTTCAAGATGTGATCGATTAGGAAAATTTCCTAATCCGCAACCGCACACGTGGAAATAAATCTATCTATCAAGCTTTAGATAGAGTTATTTCCATAGTAGGTATTTTGAATTTTAGGATTGATCTGTCAAGCTTCAAATCGAAACTTAATTCGAAAGATTTAGCGGTTATATTTTTTTTTATTTGATTTTAATTTCGAATTTTGATTTTAAAAAATACCAAAAGATCACTCTAGAATAGGTTAATTTCTTTAGTTTAAAATTGCATGTTTAGATAATTGGCATTTTTAATTCCGAATTTCATTAAAAAAATAAAAATAATAATATGCCCGTCATTAGAAATAGGTCACGTCGTCGTATGACATATAATTTGCATGTTAGGTTGCATTAATCGCATGTCAATTTTTGCACGTCATTACATATAGGTTAGCTTTCATTTAAATAAGTGAAAATAAAAAATTTCTGCACCTTTGAACTCTAAGTTAGGATTTATCAAATTTGTCAAATTGAGTATTTTTCTTGAAATTGGTACCGAAAGGGCGTTAGGGAATCTAGTGTAACCAAGTCCCCGAATCTATAATTTATGGTTCGCAGAAATAAAATAGTACTCACGTGTAAAAATAGCGGGAGTACTATTTTATTTAGGTTTCTAATCAACCTACCTTAAATGATTAGTGGCAACTCCCATTGAAAATATTTGTATGCTCACAAATGGACTTAAGTTGCGATTTGGTAGAGTTTGGGAGAACTCGAACTAGGTTAGTTAATTTAATTGATCTAGTAATCCATTAGCCTAAGATCGAAAACACGATTTTTTTAAGTCGCGCCAGCTTGGCAACTCCGCTAGGGACAACTTGAATTTTTTTGAAAATTTAAGGAGGACTTAGGCCAAAAAAAATTTTCAAACAAAAATCACTCGATTTGGCAAAATTTAATTGAATTCTCTTTTTTAGGTGTTAAATGTTTTTGCAGGATGGGAGTTATAAGGGGAGTAGTGATTGGCTAACCCTTTGCTTTGCAGGTTTGGTGGAGTAGAATTTGGTTTAATTTTCAAACTGTTGAAGTGTTGGTTGCATATAATTGTTGTGCATGATTTACAGTATTTGCACTACACCAGACACAACCTGTGACCGGACCTGGGTCACACTCATAGTTTTAAGATGGTATTTAGGTGGTTCTTTAACCTTGGTGGTAAGGCTTCGCTAAAAGTTATCCCATTTGAATCCCGAAAATTTTTCCAAAAAATGGCTCAAGGGTCGTCCTCATGCACGTGAGGCTACAACGCATGGGGGTTGCCCTTGTCGACCAAACCAAGCCAAAGTGATTGGACCCGACTAGTCATGACTATTGTATGTGAGGCTACGACTAGTCATGACGATTGTACGCGAGGTTGCGACGCTTCGTTCCATTCATCATTTCACTTTGCAAAAGCCATTAGGATAGATAAATTAAGATTTAAACTCACGATTCATGTGCATGTCTCTGTGATTGACATTTTCTCCCTAAATACGGTAATTTTTCGAGCTTTATCTTTGGTTTTCTTCATCTTATTTTGAGTCGGTCCATGATTTAGGTTGAGTCATTTGGCACGTGGTCTATATAAGAATGGGTCGCCACGATATCCGTTTCGTGCCTACTCCGAAGTTGGAGCTCAAGAAGTTATGGAGCCAGTTGAAGCCAGATGGTCAGCAGTACGTTCTCAAACGTATTGGATTCATGCTGCCAATCCTAGACATAGATGTTCAGAGCGGGATCATGCAGGCACTTGCTCATTTTTGTGCCCCGAGACAACCACATTTGTGTTGGGAGGTAAGTTTGAGCTCACACCGACTCTGGAAGAATACAGTATTGCCATTGGAAAATCGATTGAGTTGGATATAGTTGAACCACCCATTAAGGTAGATCATGTGGTAGTGCTTGCTGAATTTTTGAATTTGACTAAAAAGGAAATTGAAAAAGTGCTAAGGGGTAATTGTCAAGCATGCCCATTATCTTTTCTTATTGAATGTTTCGAAAATAACTCCGTCCTCATGAGATCTAAAATTTTTATCTTAGCTTTTTTTGGACTCATCATTTTTCCATTCCATCAAAATGCTATTGATCATGTCATAGCTTGGATGGTAAAACTAATATGTGGTGGAGTTAGTTTTATAAACACAATTCTAGCAGAGACTTTCATATCTCTGACATGATTCAAGAAAGGAAAAGATAGAACTTTTCGAGCCCCAATTGAGCTTTTACAAATCTGGCTTTTCTCACACTTTTCTCAATTTGGGGAAGATATGACTGTATTTGAAATGGGCATGATTGATAACCCTATTTTAAGGTTCAAACAAATACAAGATCAAACTAAAAGTTTGCACTATACGCAATGGGTCCATCTGTTCAAAGATCCAAACTCTAAGATTTTCCTTTGGCAAGCTATGTGGTTTCGGGAGGTCGAGGCTCAACTATACCATGGCGATCAGAAGCTCGTACCTTTGATAGGCATTTATGGGGGAACCTGCTAACAGCACCTTCGGGTTACACGTCAATTCCGAGTTCTACAGGATATCCCACCTCCACTCAGGCCCAATGAATTTCAAGTCCAGTTCGAGAAAGGCGAGTCCTACAGAGTCGAGCTTAGGCGTCATTCTGAGGCTTGGCAGAATTGTTCCACTCAGAAGCTGATTTGGCCCGCAGATGAGCCCATTGGAAGGATGAAGCGTCACTTTGCCACGGACCGGTATGTTCAGTATCATACCATCCCTGCTGAGATACTTCCGAAGATCCCGGTCGTGACAGTACGGTATACCCTTCAGACTTAAATCAAAATCAACGAAGAAAAGGCGATGAAGGCTCAGGATAAGGCAGATGCTCTAGCTAAAGAGAATGCACGATTACGGCGTGCCTTGAAGGCACATTCGTCTATAGATCATGTAGCCTCTAAAAAGAGGAAGACCATCTGATTTCTTGTTTGGTTTAGGGAGTTTTTCTTTTTTTTAGGAGGAAATGTTAGCTTACTATTAACGTTTTCTGGTAATAGATGTCGTTTTTGAACGATTTTTATAAGAATTCTTTTGAGACATTTTCCATTCTGAGCAATTCAATGAAAAACGTTAAGCTATAATTTGTAAATTTTGGAAGTAGTCCAAGTTTTTATTGAATGGAGCAATTTGGAATTTCGGGATTTACTGGATGAATTGGTCTTTTGAAAGAAATTTCATCTTGAGGGTCTAAAGGATGTCATGGACCGACTTGTTATTCTTACTTGTTGTATTCATTCGATCGTTACTTTTGTAGGTAATTTGCCACGGATCCCCCTCATCCTCATAATACTCGATCGGTGACCAAAAGAAGGATGGCCAATCAAGCCGAGATTACAGCCATGATTGACAAAAAGCTGAAAGAACACATGAATACAATCAATGAGCAGATCACGGCTGCCATGTCCAAAATGATGAGTGATCTCATGGCCAAGCAGCAGCAGATTAATGCTGTCTCTCAATCGGAGATTCCGCCTCCAACCCGTCAAGGCCTCCGCCTCGACAAAGCTCCAACAGTAAATATTAATCCAACCTTTCAACTGGACGATGTCATTTTGACTGACACTAGTGCGTCTCCGGCGGCCGATATTCTTCATCCGCCCCCCAATGATGAAAATGCTAAATTGCTAACTAAACTCGACCAGAGATTACGTGAAGTGGAGGGAACTCAAAGTTTTCTACCTGTTGATTTGTTTGTTTTTACTCGGGTCCAAGTGCCCGATAAATTCAAGATGCCAGCCTTCGAGAAGTATGACGGCACCTGGAACCCAATTCAACACATCGAGATGTACCAGGGGCTCATGAACAGATATGTTTCTAATGGACCTTTAATGATTCAAATCTTTCAAGCAAGCTTGAAGGATGCTGCAATGAGGTGGTATACCAACCACCAGATCAACCGGAAAGACTCATGGGAAGAAGTGGCAAACCTCTTCGTCAAACACTTCAAGTTCAATCTCGATGTCACCATTACAAGGGAAGACCTGGAAAGAGCTGAGCAGAAAAAGGGCGAAACTCTAAAGGAGTATGCCACTCGCTGGAGGAACATGGCGGGACAAATCATGCCTGAACCCTCAGAACGTGACTTAATGAAGTTGTTCGTGTCCACTCTACCACAGCCCATTCGTTCTCGAATGTTAGTGACGGCCGTCCAATCTTTTAGCCAGCTGATAGCCATGGGTGAGGAGATTGAGTCTGGGCTCAAGAAAGGATGGTACAGTGAGTCGGGTTCATCAGGCAAGAGATTTACTAGTAAGAAAGACAAAGAGCATGCCCCCGAAGTCAACATGACTTATGTACAGAAGACGCCAGCTCAGGCCCCGAAACTACAATTTACCACCAAGCAGCCGACCTCTTATGGGCAGCAAGGCCGGCAGGACCCACGCCCGCAGCGCAAAGCTCGCCAATTTACTCCACTTCCTAGAACGTTATCTCAGGTACTAGCAGTGCTAAGGAAGAAGAATTTGCTGAGTTCGGAGCCACAAAGATCTAACGCTGCCGGCTTTGCACGATACGATCCGTCGAAGAAATGCGATTACCATAGAGGTGAGGTGGGACATTCGACAGACGACTGCCAAGTGCTCAAACATCGAGTACAGGATCTACTCGAGACTGGAGCGTTTGCACTACAGCCAGCCGGTAAGCCCAATGTGCAGAACAATCCACTTCCTGATCATTCGAGCAGTGCAAATGTTGTCCTTGGCCCAGCGGTCAAGCAAGTTCAAGACTTCAGGGTCCCTTTCGAAGATATGTTCGACGCTTTAATCCGAGCTGGTTATGTTTCGACCAATGAAGTGGTGTCATTCGGTGAAATAGAAAAGAAAATGGATGAGTTGGTAAGAGAGGGAATGATTGGGATGGCTGATGAATTCGGGGTAGTGGCCACTATATCTCAGGTCATCATTAACTGGAATGAAGAACTCGCAATGCTAACCGATAAACAAGTTAAGTTAGATCCTGAGCTAATTGACATACTCCCTCTTGAGGATGCCTCTGATGATGACCTTGGGATCATTATACCCGATACTTCTAAAGTATTGGTGCTGGCATCACCTCAGCCCTACGCTTATGAAAGTGACAAAATGGTTCCATAGTCATACAATGTTGATCTGATAACAAGATCGGGGCGAACTTATGCTGATAATCCACCTGTCAAGCCAGTGGCCGAGAAAGAAGCGAAAGAATTCTTAGCTGTGATTAAGGCTAGTGAATATAGCGTGGTTGATCAGCTTAGAAAGTTGCCTGCACAAGTCTCGTTGTTGGAACTTCTTCAGACATCAGAGAAGCATCGGGGTGCTCTAATGAAGGTTCTGAATGAGATTCATGTGCCCGAAATTATTGAAGAAGATAAGCTAGAGGGGTTCGTCGAGACGATCCTCCTCAAGGATCAAGTAGCATTTTTTGATGAAGAAATCTCAGTTGAAGGACGTGGTCATAATAAAGCGCTTCATATATCAGTGAAGTACAAGGAGACTCACATGGCTAGGGTGCTTGTTGATAACGGGTCAGCTTTGAATTTATGCCCGTTGGCTACTTTGAAAAGGCTAGGCAGTAAACCATCTACCATGCAAGCAGCCAAGACTTCTGTTCGAGCCTTTGATGGAGCAAAGAAGGATGTGATAGGCCAGATTAACTTAGAGCTGCAAATCAGACCGTCGGTGTTCGATATTCTTTTTCAAGTGCTGGATATCCCTTCTGCTTTCAATTTTTTGTTAAGGCGGCCAGGGATTCACAATGCAGGTGCAATGCCCTCCAGTTTGCATCAGAAGATCAAGTTTGTCGCTGAGGCAAAGTTGGTTACAATTTATGGAGAGAAAGATCACCGAATCTTCAACGCGACATCGGTCCCATACATAGAACCCGATCATATTGAGGAGGATAGCTATCATTCATTTGAGATAGTTCAAGTTGTTCAAGTTTCCTCTGATATGCCGTTGCCGGCTCCAGAGGTTTCTAATGCAGCTATCATGGTAGCCAAGGTCATGGTTGGTAATGGTTTTGAGCCAGGTCAGGGTCTTGGGAAGGAAGGTCAAGGCATTCGTGCCCCGATTGAGACAAATGGACAATCCCATAAGGCTGGTTTGGGTTATCATGGGCCAGGAAGCCACGAACAAGACCTCGGTTGTTACAGAGGCCAAAGAGGAGTGGGTTAAAGTCCCTTACCACCTCCTATTGACCACATCTTTCGCTCAACTGGAGTAGTGGGGGGATATGAGCATTTAAAGCCGAGCCCTACTAAGGATGATCTCGGGCTTATCTTTCCTAAGTCGCCACCAGCTCTAACTGACTCGCCCAAGAAGCATGGTAAAGCGATTTTGGTCAGTTTGTCTGATGATTCTGAGGATGACCAACCACCCTGTATTTTCAAGAAGCCGGAGTCGAGGGTGGTGGACTTTGACTTTAATGATGGTATACCCTACCTCACTAGTTGGTTTGCTGAGACTTTCATTGGTGCAATCACTGAAGTACCACTTGAAGGGATGGGCGCTGGCCCTCAAGAGTAATTATTTCCAGTTTTCGTATCTCCCCTGCGTGGGAATCTTTATTGTTTTCGATTTTCATTTCAATTCATGTTGCACTTAGGTCTTTCAATCCAATAAGATGTAATTCATTGATTCGATATCAATAAAATTACAAAAGTTTTTATTATTTTGAATCTTGTTGAAGTACCCCAAACCAACCCGATGACGATAACCAACGATTGAAAAAAAATTTGTCATCTACAGTAAGAACTGAGGGTTGGGCTTCTCAAGAATTCTCGTCTCGAGGTCTTCGAAAGCAAAATGAATTTCAAAAAGCAATGATCAATTTTCAAAAATTGCGTGTGGTTAAGCCATGTCTTGTCTTTTTTATCCATTTTCTTTATGTTTCAGGACTAATCTCGAGGCATGCGAAGGGACGGGAATCATAGATCCTCATATATATGATGCAAATCAATCCGATGACTTAGATGATTATGATCCGAATGATGAAGAGATACAACGGAACTTGGAAATTCATGAGAAATCCAAGCCTTTGACTGTTGAGGAAACCGTAGTGATCAATCTTGGCAACAAGGAGAATCCTAGAGAGGTCAAGATTGGGGCATGTCTCCCTAAAGATGTGGCCAAACGCTTGACCCAATTGTTGAAGGATTTTCAAGACATCTTTGTCTAGTCTTATACTGACATGCCAGGTCTCGATCGATCGATCGTCGAACATTGTCTACCGACTGATCCTTCGATCGAGCCCGTGAAGCAAAGGCCGCGAAGAGCTAAGCCAGAACTGGCAAAGAAGATCAAGGAAGAGGTCATAAAGCTTCTTAACGTGGGATTTATTGAGACTACCCAATACTCAGAATGGGTTGCTAATATAATCCCAGTGTTGAAGAAAGATGGACGGGTTCGAGTTTGTGTTGACTACCGAGATCTGACCAAATCTAGCCCTAAAGATGATTTTCCACTCCCACATATTGATGTGCTTGTGGACAGCACAGCCGGGTTCGAACTATTTTCCTTCATGAATGGTTTCTCAGGTTATAATCAGATCTTGATGAACGAGGATGATAAGTTGAAAACAGCATTTACCACTCCATGGGGGACATTTCACTACAAGGTGATGCCTTTTAGTCTAAAAAATGCTGGGGCAACTTACCAGCGGGCAATGGTCACGTTGTTCCATGACATGATGCATAATGAGATTAAGATCTACGTTGATGACATGATTGCAAAAACTCGGCGTGGAGAAGATTACATAGAAACTTTGATGAAATTATTCGACAGGCTTCGCAAGTTCAAATTGCGCCTCAATCCGGCAAAATGCGTGTTCGGGGCAGCCTCTGGCAAACTACTCGGCTTCATTGTCAGTAACAAATGGATTGAGATTGACCCGTCAAAAGTGAAGGCCATTTGTGAAATAAAATCTCCCTCTTCGGTGAAGGAAGTTCGTAGCTTAATAGGTAAACTAAACTATATAGCCAGATTTATTTCTCAACTATCTGAGACAGCGAAGCCTTTCTTTAAACTTCTCAAGAAGAATGCGCTGGTTAGATGGGATGAAGAGTGTAAACTGGCATTCGACAAGCTTAAGCACTACTTGATGAATCCGCTGGTGCTTGTTCCGCCAACACCGGGGCAACCTCTAACCCTATACCTTACAATCCACAGCGAGTCCCTAGGCGCTATGCTTGCTCAAAGAAGTGAAGAGGATGGAAAAGAGCGTGCGATTTATTATTTGAGTAAGAAGTTCACCGCTTCTGAGATGAACTATTCTGAAATATAAAGAACGTGCGCAACACTGGTTTGGGTGCTACACAAGTTGAGGCAATACACTTTGCACTATCAGATATTGCTTGTAACAGAGTGTGATCCCATCAAATACATGCTTAATCAACCCGCTTTGGTTGGAAAACTAGCAAAATGGCATATTCTTATCTCAGAATTCAATGTTCAATTCTTGTCTAAAAAATTAGTCAAAGGACGAGTAATTGCTAATGTCCTGGTTGAAAATCCTGGGAAAAATGAGGATTTGGGTCCACTAGAGGATAGAGTCATGCCAATTGATGAGTATGTATGGACCATGTATTTTGATGGGGCCGTAAACTTATCAGGATCAGGTATCGGGGTAGTTTTAATATCCCCAGGTGATCAACATTATCCAATAGCGGCAAAATTGATATTTCCTTGCACGAACAATATCGCTGAATATGAAGCATGCATCCTCGGATTACAAGCTGCAATTGAAATGAGAGTAGCTCGACTTAAGGTGTTCGAAGATTCAGCCCTCATTATTCTTCAAACCGTTAGTAAGTGGCAAACTAGAAATGTTAAGTTGCAGCCCTATCATACCTATTTAGAGGAGTTGGTGGAAGAGTTTGAAGACATTTCGTTTAAATACTTGTCAAGGACTCAAAACCATTTTACCGATACTCTGGCTACTTTATCAGCAATGCTATGAGTGACAAGTGGGTTAGAAGTTGAACCTTTAAAGATAGAGGTCTTACAGAAACCGGCTTATTGCATGGCCACGACAGAAGAGCCTGACGGCAAGCCGTGGTATCATGATATCAAGGTATATCTTCAAACACAGGAGTTTCCTGACAAAAGTACCGCATCTGACCAGAAGTATATCAAGAAAATGGCGTCGAAGTTCTTCTTGAGCGAGAATGTCTATACAAGCAGTCCTATGATTCGGTCTTATTAAGGTGTGTTGATTCAACCGAGGCTGTTCATTTGATGTTAGAAATACATGAGGGAGTATGTGGTCCGCACATGAATGGTCATATGCTAGCAAGGAAGATAATGAGAATGGGTTATTACTGCTCACTTTAGAGAGTGATTATATTCAACATGTCCGAAGTTGTCAGAAATGCCAGATCCATGGTGACAAGATTAATACTCCCCCGAATGAATTGCATCAGATGTCTAAACCATGGCCATTCTCTATGTGGGGCATTGATGTGATTGGCCCGATCAATCCTAAAGCGTCAAATGGACATCGGTTTATCCTGATCACTATCGATTATTTTTCGAAGTGAATTGAAGCTATGTCCTATACGACAATAACGGCCTGGAATGTGGTAAAGTTCATTTGTCGAGACATTATTGCTCGATATGGTGCACCTGAGACCATAATTACTGACAATAGGTCGAATCTGAATAATAAATTGGTGGATGATCTGTTCAAGGAGTTCAAGATCAAGCATCTGAATTCCTCTTCATATCGTCCGCAGATGAACGGAGCGGTCGAAGCAGCCAACAAGAATATCACAAAAATTTTGGCTAAAATAGCTGAGAACTATCGTGATTGGCATGAGAGATTACCATTTGCACTTATGGCATATTGGACTTCTATCCGGACATCTACAGGGGCAACTCCATATTCTCTTGTGTACGGTATGGAAGCAGTTTTACCTGTTGAGGTTGAAATTCCTTCGTTATATATTCTTTCACAGGTACAATTGTCAGAAGCAGATTGGATCCAGCAGAGATTGGACCAATTAAACCTGATTGATGAGACAAGGCTTAGAGCTATATGTCATGGCCAGTGCTACCAACAACAAGTTGCTAAATCTTTCAACAAGAAAGTCAAGCCTCGACATTTTCAAGTAGGCGACCTTGTCCTGCCAAAGTTATTGCCGATAGTTCCTCTTGCAGAAGGAAAATTCGCCCCAAATTATGGCGGCCCGTACATTGTGAAGAAAGTCCTTCCAGGAGATGCTTTGATTTTGACCGAGATGGATGGCCGTGTTTTTTCCAGTCCAGTTAATTCTGATTCTGTGAAGAAGTATTACACTTGACTTGTACTCATCCTGACTTTGTTTCTATCAAATCTCAAATTGAATTTCATGAATCAATTGATGTTACTAAGTTTCATCTGAGGAAGGCTTTTGATCTGGCAATCTATTTCTGTCCTAATAAAGTGGTCATATTGCATGAGAGACTTCAAGATGACGAAAGGCAAGCCATTTCCATACACGTCCTGAATAATAATCCCCAGTGCGAGTTGAGTGAAAATTCCATGCTGACAAGGTAAAGGATTATCTCATGAAAAGTATGACGACCAAAATGATGAGAGGCATTCATTTCCTCTATCTAAACACTATAGGTTATCATTTGCTTAACTCTTTGAACGGAGTTTCATTTGTTACCCCTGTCAGGAACAACCTCATACTGGGGCAATTTCTTAAAAAGTTCAAAATGGTTAGAATTTTCTTGCTTTCACTTGCATCAATCTTCAAGTATATTTATTGCATGCAAATTCTGTGTCAGCTTGAGTGCCTTAGATATGACGAAGACCATTTCTTTCGCTATCCTACACACTTTATCCGTTGCTTAGCCCACTTGAGCCTACAATTTCATTTCATAAGAACCCAATTGGTGATCATCCCTCACACTGGGGCAAGGTAAAAACCATCGCTATCCACACAGCATATTCGGAGCGCCAATGGAAAATGAAGACCCCGAGAATCCAAATGTTAGTCATTCAGTCAAAACAAGCCAAAGTGTGGCTAGCCAATGTATGCATTATAGACAGTATATGTCAAAGGTCAAAAAAAAAAATTAGGGGGCATGAAAAAGCAGTGTGCCTAGTAAAAGCAAGGCCAATGCTAGTAAAAATGATGAGAGAAAGAAAGGCTTTGGCGAAAACTGAGTCAATATGCAAGATTATTCTTCAAGGAAGAGACCATTTGAAGATTCATTTGTGGAGCAATTGCTAGAGATAGATCAATGGTACCAGTAGCATGATTGGATAATCACCAATTTCCATGTTCATAATACCCCTTTTGATGGAAACAAGCCATTCATTTCAAACCTACCCGAATCTACGTTACAACCCTTTACTAAAGTCTCTTCAGAATAGGGCACTTGAGTTAACGTAGAATTTCAAATGCTTATAAATGTTGCTCGAAGAAGTGCGAGCAAGATTTTTCTATCTCATTTTTTGCAGCATTCCTGACTTATAAACCCGGAGCAGCTAGTGATATCATTTCTTTCAAAGCCATGACTCTCATGAGTCCCCATTGTGAAACCTTTGACCAAGCCTGCGTTTCAGTCCTTATAAAGACCTCTCAGATTGGCCAAGTTATACTGATTTTGAGAATATCCGAACCCTTGTCAAGCACGATGAAGAGAGTTCGAGTAATTCTTATACCCGCATCAATGGTCGGGTTAAAAACCTTTCAGTGAAAGTGAGTGAAAAGTTCTTTCTGATTAAAGGTCTCTCATTTAATATGATCAAACTGTCAAAAGAACGAAATTATTGTTCTTATTGATAAATTCCCCAGTGAAGCTTGGTAATGCAAGTAGATTCTTGAAATATGTTTTCTTTGCTTCTGCGCATGTACTAGTTTAACCTTTTCTCAGGTAAAAACAGGTGCAACACAATTGGCGTTGCCATTTTTATAACACAAGAAGAAATCAGGTACGTCTACTAATTATTCTTCATTGTTTCTCCTTTCGGAATAGGAGAAATTATCTCTTTTATATGTTTACCAAGTGGAATAGGTGACATATCTCTCGGTGTTGCTAAGTGAAGTACGAAGCACACCCCATCTCTTGGTGTTGCCAAGTGGAGTACACGGCACACCCCATTTTATGTTGCCAAGTGGAGTACGCGGTAGCATAACATCCCATTTCATGTTCGCCAAGTGGAGTACGCGGCGGCATAATTTCTCATTTGATGTTGCCAAGTAGAGAACAGGCAGTATAGTTACTCATTTTGTGTTATCCAGTGAAATAGACAACACACCCCATTTAAATGTTTGCCCAGTAGAACAGGCAGCATAGTTTTTCATTTCGTGTTCACCCAATGGAATAAGTGGCACAACTAACCTCATGCTCACCTAATGGAAGAGGTGACATGATCCTTTTCGTGATTGCCCAGTGGAATAGGCAACACGTCCCATTCTTTCTTTATATCATGCGCTATTTCGCATCTGTAGGAAACTACAGGTAACAAATAGGCAATTCTGTACCTCGAGAACCTTACTTCCAGTGGACTAGAAGTTTGGAGTTCGAGGGAGTTAGCAGCATTATAAAGCATCCCCTCACTTGGACGCTTTTTGTGCGATCCGTATGTAAAGCTTTTTCACCTCTCATCATGAAGTGAGAACCTTAGCATACATTCCTTATTGTTTGCATATCACGCATCATTGCATTTAAAAAAAAAAATCATTCATCATTTTGCATAGTTTAAATTTAAGTCTCAGTCTTTGAGCGAAACCTCTGCGAGCCTCCACTCAAAGAGGGGCAATTGTTGACACCTAAATTTTAGCGCATCATTTAGTGGTTAATTTGCATAGAAAATTAGGGATTAAATTTTAACTCCTAAACAAAAATATTACAATTGCATAGCATATAGTTTAGATTCATATAGATTAATTACATTCTGCATCGAATCGGCGTTGACAAGCGAGCTTAAAATTCATCACGTGAATCAAGCTCGGGCATCGAATGAGACTCGGTTCACTCGGAAAGCATGGGCCGAAAATCATACGCAAAAAGGGCTTGGTTGTTTTAATTTGAGCTTATGCTTAATTAAAGAAAAGCCCAAATTAATTCAGCCCACTTAGAATTAAATTAAAGCCTAAACCTAAGCCCGTTAGGACTAAAAGCCCGGCTAATTGACCTAGGTTTTCATTATAAATACATGCTTATGGGGGTTCTTGGAATTCTTAGCACACAATTCTTACACACGGCCATAGAGAAGAAAGCGTGGGTGAGAGCATAGAAAGTCAGAAAGCAAGAGACAGAAAGAAGAAAAGAGAGGTCGTGAGTGTTAGAGAAGGATTAGAGAAGAAGACCAAGAAAAGACAAAAGAGGGGATCTCTTTTTCTTCTCGGTCAATTCTACATCTTCAAGGGAGAGAACACACTTTCACCACAAAAAGAAAGAGTCCAAAAGATTTTCCTGGCAAGACCATCGAGTCCTACCGCCTTGGCGTGAAGTCCATATCAGTCCAAAAAAATTCACCCGTCGTATGGTGATTACCTAGCCAGCCTTCACGAAGCCTCGTTATCGCGCTCAACAGCCATCCACGGTTCAGACCAGCTGCAGTGAAGCAACGCTCAACGTCAACGGAGCTTTTTGTTGTTTTATTTATTCCCTTTGTAGACGTTGCTGCCGTCCACCTCTATCGACGACGGTGCTGTTGCTGCTGTTGACTAGCCTCTGCACTGACGCCCGAGACGTTGTTCCGTTCCTGTTGCGGTGTCACGAATTCACACACGGAGAAGGGGACGCTCTTGAGGGAGCGCACTGCTTCTTCACGAGCAAATATTTCCCATTCTTCACCATGAGAAAAAGGCAAAGAGAGTGAAGGAGGTCCACAGTATACAAGGAAAAATCAAGGCAGAGAGAGGACTACTCTCACACCACTGGTGTCGCCATACACACGCTGCCACAGTTGCACGCCTTCTCGACGCTTGTTGCTGCCCGACACTGCTTCTCAAGCACACCAACCTCCTGACGTCCGACAGCAATTAGTCCATCAGAGGCAACAGTGATAACCGCACTTCAAACCAGACCATTACTGCTGATTCGTCCACCGCCGAATCGCGTCATCATCGGTATTTTTGTCACGCCTAAAGTCTCTACCGGATCACGCTTCCTTCTTTGTAGGTTTCCAGGCGTCTCTAAAGTCTTGACGAGCTTCAACGATTGCTATTCGTCACTCTTCCAATCATGGTTATCACCTGCCGAGCACTATTGTCGTACATTGCCATCCGCGGTTGAGAATCACCGCGAACCAAGTTGCTCCTTGACAGCACCACCGCGAGCGCTATCGCCGTCAAGCGACGCACCACCGGTCACCTTCCCAATCCACTGCAAATTCGAATTAGGAAAAAAATCTGCAAATCAGGTAATTATCATATTCCAATTTGATTTGAATATTTGGTTGCCTATTTTGTGCTTATTGATATCTAATTTTGCATATTTAGATAATATGCATTATTCCAATTAGGATTTTATTTCTTTTTTTAAAAAAAATCTTGGATATCTATTACTTTTCAAACTTGGATAGAATTTAGAATTTTCAAAATCTTTTGAATATATCCAAGATATTTAAGATATCGAGAATTTTTTAAAATGTGATGATTAGGAAAATTTCCTAATCCGCAACCACACACGTGGAAATAAATCTATCTATCAGGCTTTAGATAGAGTTATTTCCATAGCGGGTATTTTGAATTTTAGGATCGATCTGTCAGGCTTCAGATCGAAACTTAATTCGAAAGATTTAGCGGTTATATTTTTTTTTACTTGATTTTAATTTCGAATTTTGATTTAAAAAAATACCAAAAGATCACTCTAGAATAGGTTAATTTCTTTAGTTTAAAATTGCATGTTTAGATAATTGGCATTTTTAATTCCGAATTTCATTAAAAAAAATAAAAAATAATAATATGCCCGTCATTAGAAATAGGTCACGTCGTCGTATGACATATAATTTGCATGTTAGGTTGCATTAATCGCATGTCAATTTTTGCACGTCATTACATATAGGTTAGCTTTCATTTAAATAAGTGAAAATAAAAAATTTCTGCACCTTTAAACTCTAAGTTAGGATTTATCAAAATTGTCAAATTGAGTATTTTTCTTGAAATTGGTACCGAAAGGGCGTTAGGGAATCTAGCGTAACCAAGTCCCCGAATCTATAATTTCTGATTCGCAGAAATAAAATAGTACTCCTACTATTTTATTTACGTTTCTAATCAACCTACCTTAAATAATAAATAATTAGTGGCGACTCCCATTAAAAATATTTGCATACTCACAATTGGACTTAAGTTACGATTTGGTAGAATTTGGAAGAACTCGAGTTAAGTTAGTTAATTTAATTGATCTAATAATCCATTAGCCTAAGATCGAAAACACGATTTTTTTAGGTCGCGACAGGCAGGCATTTCACCTTGAGAGATGATCAAAGCTGATGTCGTGAAGGCATTTGACTCTGTAAGATGGGATTTTTCTTTCATTGGAAAGTTAAGAACTAAGAGAGTTCCTGAGCAGCTTATTGCTTCGATAGAAGCCTGTATCTACACCATTTTTCTTCGTCTCCCTTGATGGTGGATTAGAAGCCTCTTTCACAGGAGGGAAAGGGTTGAGGCAAGGTGCCCCTTTGGCTTTTGCAATGTTGGAGGTTGGCGATCATGGTCTAGCTGTTCATGCTGTGACAGCGGTTGAAAAAGCGAACTCCATAAATTTTACTTGACAAGCGTACCCTGAGCTAGAAGGCCATGTAAACACTGAACGGATAGGGCCCAAATTGAGGATACAGAAAGTCATCTTTGTGTCCATTTGAAATTGGGCTTCGTTGAAGAGCTAACGAGCTTATTCGAAAAGCAAGGTAATGTCTTTGTCTTGGGCGTGCGAACAAAGCTCAAGGAAATGGCTCATGCATGGAGGTCGGACTCGATTCCGAATTTGTGATAGCATAGGTAAGCAGCGTTTGATTAGATTCTGAAATTCGAAAATGGACACTACGCGTCTTAAATAAGAGGTAGTAAATAACAGTTATACCTACTGTGCAGTCCTCCACTTCTTCCAAACAGATATGGTGAAAGAGACAGAGAAAAACACAACGGAGAGAAAAGAAAGAAAATACTTTTCGAACTTTAGTGATAAAGGATAGTACTTAATCATTTATCGAAGTCCTGATTTTATTTTAAAAAAATTACAACATTGCTTTCCATATTCAATACTCTTCTCATGTTTCAAAACTTGCTGCTATAATTCCTACATCGCCATTTTATTTTTCAAACTGCCCCTACCCCCAAAAGATCCAACAACCACCCACACACTCTCTCCCCACTCGATAGGCTTGGTGTGACATTTCAAATTTCGACTTATTTTTAGGATTTATAAAACGTGTATTTTGTCAGTGTGCTTATAGTAAAATCTCGCCTGGAACTGATCACTTTTTGGTTATTTTTAAATTAGAGATTTCGTTAGAATCGCACTCGATCGAATTTAGTCATTATTTAAAGCCTGAACTTTGGTGCCGAATTTCTTAGAATTTCGTGACAAATTTAAGTGGACGATGTTGATATTATTGTGACCAATCTTGATATTGCTCGGGATAAATGAAAGTGAAATTTGGACCGGGTGCAAATTTGGACTAGTAAACCTCTCTCTGGGTTTATTTTAGTTAGTGTTTTGGCCCCCTTTTTCCTAATTTATTAATTAGGGTTCTCATGGGCCGTTAGATCAACTTCAAGTTCGAATATGGGCCGTCAGATCGCACTCAATTACATTTGACTTTTTCTTTTCTCTCTCTCTCTCTCTCTCTCTCTGCTACATGCTTCCCCCGGTCATGTCCCTTCTCTCTCTGCATGCAGACTTGTCCCCTCTCCTCTTTCCTCTCTCCTTCATCTTCTTTCCCTTTTTCTTCTTCCCCTTCTTCTTCTTTGGCCGTGGCTTCTGCTTCCTCCTCCTTGCTACCCGACGCCAACCGCCACTCACCGGGACCAGCCCAGCCACCACTCGCCATTTGCCATACGCCGCCATCACACGACCAAGCCGCACCGCCACTCGTCGCCCGCAACCACCAATCGCTGGGCTACCCGCGCTGTACCCGAGCAGCAGCTCGCCGTTGCATCCGCCGCGGCCCGACGCTGCCCAACTGCCTGCCGGCCATCCTCCGTCACCCGGCCACCCGCGTCGCCGCCGTACTGCCTCCGGCCGCCGCGTAACATTCCCTTTCCCCCTGTTTTTCTTTCCTTAGCACCTTCCCCTATTTCAAGCCCCCAGCTTCGCCGCCATCGCATGCCGCCGTTCCAGCCGCTGCCGCTCCATCTCCGCCACTTAGCCTCTCCCTTCAGCTACCTCCGCCACCCAGCTCCCCCCCTCAGCCGTCGTCGCCGCTGCTTTTTCGGCGAGACCTCCCTCTGCCACTCCATCCTCTATTCCGCCCTCCCCTGTACTGTTCACATCGCCATCGCTATCCAGTCGCCATTGGAGTTGTTGCCGTTCCGGTGAGGCCCCTGCTTGCCCCTATTGCCGTCGAGCTACTGTCGCCTTAATCGAGGCTCCTTGTCGCCCTTATTGCCCAGCTGTGGTCGAGAGCCTCGCCAATCGCCACCGCCATCGATGTCTCGACGATTTCTCCGCTGGCCCGCTCTGTTTTCCTTGCTCAAGTCGAGGTAAGCGACACCCTAAACCTTGTCTAGGATTTCGAGTATCAATAGACTTGTTTAGGGGTCGTTTGGAGTGGAAATGGTAGCTATTATGGACTGTTTGGTGTGGATTAGATGGCTGATTTGGTGCGGTTTAGTAAAGAAAATGATGGTGAGTTCGGGATGGGTGATTGGGTTGGAACGTAGGCTGAATCGAGGTGGTTTATTGCTGATTTTAGGGCTGGTTTGGGGGTCATATAATGCTGGAAATTTATGTCAAGTTTATTAATTATTCGTGTGTGATTTAATGTCCGACTAGGCGATTGTTCGTGTTGTTTATATGTGATTGAATTAGAGGTTGATTTAGGGCCGTTGTTGGGCGAGTTGTTGGTTGGTTTTAAGGCTAACTTACGGGTTGTCATGAGTCGGGACATTAGCTAGCCTAGTGGACTAATATCGAACAAGTTTTGGGAGTAAAATGTGGACCTTATTGTATCGGTGTGGTGAGCTAAGCGTGTCTGGTGGTTATTCAAATTATAGGTTGATTCAATGCTTGATATTGTGTGTTCACATGATGATTTGATGACAAGTAATGGCTGACCTTGATTAACCGTTTGTGAGTGTGCGAGTGTGACTATTATTTGGTGGAACTGTGGCCTCTTTGGCGTAAGTATGACGAATTGTGTTATGGTCGTTTGGAAATGGTTGTGTGATATTTGATTCTATGAAAGACGTGAAATTGATTGAATTAAGTGGCATGTGTGTTTGCTTAACCAAGCCCGGATCGATCGGAGGGCTGCCAACCTGTAAGGTGTTGACCCGGGTCGTGAGAAAAGTCCTGGAGCGTGTTAACGCAGGACAAAGCCCAGATTGATCGGAAGGCTGCCAACCTAGAGCGTGTTGACGCGGAACAAAGCCCGAATTGATCGGAGGGCTGCCAGCCTGGAGCATGTTAAGGTGGGTGGCAAGAAAGGACCTGTAGAGTGTTGACCCGGATCATGAGAAAGTTGGATGAATGCGCATGTGTGTTATACTTAATTGAATTACGTGAATGCACGTATGTATGGCGCTCGAGTGATTGTGATAGGTACGTGAGATGTTATTGCATTATAGTGTTTGACCAATATGCAGAGTTGGTGTGTGATTGGAGGTGAGATAAGTATATCTATGTGTTTTTCGATTTACCAATGGTTAGAATGCATGTTGAGACTTGTCTGGGTACACATTAGCCTATATGGGGTTTAGGTTGTCTGCTTATTGAGATTTATTCTCATTGTTGTATATTAAACAATTTCATATTCGCGACTATGATTAATTTGGAGATGTCGCCAGGGTACCATGGAGACCGGGGATAGGTCGAGTTATCTCGTCTTTTGAGCGCCCCGTTTTGGTAGAGGAGATAAGTTTAACAACCATCGCCCCTTTTTTTATGAACGTGGTTTGCAGTTAGTAGCCTGGTTTAAGGTGATGTAAATGTGAGGGTTGTAAGTTATATTAAATGTATTCTTGTTTTGAGTACGTGCCTTTCGACTACCCCTCCTTAATTGTTTCATGTCTGGGTTATTTAAATTTCGTTTCCGCTTGCGTACGACTTTGGGTGTTTCGTTTGGGTCGGCAACGTGTCATAGGACGTCGCGTTCAATACGACCATCGAAAGAGTGTTACGAGCCCGTTGGGGTTTAGGACATGATATTCCCGTTGATTTGGTATAAGAGCAAGGTCAGCTCAATCCAAGTGGTCGAAACCTGGAGTGATAAGGAGCGATGACTTTGGGGTAGCTAGTTAGGAAGACTCGTGTGCCATGCATACTCTAGACTGCATGATTATGGTTGCTAAGTGATTTTATGCAGTAATATATGAAGTGCAGGTGCGTCAGGACCTAAGGTAAGTGCGCAAATTATGTTGGCTGAGATTGATTGATGTATGTGATCGGCTGCCTGCCTAGTGAATTGTTGTTGTGATTTATTGCCTATGGCTTTAAACTGGTATAGTTGACCTTGGTTTCTAATTCCTGCGAAGAATTATAGCAGGCGAGCATTTGTGAGAATTGGTAAGATGAGCAGTCGAGGTCGAGGTCGTGTAGCCCCGTTAGCTGGAATTATGGAGGATCCTAGGTGGATGACATTTGGACGGCGCTTGAGGAAGTGGGAATATTATCGGATAGATAGACGGGGGAAAGAAGTGCTACTATTGCCGCTGCAACTACCCACAAGATTATTGAGAATAATGGAGGTCAAGGGAATAATGTGATTGGTGGAAATCCTAGTCCAGTGCGAGAAAATGCAATCATGCCAATGTCCAAGCTAGTAGAATAGTTTCTGAGGTTGAAACCCTCAAAGTTTGATGGGAGAGGCGATGATGAGGCTGCCCCAAGATGAGTAGAAGAGCTAGAAAAGGCTTTCGAGGTGCTGGGATGCACTGAGGAAGATAAGTTAATACTAGCAGTTTACCAGTTTCAGAGCAATGCAAGTGATTGGTGGAAGGCCACCAGAGGTCAAGTATTCCCCACTGGTACTGCTCCGAATTGGAACATCTTCACTGAGACCTTCATTGATAAGTACTTCTCAGAAAGCGCTCGAAAGCAGGAACCGATGGAATTTATGAGACTTCGCCAGGGTTATATGTTGGTGGATCAATATGAAGCCGAGTTTGCTAGGTTGTCCAAATTTGCCCCCAAAATGATGGAGGGCCCAATGGACAAAGCTAAGAGATTCCGGGATGGGTTGAAGCCGGACCTTTGCAGTCAAATGATCTCATTGAACTTAAGGGGCTATAATAAGATTTATGAACGGGCTTAGGCAATTGAGCGAGATCAAACGGACCGGGATACCGCTTTCGCTTCGCAGTATGCCCCGACTAGGGATAGCCGTCAATTTGGGAAAAGGCCCATGGCAGGAAATAGCAGTTTTGTCCCTCCTATTCGGAGGAATATTGGAAAGCCAAACCGTTACCAGAATGCCTCATGCCGGATATGTGGAGGGTGGCATGGCAGCAGACCTTGCCCGAATAAGGGCGGAGCATGTTTTATATGTGGCGAAATGGGCCATCAGTTCAGGAAATGCCCCAATAACAGACAGGCCGAGTCGCTTGCGGTACTGCCACCGCCACCCCGAAATGGAAATCAGTTCAGAGCTATTCAGCCTGTCAATCAAAATAGGCCGCCGGCCCAAGGACAAGTGTATGCAATGGCAAGAAGGGAAGCTGAGGACGCATCTGGCGTGGTCATAAGTACGGTATCTCTCTGTGATCGTGCTGCATATACTTTGTTTGATCCGGGGGCATCGCATTCGTTTATATCTGAGTAGTTCGTCAAATTATCTGGGATTGAGCCAAAACTGCTTGACGTTATGTTGTGTGTTGCTACTCCGCTGAATGATAAAGTGTTGATTACGTTGGAATGTCCTGATTGTAAAATAGTGATTGGCGATAGGGAATAAATGATAGATTTGATAGTTTTAGCTATGTTTGACTTTAACGTAATTGTTGGTATGGACTGGCTAGTCAAATAGAGAGCTGTTATGGACTGTAGTAGCAAGGTGATCTAATTTGATCTGGTTGGACATCCGAGATTCAAGTTTATGGGAAACTGAGAAGGAACCTCAATACCTTGGATTTCGTCGCTCGAGGTATCAAAGCTGCTGGATGAAGGGTGCCAAGGATTTCTGGCGTCCATAGTTGACTCGACGGCTGGAGAGTCAAGGCTAGAAGACATAACCGTGGTGTGCAATTTCCCTGATGTCTTTCCCCAGGAATTGCCAGGACTGCCACCTGATAAAAAAGTGGAGTTCGTGATTGAGTTAGCCCTAGAGACGGAACCAATCTCAAAAGCACCTAATAGGATATCTCTGTCGAAATTGAAGGTCCAAATGCAAGAGTTGTTGGATAAGGGTTTATCCTCCCGAGCGTGTCTCCATGGGAAGCACCAGTGTTGTTTGTGAGGAAGAAATATGGGTATTTGAGGTTGTGCATTAACTATAGACAACTAAATCAGGTGACCATTAAAAATAAGTACCCACTACCAAGGATAGATGACCTATTTAATCAGTTGCAAGGAGTATCGATATTTTCTAAGATCGACTTGAGGACATGTTACCACCAATTGAGGATTAAGAAGGAGGATGTACCAAAAACGGCGTTTAGGACGAGATATGGACATCACGAGTTTACGGTGATGCCATTTGGATTAACTAACGCCCCTGCTACTTTCTTGGATTTAATGAATCAAGTATTCAGGAAATTTCTGAATCAGTTTGTAATCATATTCGTAAATGATATCTTGGTATACTCAAGAAGTCTTGCCGAACATGAGGTACATTTGGAAAAGGTTCTACGGACTTTAAGGGAACATACACTCTACACTAAGTTTAATAAGTGTGAATTCTGGCTTCATTGAGTGGCGTTCTTAGGACATGTGATATCCGGGAAAGGAATTGTGGTGGACCCAACAAAGATTGAAGCCATCACGAAGTGGCCAAGGCCAACAATAGTGACCGAGGTTCAAAGCTTCTTGGGTCTAACAGGTTATTACAGACGCTTCGTAGAAAGATTTTCGACATTAGCGACACCGTTGAAGAGATTACTAAAGAAAGAAACGAGGTTTGAATGGACGGATAAGTGTGAAAGGAGTTTCCAATAGTTAAAACAGAGATTGACGACCGCGCTAGTGTTGACAATCTCATCGAGTCCGGGAGGATATGAGATTTTATAGTGATGCGTCGCTAAGAGAATTGGGATGCATGCTAATGCAACACGGAAGAGTAGTGGCATACGCATCGCAACAATTGAGACCGCACGAGCTGAATTATCCGACTCACGACTTGGAATTGGCCGCGATTATTTTCTCCCTTAAGATTTGGAGACACTACCTGTGTGGGAAAAAATTTCAGATTTATACGGACCATCGAAGTTAAAGTACTTGTTCTCCCAAAATGAATTAAACATGAGACAAAGCCGTTGGATAGAACTCCTTAAGATTATGACTACGAGATTATATATCATCCCAGAAAAACTAATAAAGTAGTAGATGCACTGAGTCGAAAATCGAGCATCGCGTATATGATGGTCAAGGAATGAACTCTGTTGGAGGGAGTGCGGGATTCGAAATTTAAGTTTGAGGTGAGTCAGGTCTCAAGTCTGCTTGCAGCATTAAGGATTGAGCTAGAAATCCAGACTAAAATCGAGGCCTTATAGTCGACGGATTCAGAGATTCAAAAGATTCTGGGTATGGATGTCACAAAAAGGAAATCGGACTTTCAGGTATCCGAGGATGAGATTCTGAAGTTCCGCGGATGGTTGTGTGTACCCAGTGATGCAGAACTTAAGGAGGAGATTTTAGCTTAAGCACATCGTAGTAATTATAGTATTCACCCGGGTAGTACGAAGATGTATCAGAACCTGCAACAACATTATTGGTGGAACGGCATAAAAGTGAATATAGCCAAGCACGTGGCCAAGTGTTTAACATGTCAGCAAGTGAAGGTACAACATTGCAAGCCGAGTGGAATGTTGCAGTCATTAGAAATCTCCGAGTGGAAGTGGGAACACATCATGATGGACTTTATAATAGGATTACTGAGGAGCCAGAAGGGTCACAATTCGATTTGGGTGGTAGTCGACCGATTGACAAAGTCAGCACATTTTATGCCAGTGCAAAAGGACTTCGCCTTGGAAATGTATGCCGAGATTTACGTGTAACAAATAGTTCGTCTGCACAGAGTGCAAATGACGATTATCTCAGACCATGATCCTAAATTCACTGCTGCTTTTTGGAAAAGTTTTCATGCGGCATTAGGAACAAAGTTATAATTTAGCACGGCCTATCACTCCCAAATGGATAGCCAATACGAAAGGACAATTCAGACTTTGGAAGATATGCTACGGACATGTGTATTAGATTTTAAAGGTAGCTGGGAGGAACAGTTGCATTTGATTAAATTTGCCTACAACAATAGCTACTAGCAAAGTATCAAAATGGCACCATTTGAAACGCTACATGGCAAAGCTTGCCGAACGTCGGTTTGCTGGGATGAGGTTGGTGAGAGGAGCATCATAGGCCCTAAGTTGGTTCGGCAGTTAGTCGCAACGGTTAAGGTGATTTGAGACAAGTTTACAACCGCTTAAAGGCGCCAAAAGAATTATGCGGACCGGAGACGTAGGCCTTTGGAATTTCAAGTGGGGGACCACGTTTTCCTCAAGGTGTCACCAATGAGAGGATTGTTACGGTTCGGCAAGAAAGGAAAGTTGAGCCCGAGATACGTAGATCCATTCGAAATCTTAGAGAGAATCGGTACCTTGGCTTATCGTATCGTGCTACCGCCAAATTTATCTCAAGTGTACAATGTGTTTCACATATCTATGCTAAGGAAGTATAAATCGGACCCGACCCACGTGCTAAATTACGAAGAAATAGACGTAGACGACCGAGTGTCGTACGTGTAAAAGCCAATAAGAATTGATGACAGAATGGAACGAGTGTTGCGTAACAACACAATTCCGATAGTGAAGGTGATTTGGGAGCATCATGGAACCGAAAGTGTGACATGGGAAAGCGAAGAGCTGATGCAACACCAATACCCTCATTTATTCGAATAATTGAGTTGGGTTGTAAATTTCGAGGATGAAATTTTTGTAAGAGGAGAAGAGTTGTGACATTCCGAATTTCGATCCATTTTTGGGATTTATAAAACGAGTATTTCATCAATGCGCTTATAGTAAAATCTCGCCCAGAACTAATCGCTTTTGGGTTATTTTTAAATTAAAGATTTTGCTAGAATCGCACTCGATTGAATTTGGCCGTTATTTAGAGCCCGAACTTCGGGGCCGAATTTCTCAAAATTTCGTAACGATTTTAATTGGACGATGTCAATATTATTGTGACCAGTCTTAACATTGCACGAGATAAGTAAAAGTGAAATTTGGACCGAGTATGAATTTGGGCTAATAAAGCTCCCTCTGGGTTTATTTTAGTTAGTGTTTTGGCCCATTTTTTCCTAATTTATTAATTAGGGTTTTCGTGGGCCGTCGGATCGCAATCGATTACGTTTGACTTTTTCTTCTTTCTCTCTCTCTGCTCTCTACCGCACGCTTCCCCCAGTCATGTCCCTTCTCTCTCTGCATGCAGACTTGTCCCCTCTCTCTCTCTCTCTCTCTCTCTCTCTCTCTCTCTCTCTCTCTCTCTCTCTCTCTCTCCTTCTTCTTCTTCCCCTTCTTCTTCTTTGGCCACGGCTTCTGCTTCCTCCTCTTTGCTACCTGATGCCGAACGCCACTTGTTGGGACCAACCCAGCCACCGCTCGCCATTCGCCTTATACCGCCATCGCCTGACCAAGCCGTGCCGCCGCTTGTCGCCCGCGACCGCCTATCGCCGGCCTACCCGCGCTCGCCGCTACATTCGCTGCTGCCCGGCTGCTCATCGGCCATCCTCCGTCACCCGACCACCCTTGACGCCGCCGTACCGCCTCCGGCTACCGCACGACCTTCCCTTTCCCCCTGTTTTTCTTTCCCCAACGCCTTCCCCTGTTTTGAGCCCCCAGCTTTGCCGCCATTGCGTGCCGCCGTTCTGGCCGCTATCGCTCCACCTTCACCACTCAGCCTCTCCCCTCAGCCACCTCCGCCACCCAACTCCCTCCCTTCAGCCACCGTCGCCGCTGTTATTCTGGCGAGACCTCTCTCTGCCACTCCATCCTATGTTCCGCCCTTCCCTATTATGTTCCCATCGCCGTTGCTGTTCAACTGCCACCGGAGTTGCTGCCATTCCGGCGAGGCCCCTACTCACCCCTGTTGCCATCGAGCTGTTATCGCCTCAGTCGAGGCCCCTTGCCACCCCTGCTACCCGGCTATGGCCAAGAGCCTCGCTGATCGCCACCGCCGTCGTTGTCCCAACGATTTCTCCGCTGCCCCTCTCTGTTTTCCTTGCTTAAGTTAAGGTAAGCAAGACCATAAACCTTGTCTAGGACTTTAGGTATCAATATACTTGTTTAGGGGTCATTTGGAGTGTAAATGGTGGCTATTATAGACTGTTTGGTGCAGATTTTGTGGTTGATTTGGTGCGGTTTAGTGAAGAAAATGGTGGTAAGTTCGAGATGGGTGATTGGGTTGGAACGTAGGTTGAGTCGAGGTGTTTTATTGTTGATTTTAAGGCTAGTTTGGGGATCATTTAATGCTGGAAATTTGTGTCAAGTTTATTGATTATTCGTGTGTGATTTAATGTCCGACTTGGCAATTATTCACGTTGTTTATACGTGGTTGAATTAGAGATTGATTTGGGGCCGCTGTTGGGCAAGTTGTTGGCTGGTTTTAAAGCCGACTTATAGGTTGTCATGAGCCGGGACATTAGCTAGCCTGGTGGACTAATATCGGACAAGTTTTGGGATTAAAATATGGATCTTATTGTATTGGTATGGTGAGCTAAGCGTGGCTGGTGGTTATTCGAATTATAGGTTGATTCAATGCTTGATATTGTTTGTTCACATGATGATTTGATGACAAGTAATGGCTGACCTTGATTAACCATTTGTGAGTGTGCGAGTGTGACTATTATTTGGTGGAACTGTGGCCTCTTTGGCATAAGTATGACGAATTGTGTTATGATCGTTTGGAAATGATTGTGTGATATTTGATTCTGTAAAAGACGTGAAATTGATTGAATTAAGTGGTATGTGTGTTTGCTTGACTAAGCCTGGATCGATCGAAGGGCTATCAACCTGTAGGGTGTTGACCTGGGTTGTGAGAAAGGACCCATAGGGTGTTGACCCGGGTCGTGAGAAAGGTCCTGAAGCTTGTTGATGCGGGACAAAGCCCGAATTGATCGAAGAGTTGCCAGCCTGGAGGAGCGTGTTGACGTGGGACAAAACTCGGATTGATCGGAGGGCTACCAACCTGGAGCGTGTTAACGCGGGTGGCAAGAAAGGACCTGTGGGGTGTT